>CM060920.1:382010415-383260415 GCA_030737875.1 Allium sativum
TAATAACACTGATAGGTATCGAACCTGAACCCTAGACCTACTCAACCCACCGACCACTACCCCTTCTAGTTTTTTCCATCGCGCATGCCAGACAACACCTCCTTTTTGCACCCACCTGCAGTTGCTGCTAGAATAGTGATCAATTGGGGTCTGGACTATGTGCAATAATTTTGGCTTAGTGATGGATATTTGTCAAAAATTTGGCCTTGTCTGGAAGAAAAAAGTACCGTACTTAAAACCAAATCTTTTCTAAACTACTCCCTCCAGTTCGTTTTATTAGTCGTTTTAGAGAATTCTGCATTTTACAAAATATTTGACGTTCTGAGTAGAGTTGCCATTTTTCTCCTTTCCAATGCAAAGCATTAATACAGCCAACCTATTTCCAATGCAACTTTTATGTTTCCCTCCAGTTAAAATCAAGGATAAAGAGAAAAAGGTACTCCAAACTGCAGCAGCATTAATACAGCCCAGTTGACCTGCAGCAGCATTAATACTTTCCTTAATCGGTGTGCAAAACTACAAAACGTCCTATATAATGGACTGGAGGAAGTATTTCCATGTGCCTGTTTTCTTGCATTGTACAAACCCATTGGTTGTTCGGTTGGTAAATAGCACAACTAGCTAATTAGATGGTAAAAGTTTGCATGTCACAAGTACTAGATATCACTACTTGTTCGTTGTTTTATACAAAGCATCAGGTTCTAGGCTTAGAGCATCTCAAACCCTTAACAATGTAATTCTTGTGTGGCACCAAGGGTTAAACAGTGTAGAATAAATTTATTAAAAGAATCTATTACTACAAAATTGTTTTAGTTGCTCCAATGCAAACATGTTTAAGTTTAGATGTTAAAAATTGAGTATGTGTCAAAAAACAAGTGGTGATCAGGCTTTAACATTGTGAAATACAATGTCTAGAGCCAAACATTTCATTTCACAATGTCTAGCAACAAAATTGCCATATCATATTACACATACCATTAACATCAGCATTGGAGACTAAACTACTGAATGAAATTATTAATTATCTATATGACATTTAGTTTACATCAAAAAGACGTGTGCATTGGAGATGCTCTTAATGCCTAAGTCTACAAGCACAAACTTAGTTCTCGAAAAAGAAGGAAAGAAGAAAAAAAAAAAAAAAAAAAAAAAAAGATGATACCAAGTCTGGATTTCTGCAGTTGCTAGCACCAATGTCTAGACAATTTGGTTTTTTTGTATAACCGTGGAGATATACAAAATCTTTTTAAGTGTCGGTTGACACCACTCTTTTGATCTGAACATTGGTGTTTTTTTTTCTTGAATATAAGAAGACTAGTTTCTAAGCTACCCTTGCTTTTCTTTCTAATTCATGGAGCTTTGTGCTTTGGATTCCAATCCCCCATGCGTGCATACATATATTGTTTCTTAAAATGTGTTTTTTGTTTTGTTTTTGGTTATGTCTTTCTAAGGCAATTAAATTATTGAATCAATTAGCCGATCTTTCTGCTTTTGTTTTCTTTTAATACTGAAGATTTACCTCGCTGGGGATCTCATTCATCTAGTTGTGGATTATCCTCACTGTTTTTCTCCTTATCACTTAGAATGTTTTTTTTTTTTTTTTTAACATTAAAAAAAGAAATCCTAGAAGAATTGTCTACGATCTTTCATGTCATTTAACAAAACTTAATTACTAGCTTAAAAGATGGTTGCGTAAATTGGTCTTAAACTGCGTAGATGGCCATGAACTACAGAGAGAACATAACATATGGGAAATCCACTTAACTGATTATAATTGTTCATATGGTATGTGTGCTAGCTTTTGTACTCTGCAGTATGTTTACTGCATGGATAATAATAATTCTGTGGAAAATAGATAGCAGTCCTGCATTATTACAATGGTACGATGCTAGCAATTTTCTCCTCAAAGAAGAGTGTTCAAATACCATTCCAACACTCCTTTAAATTATGGCACTCACAAAAATGAAGTTCAATTAATTTTTTCCATTATTCCGTATCTACACTTCATAATCACAGCAGTGGAGGTCTTGTGGCTTATGCTGATGCAAGCACAGGCCATGCTATTGAGTCAATTCAAGTACCCGCCCGAAAGAAGGTGGTGGTTCTTGGAACTGGTTGGGCTGGCACAAGTTTTCTGAGGAATTTAGATGCTTCATTGTATGATGTAGAGATCGTATCACCTCGAAACTACTTCACATTTACTCCATTGTTGCCAAGTGTTACCTGTGGCTCAGTTGAAGCACGTAGTATAGTTGAGCCAATTCGTAGAATTGTCAGAAAGGTAAGATATTTTATTTTATAGATTCAGTATATCGTATTGTTCAATTCCGAACATAAAACCAATGATTAACACTGCCCTTCTTTCTTCTAAAACCTAGCTTTCTTCTGGTAATATTTATGCCGATTTCCAAAAGTATTTTAGCTACTGAATCTTAAATTTGTAATATATCGACATGAGTTCAAACGATGCAATGACAATTGTTGGCAAGAGAACCTGTCTTATATCCACATTTTAGATGTAAGCCCCATATATCTCAGTATGATCCCTTGGAAAGACAACATCTAGTTACTACTGGGTAACATTTTGGTATAAACTTTTTAATATAATGAATACCAAGTTTAAGCTTGGTGTAAAAACTTATTGCCAAATATAAGTTTGTTTTGAGATTCAGGAAAAGACATGTGCACCTATGGACTGTGCATGTGATACTGCATTTACTCTTGTATATAAAGTGCGCAAGAAACTAAAAAGATTACAAAAAGTTATTATGGCCTACTTAGTTTCGTTATACATTTTTATATTATACAACTGTTGGAGTTCTTGGGTTATTCCTTGTCTCGATTTATTTAGTTAACATACAACTACCAACTATATTTTAATTGATTTATTTTTGTATACACATTCATAATTTGTTAAAAAAATTAGTCACCAACTTAAGTATGTTAAATTACCAACAAAATCACATCTTTTGGTTATAATCTTCTTGTTATTCATTTAATAAATGTGCAATAACAAATCACTAAAGATCCGCTTTATTATCTAAAAAAAATGGTGATGTGGAAAGTGACCTCTTAATATTTATGGGAGGCCGGTATATTAATTAGGGGAGGTCAGGCTATTATTAACACAACAAAAAAATATACATGAGCATTTTATAACATGGATGCATATTCTTTAAACAAGGTCTAAATTTTCTATATGTTCTAAACCAAGTCTATAGACTCTATACTTGGAATTAGTTGCTTCAGAAGCCTGTTTTTTTTTTTTTTTTTTTTCTTATTTATTGACATGTGACTGTATAATGCTCATGCCATTCCATATGGATGCAAAACCGTTGGACCGAGAATTATTAGTATAAATAATATGTTTTGCAACATTCAGACAATTTTATCTGATCAAGTATGCTAATGATTTGGGTTGTCTAAAATATAGCTGAACGTATCAATACATTTCAAGTAAATATTATGTAGATTTTTGATCTGTTTTTTCTGTAAGATACTTCCGTAAGTAATTAAAAAAAAAAAAGGAAAATCCTTTTTTGTAGATTATAATGCATTTTTTTCATTGATAACGCAGAAAGGGGGTGGTGTGAAATTTTGGGAGGCTGAGTGCTACAAGATTGATCCAGCTAACAAGAAAATTCAGTGTAGATCTGAATATGGTACAAGTTTGGATGGAACCGGTGAATTTCAGCTTAATTATGACTACTTAGTGATAGCAGCTGGAGCCAAGTCAAATACATTTAATACACCTGGTGTAGAGGAGAACTGTCATTTTTTGAAGGTATTTTAGCATCCTTCAGCTAACATCTGTAGATTCTGTACATTTGAATTGATCTTGAACTAAATGTCTCTGTAAAATGGCCTGATTTACTTAGGATTGCAATGAGAGTTGATTTTTGATTAATGCCTTGGGACATTAAATTTTACAAAAATTGGTGAAGCTTTATGAATAGCATATTAGCATGTGCCATATTCTTCTTGAATTACACTAAATAATAAATGTTTTAAGTGTTCACAACAATTCATATTTACCGGCACAGTGAAATTTCCTCGTAGTTATAGCTTGTGCCCGTTAGTATTCGGATCACCATATCAAAAAACCCTTCTATGCAGGAAGTAGAGGATGCTCAGCGAATTCGAAGGAGTGTTATGGATTGTTTTGAAAGAGCCAGCCTTCCAAACTTAAATGATGAGGATAGGAAGAAAAACCTCCATTTTGTTATAGTTGGTGGTGGTCCAACTGGTGTTGAGTTTGCTGCAGAGCTGCATGATTTTGTATCTGAAGATTTAGCTAAGCTCTATCCCACAGTTCGAGACTTAGTAAAGATCTCAGTTATTGAAGCATCAGAAAATATTTTGACCATGTAAGGAAGCAACTTGCTTTATTTAATGCTCTCATAATTTGTTTCATTACCAGATGATATTCTGAAGGATGTCTGATACTCTAAAATATTGCACAAGTACAATCCCAGTAGTTCTTTCTTCCACGGAGTGGGCGCGAGATGGTGATTTAGTGATAATTTAAGTCCATCGTTGATCGATATTTGTATTATAAAAGAGTGATCATGTGAGCCTGCATAGGCATGTTGTTTTCTTTGTTTAAATTATTGTCGGGCGTGTCCAAAAATGTGCAGCAAGCCACAAGATTTGCCTCTTGAGCTTTTTGAGCCCAGACGCATGCTTTTCTACAATACTGAAAACTAGTGTACAAACCCGTGTGTTGAACTTGTATAAATATTTTTAAAAACTTAAATTTATTATGGATGGATGATATGATGAATTGATTGAAATGAATGAATTGTGCGTTAAACTAATTACAAATGTAACTTTTTAATATGATTAATTTATGTTTGTACTTGAATAAAAATTAAATAATCGTGTTTTTTAACAATGAGATATATACTAATTGATTAATTTCTAGGATTTGTATTTATTAAACAAATAAATGGATGTTATCCTTAATTATTTTAAAGTTAGTATGTTTGTAAATTTCCATAAATAAATGTTTATATACGTAGTTTTTTTAAATTTAATAGTCAACATATGGTACATTTATTAAAAGATAAACAATACGTATATATTTCGATTCATATATTACTTGAGAGAATGACATAGGTACATGAAAATGAATGTGTGATAGTATTGATCAATATATTTTAACGCATTTAAAGCTATTAAAGTAAATGTCATAGAAAAATGGTATATAGTATTATTGAAGTGATAAACAAACTATCTATTAAACAACTAAAACGTTATTTGAAAATGAGACATGAAACTACAAATCTTATTTTATTACAACTATGTTAAAATAATAATTTGATTTTTAATCCATGTTTCATACTCAATATTTTTATTTTATAATATTTTTTTTCAAAAAATGGTTAGCATCTATCTCAAAAGACCACAAAGTATAGAAAAAGTTTCAATCGAAATACTGTATATTTTAATCTATCAATTAATGTAAATTATGAGAATAAGCAATTAAAATCTAACATTTCCACAAAACGTACAAACTAAAAATACAATTTTCATGTGTACAAAATAAAAAATATTCGTCGCTTATTATTATTTCTAACGTCGTTCTCAACAAACATAAAATTTATCAATGATAAAAGTTCCACTTGGTGTACCAGTTTCCGAAAGAAAAAACGTAGTATATGTTTATAATTACTTATCAGTTAACATTTTACTTACTTATTTGATTATATAATTTTGATTAATTATCCAATTTGAAAGTTTCTTATATACGTACATTGCCTTAAACAATTCAATTAATTCATTAAACTGAATAATAATTTTTAAAATTTATTGATGAAAATTTCGGACTCCACAAATATTAAGTACAACCCCTCCTCCCTCAAGCTATGGTTGCCCACTACTTAGAACTATATGTGCTTCCATTCTATTTTCAATAGGGTTGTCAATGGATACCCGAAATATCCGAAATCCGTCCGCATCCATATCTGAAAAGTGGATAAATATCCGATATTCGTAAAAAGGGATGCGGATATGAAGACATCCACATCCGAAATTTCCGTCCAGACATTTTCAAAATTATAGCTTAAATTATATGCAATTTAGTACGTTGGAAGATATAAATTTATTATTTTATTAGGATTGAGGTTCATATTTTATGCGCAAAATACGTAGTAACCACTCAAAATTATTTATTATCATCAAATTTATTAATTTTTAACACCATAATAACCGTTGGGATGGTAAAATATGTATACAACAACAACAAAGCCATATATCCCAAACAAGTTGGGGTTGGCTAGATATGGAACCCAAAATTAAAATAAAATAAAATAAATAATGATGATAATATATATATATATATATATATATATATATATATAATGGTAAAATATGTATATTAAACTTAAATTTTCTCATTTATGTTTCTTAATTTATCAATTGTTATCTGATAGGATAATTATCCGATATTCATTCGTATCCACAAATACGAATATCCAATATCCAAAAATGATTTTGGATGCGGACACGGATATGACATTATTCACATTCGAAAGTATCCGTTCAGTATTCGAAAGTATTCGTTCACAACCCTAATTTTCAAATTAGATCAGATAATTCTTATTTAAATTAAATTTAAACGTATATCGATAGCATATGTTGGTACGTGTATGTAACTTTTATATATGCACTATTTTCAATATTGATCAATCAACACAAATCAAATACAATTTTATAATTAATATTTCATATATTAATTAATTTATGAAAATTATAAATTAATTAAATCATGTGGTAGTTAGAGTATTCAATATTTTAGTTGTGCGACTCTTATTTGTACTTTTGATCAGCCATTAACATTGAACAATTCAAATATTAATGTTTACAGATCACATTAGCTAGTGGTGTGATGTTAGGATTAAACTTACACTTAACTAGTTTTAGTAGATTCCAATATTACTTATTTTAAGCTGTCCACGGTAGTTATAGCTATTTAAACCAATTTTTCTCATCAAACCTATATCACATTAAGACTTACGGAATTTGGTAATGGTCAAAATTCTAATATCTCACATTCAATTTGTTTAGTTCAAATACTGAATTATTGGTTCAATACTAACAATTATTATTAACAAAACTGCTTTGGTTAGAAACTTTAGCTTTGAGTTAACTCGGTTGATCGTAATACTAACCACACATTACCGATGAGACGAGTGTTTCACTTTTGATACTTTAGCTCGATTCAAATATAGTCTTTCAATATATGTCATGCCACGATTTAACTGTAACCAAAGTGGAGTTTCCACATTGAGGTTCAACATTACTCTCTATTTGAGAGAACCATGTAAATATTATCAAATCTATATTTTTTGTTGATCATAGTTATATTAAGCAGCATAAAATTATCAAGTTGGTTGTTCCATAGTTAGGCAATACTTTCAATACGTAATACCTTGGGTCTCCCCAACAGCCATGAGTAATAACAGTATCATATATTTGGAAAGCTAGGATTTTAATCTTAATGGATGTATCGATATATTGTATTTGTATGTATACATCTAACATCTTGACTAAGAATATTCGATATTTTATTTTTCATTGTTATAAACTTTTCATGATTACACCATATTGCAATTTCTATCACAAAACATTTTATTTATGAAATTTCTACTGAATATTCTTGAATTAAATAAATAATATAATGCATTATATCAAGTGTATATAATAGAAAGAAATACTCAATTTATTTCGAACGGGATTTTATTATAGAGTTGATGATTCACAGCAAATTACATTATTGCCCTTGGGGAATATCTATAACTTTATCATATGCAATCACATTATTCTTAAGGTGCAAAAAGCATATCTTGCACCTTTTCAGTTTCTGCCGAAAAGCGGATTTTTTCCACCTTTATCGACACTTGAGCCTTTTGTAGGTAGAAAGTCTCAAACGTTGTGTCATAAGCTCTTTTGAGTCTAAGCAGGCTTAACTGCATGGCTTGACAATCTTCCAAACATTATCACTTATTCAACTTGTTTGTAGGTATATTCAACATGATTATGTTTTATATATAGACCACAGTATAATTAGCATGTTCATATTATCATTTCATTTTGTACTTTCTGTATCTTTATAAATGGTTGTGAATATAGTTGTCAAGGCGAAAAAGCCCCAGGCCCTCGCTAGCGCTTTTTTGGGCACCTTGAATGTGTTTTTTTTTTGTTTTGTTTTCAGCTAAAAATCTGCATTTAGAAAATGCAATAAAACACAAATTTTATTTTAAATAGGGCATATAAAAGCATTATTAGAGGAAAAACACCACCATACGATTAACATAAATCAAACTAAGAATGTGCAAAGTCATTCAACTCAAGTTTACAAACAATAAAACTTAAAATATAGAAATTAGAAACAACATTACGTAAAGTCTTAAATAGAGTTTTAACCTTTCATGAACTAATTTTTTTTGGACGATTTGCCGAAAGAAATTTGTGGTTTTTCTTTTCAACTGGTTGACGAAAAAAAAGCAGCAATTATGTTTAATTGAATTGACAGAATGGCTCCTTTGACTTTAACACTGTAAACATTTTACATACCAAATATTTATTTATACACTACAATTATGTGTGTGTGTGTGTATATCGACTAGTCGACTGGTTGGAGCTCTATCGACTCGACTCGACTCGACTTGACTTGCCGCCATAATAACCATGATTTTAAGTCGGTTCACAGTGGTAATGCTTATTTTTTGATGTGAAGATTTCATCAAATTTATTACTCACTTCTAGTCTGTATTACCATTTACTGAATTTCGGCTAATACTACATTTCACCTACATGCCTCTGTATCTGGCATCATAGTAGAATTACTGTAGTATGGGTTGGGAATTAGTAACTTCTGTTTATGAAGTGTCAATCAATCATTGTGCAGGTTTGACAAAAGGATCACACAATTTGCTCTAGAAAAATTTCGAAGAGATGGTATTGATGTCAAAACAGGATTTAAAGTCATTAAAGTTTCCGAAAAAGACATCACCATGACAAATAGATCAACTGGAGATATATCTGTACCCTATGGAATGGCTGTCTGGTCTACTGGTATTGGGACCCGCCCTGTCATGTTGGATCTAATGAAGCAGATTGGTCAGGTGACTAGTTATCATTTATGTTTATTATAGAAGGAAGAGCAATAATTAGTGCTCTTTCTCACTAAGATGCTATGACCTTTTAATCGAGTTCTAAGTGGATTTAAAAGCGACTGATGATGGGGATATGGATGTCATATTTTTTTCTAGACATTGTACAATCATAAAAACAAAATAACACATAGAAATGACTTTAAACTTTAGAATTGTCTTTGATAAGAATTTATTCCGATAAGGGTCGACCTGAATTCCTTTAAATATACAAAAATATATACAGCAAGACAATCATTTAGCCATCGATCACATTTGATTTTTATCACAAGCACTGTTCGACGTATTCTATTGAAACTAGAGGTGTTACCATCAATTTTGAAATAATTCTTAAAGGAAAAAAGCATATCGGATAGTGTTCACGGTTGAATGAGGAGAAAATTTGGATAGTAAAACATGGTAAAGGAGAAAAAGATATACTTGGATATAATGCTCTAATGTTTTTTAGTGAAAAAATGGTTTTTCCTGATATTACTTATGTATTTTTTTATTATAGAAGCCCCAAAAGTCTAAAACTTAAGAAACAACAGAATTTGAAATTCAAAGTTTATAAACCCAAAAATTTTCAAATCTAAAGTTTGAATAAAAATTCACTCTTATCATTTTAGAATTCAAGCTTTCAAAATTAAAGCTATTTTAGGTTGGATTTGCTATATCAAAGAAATTTTATATCCAAACATCGAAAACTTCAAAATTCAATTTTTTTTCATAATTGTGTTATTTCGAAATTGGATTATTTTAGCATTAAAATATTTCAAAGCAAAAATTTCATAACTTAAAGCTAAAAACTTTCAAGTTTGTATTTTGAATTTTGACGTTACACAAAATAAATCAATAAAACAAAATCAAAATATACAAATTTAGAAAATTGAAACCTTTTGATATTGCAAAGGAAAAAACCATTCGTTTTCCAAAGGAAAAAAGGTACAAATGGTATTTGAATAGTTTAAGGGGAAAATACTATTCTGTCTCCCTTTTAACAATTTTATGTTTTTGAAAATAGTACTTTTTTTTTTTTTTACCATTTTTCTTATAAATGACAATTTTCCCTTATTAATAAACTATTCCAGGTATAAAATACCCTAGTGCGTATAGTTAAAGTACTCAGCGGTATCATAGCGATGAAGGTGCAAAACGTTGTACTGGGATTATAACGAAAAATAACGGAGGTGTAAAAAGCTTCATCGGATATAGAACCAAATATTTAAATTTTATTTATTTTCATTCTCAAATCATTTGCGTAGGGAAAAGAAATACTGTTTGATCTTATATAACAAAACCGTAAAATATCATGATTTATACAATTTAAATTTGGTGGCTACAATAGATTTCTAATCTATGTTAAGCATTTATGTCTTATAGTTAGGCCTTTATGGTAACTTTGTTAATTTGGTTTAAAAGAAAACCAATTAATCAGCATTGTTATATTAATGTTGTTAAAACGGATGGTAAAGGGCCTTAATTTAGCGAGTGTAACGGGAAATAGTTGAGGCCGAAGCGGATCTAAGGTTTAATTTTGCTAAATTGGAAAAGTGTAGCTGTCGAAGAAGGTTATGCCGTATGCGTTGTAGCGGAGATTTAACGGGCTTTAACTGCACAGACAGTAACACATATGTAACTAATGTTCTCTTGTCATCTTTAATTTATTGAATATGGTCTCTACTTATTTCTCTCATTGGGATTTCTTGTAAGTCCTTTAAGTCTTCTTACTCTTCATAGCTTACTCTTTGTTTTTCACTAATATTTCAACTTAAATTCTTCATATTTTTATATAATAACAGACACAAAACATGCACGTACATATGTGTGGTATGTGTATGCGTGTCTTTATACACACATATACATCACACACACACACACACACACATATATATATATATGTATATATATATATATATATGTGTGTGTGTGGTATGTGTATGCGTGTCTTTATACACACATATACATCACACACACACACACACACACACACACACACACACACACATATATATATATATATATATATATATATATAGAGAGAGAGAGAGAGAGAGAGAGAGGGAGAGAGAGAGGGAGGGAGAGAGGGACTAGGGAGGGAGAGGGAGGGAGGGAGGGATCAATATTCTCCATTGTCTAATTCCTTAAGAATCTCTCCGTTAACTTTTCTTCTACGTGTTTTCGATTTAGCTATTTTTGGATATGATTTTCTTATTGTATAGATTAATTTCTACAGAATTTTGGACGTTTCGAAATTTTCAACTCCCTTGGAACTACATGTTAGATCAACGGTTGAATCAAACATATCCGATGACCCATATTAACACTTATTGTTTTCAAAGAGTTGCAAGTTTTGTAATAATCTACTTATTTGCGAACGTGATCTGCACAGTAAGAACACCGCATATCTTGTAAGAATTAGCTAAATCCAAAGGTTATAGATATTAAAATTTATCTAAAGAATCTCAAGGGGTATTAAGCCATGGAGGATCTCAGTTTTTCCTCGTGTGTGTATACACTAAGAATTGCGTTCATCTCCTTTATCAAAGCAATTATATGCTTACTCCTATATCAACTCCCAAGATTCCATATAACTAATCAATTCTTTGGTTCTTAACAGCTCTTCTCAGTTTACATATACACCATATTTTCAACACTTACACATGCATTGGGTTCTTATTTTTCTTAAAAAAAAAAAAAAAAAACTCCACGTCTGATCAATCCATATTAATTTTTGTGCATATCCATTAGTGAAAAATGCGTCCTTACTTGTTCAGAGATATTATATTTACCCCAAAAACTTTCATATGGTCTTTGTGAATGGTAAGTGCTTTCTTTTATTGCCTCACCTTAACCCAGGCAATTTTGATTTATCACTTTGACTTGAGGAAGTCCCTTTGTTTCCGTATTTTCTTAAATTTCTTTTCTCCATCTTTACACTGATCATCTCACCTACTATCCTATAAAGATTATATTTCGCTTGCCTAGCATTTCTATCCTTAAGCTAAACTTTCGTTACCTTTGTAGCTTTGTTTATAGTAGAAAGCATGTGTTCCTTTTTAACTACCCATTCAAGTGATGTTGAAATTTTGGTATATGTCTCATACTGATCAGCGTTTTTTTTGGGTCAATAGTTATCAATTTAATCAAGCCAATCCTCTTTGTCTCTATTGTATAAATGTCCGTCGATTTTATAATTTTCTCTTCCAATATATATAGAAATAAGCATTTGATCAAGTAGCAATTTTTTATTTTTCTAACCAATATAAAGCATAAATTTACCATGAATATCAATCTTTTTCCTCACGGCTAAAATGTTTGCCCTCTCCTTCAATACATGCATAAGCTTCTTATTTCTATTAAGCTCTCTGCACATGAATAGTTTGTGAAAATTAGGAGCCGTTCTCCTTGTTTTCAAATTTAATACCTGAGAAATCCTTCTAAAAAACAAGTTTCACAGAAACACCTCTGTTAATGTTTCAGTGAAAATGTGCATTTTAAACTACTCATTTGTAGTTATATCTGTAAATATTTGCTAAGTTATATGGAAATATGTGCAGTTTAACAAACATATGCAGATTAAAATGCACATATCTGTAAATAAATACTTGCATTGTGGACTGCACATATTTAAATTGGAGAATGTGCATCCTTGCGTTGTAGATTATAAATTTTCATTTTACAAAAATATCCAGTTAGAATTGTAAATATTTGTAGCGTAGAATGCAAATATTTGTAGTTCTAACTGCAAGTGTGCGCGTTTTACAATGCACAGTTTTGCTGGAAACATTGAAATAGTTATTTTTTGTTTGTTTGTTGTGAAAGCTGTTTTTGACGTGAGGTGGAAGTCAATTCTGAAACTTCTGTAGGATGTTTGAAAAAACATTCCATTATCATTTTGATAATAATAGCAATACCATCGGAAGCTGTCTTTTTGACCGTTGTCTCTACTGGATGGCCTCCTCCTTAAGTTGGAGGTCCAGATCTTTGATTTTTGTGTTTCATTGTCTATCATAACGAACTTCTTCCAGTGAGTTGTGTCTTCCTCATCATCAATTAAGATTACTCATCTTTCCAAAGCTTTTACACTCTTCATCAATCCATTTGAGTTTGATTTATTTAACTATATATCAGGAGTCTCTCACATTCAATAGAGAACCGGTCAATCTGAAAACTTGCTTTCCATCATCCAGTTTGCTTACTGCAGCGGCTAATAGATTTACTTCTTCAGCTTCAAATAGAGGAATTCAAATTAGCTATGCTCATCACTAGATTTTTTGGACGCACTTGTTTCTGATTTTTGTAGTGTACAATACAATGCTTCATAACACAATGAACTATCATGCTATGTAAAAATTATATTACATAGATCCAAAGTTCTTTCTACTTAGAGTTATTCATTTATCTTCATCTATATTACTTGGTTTCTTTGGTTTTTCGATGATATGTGAAGATTCACTTATTTCCAAGGTGTACTATAAAATTATGACATAAATATATAATTTTCTTGTACATTGATGTACCAGAAAAAATATATAAAACCTAGTGCATTGTGTTGAAGACCCTGATATTTTCCTGTATTTGAGGTGTGTAGAATTTGCATGTTGTGGTAACCTACTAATCGAGTTTTGTGAAAAATATCTTCACATAACAGGGGAATAGACGTGTCTTAGCAACTGATGAATGGCTCAGAGTGCATGGATGTGACGGAGTGTATGCACTTGGAGACTGTGCCACGATAAGCCAAAGAAAAGTCATGGTACTTTACTGTGATTCTATTTATATTTATGTGAATGTGGTGTGGCATCACTTAGTTTAGAATGAAGTTTTAAAAAAAAAAATGGTCCTCAAAGAAACTTTCAATTTTAGATTGGTGATATTATGATTGTAACCGAAGGTTAATAAACAAATTTACCTAATATGTTTAAGAATTAACAAATTTACCTAAATACTTAATTTAAATCAAACACTCTTTAACGAATTATGTGTACTACATATGCATGGGTACTAATGAATCATATTACTCCAAGGTACTAATAATGCACATACGTTAGCTCAGCATTGAAATTGACCGTGGAGTTATATTTTGTAGGCGTATTTTGTACTTTGTGGGATCTTATGGGTTGTATTGCTTTTAATTGAATTCAAACCGACGTCACTATGACAACAAATAGAACTTGCAAACTCTTTCTACCAATGGCGCAATGTTACAAAAGAGTTATGAGAGTCCTGGACTGGCACATTTCTGTTTCAGATAATCAGGATAGCAACAAGGGCGGGATGACATGAAACTTTGATTTAACTAATACCAAGGTGCACATCATTAGAACTTAAACATGGTACCAAACTGGCTTAATTAAGTTCAATGGTGTTTACACTTAGCCGTATTCCTTGGCTAAAAAGTGGCAGAAGCATACTTCAGTTTTCTTATGTTGGTTGCTTTTAGCAAGTATATTTATATTTTATTTGAAACTATCTTGACCCTAGCCATCCTAATATACTACAACAAGCTTAGATGTTAATTTTAACCTTCCATTGTGAAAGAGAAAACTTTACTATGCATCTACCTTGAATGCCAAAATAAATGGAACAAAGAGAAATTTAATTAAAATAGGTAGAAAGTCACAAGATGTATGGTTGCCTTGATCTAAGTTTGAAGCACATGGTCAGTGTGATCAGATAACAGCATCACTCTGTATATTGGATGTTTGTGATGGCGAGATGAACACATAAGAGTCTTCATGTATATGAAAAAAAAAAAAAAAAAAAAAAAATTCAACAAATTGATAAATATTTGGATTGCAATTCACAGTGTAGACCTCTATGAATTGATATGAAATTTAAACCATGTTGCTTGTTATGATGGATTTTGTTCACTTAGGCATTGTAATAAAATGGTCTCCTCACAATTTTCCATATTCTTTGGCTAAAAAGACGTGGATAAATTTTTTCATGCTTTGGTTTTCCAAATGCTTGTCACTAGTATAACCACTTCTTCATTTTGAAATTATCCTGTGCCTCACCAATTAATATACTTTGACAAAACAAAACTTAAAAATAACCTTCCAATGAATATGGGAAAACACACAAAGTTGGGATATATACCAAGTACTACTCATCTACCTTAAACGCCAAATAGACGAAAATTAAGGGGTTTGAGTCTGGAGTCTATATAGTCACATGGTCAATATGTGAGATCGTGATGCATACATGTATATAGTTCAAGCCTCACTAAAGCATTGCTAAAGTGGGGCTAATGCATATAGCCATCTCTAAGCTTTACAGTTTTACAATTAACCATTTTTAAACAGCAGGCCTAGTTAAAGCACTACTATTTATTGCCACGTCGGCTGAATTTGGTATTTCTAGCATGCACTTTAACGATTTTGATATGAAAGGTTGAATTTATCCATTTCTTTTTTGAAACAATGTAAAAAAGGTCTTAGCATATGCCAAAACGCAAGACTCAAACCGCTTGCATTAGATAAAGCTCTATAATCAATCCTAAAGTTTGAACAAAATCACCAGTCATATTAAAAAAACAGGTTTATTCTAGTTATATCTTAAGTTGTTATTTTTAGCTTCCACTGACAATTTTATTATAGAAGTTGCATTGCTCTGTTAAAACAGAATGAAAAAGCCTTAGTATACCCCAAAATTCAGGATTCAAACCCCTTACATAAGATCAAGATTGTAAAAATCGCTAGATGGATACTAGGCGGTAAGCATGAACTAGAGATCAATCGATAAGGTGGAGATTAATCAAAACTAGGCTTTTTTGACAAACTCATGCATTTTGAATAAATTTTTAGACTTTTAGTATTTGTTTAGTATCAACCTGTCCATAATGGTATATCATGGATTTTGTTCGATCGTGGAGCAACAATTGAGACAAAATCGCTAAAAATGTATATTTTGATGCTTATAAGAGGCATCAAGATTGTAAAAATCGCTAGACGGATACTAGGCGGTAAGCATGAACTAGAGATCAATCGATAAGGTGGAGATTAATCAAAACTAGGCGTTTTTGACAAACTCATGCATTTTGAATGAAGTTTTGGTATTTGTTTAGTATCAACTTATCCATTATGGTATATCATGGATTTTGTTCGATCGTGGAGCAACAATTGAGACAAAATCGCTAAAAATGTATATTTTGATGCTTATAAGAGGCATCAAGCCTAAATTGATGCATAAATGCCACCTATAAACCTGTTTATGTGCTTATATAATGTAGTAAGTATCATCTAGATGGATTAGTCAAAACGGGGGATGATGAGGCTAATATAGCGTCTAGACGGGGGCTTAGAAGGATTTTTACAACATTGCAGAAGATATAAGCACTATAATCTCTCCTAGAGTCTGAACAAAACCATCGTAGTTATATTCAAAAATAAGATTATTATAGTTATATCTTAAATTTTTACTAAATTAATATTAAGATTTACACTTGATTACTACTTATATTTTAATAAAAGTTTTTTTTTTTTTTTTTTTTTTTTTTTTTTGTGGGGGGTGGTTGGGTGGCTTTATTTTGGATTCTTTTGCTATTTTCAGCTGAATTTTCAAGTACTCATCACTATTACACTTGATTACTACTTATATTTCAATAAAATATTTTTTTTAAGGGGGGGGGGGGGGTTGGCTTTATTTTGGATTCTTTTGCTATTTTCAGCTGAATTTTCAAGTACTCATCTCTATTAGCAAACATAACTATTATTTGATTGAAAATTATCCCGAGTCTTACCATATTAATATTGCAAGAATTAGCCACCACCAGAATATAATGCCATATTCAGTTTACAGTTTAACATATGTTAAAATAAACTAGCATTATATGAATGTGATGCCATATTCATTTTTTATGATTCAAAAAAATTCAAGTAAAACATTAGAAAATATACTCCTGAATTCATTTTTATAGTACTAATATTGCTTTAGTATATTTAGTTTCAGCTATTTTTTTCCTTTAAAAAAAAAAAAACACCACAAGACTCCAGCGCCTCCACCACAACCATTGATCTTGTAACTCCACCAAACAAAGCTGGAACGTGTCTTCGCCTCCTTGAGGCCAAACTTTAGCCTTACCTTCATTGATAACCATCAATTGGCCTTGTCGTTGTCGTTGCCAATCAGTAGCCATTAACCTAGCAGGCAATACTGTTGCCTGCAAAGGCTGTACTCGAGGTCATTGCCTATTTGTGTCGTCGGGTTTCCTGCTTGGGTTGAAATATAACAACTTGTCTTTCGGATAAATTAACCCAAAATGTTTGGCCTTCAACAAAAAAAGTTTAAACTATTAACTGAGATTGGCTAGAGATGGAATCCAAAATCAAATGACAAAGTCAATTTAAATGTAATAATAATAACAAGAGATTTGAAGGTAAAAACATAAATAAAGATAAAATAATTAAACAAATAATAATAGTAATAATAAGGAATAATAAAAAAGCAGGGTGATGATGATAATAATAATAATAAGGACAAATTTTTGGTCTAGGCCTCTGAGAAGAACTTATTGTATAAACATGCTCTTTCATAACTTAGTATGATAGTAGGCCTGTTTTATATCTGGGCATATGACCATGCTCGTTCCATTTATGCGCATGAACAAATTTGTTCATGCGCATAAATGGACTGCGCATATTTTTTCAATGTTTTTTAGTCATGTGCACTCCATTTATGCGCATGACCAAATTTGTTCATGCGCATAAATGGAATGCACATGGTCATTCTGGATCTTAAAAAAACAGAGAGCTTTATTTATGCTCAGCTCAGCTCACATTGAATTCAAACATTCTCAGCTCAGCTCACACTGAATTCAAACATATTTGCACTCTCAGCTTAGCTCACATAACCACTAATTCAAACATTGAATTCAAACAACTAATTGCAACATTGAATTCAAACAAATCAACAATATAATCCAACATAGAATCCAAACAAATAATTGCGAAATGTTAAGGACATAAGCTTTAATTATACATAACTAATGTTAAGTACATAGCACTAATTCAACATAAATAATGTTAACTACATAAGCACTAATTCAATATACATGTAATCCTTCATGTTCACCTTAATGCTCTTGTTCGATCCCGGGTCCCGATCCTGAAATAGGAGGAGGTGGTGGCGGGAATGCAGGAGGAGGCGGTGGCTGAGGTCGACACAACTTGTTTCGACCTAATAGCGTATCCAACAAATTTTTCAATCCAACACATTTTACCTTTACCTGGTCCGGCTCAAACCAGCTTTGCTCTATGTCCTCCGTCATATCTATAGCAATGTAAATACCACTAACGATATCACGTTCCAATGACGCGCGAGGGATGTAAGCGGCTATTCTTGTAGAAGATTCTTTCAATATGAAACGACGAGTAATCTGCCAGTATTAATACTCGTACTCGTCCAACGTAATTGGAGGCGTTCTCTCAACAGTCACATTATCCGTTCTGTTGATCCAACAGTGGACATTTTCAGTCATGAACTCGCCCCAGTTTTCAGGGTTCTCAGGCACTTGATCAACCAGATCAGGTATATGTTGAAAAGTATAACCGAACTGTCTCATTACCCGGTCAAGACAATCATTTTCAGTGCATACAAAATAAATAAGCCGAGTTTGCACAACAGATACCTATACCGATCGATGAAATAAAACCCAAGATTTAAACCATAAGGATTCCATGTAACACTCTGTGCCGACATCAAATCGAATTCATTCCTATAAAATAGGACATTCCTTGGAGTGTCAGCCCATCTCTTGGCAACATTCCATCTGCACAAAAATTAGGAATGCTAAGTAAATATAATTTTAAAATTCTGAATCTAGTAATATTTATTAAATTTACCTGCATCCATATGGAAGATATTCATCCAAATTGTTTGGGATGTCTACATTTGGTCGACCAATTGCCAGATAGGTCCACGACCATAACTACAAATAAATGTCATGTAAAAAGAAATAAGAAAGTGATGTAAATACGTTATGTAATTATAAAATATAGACGATATACCTGCAATAAAGTCATGCAACTAGCTACATAATTAGATTTCCTCAATGCTACAGCCGACAATTCACTATACAAATTAGCAAGCACCGCACTACGCCAAGCGTGAACACGAAACTGTTGGAAATCTCTTAAAAATGGCAAGTACCGTAAACTACATCGCCCTTTTGAGAGAGTGACAAAAAGACGAGAGTTTAGAATGCATAAAATTACAGTACGAGCTCGATGCTCTATCTCGACTTCTGTTGTGTGAGCACGAAGAGGACCCCCAAATTCCTCTCTAAACCATTTCATTCTTATTTCAGACCTTCCTATAAATTGGTTTTCGGGAACAACTACACCTAAAAGCTCGTTGCATAACTCAATGTAGTTTGTTTGAGAATCATCATACAAAATAGGACGACCACCGGTGTGAACACCGAGTATATTCTCAACGTCTAGCAAAGTAATAGTCATTTCTCCAACTCTAAAATGAAACGTATTAGTTTTAGGTCGCCATCGATCACACAATGCGGCGATAAGACCGTGATCCAATCTAATGTAATCTATTTGCATAACCTTCCACATATCAGTTGTTCGAAGATGATCCTCAATTCGATGTTCTTTACATTCAATGAGTTTTAACTTACTCGAATGATCATCGCCCTTAACTTTTGAAGAACCCTACTCATACAAATGTCAACGTACGATCTTTAAATTACAAAAATATTATAAAATAACAATTCCGTACAAATGCGTGCCATCAATATAAAGTAGTGGACGACAATGTGCGAAACCTTCAATTGACGGCCCAAATGCCCAAAAAGCCCCCTCGAAAACAGTTCGTTTGTGTATAACTTCATAGTTCATATACTGTTCCCAGATTGGTATTCTGCACCGCTTGAAGATATTTTGGTAATTCAGCATATGAGGTATCCCAATCGCCGTATATCAAGCCTAAAGCCTTGGTTAATCCTTGCCAAACATTTGAATACGTAACTTTAATATGAAACATATTTGACATCGTTTCCTGCACTGTTTTCGCTGTCATATTCGTCTCGGATTTAACAAGCGGTAGTATTTTACTACAAAAAGGTCCACGACGATAACTACATTTGGTCGACCAATTGCCAAGTAGGTCCACGACCATAACTACAAATAAATGTCATGTAAAAAGAAATAAGAAAGTAATGTAAATACATTATGTAATTATAAAATATAGACGATATACCTGCAATAAAGTCATGCAACTAGCTACATAATTAGATTTCCTCAATGCTACAGCCGACAATTCACTATACAAATTAGCAAGCACCGCACTACGCCAAGCGTGAACACGAAACTGTTGGAAATATCTTAAAAATGGCAAGTACCGTAAACTACATCGCCCTTTTGAGTGAGTGACAATAAGACGAGAGTTTAGAATGTATAAAATTACAGCACGAGCTCGATGCTCTATCTCGACTTCTGTTGCGTGAGCACGAAGAGGACCCCCAAATGCCTCTTTAAACCATTTCATTCTTATTTCATACCTTCCTATAAATTGGTTTTCGGGAACAACTATACCTAAAAGCTCATTGCATAACTCAACGTAGTTTGTTTGAGAAATACAAAATAGGACGACCACCGGTGTGAACACCTAGTATATTCTCAACGTCTAGCAAAGTAATAGTCATTTCTCCAACTCTAAAATGAAACGTATTAGTTTCAGGTCGCCATCGATCACACAATGCGGTGATAAGACCGTGATCCAATCTAACGTAATCCATTTGCATAACCTTCCACATATCAGCTGTTCGAAGATGATCCTCAGTTCGAGGTTCTTTACATTCAGTGAGTTTTAACTTACTCGAATGATCATCGGCCTTAACTTTTGAAGAACCCTACTCATACAAATGTCAACGTACGATCTTTAAATTACAAAAATACTATAAAATAACAATTCCGTATACATGCGTGCGATCAATAGAAAGTAGTGGATGACAATGTGCGAAACCTTCAATTGACGGCCCAAATGCCCAAAAAGCCCCCTCGAAAACAGTTCGTTTGTCTATAACTTCATATATTGTTCCCGAATTGGTATTCTGCACCGCTTGAAGATATTTTGGTAACTCAACGTATGAGGTATCCCAATCGCCGTATATCAAGCCTAAAGCCTTGGTTAATCCTTGCCAAGCCTTTGAATACGTAACTTTAATATGAAACATATTTGACATCGTTTTCTGCACTATTTTCGCTGTCATATTCGTCTTAGATTTAACAAGCGGTAGTATTTTACTACAAATAAGCTTGGACGTAGCTTGACGGTGATTTGAGTTGATTGTTTGGTTAAGACACGTGTGATCACCTCCATACGTCTTAATTTTCCAAAAAAATTGAGATGTTTTCGTCGATTGATGAGCATGTAGCCGCCAAAGGCATTTCTCATCTACATCACAGCACACTGTATAGTCACGAGAACGAGATTTGACTACTCGATAAGAAACCGAACATTCAATGGTCCATTCACTTAGCTGCTCAATAAGATATTGTTTGGATTGAAATATCAACCCAACTCGAGGACTTTTGTCAACACATTCTCGTCCAAATACCTCCATGTCCAAATGAGAAGTCTGCATGCATGACGTATTCATCATTTCTACGGTACATAAATCTTCGGATAAAGGATTTTCCATTTTCATGGTTTCAGCATTATCTTGTTCATCAATGGGTTGTACGTCATCATTGATGAGTTCTTCATTAGTAACTTCCATGTTCTCAATCCTTTCTTCATTAGTAACTTCCATGTTCTCAATCCAAGTTCTGTCTTCTTCTAGCATACAAACCACTTCCAGACTACCAAGTTGTTCTACAACCGCTATTTCATTGAACGCACAATTATCTTCCGCTTCAGATCTATGATTTGATCCTTTTCCAACTTCATGCGTCGAGTACCTACAAAAAGGGATTGATCATAACATGCAATTGTTGTAGACAAATATAATCTCCAAAAATTAATCCATATACTAACCAAACTGTTGTTTGAGACTTAATTAGAATGGTCTCTTGAAAATTCTTGTTCGGTAAGTTATCATCAAGTAAGGTGTAATTCACTTGATGTTGTAGCTGCTCTTCTTGGATCTTATCACATTTCAGAACGTAGATCTCGATCATTTTCATTCCAACTGAGAACATCAAATCCATATCTTCATCGTCGTCTACAGTGATAGCGGACGAACCATCATCCCTTACCCACTTTGTCACTAGCTTCATATCGAACTCATTTTCGTCTATTTTGGTAACATCATACGCTTTATTCTTGAGCGATTCGAACGAACAATACTTCTTAATTTTGCATCCTTTTCTTCTTCCACCAACATATGTAGGTTTATTATCTTCTCCGATTATCAATTTACCATCAAAGTATAAGATGACTGGAATATTTGTTATATTCTACACCATCATAAAATTAACAAATTTGAATATGTCAAAGGAATAAGAAGTAATATAACAAAATTACCTTTTTTTTCCCTTCAAACCGGTGAAGATTACTAAATTAGTTGTGTGTTCGACGGAAGAATGGAGAGGTAAAGTAACTGTGAATGATTCTTGATGTAGTTGTTGATTTGGAAATAAGGTTTGGAGTTGAGATTTTCCTTTTTTTTTAGATTGGAAGTACATGAGGAGGATAGGTTGATGGCTGGGTAGAAATAGGTGCTGGAAATCGTACGAGCATTCCAAAAGTGCTGATGAAGGAAATCCTTCATGAGCACTTATGGAATGCGCAAGAAGGAATTTCTTCTTGCGCATTCCATAAATGTTCATAAAATATTTTCTTCATGAGCACTTTTGGAATGCTCATATGATTTGCAACACCTATTTCTACCCAGCCATCAACCTTTCCTCCTCATTTATTTTCAGTCTTCCAAAAAACCCATTTTCCCATCTCCAAATCATCAATTACATCAATAATCGTTCAAAATCAATCTTCAATCTACTTTTACTCCGCAACTTCTACGTTGATGGCATCATCTTCAACTTCGAAAGGTAATTTTAATTGGGTGTGTTTCCTCCTTAAATAGCTTTGGCACATATAGTTCATCTTATACGTTTTAATGTTGGATTTCTAAACTTAGACATGGACAATTGGGAAATTGACGATGAAACTTTGGTGGTCCATTGCGAAGACTTCGAAAATGGTAGATCTATCAATGTTGACGTCGAACAAGAGACCGTGGAATACGTTCCCGAAACTCTATTCGATCCAATACCTCAAGCACAGAAACATGCACGAGGAAAATTAAATGCTCATTTACGTGCCATTGTGGCGAAACAAAAACTGGATCAAAAATTATATCATAACGGGATCTAGCTAGAGCGTCTATGTTCTGTTCCTCCAACCATGCCAAATTGCACATACCTGACATGGCGATGTGGAGAAGATTGTATAGTCGTTGTTGCAAAAACTGAGACTAATGCAAAACGAAGATTTTTTGGTTGCAGTTCATACAAAGAACACAAGTATGACCCAGAAAAATTCAATGTTGCGATTGTTTCAAATGGAATTGATCCTCCATTGTGCGCTAGGGGTCTTCAATACGTCCTAGAAATGCAGGAAGAAGTGGGACGTTCGGGAAAATAATCTAGAATTAAGAGGAGGCGGTTCGAGTCTAAGCACTCGTTGGTGATGATTTAGCCTATCTACCACTTTTAATTTGTGTAATATCTATGTTTACACGTTTTCGTCAAGACTACGTCTCTATTCAAGCCAACCTTCATTGTATCTTATTTAATCCGTGTACTATCTACGTTTTCAAGTTTTCGCCCAGACTACGTCTCATGCTTGTATTTTATGCTTGTAATTTAATGTTTGAATTCTACGTTTGAATTTAATGTTTGATTTCAACGTTTGATTTACTGTTCGAATTCTTTGTATATCGAAATGTAAGCAAATTTATAAGCCATCCAAGCTTGAGTCAAAATAATTCTATGTTTGAAATCTATACTTAAAATCGTATATATAATTCCTTTTTAAAGCTCTCTGTTTTTTAAGGTCCAGAATGACCATGCGCATTCCATTTATGTGCATGAACAAATATGGTCATGCGCATATATGGAGTGCGTAAGACTAAAAAAATAAAAATAAAAATTTGTGCAGTCCATTTATGCGCATGAACAAATTTGTTCATGTGGATAAATGGGAATGCGCATGGTCATCTGGTCTGATAGAAAACAGGCTTAGTTTCGTAATAAGTTACGAAATAGACATGTTTCTATAATAAGTTGTTCTGAGAGGCTTTTACCAAAAATTTGTCCTAATAATAATGGTACTAGTGGGAATAGATACCGAATACCTGCGTTACGCCTTAATCCCCTATTCATTAGTTCTATAATCTAAAACTTGTAACTCTCTCCCAAAATCAACCTTAAACTCAAGGTTTTGGTACATGGATCGTTAACTTTCATGCGCTCTTGTTCGACATCAACTCTTTGGATATATCTCAATTTCTCAAGTCCTTTTTCACTACTTTCTCTCATGTCATCTTTGGTCGACCTCCATCTTCCATTTAGTATTCAGTACGGTTTATAATTTCAACGCACACAGGTACATTGCTAATTCATCGAATAAATCATTAACATACATCAACTTCAACATGTATATCTATATAAACAAAAACAATTAAACATATTTTCAAATACACACACATACATACATATTGCTTTTGTAAACTATAGAACATAAATTACACATCAACAACAATAATAATTTTAATTAATAGTTCATGTATTTTACATCAAAATTTATCATATATTGCATAATAAAGTTCTCATTTTAACATTAAAATAATAAATACTATTTTTAATAAAATTATCGTGTGTAACGTGCGATTTACATACTAATATATTTATGTTAACAAGTATGAATAAAAAATCTCAAATACACATGCATATATATTGTTTGTGTAAGCTGTTAAACATAAATTAACAGCAATAATAATTTTAATTAATAGTTTATATATTTTATATCAAATTTATCATATATTGTATAACAAGGTTCTTATTTTTACTTTAAAAAATAAAAATTATTTTTAATAATATTGTCGTGTGCAACACGCCCGTTACACACTAGTCTTATTAATCTTAGGGTTTATTGTTGTATATACACAACCGAAAAGGAGGATTTTTGTTTGTCCTTCTAGGTTTAGCCTCCAAACTAAATCATTGTCTTACAACTCTCTTCTCGTCTGAAGTAGTAAAGTTTCTCTCGTCAAAATGGATGTGTAATATCTCACGATAGCGGAACCACTATAAATTCTGTACGTGATTTATTTTTCTTTGCGTCTGTGGTGGTTTTGTTATTTGTTTGGAATATTAATTTCCTTTTTATTCTACCTCACAATCAAAACAATTCTATCTTATTTCTACTTCGTTTGGGTGAAAAATCGGATCTTTATTCAACAGTTGCTAGTGATATTGCAAATTCTTCAGTAGCCAACCAACTGTACCATTTTATTTTGCCTTATTTAGATTAAAAGCATGTTTGTTAACTTCTTATAATCAGTCAAAACACCTTATAAGCAACTTATTTGAATTTGGGCGTTGGAACTACTTATAAGAAAGAACTTTTATTGTTTTAGGAGTTAAAATATGAGAATCAGTTTGTTAGTTTATAGCCAATGAAAGAATTTCTTAGGTTATTTTGACCATGTAAATAATTAAAACGCCCTAGTTGTTGGATACATGCATTAGAATCATCACTACTTAGATCCTATTTTTTTTTATGCAATTTGATATGAAATGATTTTCTGTATACTTATTTGACTTAAAAAACAAATTATTTACAAACACGTCTACTTGATACTACTCCGTCAAACTACCTAGAAGTTGACGTTGAAAACTACTTTTCTGCAGATATGTAAAAATAGTTGCCTAGCGGATTCTAACTTGTTTCATAACTGTTGATAATAATATGGTCTGAACTACTTCGTTTTTTTTTTTTAAAAAAAAAAAATATTTTTTTGGTTCCCATGTATCATCACCCTCTAATCAAAATTTGTGGTACTATACTTAGCCGTTAGCTTTGTAATAAAACAGTGAAAAAAAAAAGTTTTTTATTAGATTTACAGCCTCCTTATAATACTTAAATGTTGGATTTTCAGGATGATGTATCTGAGATCTTTAAGGTTGCGGACAAAGACAACTCTGGAACACTGACTATAAAGGAAATCCAAGATGTTTTGGAAGATATTTGCATAAGATACCCTCAATTGGAACTCTATCTGAAGAGCAAACAGATGAGTGACATAGCTGATCTTCTGAAGGACGCAAAAGGAAATGCTGCAAAAGAATCAGTTGAACTTAGCATTGAAGAGTTTAAGAAAGCCATTGTTGACGTCGATCGACAAGTTAAAATGCTTCCCGCTACAGCCCAGGTAAATGACTGTTATTATATTTTGAATTTTTTGTGTATCGTCACACAAATACAAACCATCCTTTTCAAGGCAGTCAAAACACCTAAACTTGGAAAGTACCAGTTACTATCTAACATAAAAAGCATCCAGAGTTTCAATTACTTTATTTGATCTACAATATAACACGCTGATTTGCTTCTGACAATTTTTAATTAATCACATTCCTCATAATTTCACCACCTCTATGTAGTGTGTCAACATGAAATATGCTAATTTTCATAAATTATTTCAGCCTTTATATATATGAATAGGCATTTTTTTTCTTTCTGAAAAACAGTTCTTGTAATGTATAATAGGTTGCAGCACAACAAGGTAACTACCTTGCTAAATGTTTTAACAAAATGAAAGATATTGAAGAAAATCCAGAAGGTCCTATCCGTATCAGAGAAGCTGGTCGCCATAGATTTCTCCCTTTTAGGTATGTTCAACTTTTTATATTTTTGTCTTCCCGACAGTTTCAAATATAATAACAGATGGTGGTACTTCTTTTAGTAATTTCTCTTCTGATGTTTGCAGACTGCAAGTTTATTATTTTATCTTTGCGTAAAATCATATTGTCACTTGTTATGTATCAGACAGGAAGTTGATTGTTGTGTCCAATACCGAATAGTCTGCGGTATTGATAATTAGAAGTTTGTTGACATCGTTTTTGAACGAAATATATAGCTTTTGTTTGTTGTTATGCTTGAGAAATTTTACAGTGTTTTAGATATAACTTATCAATGTTCGTCTTTTTCTACAAGCTGTCACAATGGTTGTACTAGTCAAGTAGGTCAAATAATTGTTATGATTTTATCTTAAGATTTACTTAGAGGTTTGGGGATTTAAAGAATCTAGGAAGAAGCCCATGCAATTGACCGTTCTTTATGTCTAGTTTTATGATCATGGTAACTTACTATATTATCCATCCAAGAACTATTAAAGCAAGCCCGTGTATATGGACAATAAAAAATAATCGTTGGTTTAATTTTTTAACTCTTGTCTAATTTTATATTATACTGACATATTTCAATAACAGTACGTTTTAGAGTTTTCATATAATCGACCAAGCTTGCATTTGTGATTTGGAGTAAATAGTCCATGCATGAATGCAGTTCACATTTATCTAAAGACAAGCTCACAAGCATGCACAAATGTGTTATCCGTAAGAGAACCCCAGATTGAGCTACATTAGTGATTAAAGCAATCATTTGTGGATTAAATTTAACTGATGAACACGTGTTTGATCATATAATTTTATGTTAAATTATCTCATTTTCTCGGTAAATAATATTTGGAGGGAATGCTCTAAATTCTACAATATGTTTTCTATTCATTGATCTTTGTCCCTACATACTCAAGATGTATTGTTACTTATATGGTCTTTGTGTGTGAAACTTTGATATATTAAACCAGCACCTTGTTTGAACTGGTTACATGGTGCAAGAGGTCAAGGGTTCGATTCCGTGTTTAACCCACTAATCATGTAGTATGTCATATACTATAAATTTGTATATAGAAGTACCAGTTCCAAAAAAAAAAAAAAAAACTTTGATGTATTGATATTGATATATAATGTCCCTACATATCAAAGAATAAAACAGAAAAGCACAGCGAAGAAAACTGCTTGTTACGCTGGGATTGAGAGTTGTTGTTGGAAACTAGCTTTATGTTCAAAAAAAAAAAAGTCGGTGCATAATACCTCAATCCATAAATGATGGAAACATATTGGTTTGTGTTAGCTATGACGTGCATAATATCTGAATCCATAAATGATGGAAACATATTGGTTTGTGTTAGCTATGACGTAAGCGTGTACCTAGTCAAAGAGCTCCTAATACAGTAGCGTTGTAGCACAGGGCAGTGGCGGATCCAGGAGAAAACTTCAGCGGGGGCAAAATTTTATGCAATATCACTGTTTGCAACAATTTCGTTTTGGCACCTAACTAGTTAATCAAAATAAATAACGCCGAAATTATAGGGTGGTAAAGAGTTGGAAGGGCTATTAATGTCGAGTAGGAAAACTTATTCGAATGCACACTGGGGAGAGGTAAGAAGAGGAATTCAACTTCCCAGAACTACAGTCGGGAGCGGCAAGTAATTCCAAATTGAATAAAGTGTTCGAAGGATGCTTGTGTTTTTTTTTTTGAGGTCTACCATGGCGGGGTTTGCAAGCAGTTTGCAAAGTAAGTAAATAAATACTGAAGAATATACGGTGGTTGTTCCAAGCAGTATTGGTTAACAAGGGAATACTATGGTGGCTGTTCCAAGCAGCACAAATAAGAGATGAGCATGTAACGAATGTACTTAGAAGGAATACTGCAGTGGTTGTTTCAAAGTTCAAACAGTAATAAAAAAGAGATATATTTCTTAAAGAATAAGTCCAAAAAGGAATATTGTGATGGTGAGTTATACCGTGGATCGAGAATTGAAGGTTCTTAAAAAAAAAAAAAATCTCAGTGGGGGCAGCTGCCCCCACTGGTCCCCACGTAGCTCCGCCAGTGGCACAGGGTATATATGTGTGTTGTATGTGTGTGCACACACACACGCATACACACACACATATATATATATACACACACATATATATAGGAAAATGTTCAGTTGCACCCCAAAATTTCAGCACCCTTTTAGCCCTTTGAGACCCACCTCTCGTTTATATTAAAAAAGGTAGTGGAGGGAGAGAAAAACGAACTGTGCGGTGGAAAAGTGGTAGGCTATTGGGGTGCTCCACTGTTTGGGGTGCCATTGAACCTGCCTTATATATATATATATATATATATATATATATATGCGCGCCTAAGGCTCAGGCGTAGGCTTTGCTCCTCGCTGGCCTTCGAGGCGCCTCGACTATCTGAGACGCAAATAAAGCACGCCGTTGGCGCTTTTTCTTGAGGCGCTAATAAGCGCGGCTTGAGATATAATTGATTTTATGCCAAACCCACTTTCATTTGGACCTGATTCAACTCTCAAATTCAAACAGTTTTGTTCGATTTTTAGGGTTTTCCGTTTCGTTTAAACGCATTCGACACTAAAAAAATGTCACTGCCTCCGCTGCTGCTGCCACCGTCAGGTATATATATGTATAATATCAACAGCAGTTTTTTAACTGTTTTTTTTTTAAATTAATTAGTTTGAAGGTTTAAACTTCAAGCTAGACTTGTTAGTTAATTTACCGAGTTATGTTTTAAAATTAAAATTATTATTTTGATATGTTTCAAAACTTATTGAATTATGTTTTAATTTTAAAGTTTGAAGAGATATGTTTTAAATAATTAAATTTATTGAATTTGTGATCGTTTTAGTTCTGAAATTGCATTTGTGACTTCGTACCTACTAATCTATGTTTTTTATCACTAAATTTACCATTTTTAATAGCATTTTGTAGTACAGTTTTTTAGCAAAAAAGTCCACACTTGTATAAAAGTCGCTCATAAAAGCCCAAGGCTCAAAAAAGCCCAGGGATCAAGCCTTGTGCCTTTTTGTGCCTTTGCGCCTTAACTACTATGACACACACACACACACACACACATACATATAGGGTTATATGATACCCCTATTTGGAAACACCTCTTTTGCACCTAAATCACAATCATTCATTTATATTTGAGTAATCAGTTAGTGGAAGAGAGTGTGTGATTGGCTATGTTATCAAAGCCCTCGCCTAGGCTAGGCTCAAAAAAGCCTTAGGCCCCAGCCTGGGGCTTTTTACCTTTCAAGGTGCTTATGATGCATGAGGCGTCAAAAATGCCCCAAAGGTGCCAATGCGTTCGCCTTGTGAAGCGCAAAAAAAACGTGCTTTTTGCAACATTTGTGTAGAAATTGAAAATTGCAGCATTTCGCTCAATAGGAGCCCAAAATCCAACATGCTAAGAAAATTATGCTCGTTTGATTGTTGATTTAGAGCGTATTCTATAAAAAAGGCTGCTTATTTTTCTTCAACCAGTTGAAAAGAAAAACCATAAATTTCTTTCGTCGGATCGTCCAAAAAAAAAAAAAAACCTTGTTCATGGAAGGTAAAAACTCTATTTAAAACTACGTAATGTTGTTTTTAATTTCTATATTTTAAGTATTTTATTATTGTAAACTTGAGTTTAATGACTTTGCATATTCTTAGTTTGATTTATGTTAATCGTATAGTGTTTTTTTCTTCTAATAATGCTTTTATATGCCCTTTTAAAAAAAATTACGTTTTATTGCATTTCCAAAATGCAGTTTTTAGCTGAAAACTGAAAAAAATGTCATTCAAGGCGCCTAAAACAGCCTTAGGCGCAGAAAAGCGCTAGGCAAGGGCCAGGGCCTTTTTCGCCTTGACAACTATGGTGATTGGAGCGAGAAGATGATTGTGTAATGGAAATCAGGGAGCATTTAGGAGCGTTGCACTATTTGGGGCGCAACAAAACACTATATATATACTTATATATATATATATATTCAAATGTGTATATATATATATGTGTGTGTGTGACGACCGCCCCATATCTCCTGTACCGAACTAAGGAAAAGTGCTATGTATGACGTGCTAGGGATATAGAAATTCGGCAATTAAAATAATGCGATATAAATCTGTCTTATAACTCACAACGCATAGATACCTAGGGAGCATGAGTGCGGGTGCGGGGGTATGGGTGCACGTTACGGGGATACAGAAATTCGGCAAATTCAAAAATACGAGGACTCGGGTGTGGGGGGGTACGACAAATATTAAGAATATTAAGAATATTATATATATACATACACACACACACACACACACATATATATATATATATATATATATATATATATATGGGAAAATAGAATCTAAAGATCACACATATATATATATATATATATATATATATAAAAGATGCATTTCAGTTAAACAAAATAGTGAAAGTTCATCATCCTTAAGTCTTAACAATTAAAATAAAAAAATTAAATTACCTTCAAATAAGCAAGTAATCAATTAAAGAAATTGTCAATTGAATCAAATCAAATCCCCTGAAAAATCCAACAAATTGCCATGTATAAGTATAACCAAAACACATTACCATATATATTATTAGTTGACCAAAACAAATTACTGACAAATCAAATTACTAACCATCACCAATGAATTATTGAACTTAAGAAACATATATATACTCACATGTCAAGCACTATTGTTGTATGAACTCTCAATTAGGGTTGAGAGTATGTCTCTCCTCTTTTTTTTTTTTTTTAAGTTGTTGAAAATCACAAAAACTGCCATTCCCGCACCCCCATTTACGCACCCTAGCGTATCCCCGTCTCTGAATTCACAGACACACCACGTGGCATATCCCGTGCATATGCAGCCGTATCCCCGCGCACCCCCGCACTGATACGTACGGGATACACAGTTCTTCGCCTCAGGGAAGTATCCCTGTTTTCTAGATAGATACTATATAATATAAAATATACAACATGATATAATAGTGAAGCAAAACTGAACAGAAAATCATATCTCCATAACATCTCAGAGTCACCAATACAAAACATCTATGAAAATGAATATTTGTACATCAAGCCTCAATACATATCACTCAGAGTCTCAACAGTCATCAACATACAACAGAATCAACTAGACATATCTATATAGTAGAAAATAATATACCAACCTCCAGCTCGTCATTGCTCAGCATTCTCGGCACCAAACCTATCACATGTTATCTCAGTTTATTCACCAACAATGATGAGCAGCCCAAGATAATAAGATGAAACATAAAACCTTGAGTCAGACAGCAGTTTTAGTGATCGATAAAATAAAAATCAACAGTTACACATGATATATGATTATGGACAGTTCAACCATTTGATCTGTCACAACAACTAAAGGATTAGCACAAGATAGTCATTTATCATATGCCGCTCCAGAATATGAAAGGACATCCTCCAATCCTACTTCTCTTCGCCGACTCATAGTGATAGTCTACCTAGAGAAAATAGAGAAGAAAGCACACATTCAAGCATAACATTCATAACAATCAATATCCTAGCTATCATCGACTAAAGCCTTGGATACGTCAATCATCGAATGACCGGTCGTTGACGTCCGTCTAGGGCTAATCGAAAAATCCCGGCTCTAGTTAGACTATCATACATCCATCCTGTGTATGTTTGCATCCGACTGAGACAACTAGAACACTCCCAGAGCTCGATTCATGGTACACGACCCGTCTAGTCCTAATGGGCATCCCCACGATACCCCTGCATTGAGCCTGCTAGAACCTTCAATAACCAGCGGTGCCTTGGCACTTCAAAACCGTCGAGCCTTTCCTCTTGGCGACTTCATATTTAGTTCGAGCGACTTAAACCAATTCTATTATCATTCACGATCAACTCCGTCTGAGCCAATCCATCATTTACTGAATCGTATATCACCCTACGACCAGTATCACATCAATCCAGCTTTGACCACTCCAACTTGAGTTCACAATCAAAGCACTATCCACCTTTGAGTTGCACATCAACCATCCAAGTCCATTTATCATCAAACTTCACCAGCAACCCCCAGAAGACAACACAACCAAGCTCACCAAAAATGAGCACCATTCCACCTTACATGGTGGATCGATACTGGTTTATCGTCTATGGACCGGTACCGGTCCATACGGTTAGCCGAAATTTGGCTAAGTGTTGAATCTTCGCCATCCTATCTTCGAGAACTTTCTGCAGGTCAATCCTTGAATCCAAATTCTTTTTCGACGAATCATCCTGTCAGTCCATCAACCAACGCTCGAACGTTTCATTTCGACCCATCTCAAATCACATCCGAATCGGCTGGAAATTTGCACGTAGCCTCGATTTACCGCCACGCCCCAAAAATCAACATCATCCAAGCATCCAACATTGATCGGTACCGGTCCATCGAATATGGACCGGAGCCGGTCTATGTACTTATCGAGATTTGACATGAAATTTTTCGTGTCGCCTCCCTTCATTTTTCAGAGCTCCTCTGCCACGTTTCGTCTGAATCATATCATCTAAACCTCCCATTTGCTGTAAAAACTACGACAAACAATTTTAACAAACAATTCAAGCAATGCATTCAATTCAATCAAAACAAACAATGATTCATCAAATCTTGATCATACAAACATGCACATATCATAAAACAATAGATCTAACATAATTTGGATAAAAATATATTCAAGAACATGGTTAATCTAATTTTTGCTGGTTTGTATGATTAAATTAGATTATCCTAAGGCGTCTAAACCTAAACATATATGATCAGATCTAAGGCAAGTTTAATTTGTATGATGTGAATCAATCCTAATTTAACTCATATAATTCTGTAGTTTCTATGTGAGAGTAATCAATCACTTACCTAGCCCTTGATTTGATGTAACCCCAATGAAATCAGATCTTAACAATAATAAAAACTCCCAAAATCGATGCAATTTGATGTGATTTAATCTTCCTGGATGATGATCTAGCCTTTAGATGTAATCTATGATGAATTAGAATGAAATGGATGGAGAAATTAGGGTTTAGGTTGAATTCGAAGAATCAGAGACATACTAGGAAGCAAGGATACGGGTGCGGGTGCGTAGTACAAGGATACGCAGATTCGACAAACATGAAAATATGAGGATTCGGGTGCGGGGGGATACGGCATGTGTAAAAATATTATATATATATATATATATATATATATATATGATAAAATCTGTTATAAAAATTAAGAGCTTCATTAAAATTGAACTAAATAGTCAAATACACTAAGACCATTCTCGTAACACTATAACTGGCTACAGCATAAAAAAGGACAGAGGACAGGACAACAACATGCTTGACCTCTCTTTTTCTTCACTTTGCTGTATTTATTTTTTCTTTCTTTTTTGTCTCTGAAGTCTGAACTGGTGGATACGGAAGTGATCCTTTGAATGAGATTTTATAATAAATCCTGACTGCTTTAAAGTTTAAACTTTCTAGAGTTATCTGTCACATTAATTGTGCTCAGATGGGTGCTTCGTCTCCCTCAATTGATGCTTCGTCTCCCGCAATTTCTAACAGCCATCTAAGATTTCAGTTGAAACTTGAAAATTACCTTTCATGCCACCGACGCACCCCAAATCCGCACTCTTCCCGCACCCCCAACCCGAATACGGGGACATGCCACATGGCGCACCCCGTACGCACCCCTTGCCGCACCGCCGCACCCCCACCGCACCCGACACGCAGTACGCTACCAAGAAGCCGCACCCGTGCTTCCTAGGAGACATAAACCTAAATGTTTGAATGAAGTGAGAAACCTTAATTCTCTCCCCAAAACCTCTCTATTTATAGCTGCTTTTCATTAACCTAATGGTTTTATCTAATCAGTCCATTAACAGCTAATTTCTGGCTAACAGAAGCTGAAATTTAAAATAGTGATTCCTTTCAAATCGCCGAGTCAAATCTTTTAATATGACCACTTTGTGGAATTGTCAACCGCTATTTCGATCCAATGAGACCGATTTCAGCATCTGATTCGATCCCTGTAAAAAATTGTAGCTAAAAAAATATTTACAAAGGTAAAACAATCATAATTAAGTTTGGTAAAAACATGAACATGTCTCACATCTGCATGAACACCATATTAAAAATGTAGGAATGATTCGACCACTGGGGAATTAAATATAATTATTTTACAATACTCCGGTACGTAAATTATGGATCGTTACGTTCTTCTCCCTTTAGGAATTTTGTCCCTGAAATTTCAAACAAACACGAGCACACAAGGTATTCCGCATGCCTACCATCAACGAGTAGCCAATTTACCATGCAATCTAGCATCCAACAACCCATGCAGCCAAAATTCTACCCCTAGTATGTGGAACTCTAATAGTGCAAGACACAATGGTACAAAGTAAGATACGATATATGAGATATACTACTCAAAGAGTTCTGGATGGATCGACCTCATACTCTTTTCTGTTTCCCATGTGCAATCACCATCGTCCTCGATCTGTTGTACCTTGACTAGCTTAACAATCGTCCTCCTAAACTGTTTCGTGTCACTTCTTACGACGCGAAACGACTTACAAGGTTTAGAAACTTCGGGCCCGACCTCTAAATCTTCAATTTGATCAGGAGATACCACAACATTCAGTCGTGCACAAACTTCTGTTGAAACGATATGTGAAACACATTGTGTATACCTTTCATCTTCTCAGGTAGATCCACTCTATAAGCGAGCTTCCCAATATGCTTGACAATCGAAAACAGTCTAACAAACATTGGTGCTAGCTTCCTTTTACTCTCGAACCGAATAATATTCCGTAGTGGCGAAACCTTAACAAATACCAAATCTCTGACTGAGAATTCTAAATCCATCATTGCTTATCGACATAACTTTTCTGACGATCTGGGCCTGCCTTCATTCGTTGTCAAACGGTCTCAATATTATCCGTCGTTTATCTTATCATCTCATACCCAAGTACTAACTTCTCTCCAATCTCTAACTAACAGGATGAAGAATTATAAGGTTTACCATACAACATTTCGTATGGTGTTATTCCAATGCTTGATCGGTAGCTGTTATTACCAGCAAACTCAACTAAATGCGGATGATCTTCCCATGATCCTCCAAAATCTAACACATAAGCTCGTAGAAGATCTTCCAAAGCTCGATTAACCCTTTCAGTCTAACCATCTATCTGGGGATGATAAGTCGTACTTATACATAGCTCACTTCCAATGTCTTTTGCAAACTCTTCCAGAATCCACTGGTAAATAATGGATCTCGATCATTAACTATACTCTTTAGAATTCCAGGGAATTGAACTATTCACTTAAGATATAAATCAGTCAACCTCGATACCGTCATAGTCGATCTGACAGGAATAAACATTGCACTTTTTGTCAAGCGATCCACGATGACCCAAATACTGTCATTTTTTGCCCTGGTCCTAGATAATCCATAGTTAAAATCTATCAACATTGCTCTCATTCTCACGTAGGAACTTCCCATGTCTATAGCAATCTGCTCGGCTTTTTCTGCTCAGCCTTAACCAACTGACGGTTCATATCCTTCGCGATAAATTTTTCGATATTCCTCTTCATACCTTTCTAGTAGCAAACCCGTTTCATATTCCGATACATCTTATTACCACCATAATAAATCGTCGATCTAAAGTGATGACATTCCCGCAGAACCCCATTTCTCAATCCATCTGTATCCAGAACAAGCAGTCATCCATTCTTGCGAAGCCAACTATCTCGATCGACTTCGAAATCCTTAATCTCCTCGGGTTCCACTCTCATTTCTAATCTGTGAGTAGCCTCCACAAGCTTAGCATCCCGCTTTTGGCTTTCGCCAATCCTTTCGATTAGAATCGGTCTAATCGATGAACTTGCTAGCATCTCTGGTTTTAACTCACAATGTGGTTTGAAATCAAATTCGACCACGAGATGCTTTCAATCCGAATACATGGTTCCCAAGCTGGCATGTCTTTTGCTTAACGCATCGCCACTGCGTTGCATTTACCCGGAGTATAGGTTATTCCAAAGCAATATGACGTCAAAAACTTTAATCATTGTTGCTGCTGAAGATTCAAATTCTTTTGAGAGAAAAGATACTTCAATAACTTATGATCTGTAAACAGCTCGAATCTAACTCCCGGCAAATTCATCCAATTCTTCAGAGCAAACACTATTGTCGTTATCCCAAATCGTGAGTCGGGTAATTTCTTTCGTGCGGCTTTAGTTGTGGTTCTTGACTCTCATAAGCCACATTTTTATCCTTCTGCGTTAGCACTATTCCAAGTTCAGTGCCACATGCGTCGGTGTATACCAGTCTCTTCATTTCCGCTTGGAATAGTCAATACATGAGCATTCATCAATCCCTTCTTCAAAATTCCGAAAGCTTGCTCACACTTCATGTTCCAAGTGAAAACCTGATTCTTTTTTGTTAATCCGGTTAACGATGCAGCTATCTGTGAAAAATCCTTGATAAATTATCGGTAATATCTAGCCAAACCAAGGAAACTCATAGCATTCGTCGCACTTTTGGGTTGATCTCAATTCTGGATTGCTGCCATTTTAGCGGGGTCCACCATTATTCCTTGTCCCAACAAGGTATGACTCAAGAATCTGACTTCTTCCTTTCAGAGGTGATACTTCGAAAATTTAGCCTTCAACTGATGTTTCCATAAGATTTCCAAAATAATTCTTAAGCACGTCCAGTGTTCCTCCTTGATCCTAAAATAAACCAATACAGCGTCCACGAACACAAGCACAAACTTATTTAACTGATCTCTGAAAATTCGATTGATAAGATCCACAAAATAAACTAGTGCGTTAGTTAATCCAAACGACATCACTAGCCCGATCAGTGTCCTAAAAATAGTTTTCGGCACATTGTCCCTAGTCGCTCTCAATTGGTGAAATCCCGTTGCTAAATTCATTTGAGAAAGCACTTTGTCTTCGTGAAGCTTGTCAACAAGTTATCGGTTCTCGGCAATGAGTACTTGTTCTTCTTGATCACCTTGTTCAGCTTACGATAATCCACACCAGCCTCGGTCACAAGCACAACCGGTGCACCCCATTCGAATACGCTTCTCTGAATGAATCCCTTACTCAAAAGATCGTTAATTTGCACCTTTAACTCTCGCTGTTCTTTAGGCGCCGTCTGCCTAAGAGGCATAACAATAAGTTTGGCTCCATCAGTCAAATCAATTCGAAACTCAATCTCTCGATGCAACGACAGTCCTTTGACCTACTCAAAGACATCCGAAAACTCACTAGCGATTGACACCGATGAAAATCCTCCCGTGGAATCACAAGCGAGTATAAAAGCTGACAAGAACACCATCCTTTGGTAAACAACGTATCACCGGCGTTTCCCCTTCCACATTACTGATTGTTACCTCTGGAGCTTCTCACAATCCACGATAGTCGCATATCTCTTGAGCCGGTCCATACCCAAGATAATCCCAAATCCAACGAAGTTAAAAAAATAATCACAAACAAAATAGCAACCATGACTCAGTATGATTAGACCACGACAAATCATACAAAGCTAGAAGATCTTTATACGGGATTAGTCACAACTAATAGTCTATCGACGATCACAGGTTCTAAACCCAACTTGCAAACAAGCTCATTATAAATAAAAGAATGCGATGCTCCAGTATCAAACAAAAGTCGAATCAAAGCATCTTTGATACCCTCGCCTACCCCTCCAATAATAGGCTTATTCCTAGCAGCATGTCTCGAAGTTCGACGACTCATTCTCAATCTGAAACGAGAATGATCAATCTATATTAGAGAAAGCTGCAACGGTGTTCATGTGCTTACTAATCCTCCTAAACTATATATTATAATATATTAATCATCATTAGAAATTATAAATATGTCTCTCATATGCTTTTACACTCGCGAACTTTTGGTAAAATCGATTAACCTCACTCTGATACCAAATTTGACGACGTCCCATATCTACTGCATCGATCTAAGGAAAGCGCGTTGGATGACGTGTCAGACCGATATGGAACAATTATCAAGGAAGAATAACTCGAAATAAACATGTCGTATAACTCACAACACATGAATAATATATAATAGAAAATGTACAACATGATATAGTAGTGAAGCAAAACTTAACGGAAAATCAAATCTCCATAACATCTCAGAGTCACCAATACAAAACATCCGTGAGAATGAATATATGTACATCAAGCCTTACTGCGTATCACCCAGAGTCTCAAAAGTTATCAACATACCGTGGAATCAAGAAGAAATGTCTATATAGTAGAAAATAATGCGTCAGCCTTCAGCTCGTCATCGCGCAGCATCATCGACACCAAACCTGTCACCTGCTATCTCAATTTACTCACCAACAGCATTGATAGGCAGCTCAAGGTAATAAGAGAAAACATAAAACCTTGAGTCAGACAACAGTCTTAGTGAGCGATAAAACAAAAACAACAGTTACACAAGATATACGAGTATGGACAGTTCAACCATCTGATCTATCCCAACAACCAAAGGATTAACATAGGATAATCATCTATCATATACCGCTCCAGAATAGGAAAGGACATCCCCCAATCTTAATTCTCTTCGACGACCTACTATGATAGCTTATTCCGAGAAAATAGAGAAGAAAGCACACAATCAAGCATAACATTCATAACAACCAATATCCTAGCTATCACCGACTAAACCCTTGAATATGCCAATCATCGAATGACCGGCCGTCGCCGTCCGTCAAGGGCTAATAAAAAAAATACCGGTTCTAGTCAGACTGTCATACATCTGTATGTTTGCCTCCAACTGAGACAACTAGATCACTCTCAGAGCTCAATCTAGGGTACATTACTCGTCTGGTCCTAATGAACGCCCCTACGGTACCCCTGCTTTGAGCTTGCTAGAACCTTTGATAACCAATGGTCCCTTAGCACTTCAAAACCGTCGAACCTTTCTCTTAACGACTTCATCTTTAGTTTGGACGACTTCTCAAACCAATTCCATTATCATCCACGGTCAACTCCGTCTGAGCCAATTCATCAGCATACTGATTCGTATATCACCCCACGACTAGAATCACATCAATCCAGCTTCGACCACTCCAACTTGAGTTCACAAGCGAAGCAGTATCCATCTTTGAGTTGCACATCAACCGTTCGAAGTCCATTTATCACCAAACTCCACCAGCAACCACATAAGATACCACAACCAAGCTCACCAAAAATGAGCACCATTCCACCTCACATGATGGATCGGTACCTGTCTATCATCTATGGACCGGTACCAGTCTATGCACTTAGTCGAATTTTGGCTAAGTGTTGGGCCTTCTCCATCCTATCTTCGTGTACTTCTTGCCGGTCCATCCTCGAACCCAACTTCCTTTTCGACGAATTATCCTGTCAGTCCATCGATCAATGCTCTAATGATCCACTTCGATCCATCTCAAATCACTTGAAAATTTGCGCACAGCCTCGATTTACCACCACGATGTCATGCCCCAAAAATCAACGTCATCCAAGCATCCGACATGGATTGGTATCGGTCCGTCGAGCGAGATTTGACACAATTTTTTGTGTCGTCTCCCTTCGTCTTTTAGAGCTCCTTCGCCGAGTTTCGTTTGAATTCGATTATCTTGACCTACGATTTGTTCTGTTCTTCAAATCTAATATATACGACAGACAATTCTAATAAACAGTTCAAGCAGTGCATTCAGTTCAATCCAAACAAACAACGATTCATCAAATCTTTGATCATACAAACATGCACATTTCACAAAATGTCATAAAACAATAGATCTAATATAATATGGATCAAAACATATTCAAGAACATGGTTAATCTAATTTCTTGTCGGTTTCTATGATTAAACTAGATTATCCTAAGACGTTTAAACCTGAATTAAACATATATAATCAGATCTAAGGTGAATTTAACATGTATGATGTGAATAAATCCTAATTTAACCCATATAATTCGTAGTTTTCATATGAGAGATATCAGTCACTCACCTAGCCCTTGATTTGATGCAAACCCAATGAAATCAGACCTGAACAACAATAAAAACCCCCAAAATCGATGCAATTTGATGTGATCTAATCTTCAGGATGATGATTTAGAATCTAGATGCAATATATGATGAATTAGGATGAAATGGATGGAGAAATTAGGGTTTATGTTGAATTTGGAGATCATAGTTACAAACCTAAATGTTTGAATGAAGAGAGAAACCTTAATTCTCTCCCCCAAACCCTTCTAATTATAGCTCTATTTCATTAGCCTGTTGGGTTTCTCTAATCATCCCATTAGCCGATAGCAGCTAATTAGTCTGCCTAACGGAAACTGAAACTTAAAACAGTGATTCCTCCCAAATCGCTGAGTCAAATCTTTGGTGTGATCGCTCTACGAAATTATTGTCAACCGCCATTCCGAATCCAATGAGATCGATTTTAGCATCTGATTCAATTCCTATCTAAAGTTATAGCTAAAACAATATTTACAAGGGTAAAATTGTCATAATTAAGTTTGGTAAAAATCATGGATATGTCTCACATCTCCATAAACACAATATTAAAATCTGAGAATGATTCGACCATTAGGGAATTAAATATAATTATTTTACGGTCCTCCGATTCGTAAAATACAGGTCGTTACATTGTGTGTATAAACACACACATCTCTTTTCTTCGAAATGATTTTAGGTGGGTGAACTTTATAGTAACTACATCATATCTACAGAATACTTTCCATCTCTAAACTTTTAGATGCTTCAAATTCAAATGGATTTAATGAAAATGTATGTGAATCCTTTCCTTGAATACATACATACATGAATACGTGTGTGCGTTTTGTTTTGTTCTTTCCGGGTGTGTGTGCATGTTGGTATTAGTTGCAAAAGGCTTTAGATAAAACATCCAATGTTGTACGTTTCAGTGTTTTGTTTTTGTATGTGCTTAAATGGAGAAAGCTCCATCTATCATCCTCAACAATCAATATTGTTAACGTCTCATAAATTATTTTTCAAAGGTACAAGCACTTGGGTCAATTTGCTCCTTTAGGTGGGGAGCAAACTGCTGCTCAGCTGCCAGGAGACTGGATATCAATCGGTCACAGCAGTCAGTGGCTTTGGTACTCTGTATATGCCAGGTATGTGTTGGGCCCTCTTAAGTTCTAAATTTACATGCTGTTATTCTACTGTTGACATTTCTCATTGATACCACATTATGTTGAAATGCGCTTGTTAAACGTGAGTGACTACACCTGAAAGTTTCCGCATTACACTTCCAATTATTCTAGAACAATGGCATTTTGTTAGCTTAAGGAATAAGGAGAGAAAATGAGTCGATCATGTCATACCATCTGATTTCCACCATATGAAACGTGTACTGCAAGAGCCGTTCACTCTAGCAATTTTTTTCTGTGCAAAGTTTCATAAACCCTAAATCAACCCCAGTGCAGGGGAAATAATAGTTGGATCATGTTAACGGTGAGAACATACAAAAGACTGATATTTCAAAAACAGCAAATACAGAATACAGATGCAGTGTAAGGCTCCAGGTGGATTGGCAGCCATGGGAGTTGCAATGGATGGTGGAGGGTTGCTTCTTGAAGAGATGTGAGGTTTCAGGTATGAGAAGTAAGGTCAAATGATCGGAGAAGAAGAGGAGGAGGGCAGACAGAGGTACAGTAACAAAGAAAGGAGGCTATCGAATGAATGAAAGGGGTTGCAGGGAAGAGAAAGAAAACTATAAAGGGTTGTAGCAGTTTCAGGAAGAAGACAGGCCAAAATGCAGAGAAGAAGCAGGAGTAATGGAGCAGGAGAAATAATAATAAGAAGAAGAGAATATAACACAGCAAAAAATGAACTTTTCAATCGATTCTTCACAATAGTTACATGCATACGTACCCGAATATATGGGGATAAAATACCAACGGATCCATAATCACTCTAATTACAATTATAACCCCAGTTACATTTAAACATGGATCAGGCCCGTTGCTGTCTCCTGACTGCTGCAGCCCTCATCTCGATCACATCCGCTGGATTTTTTGGTGAACCATGCCCGAAGTGGTTAGCTAAGCTGGCATCTTGCTGCCAATAGCAGATTTGGGGCATAACTTTTCCCCTTCCCTTCACAAAAAAAAAAAAAAAAAAAAAAAAAAAAAAAAAAAAAAAAAAAAAAACCACACTTGTCCTCAAGGTTGAGTCCTTCCCTTTTAAAAAAAAAAAAAAACGTTGTCCTCAAGGTTGAGTCCTTAAGGCGGATACCCTCTGATTTCCACCATATGAAACGTGTACTGCAAGAGCCGTTCACTCTAGTAATTTTTTTCTGTGCAAAGTTTCATAAACCCTAAATCAACCCCAATGCAGGGGAAGTAATAGTTGAATCATGTTAACGGTGAGAACATACAGAAGACTGATATTTCAAAAACAGCAAATACAGAATACAGATGCAATGTAAGGCTCCAGGTGGATTGGCAGCCATGGGAGTTGCAATGGATGGTGGAGGGTTGCTTCTTGAAGAGATGTGAGGTTTCAGGTATGAGAAGTAAGGTCAAATGATCGGAGAAGAAGAGGAGGGCAGACAGAGGTACAGTAACAAAGAAAGGAGGCTATCGAATGAATGAAAGGGGTTGCAGGGAAGAGAAAGAAAACTATAAAGGGTTGTAGCAGTTTCAGGAAGAAGACAGGCCGAAATGCAGAGAAGAAGCAGGAGTAATGGAGCAGGAGAAATAATAATAAGAAGAAGAGAATATAACACAGCAAAAAATGAACTTTTCAATCGGTTCTTCACAATAGTTACATGCATACGTACCCGAATATATGGGGATAAAATACCAACGGATCCATAATCACTTTAATTACAATTATAACCCCAGTTACATTTAAACATGGATCAGGCCCGTTGCTGTCTCCTGACTGCTGCTGCCCTCATCTCGATCACATCCGCTGGATTTTTTGGTGAACCATGCCCGAAGTGGTTAGCTAAGCTGGCATCTTCACTTTTAGCTGCCAATAGCAGATTTGGGGCATAACTTTTCCCCTTCCCTTCACAAAAAAAAACTTGTCCTAAGGTTGAGTCCTTCCCTTTAAAACAAAAAAACCCTTGTCCTCAAGGTTGAGTCCTTAAAGGTGGATACCCAGTGCCAAAGGCTCCCGTACTCAAGCACGAGGACTTCCCAGGTCAGTCTCCCGTCCTGGTACTATTCACGGTTTTTCGGGCTCTGGGGGTGGTCGATTAGCGCGTGCAGCCTTTCCCTCACATTATGTGAAGAGGCCGGGGCTCGAACCTGTGCGCTTCAGATTACCAGCCGAGTAACCTTACCGTTGCGCCAGACAACACCTTAAGGTTGAGTCCTTCCCTTTAAAAAAAAAAAAAACCCTTGTCCTCAAGGTTGAGTCTATACATTTCAGCATCTTTACACCAGTTAACTAGTCACCACCCCGGTGAAGATATTCCTTTCGTTATAATGTTTGCTTAAGACGTGCGTCTTTAACGAACTTACTGGTTGCAACATTAATGTTGACCATGCAGATGAACAAACTAATATAAAGTGTGCGAAATGAAATGAGTCACAGGAAGGCATTTCGTTTGACCATATAACATATTTTTAAGAAATACATAAAGGACGAAGAGGCTTTTTGATGAATGAAATGAGTGAATCAATACCAGCACCAGACAATTCAAAGTCATTAACCCATTTTTCAATTTGGTGCTCTATAGGTGTTTTTTCTATACTAGAGACCCATGTAGGAAGATGCAAAGAGCAATCCCATGTATTTTCTAGAAATCTTTTCCCTTACCTTGTCGAATAAAATTTCGTACATTCTACTTTTTGCTCTGCTAATTCGGTTACATGTAGATTCGACCCAGCTGTGCAAAGTCCACATTTTAAGTTTACGGTCAGTAGAAGTTGAGGGTAAATATTTGATAACCTCTTGTTTTTCATTACAACTTCAAGGCCCTCTGATGTCTTAGCAAACTGAATCAAAAAATTGAAAGCGATTTGTCCTTGCCACTCAGTATGCATCGTCAAATACTCAAGACAGAGCATCCTACTACAACTATTCCAAAAATGTCGTGCATAATCAAACGTATGATAAATCAAAATTTAACAAGGACTTCAAGATCTCTGCTCTAACTGAAAATAATCTATAAATCCCAGAACTTGGAAATGGGCAATGCAAGAGGAAGTCCATTCTTAGTGTGCTCGAATCTCCTTCTCAAGAAAGATGGCAAAGCCATCAAGTGATAATCGTGAATCCGCTATTTAAACTTCATCTACACATGAAACCGCTATTTCTTTTGTTCAGAGTGCAGTAACTTCTTTAGGCCGCCTCGGAATAAGGTGGGATTTTGATTGATGAACTCTCACCTAAATTACGGACGACGTGCAACACTCGGATATTGCATCTTGTAATTTTATGCTATAGCTCTCCATGGTGATAATGTTTGTGCGTGACAAATTTAAATATTTAGATGGTTAAATTGGTAACCCACTTAGTAAGTGGGTTTGGGCGGATGAACCCTTATATTAAATGAGTCAAAAATAAATGAATGGTAAGTTGGTTGTGTCAAATTTTCTTAACTCTCGTACGACCTTGCATTACCTCTTTGACACCTCTTTTGAGTTTCGATGGTTGGACCAATCTTCCTCATCTTCTACACATAGGGCTGTTATGATAACGGTAAATTTACTATTATCAGACAATCAGTTACCATTTTTGAACAACAACGGTATATCAGCATAATCGGTATAGCAATGGTAAATTTACCATTTTCTATGGTAAAACATTGGTAATATTTTTTGAAAACCAGCGGTGATGGTAATTTACCAGTCAATTTATCAATACATGAATATTCATATGATATGTTGTATTATAGGTAATTAGAAGCAAGAAAATGACCAAATTTAACCAAGCAATTCAATTTAGGTAAGGCTGTATATGTTTTTTTTCTTTCTTTTTTTCATTGATGTATTTTCTTAAATGATACGATAAAATGTATAATAAGATATCGTTACAGTGTGAACGTATGTCAAATTGTTGATTTTTTAGATAAACGGTAATTTAGCATTATCAGTGTAACCATTACCAATTTGTTGGTATCAGTCTTCGATATACCAATCCATCGGTGATGGTAAGCTAATTTTAGCTTACCAATAAAAATGGTATGGTCACGGTATTTGTTAAACGGTAACGGTAACCATTACCATAACAACTCTATCTACACATGACACACATACAAGTTGACCAACAGTGTATAACAAAATAAATGTTGACCATTATATGTATACCAACCAAGGTTATCACGACGCCAAGTCGAGCCACTACCGTCTAGAAGACTAGTCGACAAGTCGCCTGACTAGTCGACAAGTCTTTTATATACATATATTTATTAGACTTAAATATATAATAAGAAATTGAGCAAATTTATAGATAGACAACAACCAAAAAATATCATCATTATCTTATCTAGCATTAATGACATCCAATTAACAGACATTAGCGGTAGCAGTGTCAAATTAATAGGTAACAGTGATAAACAGTAATAACGAGCCCATTTTTCAGCTCGTTGACTCAACTTACCGACCCCACTCTAGATCCTCTTAATTTTAAAATTATTTGAAAGATGCTTATCTGTATTGGTATCAAATAAAAATTAAAAGAAGTCTACACGCTTCATCAAGTACAACCGCGAGGAGCCGCGAGCAGGCGTCGCGAGGTGGAGCAGCTCTCGATCCAAGAAATTAGTGAGGAGCCGCGAGCAGGCGTCGCGAGGTGGAGCAGCTCTCGATCCAAGAAATTAGGGTTTCTCTCCAAGGCAAAATATCGATGTCAAGGTAAAATATCGATTAGTAAAACATCGATCTTTTTCTACTGCTGTCGATCCAAAATTAGGATTTCTGGGTCAATTAGGGTTTACCGTAGAAATGAATAAGTCGATCATCGTCGAACTTCAGAAAGCGACATGTCGACGACTAGTCGTCGACGTGATAACAGTGATACCAACTCATTGTAGGATTGTTCCCAATTCAAACCGTCATTTCAATTTGCAGCTTTCAAGACAATCCTAAAAACATAAAATCTGTATTCAACATAGCAACATAGCAGACCAGTTGCTTTTATCAATCAAGCATCAAAAGGTAAAAAGCATTGCACATACGAAAAATACTTATCAACTCTTATGCTAACTATTCAGAAATTTGCACGATACCTGATATAAAATTTCACTTTTTCATTTATTTTTGGGATTGCGCAATACAAAATTAACTTCCACATTTTTCCATTTACAAAAACTATCGATGTTTTATTTTTACAAATAATAGTGCATGATACACATAATGTGCACTTGCATGTGATGTGGAAATACAATGAAATATGAAAAGTTTAAACGATATTAATTAAAATAAAATGTGTTGTGCTACTTTGGTGTAAAACCTAATTAAAGTGATATAGCTTTAGATTAGAATTAAAAGGCTTAAAACTTAATTTATCATGGTCATAATGTGTAGATAGCGGGGCATCTCTGATTTGTTGAAAGGTCAAATTACAAAATGCCAACTTTATAAATAAGGGGTCATGGTCGCCAAATAACACAAGCCTTAGAAACTCTCTAAACCTCTTCTACGGAGAGCTAATTTCAGATCTAGGGTTTGTGTCAATTTGGAAGACCACCAAATTCCTTTTTCCATTAATAATCAGTAATGAATTCAGGTACGCTTCCGCTAATCTATTTATCTGTTTTCTGATTTGTTCTCAATTAAATCAATATGGTTTACATATTTGGATCTAGGGTTTCATGATTGGTTGTTATTAAAGTATATATTGAAATCCTAGCAAGTGGTATCAAAGCATCTGTAAATCAAAATCAGCCACCATTTATGCATAAAGCAACAAATCATAAATACTGTATTCTTTGAGATATACTGTCAGTTCATTGTATGTTCACTGCCGAATCACCATAAACAACACATAATTTGCATGAGGTCAAAACATACTTAAATGAATAACTAACATGTTTATACACATTAATAAATTATATTTTGTCAGTTCTCATCCAAAAAGTTATGCACCACGTATATCTACTTTATAAACAAAGAACCATGTGATGTTTAAATCCATCAATAATGCAACAATTTAAATATAATAATTGTCTAGGTTCCCTCAAAAGAAATAAAAGACTAACCCCTTATGTTATTGCAAGTATGGATAATGTAACGTTTAATTCTAGCATTAATTTATGACATTTGTTATGTGTTATGATGTATTGTATCATATTTATTAAAGGAATGTCATGAATATAGCCACATACCTAAAACAAAAGATTAGTGTAGCTATGACAAACATTTTTTGCCACCATACGAAATAAGTTCAAATATAATTTTGGTGTCTCTTTATAATTGTAAATATCCTACATTCATAGTGAAAGTGACCTTTCTTATTTTGGTAGCTCATGAAAATGTTTGATATTTGTGTGTAGTTATTCATGCGAGTATATGTCGGCCTAAAGGAAAACTAATGTTTGGCCGGATCAATTACACATGTGTGATGATAAATTCATGACAATTATAAGGTTTTACAAGTGAATAATTAATCGGTCTAAAGAAAGATTGTTATTTGACTTGACTTTATAGTCAGTGTTTGATTGTTACAACAAGAGCGTATGCGAAAGGGAATTAGGCGATTTGGTAAAACACGTGGTATGGGATGCGTGAGTAATTCCAGACATGTACGATCGAATGGTATTAAAGTGTTTATGTGTATTTTACAAAAATATTTTATCTAAGGAAATTAGTTTCTAAAACAATTTTCCAAAACATTATTCAAAACCAACATTCAAAATTTCTTTATTATAGGAATACATAGGATTTTATTATTATAATTTATTTTAAATACTATATTGTAACAATTCAAAATCTCCATTTCATACAAAATCATTTCTAAAGAGTTTATAGAAAATCGTGCTCACAACGTCATCAAAACATCAAAGATATCAAGAAATTGTTATTTTAATTCAATTCGAATTCGATTTCAAAACACTCAAAATATAAACCTTGAATTTCTACAAAATCGGCTAATCCATGGATAGATATCATAACCTCAACTTCAATTCCAAAAAAAATATCTTGAGTGAAACAGGCATAATTGACATATATCAATTCAATATTTAATATGTAATAACTTCAATTTTATCCATTTCTAACAAGGTTTACAAGCATAAAAACGTATAATTAAATGATAGTTTCAACTTTCAAGTATAATTTGTGTTATAAGGTTCTAACATCACAATAAAACTTCTAAGGTAGAAAATAAGCACTACAACATAAGTTAGAAGAAGTTTACAAAGGAAACATAACTCAAAGTTAAATTCTGCTGTTGCGGAACAACGATCATGATGCATTGTTTCGGACAAGCAAACCTCAAAATTTGGTAAACACATTAATTGAGAATGAAAGACAGGATTAGTAAATTTAAACATGAATCCTATTTTAAACATAACTTTTAAGCCGTGTTAAAACACTTTTGTATACTAAAACATCATTTTCACATAATATTACACCTTTAAAATTCATTTACTTCTCATTGGTCCTTTTATTTTGCAATAGAAAGCCATTATTTGAATAAAATTCCAACATTATCAATTTGATTCAATTTAATTATCATCTTTGTTTGCTCTCATTTCAAATACTTTTTTTTAATGATTTGGGATGGGAGCAAACAAAGATGATAATTAAATGGAGTCAAATTGATAATACTGGAATTTTATTCAAATAATGGTTTTCTATTGCAAAATAAAAGGACAAATGAGAAGTAAATGAATTTTAAAGGTGTAATAGTATGTGAAAATGATGTTTTAGTAGATTATACTCAATTTAATCACTTTTGTTAAAGTGTCAAACTAAACAGTCAGAAGCTACCGTAGTCAAATATCACAAAAGGCAGGTCAACTTCAACTTCAGTATTGTTTTCCAAGTATCCATCTTCATCGTTACATTCACCTTTGTTATCATATTATAGAGCCTTAATGTTAAGTGAGTGTACTAGTCAAAATTATTTTGAAATTTGGTCTCAGAAAAGAAGGTTAATGCATTGATAATGTACAGAATTACCGTATCGATGATAATATTCATTTTAGGTGCAGATTTGAGCACAGTAGGTTAACCAACAAACATGGAAACCAACAATTATTCCAGTATCGAATTGACGCTGGCTTGTATCTCTACTAACATTCTTATCTCATGTATTTGGTCATTTAATTACGTTATGTGCACTGCAATACATTCATTTTCTTGAGAATTGGATAACAAAATTGTCTTTAAAGTTTGACGAAAAACACATCAAATCCTTAATACATTCTCCAATCATGTAAATCACAAAGCTTTATACATCCGTTGCCATTCTCATGACTTGAACCCTTGACCTTGGTCACCACAATGTAGTTAGTTCACTTTATACAATTTAATGTGTTGTAAACTTGTAATAGTCTTCTTCACTCTAAATTTCTTCTATTTTTCCTTTGTGTACTATAAATTTCTTGCGTTGTACATGAATTTGTCTGTGTCCCTAATTTGTTATTCACCACCATTTCATTTTTTTTAATAAAACCATGTATTTTGGACTACTTAATAAGCTAACGTCTATCTCAGAGGCATTCATAAAAAGTGTAATAGACAATGCGAAAATGAAAAATCAGAATGCATATGAATAATTTTGTTGTTTATGATTGATAGCAAGCAAGTTAGCTGGCGAACAAGGGCACTGGTTGTTACCGACTGGACAAGGCGATTCATATTTGGCAGGGACTCTAGTCGTATATGAGTAGCCTCCTCCGCCTTTCCTTTTTTGCGCATCTCCAAAAAAAAAAAAAAAAAAAAAAAAGGCATTGAGTGATTGCTCCAGGGATAAAGCTTTTCATCTTCTGAATGCAGGTATTTCTGCCCCCTTGTTTAATAAGATGATGAATATACGGTATATGTGAATATGATGTATATCAAAATTTGTTCCTCCAAAATTTTGCAATTTGGATTCTTATTGTTTGATAATTTCACGTGTCTTAAGTTTCTTTGTACCAGCATGACGGTATATCTATCGTGCCGTGTGTAATTGTATAAAAATTAAGTGATAAAATTTATAGTCAAATGTACAAACCAGTTTTTGAAATTGTATGAATGTTCCTACTGTAAGACAGTGATAAGGCATTGCAATACACTGAAAAGTTAACTCTTGTGTTTTGACGTAATTTAGTGGTTGGAGTGAAATGATGTAAACTGCATTTTGAAAGTGCTTCAAGGGTGTGCTTCCAGCAAAAGGATTCATGCAAATTTGTGATTGCAAAAGTGAATATACACTTGTTTATTTTTACTTTTCTTTTCATTGTTTGATGATGAAAAACATGGATGTATTGCGCACCATCCTATTGAGGGTAACAAGCGTGTATATTACTTGCTGGGTGCTTTTTAAGCAAAAGAATAAAAGTGGATTTATTTATACTAGGAAATGGGAAACATTAACCAATGCTAACGGCATCTCCAATGGCTTGAGGATGTAATATTCAGTGTTCTGAATATTACGTTCTTTAAATGCTGGGTTTTCCTCAGTGGTTCCGGCGCTTATTAAATAGGCGTCAGAATTCTGGCGTCTATTAAATAGGCGTCAGAATATTTTCACCAAAAGAAAAAAAATGACCGGAAAGGAAAGAGTAACTGACCGGAAAAGAAAGGAAAACCGGAAGAATAGTGTGTTCTGACATCCATTTTTTTGGCGTTAGAATTCTGGCATCTAATAAATAGACGTCAGAATTCTGGCGTCTATAAAATGGACGTCAGAACGCACCGGTAATATTCAGGATCCAATTCAGGATTCTGAATTGGATCATGAATATTACCCTTAATATTACGATTGAATTGCACGACTGGAGGCTATTATCTTAATTTTCAACCCGTAATAGCAACCACTGGAGTTGTCCTAAATAGATGAAAATTTTCATGAAAGTTCTTGGAAAACACAGGGACATTGTTGAAGGTAATTCCGCTGTTGCTAAAGGTGCGTCAGTCTATTAAAGTGTTAGGGGACGTAGTCTGATATTCATACTCCTGAACTGTTTAATCTCGATTACCATAGTATCATTGTCTTTAATTCTCATATTATCTCCTGATTTTTGCTTAAACCATACCAAAGCCCTAGCTAGTTCGTGTTGGCGTTAAATTTTGTTGATAACATTTTCAAACTGAAGTAGATTTTTGAAGATATTTTAAGTCAAGTTGAAATTGTTTACTATAATATAAATTTTGCTGACTTCGAAGAAAGATTAAAAAAATATTAACTACTAGAAAATGCAATCGTTATCATGTGTAAATGAATTATATTGAAAGAGGAAGTAATCAATCAATTATTTAAGGACAAATTTTTGAACTAAGCCTTTCAGAACAAGCTATTCCAAATATAGGTCTGTTTTGTAATTTATTACAAAACTAGGCATGTTTTCTATCAGGCCATACGACTTTGCACGTTCCATAAACGCATTTTTTTTTTTGTCATGCGCGTTCCATAAACGCGCATGAACAAATTATTTCATGTGCCTTTATGAAACACGCATGACCATTCTGGGTCAAAAAAAAAAAAAAAAAAAAAAAAAAAAAAAAAAAAAACCACTAGCGAGCTGCTACAATTTCTTCTTAAAACTGCAGGTCACCCTTTCAAAACTCATTCATCTTATATGTCTAAACTCTTTTAAAAACCATAACATTCGAAAACTATACTCAAATTTAAATTAACTTCCAAACATCAGATTTTCCTCCTTTCATCTTCAAAATCATACAAAATGGAGGAAGCTTCATCATCTTATCAAAGAAGAGGTAAAAAGCATAGATCTGAACTATGTTTTGTATCAATAGTTCTATGATTTTAATTAGTTTAGCAATTCCATTTACTTTATATTTTTGTCACTTGTAAATAAAAATATCGTTGTTGAATCTAGTTATGATAAATATTTAAGAAGGGTTTGCCATTGCTTTGAGTTGTAATGTTGTATAAACATGTTGTAGGACGTGAGTTAGAGCCCGGGCCGATTGATCGAGTGTGCTATACCGACAATGTGAACATCGTAGTAACACTCATGAGCTAATGGAGGTATATTTGTACATCTTTGTAAGATTGTTACTTCGTTATTCATTTTCATGTATTTTTGGTAATTTAATCAGAGTAGGTTGACATTTTTATAAGTAGGGTTCCTAAAAAATTATATCTCTTGATCATTCGAGTAAATTAAAACTCATTGAATGTAAAGAACCTTGAATTGAATATCATCTTCGAACAACTCAAATGTGGAAGGTGGTGCAAATAGATTATATTAGATTGGATCATGGACTTATCACCGCATTGTGTGATCGATAGAGACCTGAAACAAATACGTTTCATTTTAGAGTTGGAGAAATGACTATTAATTTGCTTGACGTTGAGGATATACTTGGTCTTCCAACCGGTGGTCGTCCTATTCTGTATGTTGATTCTCAAACCAACTACACTGAGTTATGCAACGAGCTGTTAGATATAGTTGTTCCTGAAAACCAATTTATAGGGAGGTCTGAAATAAGAATGAAATGGATGAGAGAGGCATTTTGGGGTCATCTTCGTACAAACACGACAGAAGTCGAGATAGAGCGTCGAGCTCGTGCTGTAATTTTATACATTCTAAATTTTCTTCCTTTTGTCACTCATTCAAAAGGGCGATGTAATTTAAAGTACTTGCCATTCTTAAGAGATTTTCAACAGTTTTGTTATGACGCTTGGGGTAGTGCGGTGCTTATTAATTTGTATAGCGAATTATCGGCTGTTGCGTTGAAGAAATCTAATTCTGCAGCTGCTGCATGTCTTTATTGCATGTATATCGTTTATATTTTATAATTACATAACGTATTTACACCACTTTCTATTCTCTATTTAAATTACATTTATTTTTAGTTATGGATCTACTTGGCAATTGGTCGACCCAATATACACATCCCAAACAATTTGGATGAATTTCCTCCTTATGGTCGTAGGTAAATTTGAATAATTATAAGTAGATTCAAATATTTGAAATTAGAATTACTTAGCATTGTTAATCTTTGTGCAGATGGAATGTTGTAAAAAATTGGGCAGACACTCCAAGGAATGTCTTATTTTATAGGAATGAATTTGATTTGATGCAGACAGAGAGTGTTACATGGAATCCTTATGGTTTAAGTCTTGGTTTTTATTTTGTGGACCGGTATAGTGAATTGTTGTGCAAGACTCGACTCATTTTTTTTTGTGTGAATTGAGAATTATTGTTCGGACTGGGTAATGAGGCAATATGGTTATATTCAACATATGCCCTATTCGGTTGATCAAGTTCCTGATAACCCTGAAAATTGGAGGGATTTCATGAATGAAACTATCCATCGTTGGAACAATAGAAAACGGAAAATGTGATTGTTACGAGAAAGCCTCCAATTTCGTTGGTCGAGTAATGATATTGGCAGATTACTCGTCGTTTCATATTGGGACAATCTTCTGCATGGATAGCTGCATACGTCCCTCGAGCGCCATTGGAACGTGACATCGTTAGTGATATTTACACTGCTATAGATATGACGGATGACATAGAGCAAAACCTGTTTGAGCTTGAGCAAGTGAAAGTGAAATGTGTCGGGTTGAAAATTTTGTTGGATACACTCTTAGGTCGAAACAAGTTGCGTCGACCTCATCCACCGCCTCCTTCTGCATTCCTGCCACCACCTCATCCTATTTCAGGATCGGGGCCCGAGATCCAACAAGAGTATGAAGGTGAAGGTGTAGAAGGCAACGTTGGGCAAATGAATGTTCAAGAACTTTGGAGTCTACGAACAGAATGGCTGCCTTGGGAAGATGTTTCACAAAGTTTTGGATATGGAGGAGGCTCTTTGAGTGGAATACAAGAGGGTTTTTTGTTGGTCTGTCGCAACCACCCCTTGAAAATCAACATATCGCAGCCTCAACTCAACCACTACCATCTGATCCTCTAGAACATCTTGCATCTTCTCAGCCACCAACGATAACGAAAAGGTATACAAGGAGGAAGAAGAGGGACACGCCGCTAGAAGTTCGAAGACTTAGAGACGTCTAGCGAGTTCGCAATGGCTTAGTGCTTATGGGTATTTTGATGTTTGTAGGTCATCTGAATGTGTGCTGAATTAGTATTAGTGTTTATGTAATGAACTTGCTTGCAATTCTTTGTTTAAATTGTATGTTGGATTCGATGTTTTAAATGTAAGTTGGATTCGATGTTCGAAATCATTTAAATTCTACGGATGAATTCTATGTTCGAGTTCCATTTTATAAGCTATGCTTGAGTTCGTATGATTCTGCTTATTGTTTTCTGCTTGCAAAGACATAGGTTGTAGCAGATTTCTGCTTGCTGTTTGAAAACAACATTTATTTGCTCAGGCGCATTTCATTTATGTGCATGAGAAAAATGCTTCATGCGCAGAAATGGAATGCGCAAAAGCAAAATGATGCTGTTTTCAGACAACAAGCAAATTTTCTGCTCCAACCTGTGTCTTTGCGTCCCAGCTACAATGAATTGAATACAATACAATGGTAGGTTGCTACCATATATGTAAACACTTCAAACAATGAAAATTGAATACAAACATTGAATTCCAACATAACATTCAAACATAAAATTCAAATACTGAATTACAAGCATTGAATACAAACATAGAATTCAAACGTTGATATCTAACATAAAATTCAACGTTCATCGAATTACATTCAAACATAGAATTCAGACGTTGATATCTAACATAAAAATCAAACATCGAATTACGTTCAAACATAAAGTTCATTGAATTACATCGAAACACAATCTAATGAACACTAAATTTAAAACGAGTGCAAGATCTTCGTTTATGGCCTAAAACGCCACATTTACTACATCTATCTTGTCGGTTACTATATGGTTGATCCATTGCCCCTTTGATTCATGTCAAACATGGTCGTCCTGAGTTTTTATGCATTGGTGGTACTTTTATGTCAGGGTCGTCATATGCAATCCAATAACGACTATCTGGAACTGGATAAAACATAGGAAAATACAAAGCGCGTAATTAGCGGTTGTATACCATGGTGAAATAAAATCAGCATTTGCTCTATCAGCCCCTCCAGAACCCCTAAAACAAGCTGCTAAAACATGCGAATAAGGGAAATATTCTAGTGTTGGCATATTGCAAGAACAAGAAACTTCGTTTTCTCCAACCTTAACCGTATAGCAATGCATTTGCGAATCTTTTACTCCCCACTCCGAAGTGCTGTAGCGTTCGATATTCAAATGTCTCGAGGCTTCCATGCGTGCCTTTGCAATTGCTTCCCACTTTGGCATCAAACGCATCATCAACAACCCTACTTGAGTACGATGCTCGTAGAAGTAATGATTGACACGATGAAAAGTTCGTGCAACCAATGATCGTACAGGTAAGTTTCTTGTTCCTTTTAAAACGCCATTGAAACTTTTTGACACGTTGGTCGTCATCACGTTGAATCTTGTGCCACCATCTCGACATAGCGTTCAGCTTTCTTCCTAGGCTTTCAAATTTCTTTCGATCCACCTATCGGTTGCAGGAAAAACCAACTTTATTTGCTTTCGATAGTCGTTGTATTTTACTACTTCAGAGGTTGTTCCGAAGCATGTAGCAAGTTTTGAAGATCATCAGATCCAAATCCAGCTTTTCTGAAATTGGCTTTAATATGCCTAACACAAAATCAGTGTTGGTGAGGAGGAGGCCAACCTTTTATTAATGCACGCGGAATTCCTTTCATTCTGTCAGAAACAAACGTAATGCGTCTGGTACGTAGATAGGGAATATGCTTCCATATAGAACTTATAAACCACATCCACGTATTCCATGATTCGACTCCAACAATAGCAAATGCCAAAGGATAGAGACCTTGGTTAGCGTCAACACCGGTGAAAACTAGTAGTTTGCCTAAATATTTCCCGTATAAATGCGTGCCATCAATAGAAAGTAGTGGACGACAATGTGTGAAACCTTCAATTGAAGGCCCAATGTCCAAAAAGCACCCTCGAAAAAAGTTTGTCTGTGTATAACTTCATATATTGTTCCCGGATTAGTATTCTGCACCGCTTGAAGATATTCTGGTAACTCTGCGTATGGGGTATCCCAATCGTCGTATATCATGCCTAAAACCTTGGTTAATCCATGCCAAGCCTTTGAATACATAACTTTAATACAAAACATATTTGACATCCTTTCTTGCACTGTTTTCGCTGTCATATTTGTCTCGGGTTTAACAAGCGGAAGTATTTTACTACAAATAAACTTAGCAGTAGCTTGACGGTGATTTGAGTTGATTGTTGGGTTAAGACACGTGTGTTCACCTCCATACGACTTAATTTTCCAAAAAAATTAAGATATCTTCGTCGATAGATGAGCATCTAGCCGTCAATGACATTTCTCATCTACGTCACGTCATACCGTATAGTCATGAGAATGAGATTTGACTATTCGATACGAAACCGAACATTTGATGGCCCATTCAATTAACTGCTCAATAACGTCTTGTTTGGATTGAAATATCAACTCAACTCGTGGACTTTTGTCAACACATTCTCGTCTGAATACCTCTATATCCAAATGAGAAGTCCCCATTCATGATGTATTTACCATTCCTGCAGTACGTAAATCTTCGGATATATGATTTTCCAATACCATGGTTGCATCATTATCTTGTTCATTAAACAGTTTTACATCATCATTGATGGATTCTTCATTAGTAACTTCCATATTCTCAATCCAAGTTCTGTCTTCTTTTGCCATACAAGCCACTTCCAGACTATCAAGTTGTTCTACAACCGCGATTTCATTGTACACATAATTATCTTCCGCTTTGGATCTACGGTTTGATCCTTCTCCAACTTCATATACTAACCAAACTGTTGTTTGAGACTCAATTGGAATGGTCAAACATACAATTGTTGTAGGCAAATATGATCTCAAAAATTTATTCATATACTAACCAATCTGTTGTTTGAGACTCAATTGGAATGGTCTCCTGAAAATTCTCGTCGGCTAAGTTCTTGTCGAGTAAGTCGTCATGCACTGGATATTGTAACTTCTCTTCTTGGATCTTCTCAAATTTCAGAATGTAAATCTCTATCACTTTCATTCCAACAGAAAACATCAAATCTGTATCTTCATCGTCGTCTATAGTGATAACGGACAAACCGTCATCCTTTACCCACTTTGTCACTAGCTTTATATCGAACTCATTTTCATTTGTTTTGGTAACATTATACATTTTTTTCTTGAGAGATTTGAATGAACAATACTTCTTAATTTTGCATCCTTTTCTTTTTCCACCAGCATATGTAGGTTTATCATCTTCTCCGATTAGTAATTTACCATCAAAGTAATAGATGATTGGAACATTTGTCATATTCTACATTATCATGAAATTAACAAACATCAAAAAAGAACAAATTCGAATATGTCAAAGGAATGAGATATAATATAACAAAATTATCATTTTTTATCTTCAAACCAGTGGAGAATACTGAATTAGTTGTGTGTTCAACGGAAGAATGGAGAAGTGAAGTAACTTTGAATGATTGGTGAGAGTAGTTGGTGATTAGGAGATTGGATTTGGAGTTGGGAAAATGGGTTTATTTGTAAATTGGAAGTAAATGAAGAAGAATGGTTGTTGGCTAGGTAGCAATAGGGACTGGAAAACATTTGAGCATTCCAAAAATGCTCATGAAGGATTTCCTTCATGAGCGTTTCCTTCATGCGCATTCCAAAAATGCTCATGCAGGAATTCCTTCATGAGCGTTTTTGGAATGCTCAAACGTTTCCCAACCTCTATTTCTATCCAGCCAACAACCTTTCTTCTTCATTTACTTCCAATCTAAAAATAAACCCATTTTCCCAACTCCAAACCCAATCTCCTAATCACCAACTACTTCAAGAAAAATCCTTTATTGACCCTCATTCTACTTTTAACCCGCAACTTCTACATTATTCGCATCAACTTCAGCTTCGAAAGGTATTTTTCTCTCCTTTATTAGCTTTGGCACCTATAGTTCATCTTATGCGTTTTGATATTGGATTTCTATACTTAAAGATGGACAATTGCGAAATTGACGATGAAACTTTGGTGATGCATTGTGAAGACATTGAAATGAATAAATCACTTAATGTTGATGTTCAAAAAGAGACGGCGGATTACGTTCAAGAGACACAATTTGATCCAATACCTTAAGCAAAGCAACCTCAACGAGGGGCAGTAAACGCTCATTTACATGCAATTGTCGCGAAACAAAAACCGGGTCAAAAATTCTACCATAACGGGATCCAGCTAGAGCGTTTATGTCTTATTCCTCCAACCATGCCAAATTGCGCATATCTGGTATGTCGATGTGGAGAAGAATGTGTGGTCATAGTTTGCAAAAATGAGACAAATGTAGGCCGAAGATTTTTTTGGTTGTAGTTCATACAAAGAACACAACTTGGACCCAGAAATTATTCAATCTTGCGATTATTTTAAATGGATTGATCCTTCAATGTGCGCTAGGGGTCTTCAATACGCTCTAGAACTTCAGGAGGAAGTGAGACACTTGAGAAAAATTGTGCAAGAATTAAGAGGAGGCAGTTCGAGTTCAAACACTGTTGGTGATGATTTAATCTATCGAGTTCATATGTATCGTGTTTAAGAAAACGTTCATTTTATCATATTTAATTCATGTAACCAAATCATCTAATTTGTAATGTATGTGATCTTCATTGTATCGTATTTTTATGCTCGCGATTTGGTTTTATATAGTTATTGGTTATTGAAATATACTTGAATTCATATGTTGAAATATACTTGAATTCTATTGCATTTTTGGTTTATACCACCTTACTGTATTTTTTAAAGGCACGTATGACCATGCACATTCCATAATCGCGCAAGAACTGATTTGTTTGTGCGCATTTATGAAACACGCATGATAAAAAAATGTGTGTTCCATAAACACGTATGAACAAATCAGTTCATGTTCATCCATGGAACGTGCAAGGTCATATGACCTGATAGAAAACATGCCTAGCTTCGTAGTAAGCTACGAAACATGCCTATTTTTGGAAAAGGTTGTTATGAGAGGATTGGTTCAAAAATTTGTCCATTCTTTAATCAACTGATAACCCATATTAGCATAAGGTGACTCTATATGTATGTGTGTGCGTGTATATACATATATTTGAAAATGGGTAAATCGCCTCGTTAAAAACCTATTCTAGAAATCAACGTGAGATCTAAACAGAAAAAAAGAGTGTGATGCTTTACTAATAACTCATCAATAAAACGTACAAGTATCAATACAATAAAACAAACAAAACATCAATAATATGCATGCCGCGTCTACCCAAAAGAAAGACAAAACATACACTAGGCCTCAAAGGCAGAAGCCCGACCACCCAAACAAACAAAACAAGACCCGAACACAAACCAGTGCAAAACCACTTGTCCAACAGATAACTCAAAAACTTAATAATAACAACCAACGATATTCATTGCAAAAGGCAGATCTGAAGCTGTGTAGTTAAAGCGCTTAGCGGATCCAATGCGGTCGAAGACCAAAAAGTTATAGCGGGGATAAAGCGAGGAAATAGAAGGATATAGCGGATGACTCTAAAATAACACATGTAACTCGTTCGTAATGTCTTTACGAATGTAAAAACGATAATTAAATGAAAAACTAGCACTCAGTTTAACTATAATTAGCACATTCTTAATTTTAAACAAAACATGTGCAATTATATGTAAATAGACGTAAATTTCTATTTAACTTAATTAAATTTTATAGAATATGGAGTATTTTTGTTTCTAAGAATATATATTAAGAAATTCAATTAAGAAAACATAACTTCATAATTTCTATAATGCATACATGTCATTTTTCAGTTCGTTTTTTCCATAAAAGATATAGGGGAATTATTTGATCGTCTTACAACAAGAAAGAAGCAAAACATAATCAACTTGAATTCGGGACAACTATTTGAAATCTTAGGAAAAGACTTGATTTGTTATCTCATGTATGCTTTTCGTGAAAAAAGACCAATTGAAGGGGAGGGTTTTTTCAAACAACAAGGAGCCGAGGCAATATAACGGAAATAACAGGATATATCAAGAATAGCAGAATATAGCGGGGCTTAAATCAGAGAGACTATATCAGAGGCTATTTGGGAAAAACGTAGCAGTGGTAATCCGCTACAGGATATAGCGGGGTAATAGCGGGGCATTAACAACATAGATCTGAAGTATTATCTTCTCCAGAAAAGAAAAGTGATGAGAACCTAAGAATTATCCTACATCCAAAGATTTGATCCCTCGTTTTCTCAAATCGGCGGATCTCTTCTTCCTTCTAGATCACCTCAACAAATATTTAATGTCTAGTTCCAACAAATCTCATCTTCGAAACTTGTCCAACTTCTTGTTGCTGTGGACACGACTATTCCTCTCTGTCCAGATGTGGTAAATTGTAACCCCAAGCTACAGAAATCAACATCTTGTCTGAAATCAGCAGTAGTGAAAACATTCTTCAAATCACCTAGTTCGTCATCAAGGATCAACGACCTATCAAAAGGAGGCAATCCAACCTAGGTTCTACATCTGGTCCATAGGTACGAAGAGTAAGCGCATTGGAAAAACATGTGATTTTTGTTTTCATGTTCTTCATTGCACAGATCGCATGTAGGGTCAACTTCATATCCCCAGCTAATCATAATGTCCTTAGTGGTAAGACGATTAAGATTCACTTCGTAGGCACAAATCAACATTTTGGGATTGCTTATATTATGCCAAATAATTTTTCACCAGTCTTGTTTAGGTTGATGATTTTTCGAAATGTCCCAAGCCGAGTGAAAAGAAAAACCATTAGGGATATCATTCCAACTCCAGTAATCATTATTCGTATTAGTATGAATATTTATGTCCTTAATTTGATTCGATAAAATTCTCACGGCCGACGAGTGGTTTGGATTGAAAACCCCATTTTGAATGGTGTTATCAATTGAGAGATTATCACGCCTAAATAGGCTCAGACTGTCCCACCCAAGGATATTAACCTGAACCATAACAATGTGTTTTAATCATTAATAATACATCTTTTAATACATTGAAGACTCTTATGTCTGTGTCTTAGTATAGTTGTCCAAGTGCAAGAATTGTTATTGTCTATCTTTATCACCCGGAAGAACTTACCCAAACAATATCTATTTACCATCCATTTTTTCCAAAGGCTAATGCCATTCACAAAATGCCATAGCAAGTGTAACAACCCGTATTTTTGGAACCCATTTAAATTTATTTTAAGTTGATTTTAATAGAAATTAAATATTTTATACAGTTTATTTTGATAATTAACGATTTAAAATTTATTTAAATCGAAGTTTGAACGTACAATTTAAATTTTTTCTAAAACGAACTCGAAATGGCGCGGTAGTTTGAAAATTTGGTTTTGAACTTTAAATGAATATACAGAAATCAATATAAATCAGAACTGGACTAAACAAGAAATGTTAGGATCTAATTAATTATATATTTCTAACGAATGTAAGAAATTGCGATTTCACTTTATAAAGTGTAAGTTATGTCCAGATTAAAATTTAAAATAGTCGCTATGGAATTTATATATTTTTTAATATTATTAAAGCCCTTAAAAATAGCCATTTTGCAAACAACCTCCGTTTTTGACGAAATTAATTTTGTTGGATCTGGAATGTAAAATTATTGTTATGTTTAAAATTTCAAGTCATTTGGAATTAATATGTGAGCGTAAATAAATTTAAACGCGGGTTCAATTTCAGTTAAAAATTAATAAGCTAATTAAAATTTCATTTTTCAAACGGTCTCCAAATTCGACGAAATTAGAATTGTTAGGACCGTATTCGAAAAACATAGCTAGATTTTAAATTTCATAATTTTCGGAGTCAGTATTTGAAGTTATATTTTAATTTTGATAAAAACTGATTGAAATAGCCGAATCAACTTACAAAACATATCCCATTGTGTTTGGAATGGGGGTATTTGGCTGGGGGGATAGTCATTGGAGTTTGTTTGGAGTTCAGAGCATTAACTAAATAATAATTGAATTTAATATTAATATAACATATATATACCCTTAAAGGGTCAAAACGCTAAATTTTCCATATCATTTGGTCAACCGTCTTAAAGCAGTGCCTCCACAAAGAAACAAACGACAGTCGTTCTGCCGAATTAATCCCCTTTTATCCTTCGATCCATTCAATATTATAAGAAATTTCCAATTGATAAATTGTTGTGCTCGACAAGATCTTGCTTGTAATCGGATATGATCTGTTTGCATGGCGTATTGTTCTCTAATTTTAGGCTTAAAGTCAGTCCGCTCGCACGCACATCGAGAGCAGGAGGAGGGTTTGTACTAGACGTCGTTCAAGGCGGTGGAGGAGCACACAGATGCCTTTATTGTGGGAGGTTCTGATGTGAGGCCGGTCGACCCTAGAGGCGTGCGCAGGTGAAGTTGAGGTTGAAGGTGGTGAGCGATTTTGTCTGGAACGTGAAAGGAAGATGACAGCCTTTTTTTGGGATTAAGGTTAATAAAAAAAGAGTTAATTAAATCAATTAATTTATGTAATTAATATATACAAGGTCGTAATTTATCTAGACGATGTCAGAACTCAGTAAAATTGGAATCGTTGGAATCGTGAAGACGAGAACTGCATTTCAGAACTGACCAGAATAGAAACTAAGCAAGTTGAATTTTGTGCTAAATTAAATGTTCGATTAATTTAGTTTAAAAGTACAATCCTCAATAAAAGACTGACAAAGTGGAAACCAAAGCGAGAACTCTCTCACTCAATTTATTTGTACAGTTATTTATTTTTATAACGGAACATATATTGATTGCCTGTGATTGCAATATTTGTTTGGTGATTATTGGATGTTTAAAATTTTAACGCTATTATTATTAAACTATTTACATATATATATATATCTGTTTGATGGGTGAAAACCCCACACGGGTCTGGGGATGATAATTAATTCACATCTCTCTTGGATTTAATTGTATGTCAATAGATTAATTGACAAACTGTTACAAGCGTTATTTAATTATTTAATGCTTATACAGTTGTAAATTACACTCTTGATGTGAATTGAATGTTGAATAGTTGTTTATCAATATTTTTGAATACCTGCGATGTACGAAATCCATATAGTTAAAATTATATGGTAATTGATTGAGTCTGATTCCAATTTAGAAATAATGAATATTTTAAAATAATATTCAGTGAAGAATCAAAATATAATTTTGATGTACTATTTTGGATGGACACGAAAATATTGAAATATTCATACCTGAAATGAATATGAAGCCGAGTTAAGTAGATATACGCTATTTTAACTCGAACGGAATTTTCTGTCGATTTTATTCATTTTATAATGAATATCGAAAAGGTTTGATTTTAAAATATGATATTTTGAAAATATTATCATTTTAATACTATAATGATATGAAAAATTTAATTTTGATTTAAAATTGAATTGGAAGTTGGAATCTTTTTAAAACGAATTTATAAACGTTTTTATAAAATAAGTTTTAAGTGGAAATCGACGAAATATATTATAAATATTTAAATGGTTTGAACAGAACGTATCGCGCATCCACCATTCGTGAATTTCGACCATTGACTTCGAATGTATGTAACAAGAGATCTGGCCGTCGGATTCTCCTAAAACTGGAACCATTGTGTTCATATCGAAAAGAGCTTTCGAATGATAATAAGAGAGTTGCAATTGGTTAGATTTTAAGATATGTCCAAATCAATTTTGGAAAAGGTCGCTATGGATGCAGTTCTGTGGTCGATATTAGAAACCGACTGTAAGGGCCTTAATTAAAGTTATTAAAAATGTGAACAAATTATGTAAAATCATAACAAATGATTTGAAATGATTTTGGATGGAAAATTCCATGTTTGTAAAGATAAAAGATATTTTTATTAGAATAAGTTGTTTATCAACTTAAGTACAGAACTGAAAGGAATTGAAATGATTTTAATATAACCAGAATTTTCTAATGTATGAATTGGAATGGATTTGAATGGAAATAATCTTTGGAATATTTCAATATTGGATTCCGTGATTGTACGGATATTGTTGAGGAATTTGGAAGATACAGGAATCATTATTCCCAATACTTTATCCGTTGGTTTCAGAATTTGATATTGAATATAAGCTGATATGATTTTTATTCAGAACCTTGTATTTAATATCAAATTGGATTTTGGGTTTATCGTGAATGGTGTCTTAAATAACACTATTCTTAAACCCAATTGAGAAATGAATAAATCTTTTAATTAAGAATAAAGAAGTTTTCCAATTTATAATTATAATTGGAATTAAATGGAAGTTGATTTTGTGTCTATTGTGAACGATGTTTTAAATGACATTAGTTCTTAAACCCAACTAACAGTATGATTTCGAATTTATGAATCTTTTAATTGAGATTTTGGAATTTTTCCAAAGTAACGTTTTCCAATTTAGCATATTAAATTGTAATTGAGTGGAATTCGAGTTATTAATAATCGAGATGAACTTCTGCGAAGGAAGACCGTTACTGTTCATGAAATTTAAAAGGCCTTGTCGTTATTCCACTATAGAATTAGTCGGATATGGAAATTCATATTGATTACAATTAATGTGATTTCCATGAATATTTCATTTTGATGGAAGATGATATTGGGTTTATCGTGAACGATGTTTTTACATGACATTTGTTCTTTAATCCATGTAAAGGAAGGATTAATTTCCTAAAGATGAATAATCATTAAGTAATGATTTTTGAGATTAAAAATAAGTGGAGTTTTAGTGAATCTTTAATTAGATTGAAATGTGAATGTGGTAATTAGATTTACCAAATTCGAAAAGTGTTCGAGAATGGAGTACCACCAGTTTGACTCCATGCGATAGTTAAATCTTTAATTAGATTTGGACGTGACATGGTAATTGAATTTAATGATAACACAATGGGTGTTAGATATGGAGTACTACCAGTTTTGCTGCATGGGTTGAATAGGTTAGGGTTGAAAAAATAAAATAAATTATTACTTCGGTAAGGCTCGATAATCCCGACTAGTTGATAAACCTTAATTTGGTTTAAGTTGTGAAATGATACTTTAAATCTTTTGAAATGATTTACAAGAATATATGGATAAAAGAATATTCTGGATTGGAATGAGGCGTATGATGTGTTTTTATAACATTTGATTATAAGATACGCTAGTTATTCGGAAAGACCGGGTTTAACCCATTCTGAATAATTGATATGAAGACTAAAATTCGAAGAAGACGTTGGTTGAAGACCGGAGATCTTCACATCATTTGGATGATTACTAATGTCTTGATTGGGCTGTACACCCAAGACGAGGTAATAAGCGGTGATCGTCCAGACGTACTTGGAGATCGACCGGATATGCGAGGGACTCTCTCCTATATTGGACATATGAGACGAGGAATAAGGTGCCTTCGGTTTCGTATAGAGCTAGAACGGACTTGCAAATGGATTGTATGTATGACATTGTATTCGTTGATCTCTTCTAAATATATATCTGTTTGGTGGCGGATAATTCATTCTCCTGCTTAACACCCTTCTCTGAGACGTATGAGCTTTGTGACGGCAAGGAATTTCGCTCGGTCCGAACCAGTCGCTAAACCGATCCAGGCCGTTCGAAACGCCCTATCGTTGAGAACAGGACAAAACAGAACGCATACAAAATAACATTTCACTGTATATTACAACAATGCATCAGATTACAAGGATTACAGAGCACGAATGAATATATATTTCACAGAAATACCAGAGATTTAAATTACATTTAAATACATAGCAGCGGAAAATATTACATTACACAACTAGAAGAGATATACGGATACAAAGCTTTCCGGATATCATTCCAGCTGTAAACCAGGATCCTGTGAATATAAATCTGCAAAACCAAAACTACTAGCTGCCCGTGTCAAAATAGGGGCACCCAGAGTTTAGGTTAAAAACAATAAACTCCAGGTCAGTCATGTGACTGGTGTGAGAACTAAAACAGTTATTAATCTTTATTTTAAATCATTAGGTAAATCAAGGGACCACGCCGTATAACACGGAACGGGTTTCCTCCCAAGAATACCAGTGCATAAAACAAACTGCGCAATGCTAAATAAAGAAAAATGAAGCTGTTATAAGACCCAGGTCCCATCACACAATGCAACGCAGCCGAGGATAGGGTTTTCCCTTATAACAGCCAAAGAATGCTTGATACGTTTAAAACAAATCATTTGATACTAATAATAAGTGCATAGTGTATAAAACAACTTCAAATCATAAGTATCAATCATAGGCGGCATGAATGGCCCATAACACTATGTCGCCATATATAAGTTTACAATCAAAACCGCAAGACGACGTATTGGAAGTTGGGTTATCATTTATGGTATGAACCGAGGCTAGGGGCAAGATCCTCTACCGATTCGAGACGCTCTAGTCCATGCTCGAAAATCGCACCCAACGCTCAACGGATTCGGATCACACTGGTGCGGATTCGAAGATCAAGGGATCCTCTTTATTTTCGTTTAATAATCTCTTCCAATTACTGTTTGGATTGAACGAATTTTGATGGAGAAATCTGGACAAATTCCGCCGTAAATCGGCTTGAACGGGGGTGGAGAATTAGGGTTTTAATTTTGTGAATTCTGATTGGCCCTAAATTATTTATATTTAATATTTTTAATATTTATTTCATTAAATTCCAACATCACTTGTTTAACGGTTTGAACTCCAAACGAACCCCAACGAATGCCGCCCCTAGCTAAATACCCCCATTCCGAACACAATGGGATATGTTTCGTAGGCCAATTCGGCTGTTACGCTAAGTTTCCGTCAAATTTACATTTAAATCACTATATTGAATTTTAAACGTACATTTCAAATTACCGGGGTCACATACTAACTCTATAAATTGCAGAAAAATATTTTCTAGCTTCGTATTGACGATACGGTCCTAACAAAACTAGTTTCGTCGAATTCTGAGACCGTTGGAAAAATGGCCAATTTCCAGTCGATTAAAATCAACTGAAACTGGTCAAACGCGTTTTCCTTTGCCACGCTCACATATTGATTCGAAAAATTATGAAATTTGGAATCTAGCAATAACTTGACATCATGGACCCAACAAAACTGGTTTCGTCGAAATCCGAGGTCGTTTGCAAAATGCTATTTTTAAGGGCCTTATATATATAAAAATATATATAAATTCCACAGCGACTATTTCTAATTTTAAACTGGACATATCTTATCATTTCTAAAATGAAATCTCAGTTTGTTAACTTCGTTACAAAGATATAGTTATACAGATTCAAATATTTCTTGTTTCGTTCAATTCTGACTTATAATGAATTCTGTATATTCATTTGAAATTAGAAATCGAATTTTCGAACTACCGCGCCATTTTCAATTCCTATTTATAATTATATATAAATATTATATTCTAACAATGACGTATATAATATATACGTTATAATTATATTCAAAATAAATTTCTCGTCGATATTATTTAAAATAATTCATTTTAAATATTCAAAATCCGCTAAAATTGCCAAAATAAAATTTTTAAACTGGCCCAGATTTTACGGGTTGTTACAATCTCCCCCACTTAAAACTTTTCGTCCCCGAAAAGGAACAAAGTCGAAAGTGGTTTGATTATTCAACACTATATTCGATCTGGCTTCCATTCTCCAACTCTTTAGTTTCTGAGAATTTTCAAAATCTCAAAAATTTGGCTAACACCCTAAATTTTTGAAAAATTTCGCCATAACCTCCCCTGCACCGGGAGCATCGGGGAATTTCAAATAGCTTCCCCGGTCCTTCAGATCTCAAAAAGAAAAAGAAAAAGCCAATAGGCTCATAAAATCATCATCACCCAAACAAAACAGTAAATTATGTAGTAAACATGTACCTATTTGTCGGGCAAACAAATTTTATTCTTTGGCTCTAGCCTCCTTGCTATGACCTGTTCAATGATATACATGTATATGCAAGCAAACGCAACCAATTTTCGATATAATTCAATATTTGGTTCTGTTAGGCTAAATGGCTAAAAATTAGCAAACAATTTAAACAAACAACACAAACATCAATCAATTAGTGAATTTAACGTTTCAAATTCATAATTTTGATACATATACAAAAAATCGTGTTTTGGTGCCAAATCACAACAATAGATCCTATATAGTTTTTGGTTCTCACACCAGCCAATAGGAAATATATAGATATCACACCTTCGAAACACGAATACCAATTCTGATGATGTTCGAACTATCATCAGAATCATCTTCGGGCGACTAGAGCGTGAATCTATATCTATCCAATATATTAAAACTTCGAATAGACGCTAGCTAGGCGCATACGCAAAATCTTTATATATTGGACTGTCCTAATCAATATAAATAAATAATCAAATACGATTAAGTGATTTAGATTTTCAAAACAAAAATTTGTTTTCATTTTCATTTTAAAAATTTACTCTTCACACTCGTTCTAGGATACTACTGATCCCATCTCTAACGAGTCATTCCCATTGGATGTTACTAATCCAATATCTGATGAATTCTTTCGTATGGTTCTAATGTGCCTTGTTCTCTGCTTTGTAAACCAAAGCTCTGATACCAACTGTGAAGGCAAGGAATTTCGCTCGGTCCGAACCAGTCGCTAAACCGATCCAGGCCGTTCGAAACGCCCTATCGTTGAGAACAGGACAAAACAGAACGCATACAAAATAACATTTCACTGTATATTACAACAATGCATCAGATTACAAGGATTACAGAGCACGAATGAATATATATTTCACAGAAATACCAGAGATTTAAATTACATTTAAATACATAGCAGCGGAAAATATTACATTACACAACTAGAAGAGATATACGGATACAAAGCTTTCCGGATATCATTCCAGCTGTAAACCAGGATCCTGTGAATATAAATCTGCAAAACCAAAACTACTAGCTGCCCGTGTCAAAATAGGGGCACCCAGAGTTTAGGTTAAAAACAATAAACTCCAGGTCAGTCATGTGACTGGTGTGAGAACTAAAACAGTTATTAATCTTTATTTTAAATCATTAGGTAAATCAAGGGACCACGCCGTATAACACGGAACGGGTTTCCTCCCAAGAATACCAGTGCATAAAACAAACTGCGCAATGCTAAATAAAGAAAAATGAAGCTGTTATAAGACCCAGGTCCCATCACACAATGCAACGCAGCCGAGGATAGGGTTTTCCCTTATAACAGCCAAAGAATGCTTGATACGTTTAAAACAAATCATTTGATACTAATAATAAGTGCATAGTGTATAAAACAACTTCAAATCATAAGTATCAATCATAGGCGGCATGAATGGCCCATAACACTATGTCGCCATATATAAGTTTACAATCAAAACCGCAAGACGACGTATTGGAAGTTGGGTTATCATTTATGGTATGAACCGAGGCTAGGGGCAAGATCCTCTACCGATTCGAGACGCTCTAGTCCATGCTCGAAAATCGCACCCAACGCTCAACGGATTCGGATCACACTGGTGCGGATTCGAAGATCAAGGGATCCTCTTTATTTTCGTTTAATAATCTCTTCCAATTACTGTTTGGATTGAACGAATTTTGATGGAGAAATCTGGACAAATTCCGCCGTAAATCGGCTTGAACGGGGGTGGAGAATTAGGGTTTTAATTTTGTGAATTCTGATTGGCCCTAAATTATTTATATTTAATATATTTAATATTTATTTCATTAAATTCCAACATCACTTGTTTAACGGTTTGAACTCCAAACGAACCCCAACGAATGCCGCCCCTAGCTAAATACCCCCATTCCGAACACAATGGGATATGTTTCGTAGGCCAATTCGGCTGTTACGCTAAGTTTCCGTCAAATTTACATTTAAATCACTATATTGAATTTTAAACGTACATTTCAAATTACCGGGGTCACATACTAACTCTATAAATTGCAGAAAAATATTTTCTAGCTTCGTATTGACGATACGGTCCTAACAAAACTAGTTTCGTCGAATTCTGAGACCGTTGGAAAAATGGCCAATTTCCAGTCGATTAAAATCAACTGAAACTGGTCAAACGCGTTTTCCTTTGCCACGCTCACATATTGATTCGAAAAATTATGAAATTTGGAATCTAGCAATAACTTGACATCACGGACCCAACAAAACTGGTTTCGTCGAAATCCGAGGTCGTTTGCAAAATGCTATTTTTAAGGGCCTTATATATATAAAAATATATATAAATTCCACAGCGACTATTTCTAATTTTAAACTGGACATATCTTATCATTTCTAAAATGAAATCTCAGTTTGTTAACTTCGTTACAAAGATATAGTTATACAGATTCAAATATTTCTTGTTTCGTTCAATTCTGACTTATAATGAATTCTGTATGTTCATTTGAAATTAGAAATCGAATTTTCGAACTACCGCGCCATTTTCAATTCCTATTTATAATTATATATAAATATTATATTCTAACGACGACGTATATAATATATACGTTATAATTATATTCAAAATAAATTTCTCGTCGATATTATTTAAAATAATTCATTTTAAATATTCAAAATCCGCTAAAATTGCCAAAATAAAATTTTTAAACTGGCCCAGATTTTACGGGTTGTTACAAGCTTAGAGGTTATATATTGGTGGAAATCAATGGTACGGCATGGATTGACAATGTGCATGCTAAGATGCATAGATCAAAGCTTTTGTTGAAAAGCAGGGCTTTGTGCTTGATGATCAAAGCACAGCTTTAAGTAGCGCAACTCTGTGTAGCGTTAATTCGCGAGCCTCATACCCCGGTGTGAACCAAAAACGGGAGAGGACCACAGGGAGGACATGCGTTTCTTTCTATCTAGGAGTGATGTCATGGTATGGAGCCTAGACATTTTACTTATGTGGTTGATGGATAGCGAGGTACCTCGGATATGGCCGACTAAAAGGCCTTTGATGGTCGACATACTGACCAAATTTTAGGTCTCATGGGACCAGGAAACGTATTGTTCAGGAATTACTAATCCACAAACGTTAGGTGTGGACCGGCCCTGCCGCTACTATGGGTTCACCTGTGTTTGGGTCCTAAGACATGGTGGCATATTGTCTGGAATTTGATTGAGGATGATCCCTTGTCTCGGTTCATAGATGGAACCCAATTTCCAATGCACGATTTTGCGGTTTTAGTTGTAAACCTATGTGGCAACATAGTAGGATGGGGTACTATGCCGTCTATGATTGATACATTTATATTTGAAGTTGATTACTTATAGTAATAGTAAAAGATAAATTTTGTGTATCAAGCATGTTTGGCCATTATAAGGTAAAAGTCTATCCGCTGGTTTGTGTTTGCATTGTGTGATGGGACCTAAGTCTTATAATAGCTTCATTTTTCTCTTTAGCATTGCGCTGTTTGTTTTACGGTATTCTTGGGAGGGAACCCGTTCCGTGTTATACGGTGTGGTTCCTTGATTTACTCAACATTAAAATAAAGTTAGTAACTGTTTTAGTTCTCACACCAATCACATGACTGACTCGGAGTTTATTGTTTCCACCTAAACTCTGGGTGCCCATATTTTCCACTTGGGCAACTAGTAGTTTTGGTTTTCGCAGATATTTCTTTTCATAAGATCCTAGATTACGACTGAAGCTATATTTGGAATGTTTTATATCCGTGTATTTCTTTCAGTTGTGGTTGTTGATGTTTTCCACTGCACAATATATTTATGTATATATATTTCCGCTGTTTTGTAATTTAAATCTCTGATACTCTCTGCTGTATTTTATTTATTTGAACTCTGATATCCTGTACTCTGATGTGAATTGTTGTAATAGCAACGAAATGTTCTCATGTTTGTGTTCTGATGCGTCATGTTCCCAAAGCAGTCTGCCTTCTTCTTCGGTTTAGGCCAGCCGGAAAGTTCGGGTCGCTACAGGTGGTATCAGAGCTTTGGTTTACAAAGTTCGAGAACAAGACACATTAGAACCAAACTAGAAAATTCATCAGAGATAGGATTAGTACTATCCTATAAGAATAACTCGTTAGAGATAGGGTTAGGAATGCCCTAGATTGAGCTTGAAGAGTGTTATTTATAAAAAAAACGATCTTAGTTTTGAAAATAATATATACGTATTTGAGTATTTTATTTTATTTTGAATTTGGACTATCGAGTATAAGAAGATTTTGCATATACGTATGATCCACGTGTATTCAAAGTCTCAAATATACTGGGTAGATATAGAATAACACTCTAGTCGTCCGGGGATGATTCTGATGATTGTTGCAACATCGTCAGTATCTATGTTTAAGTTTCGAAAGTGGGATGTCTATATGATTCCAATTGACTGGTGTGAGAACCAAAACTTAGTCAGGGTTAATTGTTTGTGATTTGACATTGAAATTATGTTTTTGAGCATATAAAAGTTATATATTTGAAAAGTTAATCAACTAATTGATTGTTGGTTGTGATGGTTGATAATTAATTTAACCAATAAAGAATGGATGATAAATAAATCCAAATCAAATATAATGTAGAGCTGAATTGAAAATTTATTTCGAATTGGATTTATATATATAGATAGACATGCATGTATATGTGTGTTGAGCAGGTTATGGATTTACAGTTGAGTGGAGAAACAAATTGTGTGCCCGACGAACAGGTGCACTTTAATGAGTTGGTTGCGCAATTTTATTTATTATAAACAACTGTGAGTGATTTGGATGCGCTGTGATGGTTGTTCTGTGTGAAACTGAAACATACGCCATAGGATAGTAACCAATAAATTATGGATCACACCGCATAACATACTACCGAGGACAACATATCATATCATATTCCATATAAGCATTTGACGCTTATATGACGAGGTTTGGTTACTATACGAGCGAGATGCTTGTATGGCGAGGACTGGATTGCTGGTTGAACTAAGGACTGATTACGAACTTAAATAACATATAACGATAAATTGTAGGATTTAATAACAAACTCTACACAGGTCTTGAGATGACAAAAATACACATGTCACGTCTCTCTTGTTTTAGTTCCGACGCGTGGGTATGTGGGGTGAAGAAGGGTATATAAATTATAACGGGTGCACACATTTGATTTGTATGCGATTTGTTGATTTGTTGGGTGCCTAATACGACCCAATAATTTTTTAAGATCACTCCGTACAAAGGAGGTTATGGCGAATTTTTCAGAAATTTAGGGTGTTAGCCAAATTTCGGAGAAATTTGAAAGTTCTTATAAAGTGAAAAGTTGAAGAACTCATGCTAGAATGGAAGTTGAGTTGGTTAGTTAAACAACTTTTAGCTCCGTTCTTTTTCGGTCACAAAAAAGTTTTTAAGTGGGGGAGATTGTAACAACCCGTATTGTTGGAACCAATTTAAAATTTATTTTAATAGAAATTAAATATTTTATACGGTTTATTTTGATAATTAACGATTTAAAATTTATTTAAATCAAAGTTTGAACGTATAAATTTAAAATTTAACTAAAACGAACTCGAAATTGCGCGGTAGTTTGAAAATTTGGTTTTGAACTTTAAATGAATATACATAATTCAATATAAATCAGAATTGCATTAAACAAGAAACGTTAGGATCTAATTAATTATATCTTTCTAAGGAATGTAAGAAATTGAGATTTCATGTTATAAAGTATAAGTTATGTCCAGATTGAAATTTAAAATAGACGCTATGAAATTTATAAATATATTAATATTATTAAAGCCCTTAAAAATAGCCATTTTGCAAATGACCTCCATTTTCAATGAAATTAATTTTGTTGGATCCGGAACGTAAAATTATTGTCAGGTTTAAAATTTCAAGTCATTTGGAATTAATATGCGAGTGTAGTAAATTTAAATGCGTGTTCTATTTCAGTTATAAATTATAAGCTAATTAAAAGGCCATTTTTCAAACGCTCTCCAAATTCGATGAAATTAGATTGGTTAGAACCATATTTGAAAAAAATAGCTAGATTTCAAATTTCATAATTTTTGGAATTAGTATGTGGCCGTGGAAAATTAAAATGTACATTTAAATTCAATGTTTGAAGTTATATTTTAATTTTGATAAAAACTGATCGAAACAGCCGAATCATCTTACAAAACATATCTCATTGTGCTTGGAATGGGGGTATTTGGCTAGGGACGACAGTCGTTGGGGTCCGTTTGGAGTTCGGAGCATGAACTAAGCAATAATTGAATTTAATATTAATATAACATGTATATACCCTAAAAGGGTCAAAACCCTAAATTTTCCATTTCATTTGGCCAACCATCTAAAAGCAGCAGCTCCACAAAGAAACGAACGATAGCCATTCTCCTGAATTAATCCCCTTTTATCCTTCGATCCATTCAATATTACAAGAAATTTCCAACTGCTAAATTGTTGTGCTCAACAAGTCTTGCTTGTGATCGGATATGATCGGTTTCCGTTGCGTATTGTTCTCGAATTTTGGGCTTAAAGTCAGCCCGCTCACACACACATCGAGAGTAGGAGGCGGGGTTGTAATAGACGCCGTTCAAGGTGGTGGAGGAGCACGTGGATGCCTTCTTCATGGGAGGTTTTGATGTGAGGCTGGTCGAACCTAGAGTCGTGCACAAGTGAAGTTGAAGGTGGGTGAGCGATATTGTCTGGAACGTGATAGGAAGATGACGACCTTTTTTTTTTTGGATTAAGGTTAATAAAAAAAGAGTTAATGATATTAATTAATTTATATAGTTAATATATACAAGGCCGTAATTTATTCAAACGATATCAGAATTCAGTAAAATTGGAACCGCTGGAATTGTGAAGGCGAGCACTGCATTTCAAAACTGACCAAAACATAAACAGAGCAAGTTGAATTTTAAGCTAGACTAAACGTTCGTTTAATTTAGTTTATAAATTAAATCCTCAATAAAAGACCGACGGAGTGGAAATTAAAGTGAGAACTCTCTCACACATTTATTTGTATAGTTATTTATTTTTATAGCTGAATATATATTGATTGCTTGTGATTGCAATATTTGTTTGATGATTGATGGATGTTTATAGTTTTAATGCTATTATTATTAAACTGTTTATATATATCTGTTTGATGGTTGAAAACCCTACACGGGTCTGGTGATGATAATTAATTCACATCCCCCTTGGATTTAATTGTATGTCAACCGATTGATTGACAAACTATTATAAGCATTGTTTAATTATTTAATGCTTATACAGTTGTAAATTACACTGGATGTGAATTGAATGTTTAATAGTTGTTTATCACTATTTTTGAGAACATGCGATGTACGAAATCTGTATAATTAAAATTATATGGTAATTGATTGAGTTTGATTCCAATTCAGAAATAACAAATATTTTAGAATAATATTCAGTGAAGAATCAAAATATGATTTTGATGTCTGATTGGATAGACATGAAAATATTGAAATATTCGTAACTGAAATGAATATGAAGCCAAGTTAAGTAGATACACACCATTTTAACTCAAACGGACTTTTCTGTCGATTTTATTCATTTTATAATGAATATCGAAAAAGTTTGATTTCAAAATCTAATATTTTAAAAATATTATCATTTTAATATTGTAATGATATGGAAAATTCAATTTTGATTTAAAATTGAAATGGAAGTTGGAATCGTTTTTAAAACGAATTTATAAACGTTTTAAATGGAAACCGACGAAATATATTGTATATATTTAAATGGTTTGGATAGAACGCATCGCGCAGCGACTATTCACGAATTTCGACCATTGACTTCGAATGGACATAACGGGAGATCCGACCTTCGCATTCTCCTAAAACTAAAACCCTTGGGTTTGTATCGAAAAGTGCTTTCGAATGATAATAAGAGAGTTGAAATCTAACGGTTTGATTTTAATATATGTCCAAATCAGTTTTGGAAAAGGCCGTTATGGATGCAGTTCGGTGGTCGATATTGGAAACCGACTGTAACAGCCTTATTAAAATTATTAAAAATGTGAATAAATTATGTAAATTCATAATAAATGATTTGAAATGATTTTGGATGGAAAATTCCACATTTGTAAAGATAAAAGATATTTTTATCAGAATAGTTGTTTATCAACTTAAGTAAAGAACCGAAAGGAATTGAAATCGTTTTAATATAACCAGAATTTTCCAATGTATGAATTGGAATGGATTTGAATGGAAATAATCTTCAGAATATTTCGATATTGGTTTTCGTGATTATATGGATATAATTGATATTGAATATAAGCCTATATGATTTTTATTCAGAACCTTGTATTTAATATAAAATTGGATTTTGGGTTTGTCGTGAATGGTGTCTTAAATAACATTGTTCTTAAACCCAGTTGAGAAAGAAATAAATCTTTTAATTAAGATTAATGAAGTTTTCCAATTTATGAATATAATTGGAATTAAATGGAAGTTGATTTTGGGTCTATTGTGAATGATGTTTTAAATGACATTAATTCTTAAACCCAACTAACAGTGAAGTTATGATTTGGAATTTATGAATCTTTTAATTAAGATTTAATGGAATTTTTCCAAAGTAAAGTTTTCCAATTTAATATATTAAATTGTAATTGAGTGTAGTTCGATTATTAATAATCGAGCTGAACTTTTGTGAAGGAAGACCGTTACTATTCATGGAATTAAAAGGCCTTGCCGTTATTCCACTTATAGTATTAGTCGGATATGGAAATTCATATTGATTACGATTAATCTGGTTTTCGTGAAGATTCGATTTTGATGGAAGACGATATTGGGTTTATCTTGAATGATGTTTTTACATGACATTTGTTCTTTAACCCATGTAAAGGAAGGATTAATTTCCTAAAGATGGATAATCATTAAGTAATGATTTTTGAGATTAAAACTGTTTTCACCAAAAAATGGATCAAACACCAAGGGTACGAGAAATGTACTTCACCAATATGGTTAGAAAGTAAATGGGGCCGCACTCAACAAAAGTTGGAAATAAAAATGCGAAGAAAGAAAAATGGTGACAAGGTTTTAGAGTGGTTCAGCCCTAAGCTAGGCCTACATCCATTATGAAGGTACTTTGCATTATCATGATGATTACAAAGCATGTAAATTCTCTTTGTTCATACATTTTCTTATTCACTTAACTCTCAACATATTCTCACTCTTACACACACATCTCGCTTAAATTCACGGAATTCAATGGAGGAATGTTGGAAGCTGTGGAGGAGAAGGACGGATGAGCAACGTTGCTGGAGGATGTCTTTAACCTTTTTTCACTCATAAGATCTTAATGGATGCCATGGCCCAAATGGATGAAGATCCTTCAAATGTAGATGATGATGATGGCTAAGAATGTTTAAGGAATGGTGGGGGAATGAATTTAGCAGCACTTCGTGGTTCCCAACCCCCCCTTTTTGGTGGAGGCCATGACCTATTTATAGGTGAGCTCCCCTGAAGGAATGAGCTGAAATTCGTATATTTGGGTTGGGGTCGTTCGTCTCATTAATTACTAAAATGCCACCGCCTAGCTGTAGCCAACTGTCAGTAACTGTTTCCAGCTGTCCAGTACGAGAGACTTTGTAGGAGCGAGCGACTTTGTAGGAGTGAGCGATTGCATAGATACAAGCAGATTGGACGGGCGATTAGGTGATGAGTACACAAGCGACTGGCCCGAGTTCTCGGATTGTTGTATAGGCAGCCGACTGAGCGTCGTGTTAGGCCCTTTAATGACTGACCGATAAATGGACGGATGACTAGTTCCATAGTCTATAGGTGAACGATCAAGGCTTATAGATCAAAAATGTAAACGCGACCCTTAAGGAGCTGGTATTTGATCGATCGGTGGGTAGTATCTGATTGAAGTGTTAGCGACTGATTGAGGAATGAGAGGGCGACTGTGATTGTAATCTATGAGCGGACATGGGATAGATGTGCGACCTTTGGCTTCTTTGTGTTTCTCGCTATGCACGATCGACCGGGGCAGCATGAACGAATGAATACAGAGTGGAACATGTGATCGGAATCAATTTTTCTCTTCGTCTTGTACGACCGGTTTCCATGGTACAAGGATGAGCGACTTCCTTAATATAGACGATTTTTGCAGGATGTACGAGCCTTAATGTTTTGTGCCGTGCCATTCTTGAGCTAGTTTCATAGCGCAACCTCTCTGTATGGCCGTGTCGTGCTGTATAACCGATCCTGATTGTATTGAGCGGACGACCCATCTTGTTCTGATGTTCAAGCGACTTTGTTTGCCACAAGTGACCAATCCTTGCTCCCATGTTCAAGCCATGGAATGTGTTTGACCTTGTTGTGCACGAGCGACCTTGGTTGGGGAATGAGTACATGAAGCTTGTGAGTGCTCGTCTTACGGCTCTAACACAGACTTAATCCTTCAATGCACGTATGATTCTTAAGGGATAAACATTTACCCCTCGAAGTTTGTAAATTTTAATTTGTAAAGATTACATGCTTCGAAATATCGAAATGTAACACCATTTGATAAATTAAGTCCAGTTTCCTGTAAGACGAGCATGCTTACTAATGACTTGTGCTTATACAAAATTGAATATCCTCATAGTCCCTCGTGCACAGACATAGTTGTTTGTTGACTGGATCTGATGAGCTATCTTTTGGGGATAGTTAAGCGGGTTATCCAGACTTGATCGAGTTGTCATGTCACTTTAATCTGAAAGGGACTTTTAGTCTTCTTAAATACCGTCTTTTCATTTTCCCGCTCTTTATGCATTTTGAATTTCTGAAAATTCCGCTTTAACAGCGGTTCTGCTGTAGGAGATTCCCTACTGCCTCCGATTACTCCCAAACTTCGACTGCATTACCTTCCTCAATTTGTCATTGCGCCTGATTTCTAACCGAGTTTCTTCAATTTTGAAATCAGCTAGAGCATTTCTCCTTTAAAATCGAAACTTCCTGCTCGTTTGTAAATGAATTTTCTTCTCTAAATTTTTATTGTGGGTTAATCCAATTAGCTTCATAAAAGTTCCCAGTTGGTAAGAACTCAATTATTTGGGCAACTATTGAAGTTTTCAGTATTTTGTTGTGATTGCGGTGAATGGAAAATTTTGATTTGACTTAGTATGCTCTAGGGTTGTGTGTGTAATCATTTGATAGATCTGATTCGCACAAAAGCCCTTTGGTTTTCTGATTTCAATGATATGTCTGCAAGTTGCTTGCTGAAATGTCTTTGAAACAACATTTTTAATTTACTACGCCTTCGTCAGATGTTTGATGGAATGCCCGTGCCATAGAACCTTGATATTGTTATTATTGCTTCATGTTCTATTTGTTGCTGGTAGCATCCATTTGTTATGCGCGACCAGTAGTTATTTATAACCGACCAGGTCAGAACCTTTGTTTGTGCATGGGTTACGTGCGACCGGCCGAGGCTGGTTCATTTTTGTTGGCTTGATTTTCCTTGTAATGCTTAATTTGTAATGACAAATCTTACCACACACTTTGAGTTTGCAATTTTACCTTCAATTTCTTACACTGCCAGTAGATTTTGAAGACTAGGTATAGTTGATGGCTTTTAGTTTGAATGGTACATTTACTTGGAGTTGCTTTCCTTTTGTTATTAGCAACCTAGCTGTAACTCATTTCTCAAACATACCTACATATGTAGAAATGCAAACTAAAAACCAATTTGGTCAAGATCACAAAGAGGGTACCATGTCTGGAGAGCCCAAAGGTTCTGGTCAGGTTGCTGAGGCTGCCCCGGCTGTCGGTCCTGGAGTGAACGTTAGCCAAAGTTATCCCTAGCCCCGAATCCTCGAATGGGTGCAATCTGACAGCCGTAAATCGACACTCCCATTTGGCTTATACTAGCAAATGTGTGCTCGTTTTGGATTTTTAGAAGATGAAACCAAATTTCCTAGGAAAGATGATTCAGCCAATCATCTGCTCCTTGGGTATGTAATAGTCAATCATCATATGTTGTCTAATGGAGCGGTTCCTCCTTTTAACTCCTATTTAGAGTCCATTTTGCGTTGTCTATCCATTGCCCTATACCAGCTGCATCCCAGTGGATATCATATTTTATTAGGGCTATACATACTTTTTATGAGAGTCAAGCAACGAGCACCTACGTTTCTAGATATCTGTTCCTTATATGCTTGCAAAAGAAGGGAGGCGGACGGTCCCTCTTTTATTTTTATGGAGGGCAGACATTGTAGAATTATTACTGGCTTAACAGACGGTATCAAGGGATTTCCAGATCAATATTTTTATGTTCGATGTCCTGGTAACTTCTATGGGCGGTGGATGGAAGGAGGTAACTGCCCTTGTTTTGGAATTTTCTACTTCTTTCTCCATTTTATTGGTTCTCTTTTCCATTTTGCAGTAATTCCTTCCAATGAAGGTCTTGTTCTTGACCAACCTCTTTTTGATTCTTTGGTTGCTATTAACAAGACTGAGAGAAGTAGACAGGTGTTGCTTTCAGAGGGAAATCTTCGTAAATATCAGCTACTCTATCCTTCACGACCCATTTAGCAAATTTTGTCTTATACACAAAGTACCATTAGCAAATCCCTTATCAAAAAGAAACGCTTAGTCCTTAGTGATAGTAGCCAATCTTCACGGGGATCTTCCTTGCCTTTGATTACTGAAGAGAGCTATATAGGGGTAGATGAAAACATAGATGGTACAAGAGATAAAGAAAAGATTATTGAGAATCCTGTTGCCCCTATTATCTAGGAAGAGAATTCCACAGGGACTTTCGGAGGTTTGGGAGACATAGACACCGTCAACTATCTTAGTCAGGGTGATATTGCGACTTCTGGTCCTCTGTAACAACCCTGAATTTTGGGGTAAATTTAAAAATTTGTTTTAACTAATTTTAATGGGTTTTGATATTTAAATAATTTATTTAAAATAATAATGATTAAAAATTTATTTAAATCGAAGTTAGGATGAATAATTTAATTTTAATTATAAAAGGAGCTAGAAATAGCGCGGTAGTTTGAAAAGTCAAACTTGAACTTTGATTGACCGTACAGGATGCAAAATTTAATGGATTTTAGTGAAACCAAAAATATTAGAATCTCTTTTAAAATATCTTTCCAACGAATCCGAAAAATCGAAATTTTATAGCGGGAGTCAAAAGCTATGCCCAATTTAAATTTCAGAATAGTCACTGTAGGATTTATATATATATATTTTAATATTAAAAATAGTCATTTTTCAAACAATCTCTGTTTTCGACGAAACCACTTTTGCTGGATCCGGAATGTCAAAATATGGTTAAGTTTAATTTTTCATAATTTTTCGAATTAGTTTGCGACCGTGGCAAAAAGATTTGTGCTTTGTCAATTTCGATCAATTTTAATCGACTTGAAAAAGGCCATTCTTCAAATAAGCTCGTAATTGAATGAAATTAATTTTTCTAGGTCCGCAGCGTCAGAACATAGCTAAGTATATTTTTCGGGATTTTTCGAATTCAATTTGTGGCCCCGGTGAATTTATTCATACGGTTGAATTAAAAATAAAAGTAAAAATATTTTAAAATAAAGAAAACTGGGTAAAGACAGTCGTTTGGGCCTGCGGGACATAGCTAGATGAGTCCGGAATAGGGGTTAATAGGTAAGAACGATAGTCGTTGGGCTGAAATCGGACAATGTTGCTAAACATGCCCTAATTGGGTTAATTAGTGAATTAAATATTATATATATTCCTAAATCCTCAACCCTAATCCTTCCCTACCAAACGCAGCCGCCATCCCCTCTTCTTCATGGCCATAAAGCTTCGATTTTCATCCCTTAATCTCTCTCAATCCTCTCACTAAAATCAAACACTTCTTTAGAACTAATTGTAGAGATTTTCAAGGGCTTTAATTCCATAAGGTGGTGATCGGATTTAGACAAGTGATTTGGTCGGAATCCTCACCCTAACCCGCGCCCAACTCAGCCCCGCCGCCCCTTGTAGGGCCCACCGCGGCCACCCATGCTCCCGGCGCACCAAGCCCTCTCCTCCCTCTCCGATGTGCCACCCTCCGATCGTCTTCAAGTTCCTCCAGTTCCGAGATAAATGGATACCTAATTTTGAGCATAATGGGTTCAAAAAGATGAAAGGAACGGCCTAGGCAACATGGTGGAGGAGATGGAGAGAAGGGTTGACTTTTTCAAACTTAGGTTGACAAATTATTTAAATTCAAAATTTTCCAATCTTGTTTAATCCATATCTTGCTCATACGAACTCAAAACGGAATGATTTCAGGTGCGCCACGATCATGAGACTGAGATCTTCACAATGAAACTGACTAGACCTGATTCTGAGGAAGCTGAATTTTTAACAAATTTTGGATCTGAACAGCGGAGAACTCAATAACGATGTGAGATTTCTATTTTTGAAAATTAATTTTATTCCTTGTTCTTTGAATTGCTCATGTATACATGTTTGTATAATCGAATATGTGATTGTTGTAGTTAATTGTTATTGTTTGTGGTTGGTGACCGATTGTATTGTTCGTATGTAATAGATCTGGTCTCGTATAACCAGAATTCTCCATTGTTTGAATCCGAGTGATAGATCTGATTTTTTTAATTTTATTTTATTTTGAATCAATGTCAATAACAAAATAAAAAGTTGAAATTTTGTTTGTTAAATAAAAAGTTGTAACCTTGTTTGCTAATTAAAAAGAAAGATATCACCGCTATGTTTTGTAAAAAAAAAAAAAAGATTTCACTTTTATTTTGTTAAATATAAAGATTTCGCCTTTTGTTTAATAATATAAAGATTACTTTTTGTTTGTTTAATAATAAAAAGTTTTCATTTTTTTGTTAAAAATAAAAAGTTTTCATTTTTTTGTTTTAAATAAAAAGTTTTCATTTTTTTTTGTTTAAAATAAAGAGTTTTCATTTTTGTTTGTTTAAAAATAAAAATATTGAAACTTTGTTTGTAAATATAATGAAAAGATTGAAACTTTGTCTGTAAACTTAATAAAAAGATCAAACTTTGTTTGTAAACATGATGAAAGATTTTAACTTTTGTTTGTGAATGAAAAGATTTTAACTTTTGTTTGTGAATGAAAAGATATTAACTTTTGTTTGGGAATGAAAAGAATTAACCTTTGTTTGCAAATGAAAAGAATTTACTTTTGTTCTTAAATACAAAGATTCCACCTTTGTTTATAAATAAAAGATTTTACTTTTTTTTATTGAATGAAAAGGGACATTTTGTCGTTAAGAATGAAAAGAATGAAAATATACTTGATTTTTGTTAAGGATGAAAAATAACATTTTTACATTGATTTTGTTTAAAATGGAAAAAAGAAAAGACATAAACTAGTATTGGTTTTTGTTATAAATGAAAAGTGACACTATTATATTGATATTCATTGAAAGCTTAGTAATGAACATTTTACACCATTATGTTTAGATTAGAAATGACATTTTTCACCGTCTTGTTGTGTTAATTAGAAAATGAATATTTTCACCGTCATGTGTTAATAATGAAATGGATATTTTCACCGTCATGTGTTAATAATGAAATGGATATTTTCACCGTCGTGTGTTAATAATGAAATGAATATTTCCACTGTCATGTTTGTTATAAAAGAAAAGTTACATTTTTTTTAATGTAATAAGAAGAAATAGAATTTACATGGTAATCTTAATTACATATTTCTAATGTAAAAAGAAAAGTTTACATTTTTAATGTGAATAAGATTAAAGAAATAAAAGTCATATTTTTAATGTAAAAAGAAAAGTTTACATTTTAATGTGAATAAGATTAAAGAAATAAAAGTCGTATTTTTAATGTAAAAAGAAAAGTTTACATTTTTAATGTGAATAAGATTAAAGAAATAAAAGTCATATTTTTAATGTAAAAAGAAAAGTTTACATTTTTAATGTGAATAAGATTAAAGTAATAAAAGTTACATTTTTAATGTGATTAGATTAAAAACAAAAGTTGCATTTTAAATGTAATTTGATCAAAACAAAAATTTACATTTTAATGTATTAAGATTAAGAAGAAAATTTACATTTTGATGTATTAAGATTTAAGGAGGAAAATTACATTTTCATGTAATTAAGATTAAAGGTAAGGAAATTACATTGTCATGTAGTTAAGATATAAGGATAAATTTACACTTTCATGTAAAAGAGATTTAAAGTATAAATTTACGTTTTCATGTTAAAAGATTTAAAGATTTTCATTTTCATTGAAAAGGTTTAGATATGATATTTACATTTTTATGTAAATGGATTTTCATTAAAGAGAATTAGGATACGGAATTTACATTTTATGTAAATACATTTTAAATGAAAATTATAACAATGTAAATTTACATTTTTTATGTAAATAGATTTTCATTAAAAGAATTTAGAAGTGAAATTTACATTTTTATGTAAACAGATTTTCATTAAAAGAATTAAGAAGAAAATTACATTTTTATGTAATTGGATTTTCATTAAAAAGATTAAAAATATGGAATTTACATTTTTATGTAAGTAGGTTTTCAATGAAAGTTATAATGATGGAAATTTACATTTTAATGAATTTGATTTCATTAAAAAGAATTAAAGACATGAAATTTATATTTTCATGTGAAAAGATTAAAACACAAGATTATCATTTTACTTGTAAAGAAAAGATTGACACAAAATTATCATTTTAGTTTTGCATTGAAAGATATAAACAAAATTATTATTTTTGTTTTGCGTTGAAAGAATAACAAAGTTATTATTTTTGTTACATTGAAATTAAACAAACAAAAATATATTCATTTTTGTAGAATTGAGGTTGACACCAAAATATATTGCATTTTTGTTAGAAAATTTAAATGACACAAAAATCTTCATTTTTGTTAAATTGGAATGATACACGAAAAATAAAATTTTGTGTGAAGTGAAGGGTAAAAGAAACTATACGTTGTTATGTTTAGGATGTGTATGTGAATTAAAATAAAATAAACATTATTGTGTGTTATGTTACATTTCAAAATGTTATGAAACCAAGTGTTCTTTACTTGTTGTGATAATCACAGTAATGAAATGGAAGAAGGAATTATATATGTATATATATATAAATCAATATTAAACGAATCGAACGTGGTAGTTCGCATTTTGGGAATCATGCCTTTAAACAATTATACCGAAATATCTGACCGTCGGATTTTCCCAAAACTGAAACTGTTAGGTTCGCCTTAGGAAGATCTTTCTAACAATATGAATTGCGTTAGATTCCAACGGTTAGATTTAGAGAAATGCATAAAACAAATTTGGGTGAAAACAGCGCTAGGGTTGCCCATTGACCCGAAGCGTCGTTAAATTAATTTGGGCTATTTTTATATAAATAAAAATAGCGATAGATCGTTATTAATTACAAATAACGATATGAAATGATTTTAAATTATATATGTACGAGGATTATTTGAAAAGTCCGAGTTCAATCTCATTTCAAATGATTACACATCGATCTAAGTCGAACAGTTGAAGACGGTGATTGAAGACCAACGATCTTCACGTCGAATGGATGAGTTACCATTGACGCCCATGATTGGAGTAGCTACCTTGAAGGGGCTACAATGGTGGTCGTCTAGACTACTTGTTGATTGATCGGATATGCGAGTATAAGGTGCCTCCCGTTTCGTTCCGACCAAAAACGGACTTGAAAATGGATTGTATGTCTGACCTTGTATTCCTTTATATGGTATTCATCGATCTCTGCTAAATATATATCTGTTTGGTGTTTAACACCCTTCTCAAAGACGTACGAGCTTAGAGGTTATATATTGGTAGGAATCAATGGTACGGTATGGATTGACAATGTGGCATGCTAAGATGCAGATGATCAAGGCTTTTGTTGAAAAGCAGGCCTTGTGGTTGACGATCAAAGCATGGACTGTTTAGGCGTAGCTTTGTGTATAGCGTGACTTCGCGAGCCTCACACCCCGGTTGAGTCTAAAACAGAGCAAGGGAACGCAGGGAGAGCAGCACGTTTCTTTCTAGCTAGAAGTGGTGTTTGGGTTTTACACGACCCGACATTTTACTTATGTGGATGATAGAATAAGGCGCCTCAGATATTAGGTCCTATAGGACCGGGAAACGTGTGTTCAGGAATAACTAATCCGCAAAATCGTATGTGCGGACCGGCCCTGCAGGATCCAAGGGTTCACTGCGGGGAATCCTGAGACATTAGCTAGGGTGTCTCGAATCGGTAAGGAGATCGTTCCTAGCCTTGACCCATGATGGAAACCCAATTCCCAATACGACTCTACGGACTTGATTGTATTACTAATATGGAGGCATAGTATATGGTAGCTATGCTTCCTAGGACTGATACATTTACTTTGAAATGTTTTTGAAACATATATACACTAATAATAATATCAAATCAGTTTTATCGTATCAAGCATCTTTTGACCATTATAAGGTAAAACTCTATCCTCCGGTTTGCGTTGCATTGTGTGATGGGACTTGAGTCTTATAATGGTTTCATTTTTCTAAAAAGCATTGCGTTGTTTAACGATTTACTTTATTTTATGCACTGGCAATCCAATGGAGTAAACCTGTTCCGCATTAGCGGCGTGGTCCTGTGATTAGCCTTATTATTAGATTAGTTAAGTTAGATTTCTCATACCATTCCCATGACTGACCTGTAGTTTGTTTAGCTAGCAAACTCGGGTGCCCATCCTTTTCACACGGGCAGTTGAGTAGCTTATTGCAGATATTTCTTTTTAGTAGGACCCTGGATCGAAGCCTAAAGCTGTGTCCAGAGCATAGTTGTCTTCCGCTACCTTAGTTATTTTATTTCCGTTGTGTATTGTATTAATTTATTGTAATTTATCTTCCGCTGTAATTTTATTAAATGTACTATGATATATTCTGTACTCTGATGTAACATTATTGTAATCTATACTATATTATAATTACTGAGTTTGCAAAAGAGCGCTCACAGCGCTTCTCACAATCTGAAACTCAACCGTCTCCCCAATATATCAACAGCAGAAAAATCGTTTCTCTTCTCTTTTTTGATCTAATCTCTTTTCTTCGTTTCCATTCCGAATCACTTTTCCTCCCTGTGCGTTCCAAATTTTTTTCCTGCTCTATTCGTTCCCACCACGATTTCTCTTCAGCTTTCCTTCTCCTCTCTTTCAGCAAATAGAAACCCTTCTTGAATTTTTGTTGCCTATAGCAGAAAAATCATTGCTCCTTCCGCTTGAACAATCTACCTCTCAACACTACTGGCGCTAAATTATCCAATTCTTCCCTCTTTTCCTTCAACTTTTGATGTTACTTTCTCCCTCCAACCTAACCCTAACTCGACGACGATCAGAATTGCTCCCAACGGATCCTCGCTCCACCACTGTGAACTTGCTAGCTCTTCTTCCGACGTAAGCACCTATTTACTGCTTATTTTCTGCGCTAGGTTTAGATTAGTTAGGTTTCTTTTATTTTCATATCCTCTTCGATGAGGGTTGTTGGTTTTTGTTCTCAGAAACAAATATGTTCGCTTCGTTAGGTTATTTGATTAAGGTTCACAATTTAGGGTTCACCATTTTTTGATCACATAATATTAAGCTGTTGTTAGATATGTATTTAAAAGAAAAAAAGGCTTGGTGCATGATATTGGCTCCAATAAATGACCAACTGATGTTCAAGTTATTTATGGAATCTTATTTTTAATGTAAATACCCTTTGCTAATACTAATTTCCATTTACAATCAAATTGGTCGGCTTCGAGACAAGCAACATCCCTGTTCATGTTTCTCCAACCACTTCCTACTGCCGCTGTCTACGATCTACCTCAACAGTTTTCCTTCTTTGCCCCCCGCAATTAGAAACGGTTGTTTCGCCCTTCCTCCAACTGCACTTATGCGATAATCTGGTGATTTAGTGGATTGTCTCATTACGCTTTGCCTTTATTGAGGTAAAATTCCTAATCTGCTATTTCACACAATCTAGATTGTTACACATCACTGAACTTAATTTAGCTAGAATTTTTCTTTTGTCATTTCCTGTGTACAGTTGTGGTTGACAAAGTAAGATTATGCAACCGGGTTCGTTTTCGAATAGTGCTTTTACCTCAATATATGACTTCCTAAATTGACATAAATAAAATAGTAAAAATCTTATTTATATACAAAATTGTATATATCAGCGATATTTGGTTTGTTTTTGCTTTTGGCATGCGAAGTGGTAGCCTCCAATGATTTTCAGATGATAGAATAATAGAAAGTGATTAATCTGCACAAATTGTTATGATAAATGAAAAAAAAATTCTTCCAACTGGCCCGTTGAGTTACTGCGGTATGCTGTAGAGTACATGTCAAGACATGATAAGCTTCTAAGCTACAACATATTTATAAGAAATTTCAAAGGAACATTAAACACCATTGGTTACATTCTAATACTTGAAGCTTTTCGTCCTTGCATAATAGTTCATATTTTCTACTTAAAGGTGCACTTATCTTGAAAGCTTTGTTTTCTAAATTAACCTTCTACCATCTTTTTTTATTAATTTATGAAGATTGCACATGACCTTTTAATTTGAAATTTTGATGTATATTAGGATAAATTTTTATCATTGTCTACTTCTGTTCGTATTCTTAAAGATAATTTTTATTACATTTTCTTTAATATTAGTACATTAAAAAACCAATTTGAAATTGGAATTCATATTAACATTTTATTAATTACTTGGAGTATTGTCTGAAATGTGTGCGTAATGCATATACGTGCTGGAGACAATAAATATTATGATTGGTGCTTAAACAAGTTTATATTCATTCTATTGCTATTTTGAACATGAGAGCTTCTTTACTATTGTTCCATTTAGATCTTACTTGGTAGACCCAAGCCATGACGATTCAGCTTCAAATATGAAGCCTTAGTTTAACTCAATTTTTTTATGAATACTAATATAAGCTGCAGTTTGGTAGACTTAAGGTTTTCTTCACTTCATTTTCATTGGTATAATCAGAGACACCCGCTATATTTTTACCCTCATAAATTTTATCGAATCGTATAGCATATCCAACTTTAAACTCGATTTGTGATGCACATCTTATTTATGTTCAAATGTTGGTAATTGATTTGAAGATAAGTCGCTGATACAAAGTTTTACTCATATTCATTAGTGGGTGTTCTATATTCCCTTTTAATCACAGATCGATTGTAAGAGATAATTTTGTTTCCTGCATGCCCTTTACTGCTAATTTTTTCTGAGTTGAAGGCTCACAATCACGCTTTTTTAAATATTCTTGAAAACTTTATCTGACTCATTTGGATTTTGCTTTGTTAATTCGTACTTACCAAAGTTGTAACGAAAAAACTTTTCTTTTATTATTCATGAATCATGATGGTTATGAATTATTGCGTTGTTGTAAGGACCAGTTTATTGGAAAATAATTTAAAAAAAGACTTGCTATTAACAATACCTTTTTAAGTTGAATGTTGATTCTAGATGTTTGTTTTATTAAAATAGGATAGAAATAGTGTACATGTACGTATGTGTGTGTATATATATATATATATATATATAGGAATTGCTAATTGCAAAAATAATTGAATATAAGACCATTGTCATATCTAAGTTAAGAGTCTTAAATCATAAACCTTGAAAAGTTAAAGGAAATTGTAGAAAATTTGATGAATACTTGCATGAACACACATATATTTTTATAATTGGTACTTCAGCATTTCTAGGATAAATTTAGTACCATTACAATTTGTTTATTATCTTTATTTTTTGCTTATAATATCTTTCAGATTAGAGGAAAAAGTTTGCAAAGTTGTCCTAGGGGAACAATACATACTGATGGATTTACATATCCATTATATATTTCTTCATCAATACATTTGCTATTCTACTGAGGGTAACTACTTAAGAAATGAAAAAAATCATGTAACCAAAATGAAATTTACTTAAGTACTTGAGTGTATTTGTTATTTTTATTTTTAACTGATTACTGTGCTATATTATGCTAACCAAAAATGATAATTTTATCTTCAAAACACTATACCAAAAAAAAGTTAATCAATTAATACTCCGAACTATGCTTAGGCCGAGTGACATAATAGAATGTTATTAACATAATTTGGGATTGTATAAAAATGACTTTCTTTTTCATTTACTCCATTGCCTAACCATCGACTATCCATTTTCTGAGAATTTCCTCATTACTGCAGTATATAAAAATCCATGTTTATTACATTAATGTCATCCATTTACTTAATTTAGCAACCACTGAAAATTTTATTGTTATCCATGTACATAGCATGGGGTTCTGGTTATGTTCCACTTCAACAAGCAGTGTTCAGCTTCTCATGTTCCAATCTCACTTTGTATTTATTTGCAACTTCAATTTTCTTTCCCAAATTTACCTCGTATTGATTTGATATCATTTATAGTTTTTTTCCCCAAAATTATTTTCAGCTAATGGTGAACTTATGGTTCATATATCTAATAATTTATTTGATTGCATAATCATTTGATAATATCCAAAAAATCAACTTTTGAACTATATGATACGCCAGATGCATATGTTTACATCATATCAGATTTTAAGAAGTGAATATTCATTGTGCATCTTATAATAAATTTATAGATAACATGTTAAATTACACATAAATATATGAAACACTTCTTCAATAAATACCTTTAAAAAGATTTTTTCTACTTTTCTCGGTATCCATTTGAATTTTTTTCTATCTTAATCAATTTCTGTGATTTCGTCGATCCTTCTTTATTCTGCTGCTTAATATTTGCACTTACTGCCTACAAGTGTTTCGTTCAATAATTGTTTTATTTTTCTATGCTTTGATGCAGTCTTTTGTATGTATCTAAGGTTTGTGAGTGGTAAGCAAGTTCAGTAATATTTTATATGATGCCTGAGTCCTTCATGTTCTATAAACACATCCACATAAGAAAAACATAACTACTGTCTTTGATTAAATTATATAATTTGACTTATCAATATTTTTTATTAAAATTTTGAATACAGATTTCGATGCATTGCCCCACATAATGCTCACTCGCAGGCTCATGTAATTATGGTTCCATTATTGGACCATTTAGTATTTTTACATATTAGCTTTGTTTTGATACAAAAGTTCATTCAAAGCATAGTAAAATGTAACTTGTGCTAATATATGAGTACATGAGTGCATTCATCGGTTCTTCGTTTCAAAATGCATTGTTGTAATAAAACTTAAAACAAAAGTCATTGACAGACTATCTCTGAAAGTGAGACATCTTATAAAATTGAACTTGATTAATGCAGCACCCTTTGTTCATTTGGGATTAATATATGGCACTGTAAAAAGATGATGTGCTAACTCACCTTTTTATTATTCTCTTTAAATATTTTAGCATATTGTGGGAATAAATAGACCACCTTCTGAGACGACCCGAATTCCCGTTCAGACGGAAACATGGCTATCTTTGGAATATAACACAGAAACATATAATAGCAGAACATAATTAAATAAATACACCAGATATGAACAACAAAATATACTGGATAAAATTAATCATCAGAGTTACACAGTATACAGGATCTTACTTAGTACAAATAGAGTTCAGCTATACATAAATGTCTACAGCGGAAATAAACAAAATATGTACAATAGGAGCTGAACAGCATAAAAAGAGATAAATGATAGAATCCATCTTCAGCTCCAGCTATCCAGAAAGAACCAGCTAAACCTGAATACAAGGCTGCCCGTGTAGAAAAAGGGGCACCCGAGTTTGAAAGTGAAACAAACTACGAGTCAGTCATGGGACTGGTATGAGAAATCTACTCAACACATATATAATTGGCTAATCACAGGACCACGCCACTTTCGTGGAACGGGTTTACTCCATTGGATCGCCAGTGCTTTAAAACAAATCTTTCTTTTAAACATCGCTATGCTTTTTATAAAAATGAAGCCGTTATAAGACTCAGTTCCCATCACACAATGCAACGCAAACCGGAGGATAGAGTTTTTACCTTATAACGGCCAAGATATGCTTGATACGAATAAAACAAAGGCATTTGATATTATTACTAGTGTTTATATGTTTTGAAAACAATTTCAAATCATAACTATCAATCATAGGCGACATGAGCGTCCCATGCCACTATGTCGCCAAATGTATATATACAATCGAAACCGCATCGTCGTGTATTTGGAAATTGGATTTCCGTCATGAACCAAGGCAAAAGATAGTCCTTACCGAATTCGTGACTCTCTAGCCCGAGCCACAGGCAAGCGCGCAGGCAAGCCTTTAGATCGTCAGGGCCGGTCCACCGATGTGGATTATTATGCCTGAACAATACGTTTCCCCGCCCTTTGGGGCGTAAACGAGCCAACGAATGACTCCATCGGACCCGGATCGTCCGATCAAACCGAGGCGCCTCGCAACAGCAACAACCACATAGGTGAAAAGTATATAAATGTCAGGGCTGGTAGGTCACTGACACCACCCTAGCTAGAAAGAAACGCATGCCCTCCCTGAGGTCCTTCTCCCGTTTCAGGTTCATACCGGGGTGTGAGGCTCGCGAATTCACGTTACACACAAAGCTACGCCACACAGGCGGTGCTTTGATCATCACCACAAGACTTTGCTTTTCAACAGAAGCCCTGATCACTGAATCTTAGCATGCCACACAGGCAATTCATGCCATGCGACTGATGTCCATCGATATACAACCTCTGAGCTCGTGCGTCTCAGAGAAGGGCGTTAAGCAAAAGAATAAATTCTCCGCCGCCAAACAGATGTATATTTAACAGAGATCAATCAACACAGAATAAAATCCAATGTCGGACACACAGTCCATTTACGAGTCCGTTCTGGGTCTGAACGAAACCGGAGGCACTAAATACCTCGCAAACCCTTCGATCAACACGTACGTCTGAACGATCACCACTCATTATCCATATTTCGGGATGCCTCCCAATCAGGACCTCGGTTACCATCCAAACGAGGTGAAGATCTCCGGTCTTCGACCACCGTCTTCATCTTCGACTTTCAATCGTCGGTCAATTATTTGAAATGAGAATTAACTCGGCCTTCTCAAATAATTCACGTATATTTAGAATTTCAAATCAATTTATTTCAATGGTTAAATTATTCGACAACACCAATATTGTTCTTTAATGTAATTTTCACACCAAACACATTCAACCATCAAAAGCCACACAAATCAAGCAAATTTCAGTTTATTTCCATTCCATATCGCCTATGATATTTTATAACTATTTATCGCTATTTTTATTTATTTTAAAATAGCTAATATATTCAAAACGACGTTTCGGGCCATAACGTGGCCGTGGCGCTGTTTTTCTTCAGATTTGATTTACACATATCTGAAAATCTAACCGTTGGATCTTCACAAAATTTACATCATTAGAAAGGTCTTTTCAAAACGAATCCAACGGTTCCAGTTTCGGGAAAATCCGACGGTCGGATCTCCCGGTACAATCGTTTGAATTTTCGATTTCAAATTACGAACTGCAGCGTCGTTATTCGATTAAATATATAATTATATTTATATATATATAAATATAATCGCTTCTGGCACTGTTTTTCTTCAGATTTGAATTAAACATTCCAGACAATCCAACCGTTGGATTTTTACAAGGTTGGTGCCGTTGGGAAGATATTTCCAAGGCGAACCCGACGGTTGAGGTTTCGGGAAAATCCAATGGTCGGATTCCCCGCACTAGTCGTTTGAAATCACGGTTTCGAAATACGAACTGCACGGCCTCGTTTCGTTTTAATTTTATTTATATTTATATATTTATATAAATATAGTTCATTCAATGATTTCCCTATCGTTTTCACTTCAAATATTTTCTAACACCTTAAATTTTTGGAAAATTTCGCCATAACCTCCCCTGCACCGGGAGCATCGGGAAATCGCAAATAGTGTTCCCGGTCCTTCTAATCTCAAAAAGAAAAAGCCAAGCGGCTAGCCAACAGGCTCATAAAATCATCACCCAAACAAAGCAGTAAATGTGTACCTATTTGTCCGGCACAAAATTTTATTCCTCTTCTCTAGCCCCTTTGCTATAACCTGTTCAATGAATATGTATGTACACATATACACAGTTCATATCATTTATCATTTTCTATTCGACTTCATATTTGATTTCTATTTGGTTTAAAAAAAACACCATTCATTCTAATGTTACATAAATAGGTGCAAATCATTTCATTAGCTAATTAATGAATATTTCAACTCATATATGTTTATTTTGAACAAGTGGCTATTTTTAACACTTCACATTTCAACGATTTATGCATACAATAAAAATGTGATTTTTATTGTAAAAACAACTCATTTCAAAACACTATTTTTCTATATAGTTCCTATAGGTGATAAAAATAAGATTTTTATCCTAAAACAATTTCTTTTAAAACGAGATTATTTTACACAGTTCATATAGTCGATAAAAGGTGATTTTTATTATCAAACAATTTATTTCAAAATATGAATACCATTCAACACATGAATTTCTAATCAATGAATAAATATAGTTTAAGCATATGAAAATAATTCAAACACACGAATATTATTCAAAATTTCGGCAGCATAACGGCAGGGTAGTTAAACCGGCACCGTCCCTAGTACGGCTCCTCGCTCTACCTTAAAACCTCGCGGTTTTTGACAATGGGGATCATGCATCTAATTCGCACGCAGGCGGCATGTATATTTTTATTTCATTTCCACAAACTAATCCTATGTGGTTTCAACCAAATATTTCACAATCACAAACGGGTATTTTTCAACCACAATCAACCAATATCAATCACAAACAATCCCAAACAATCATTCGCTATCAACCAATTTTCACAACAATTTCAACCAATAAATATCGTCCATGGTTTGTGGACGAGGGGCGTATATATATATATTTATATATAGCAATTCACTTTTATTTTCAACACATATATATAATTTTTAAATCAGAAATCTCACCAATAGCTATCCAACTTCACGACACTTCACTTATAGAAACCTTCGCCAACCTCGCCTTTTTGTCGCTTTCGCCCGTATTCTCTACATATGTAAAAATCGAATTTTTACGATGCTATTCAATATATAAAAATCGAATTTTTACTACGCTATTCAATATATAAAAATATGATTTTTACTTCGACTTTCAATATATAAAAATATGATTTTTACTTCGACTTTCAATATATATAAATATGATTTTTACCTTTTAAAGTTCAAATCTTTTTCCATTCTAAAGCTCAAACCTTTTTCTCTTTGAAGTTAAAACCTTTTTCTTTTTAAAGTCTAAACCTTTTCTATTTAAAGTTCAAACCTTTTTCAAAAAATCAGTTTTTATATGCTTTTGAAAATCAGTTTTTATTTCCTTTTAAAAATCAGGTTTTTATTTCCTTTTAAAAATCAGGTTTTTATTTCCTTTTTAAAAATCAGGTTTTTATTTCCTTTTAAAAATCAGGTTTCTATTTCCTTTTAAAAATCAGGTTTTTATTTCCTTTTTAAAAATCAGGTTTTTAATTCTTTTTAAAAATCAGGTTTTTAATTCCTTTTAAAAATCAGGTTTTTAATTCTTTTTAAAAATCAGGTTTTTAATTCTTTTTAAAAATCAGGTTTTTATTTCCTTTTAAAAATCAGGTTTTTACTATTTTAAACAAAATCAGTTTTAAAATCACTTTCAATTCAGTTTTAATATCATTTTCAATTCAGTTTTAATATCATTTTCAATTCAGTTTTAATATCATTTTCAATTCAGTTTTAAAATCCTCAGATTAAAAATAATAAATAAAAAAAAAGTAAAATAAAATAACTTACTTTTAACCTGCGAAGGAGGGGGGGGGGGGGGGGGAAGCCAAGCTCGGCGGCGTCGGAGCTGCTTCGAGGGGCGGCGGCTTCAGCGTCGCGAACGGGGGGGGGGGGGGGCTTCGTCGGAGCTCGTGCGATCTGGGGGGGAAGCTTCGTCGGTTGCGCACTGGTAGGAGGAGGCTGGACGGAGGGGCGATGGATCGGCGGCGTCGAACTGGGCGGAGCTCGCGATAGTTTTAGGGTTTTTTTTATTTTTTATTTTTTATTTCTGTTTAACTGAATCGGGGGGGGGGGGGGGGGGGGGGCAGAAAGGAGATAAAGGAGGGAAATCAAGAATTATTTTTATTATTTTATTATTTAATTTTGCAAAAAGGTTGACTTTTACATACGACCTCGAAACGAGGCCCACCGCCTGTCGTCCATAGCGTTTCACCCCCATTCCGAACACAATGGGATATGTATCGTAAGCTGATTTGATCGTTACAATCAGTTTCCTTTTGAATTTTCATTTAAATCACTATATTGAATTTTGAAGCGCACATTTCAAATTACCGGGGTCACATACTAACTAGAAAAATTCTCGAAAAATATTTTCTAGCTTTGTATTGACGATACGGTCCTAACAAAACTAGTTTCGTCGAATTCTGAGACCGTTTGTAAAATGGCCAATTTCCAGTCGATTAAATTCAACAGAAACTGGTCAAACGCGTTTTCTTTTGCCACGCTCACATATTGATTCGAAAAATTATGAAATTTGAAACCTAGCAATAACTTGACACTGCGGATCTAACAAAAGTGGTTTCGTCGAAATCCGAGGTCATTTGCAAAATGTCCATTTTTAAGGGCCTGAATTCCATAGCGACTATTCAGAATTTTCGACTGGACATATCTTTCGATTCCCGCTATCAAATTTCGATTGGTCGGATTCGTTAGAAAGATATCATCAATTAGATACTAATGTTTTAGGTCTCACTAAAATCCGGATTGTTCTGCACCCGGTATATTCAATTTAAGTTTGAAATCGAATTATCGAACTACCGCGCCATTTTCAATTCTATATATAATTATAATTAATTATATTCGTTTTCAAATGTCGATTCAAACTCAGTTTTCATCGCCATTATTTAAAATATTTATTTTAAATATTTAAAATCCATTATTTTAGCCAATTTAAAAATTTTAAATTGGTTCAGATTTTCTGGGTCGTTACAATCTCCCCCACTTAAAACTTTTCGTCCCCGAAAAGGAACAAAGTCGAAAGTGGTTTGATAAATCTACAATCACACAATACAACAACCAATTTGTTTCTAACCTTTTTAACTTTTCAAATATATATCTTTTATATATTCAAAAATTATATTTCTAAAACCAGACTATATATAAATATAATCACAAATACGTTATTTAAAAACATATTACTCTCGACTCGTTCTGAGGCACTTCTGACCCCATCTCTAACGAGTTGTTCTGATTCTGCTACTCATACTAGGATATTACTGATCCTATCTGTATAGAGTTACCCGTCCTAGAACACTACTAGTTCTATTTTTGACGAGTTCGTTCAAATGTTATATTCCAGGACTAAGCTTAACCAAAGCTCTGATACCACGATGAGACGACCCGAATTCCCGTTCAGACGGAAACAGGGCTATCTTTGGAATATAACACAGAAACATATAATAGCAGAACAGAATTAAATAAATACACCAGATATGAACAACAAAATATACTGGATAAAATTAATCATCAGAGTTACACAGTATACAGGATCTTACTTAGTACAAATAGAGTTCAGCTATACATAAATGTCTACAGCGGAAATAAACAAAATATGTACAATAGGAGCTGAACAGCATAAAAAGAGATAAATGATAGAATCCATCTTCAGCTCCAGCTATCCAGAAAGAACCAGCTAAACCTGAATACAAGGCTGCCCGTGTAGAAAAAGGGGCACCCGAGTTTGAAAGTGAAACAAACTACGAGTCAGTCATGGGACTGGTATGAGAAATCTACTCAACACATATATAATTGGCTAATCACAGGACCACGCCACTTTCGTGGAACGGGTTTACTCCATTGGATCGCCAGTGCTTTAAAACAAATCTTTCTTTTAAACATCGCTATGCTTTTTATAAAAATGAAGCCGTTATAAGACTCAGTTCCCATCACACAATGCAACGCAAACCGGAGGATAGAGTTTTTACCTTATAACGGCCAAGATATGCTTGATACGAATAAAACAAAGGCATTTGATATTATTACTAGTGTTTATATGTTTTGAAAACAATTTCAAATCATAACTATCAATCATAGGCGACATGAGCGTCCCATGCCACTATGTCGCCAAATGTATATATACAATCGAAACCGCATCGTCACGTATTTGGAAATTGGATTTCCGTCATGAACCAAGGCAAAAGATAGTCCTTACCGAATTCGTGACTCTCTAGCCCGAGCCACAGGCAAGCGCGCAGGCAAGCCTTTAGATCGTCAGGGCCGGTCCACCGATGTGGATTATTATGCCTGAACAATACGTTTCCCCGCCCTTTGGGGCGTAAACGAGCCAACGAATGACTCCATCGGACCCGGATCGTCCGATCAAACCGAGGCGCCTCGCAACAGCAACAACCACATAGGTGAAAAGTATATAAATGTCAGGGCTGGTAGGTCACTGACACCACCCTAGCTAGAAAGAAACGCATGCCCTCCCTGAGGTCCTTCTCCCGTTTCAGGTTCATACCGGGGTGTGAGGCTCGCGAATTCACGTTACACACAAAGCTACGCCACACAGGCGGTGCTTTGATCATCACCACAAGACTTTGCTTTTCAACAGAAGCCCTGATCACTGCATCTTAGCATGCCACACAGGCAATTCATGCCATGCGACTGATGTCCATCGATATACAACCTCTGAGCTCGTGCGTCTCAGAGAAGGGCGTTAAGCAAAAGAATAAATTCTCCGCCGCCAAACAGATGTATATTTAACAGAGATCAATCAACACAGAATAAAATCCAATGTCGGACACACAGTCCATTTACGAGTCCGTTCTGGGTCTGAACGAAACCAGAGGCACTAAATACCTCGCAAACCCTTCGATCAACACGTACGTCTGAACGATCACCACTCATTATCCATATTTCGGGATGCCTCCCAATCAGGACCTCGGTTACCATCCAAACGAGGTGAAGATCTCCGGTCTTCGACCACCGTCTTCATCTTCGACTTTCAATCGTCGGTCAATTATTTGAAATGAGAATTAACTCGGCCTTCTCAAATAATTCACGTATATTTAGAATTTCAAATCAATTTATTTCAATGGTTAAATTATTCGACAACACCAATATTGTTCTTTAATGTAATTTTCACACCAAACACATTCAACCATCAAAAGCCACACAAATCAAGCAAATTTCAGTTTATTTCCATTCCATATCGCCTATGATATTTTATAACTATTTATCGCTATTTTTATTTATTTTAAAATAGCTAATATATTCAAAACGACGTTTCGGGCCATAACGTGGCCGTGGCGCTGTTTTTCTTCAGATTTGATTTACACATATCTGAAAATCTAACCGTTGGATCTTCACAAAATTTACATCATTAGAAAGGTCTTTTCAAAACGAATCCAACGGTTCCAGTTTCGGGAAAATCCGACGGTCGGATCTCCCGGTACAATCGTTTGAATTTTCGATTTCAAATTACGAACTGCAGCGTCGTTATTCGATTAAATATATAATTATATTTATATATATATAAATATAATCGCTTCTGGCGCTGTTTTTCTTCAGATTTGAATTAAACATTCCAGACAATCCAACCGTTGGATTTTTACAAGGTTGGTGCCGTTGGGAAGATATTTCCAAGGCGAACCCGACGGTTGAGGTTTCGGGAAAATCCAATGGTCGGATTCCCCGCACTAGTCGTTTGAAATCACGGTTTCGAAATACGAACTGCACGGCCTCGTTTCGTTTTAATTTTATTTATATTTATATATTTATATAAATATAGTTCATTCAATGATTTCCCTATCGTTTTCACTTCAAATATTTTCTAACACCTTAAATTTTTGGAAAATTTCGCCATAACCTCCCCTGCACCGGGAGCATCGGGAAATCGCAAATAGCGTTCCCGGTCCTTCTAATCTCAAAAAGAAAAAGAAAAAGCCAAGCGGCTAGCCAACAGGCTCATAAAATCATCACCCAAACAAAGCAGTAAATGTGTACCTATTTGTCGGGCACAAAATTTTATTCCTCTTCTCTAGCCCCTTTGCTATAACCTGTTCAATGAATATGTATGTACACATATACACAGTTCATATCATTTATTATTTTCTATTCGACTTCATATTTGATTTCTATTTGGTTTAAAAAAAACACCATTCATTCTAATGTTACATAAATAGGTGCAAATCATTTCATTAGCTAATTAATGAATATTTCAACTCATATATGTTTATTTTGAACAAGTGGCTATTTTTAACACTTCACATTTCAACGATTTATGCATACAATAAAAATGTGATTTTTATTGTAAAAACAACTCATTTCAAAACACTATTTTTCTATATAGTTCCTATAGGTGATAAAAATAAGATTTTTATCCTAAAACAATTTCATTTAAAACGAGATTATTTTACACAGTTCATATAGTCGATAAAAGGTGATTTTTATTATCAAACAATTTATTTCAAAATATGAATACCATTCAACACATGAATTTCTAATCAATGAATAAATATAGTTTAAGCATATGAAAATAATTCAAACACACGAATATTATTCAAAATTTCGGCAGCATAACGGCAGTGTAGTTAAACCGGCACCGTCCCTAGTACGGCTCCTCGCTCTACCTTAAAACCTCGCGGTTTTTGACAATGGGGATCATGCATCTAATTCGCACGCAAGCGGCATGTATATTTTTATTTCATTTCCACAAACTAATCCTATGTGGTTTCAACCAAATATTTCACAATCACAAACGGGTATTTTTCAACCACAATCAACCAATATCAATCACAAACAATCCCAAACAATCATTCGCTATCAACCAATTTTCACAACAATTTCAACCAATAAATATCGTCCATGGTTTGTGGACGAGGGGCGTATATATATATATATTTATTTATTTATATATAGCAATTCACTTTTATTTTCAACACATATATATAATTTTTAAATCAGAAATCTCACCAATAGCTATCCAACTTCACGACACTTCACTTATAGAAACCTTCGCCAACCTCGCCTTTTTGTCGCTTTCGCCCGTATTCTCTACATATGTAAAAATCGAATTTTTACGATGCTATTCAATATATAAAAATCGAATTTTTACTACGCTATTCAATATATAAAAATATGATTTTTACTTCGACTTTCAATATATAAAAATATGATTTTTACTTCGACTTTCAATATATATAAATATGATTTTTACCTTTTAAAGTTCAAATCTTTTTCCATTCTAAAGCTCAAACCTTTTTCTCTTTGAAGTTAAAACCTTTTTCTTTTTAAAGTCTAAACCTTTTCTATTTAAAGTTCAAACCTTTTTCAAAAAATCAGTTTTTATATGCTTTTGAAAATCAGTTTTTATTTCCTTTTAAAAATCAGGTTTTTATTTCCTTTTAAAAATCAGGTTTTTATTTCCTTTTTAAAAATCAGGTTTTTATTTCCTTTTAAAAATCAGGTTTTTATTTCCTTTTAAAAATCAGGTTTTTATTTCCTTTTTAAAAATCAGGTTTTTAATTCTTTTTAAAAATCAGGTTTTTAATTCCTTTTAAAAATCAGGTTTTTAATTCCTTTTAAAAATCAGGTTTTTAATTCTTTTTAAAAATCAGGTTTTTAATTCTTTTTAAAAATCAGGTTTTTATTTCCTTTTAAAAATCAGGTTTTTACTATTTTAAACAAAATCAGTTTTAAAATCACTTTCAATTCAGTTTTAATATCATTTTCAATTCAGTTTTAATATCATTTTCAATTCAGTTTTAATATCATTTTCAATTCAGTTTTAATATCATTTTCAATTCAGTTTTAATATCATTTTCAATTCAGTTTTAAAATCCTCAGATTAAAAATAATAAATAAAAAAAAAGTAAAATAAAATAACTTACTTTTAACCTGCGAAGGAGGGGGGGGGGGAAGCCAAGCTCGGCGGCGTCGGAGCTGCTTCGAGGGGCGGCGGCTTCAGCGTCGCGAACGGGGGGGGCTTCGTCGGAGCTCGTGCGATCTGGGGGGGAAGCTTCGTCGGTTGCGCACTGGTAGGAGGAGGCTGGACGGAGGGGCGATGGATCGGCGACGTCGAACTGGGCGGAGCTCGCGATAGTTTTAGGGTTTTTTTTTTTTTTTATTTCTGTTTAACTGAATCGGGGGGGGGGGGGGGGCAGAAAGGAGATAAAGGAGGGAAATCAAGAATTATTTTTATTATTTAATTTTGCAAAAAGGTTGACTTTTACATACGACCTCGAAACGAGGCCCACCGCCTGTCGTCCATAGCGTTTCACCCCCATTCCGAACACAATGGGATATGTATCGTAAGCTGATTTGATCGTTACAATCAGTTTCCTTTTGAATTTTCATTTAAATCACTATATTGAATTTTAAGCGCACATTTCAAATTACCGGGGTCACATACTAACTAGAAAAATTCTCGAAAAATATTTTCTAGCTTTGTATTGACAATACGGTCCTAACAAAACTAGTTTCGTCGAATTCTGAGACCGTTTGTAAAATGGCCAATTTCCAGTCGATTAAATTCAACAGAAACTGGTCAAACGCGTTTTCTTTTGCCACGCTCACATATTGATTCGAAAAATTATGAAATTTGAAACCTAGCAATAACTTGACACTGCGGATCTAACAAAAGTGGTTTCGTCGAAATCCGAGGTCATTTGCAAAATGTCCATTTTTAAGGGCCTGAATTCCATAGCGACTATTCAGAATTTTCGACTGGACATATCTTTCGATTCCCGCTATCAAATTTCGATTGGTCGGATTCGTTAGAAAGATATCATCAATTAGATACTAATGTTTTTGGTCTCACTAAAATCCGGATTGTTCTGCACCCGGTATATTCAAATTAAGTTTGAAATCGAATTATCGAACTACCGCGCCATTTTCAATTCTATATATAATTATAATTAATTATATTCGTTTTCAAATGTCGATTCAAACTCAGTTTTCATCGCCATTATTTAAAATATTTATTTTAAATATTTAAAATCCATTATTTTAGCCAATTTAAAATTTTTAAATTGGTTCAGATTTTCTGGGTCGTTACACCTTCTTAACAATATGCATGATGTATGACTAATTATGTTTTTTTAACCTTATTTTTGATGGATAAACCACCAGTTCTAACTATACAATCAAAAACATGTACATCCATATTAATATATGAAAACCTAAGTCGAGCTTATATACAAATATTAAAGTCTGATAAATTGAACCTTGACAATATGTCATTGGCGTAGAGGAAATTAATCATTTTCCATTATTATTTTCCTATAAACTCAATGTATATTCATTTTTATAAATTCCTATAAACTCGATTAAACTTAAACATATTTTTTCGTTTCAGATCTCCAAAGCTTTCTTCATTATCTAAAACTGCAACTGGTGTTGGGAATAAAATTGTGTTTATATGTCAAGTTTACCCCATTTTTACTTTAGAAAATTTATTTTTAACTCTACGTACATCGACATCTTCTGTTATTTTAGGGAATCAGCTGCATCTTTGGCGATAAATGAATTTCATACTATATCATTTTCTTTCCATAAGCCATACCGTAATTTAAAAGTTAAATTCAAGTTGCTTGGTTCAATAATTTGGTACCTTAATTATGTTTACAATAACAATCTCCAGTAGAATTTGTATATGTTTTGCAAATTTCTCAACAGATAAACCACATTACGCATACCTTGACTATTTCTTAGTTTGTTTTTGAACGTGTTTGGTAATTCAAAAGTCGATAATGCTCTATCCTTACGGAATGTGAAATTTAGGTTCATTGATTTTTCAAATTACGAGGTTTCTTCATTTGTGATGGATCGTTTATTTTCCTATTTAATGAAATTCATTCAACGATTAAGGTATTTCGATGTTGGAGAGATTCAGTCTCAATGTATTGTTCAAACCAATTCTCTCCAACAGCTTACTGTCAGTCACACTACTTAGGTGTAGTCTTGCTGTTGATTGTGATTTACATCATTGATTAATACAAGCTTCAGTAACTGTATATTAATGCCCACACCTGCACTTGCATGTGTTTGGGTGCGAAAATGGATAGGATGGAGGTAATATTGCTTTAGAATATGAAATAGATTGAATGCTAGGTAAACATGTTTGAAAATACAACTATTAGAATTTTTGGCTCACATGAACAAGTATTATGAACATTTATTTTGGCGCTGCCATATGTTAACAGTATTAAATTAGTTTAGTGCAAATATATGTGTATGGATTATCAAGCATTGACTTATTTTGCATTGAATTGCATGCAGCATGTCTACTAAAATCATTGTAAAAAATGGATGTCTTATTACAAAAATATGAAGTATCGTATGCTCAAATTCATTTTTCTTAATTTTGAGTAGTTCAGGCAAGAGCATGAAATTTGTCTAAGTAGTCTTTCAACATTTACCAAGGTGGCTTACTTCACGTGGTGCACCGTAAAGCAAACATTCCAAAACCTGAAATATCCCATAGTCCTGGGTCAATTCATGCATAATACAAAGCATACTTCCATATTACAATAAATATTACAAGAAAACCATGATAAGATAAATTCGTAATTGTAACCTTGCATATATAGATGTTGAATTTGCACTGTACTACAAAGTTATTTTAGCATGCAAAAAATTGTTACATGTCACTCACAATTTCTCTTTAGAAAAATAATATGAAATGATGTTACCTAAAATATTTCATGTTGTATTCCATTTTTTGCATTGAACATGTCAACACTGCCTAGAAGGGTGCTCTCACTATCAGCTAAGCAGTAAAATGGTGCTCGAGTTGGAATTCTACAATGGATGTCAGATCTCTGTGTTCATATTTGCATTCATGTCCTATTACATGTTCCGCTACAACTATTCATCTAAGGCTAGCACTTCTTCTCTTATTGGTAAGCATTTCTCTTAATTCGAATTTTTCATTATGGTTAATCTTATTTTATGGTTGTTCAAAATAAATAAATATTGGTCAAAATATCTACAATGCAAAGAGTTGCTCAAGTTGGTTATTACCATTTTTATTATTATTTGTGTCACGTTAAATTATTTCAATTAAGCAATATAATTGGGACTAAGGAGTAATTTTATTTTATTTTTTTCATTTATTGCCATATGTTAAGGGAATTAAGAAAATTGGACTTATAGGTTGGGAATTTAATGTAAATCATTTCTACATATTTAATATCAATTTCTTGGTTGTTTGGTCTAATAATACAATTTTGATCGGTTCTTCCAAAGATAAACCATGGTTAAAGATGCTCTATTGTTTGAAATTACTATTTTGATTCATTTAACAAATAATTTTGTATCAAGGTTTCAAATTTGAAATGTTATCCTGTTTACGGTTTGGGTAATAATGTTCAATTTCATGTTAATTAAGTTATAAAAGCTTTTACCGTGAAAATAGGGTCATGATTAATAAGTGCATTAAGGAGTACATATAATAAAAATAAGATAGCTATGATAAATAAATTAATACCTGGGCTGCTGTTTTTGTTGTCCAAGGGTAAGTGATAGCTTAGTTGCTGTTTTTTGTTGTCAAATAATAAATGGATGTTCTAGCAGGCTTGCTCAATGCATTTTTTTTGTTTTTTTAACCTTAAACTCATCACCATACAGAAGCATAAGATAGAATTCCAGCTCATCATGTGTTTCACTATTGTTTAATAAACATATATAGCATTATCATGACGAGAGATGAGAGGTAGTTTGAGACTTCACAAAATTGGTTATGGTTGAAGTAAAATAATAAGCTACCAACCAAAACATATATAGCATTATCATGACGAGAGATGAGAGGTAGTTTGAGACTTCACAAAATTGGTTATGGTTGAAGTAAAATAATAAGCTACCAACCAAAATAATTAAATGTTGTATCTTCAGTTTGTGATGTAATAATTCTTTCAAACCGATCTCTATATCAATATAATGGTGTATTTTCACTCGACCTTAATTGAAAAAAATCTAGATCAAATAGGGCCATGAAAGTTCATTATTAATACAAATACTTGAAAGGATATTACATTAAGTTCAGAGAATCTTTTCACATAAAAGGTATAGTTTTCTTCTAAGCCTTCTTTCTTTAATTAACCTTTTTGCATCCTCCGATATTAACTTATAACTGAAAAATATAAAGTCTTAACAGTTTTTTTTTAATTTGTGAAGATTGTGCACGACAAACTTTAAATTAATTTTTTGACATACTACTTCCTACTTTGATTTTGATGAATTTTTTAAATCATCTGCTATTATTCATACTCTTAGAGATAATAAACACATTGTTTTGACAATTTATGCAATTAAGAATCTTTAAAATGTCTATATGCTTTTTTTTTAAAATTGATTTATGTGTTCCATTATACAATAATATTCCAAATATAGAAATAACACCATAGGTATTTGTACTATTTTTGAGAAAATTACACTGAAATGATGATTAGCATTTTGGGAGGATAATTTCACATTTGATTCCCACCAATATACATGTACACGCACACACACACACACACACATGTGTGTGTGTGTGTGTATATATGTGTGTGTGTGAGTGAGTGTGTGGGGATTTTGATATCATTTTACAGGTGTTAGGGTAAAAAAGAAAAGAAAAAAAGTAGTTTATATATGATTTGGAAGGTGGATTGAGGTGTTTATATAATTTATAAATATGGCATGTATTCTAAAATAATCATAGATAACTTTGATAGAAGTGGCCATTTCATTAACTCAAAACTGCTCACCTCAAATTTCATAAGTATTAATATGAGGCAATCATTTACCTTATTAATTTATCAGTCTGATGAGTTCAAATGATTGATTCAAGGATGAGTTTGATTCCTAAGATTTGAGGTTTGTAAATGATTTTTGGTGACTTATATGCATTACTTTACTTAGCCTTATTTTCTTCTAATATCAATTCATTTTTATTGCTGCTTAAACCACACTATGTATTATTTATCTTTAGGGATTTACTAATCATGATAAAAATACGTTTATGTTTTCTTTCCTATTGCAAATCATTTTATCATATAATCAATTGGGTTGCACCCTGTCACATGTATTATGTGCATAATAGGCACTGTCAGATGCAATGATAGTTTTAATTTAGTTCATCGTCATTGAATGGGGAATTTTTCAATTTGAAGGATGAAGGTCTAAATCGAAACGCTCAGGAATGTTATGTATTTATTGTATTGCTTACATTAGTATACTTTGTTTTGGTTCACTTTGCGAGCCTCCCTATGTAAAAGATTGATTATAATAATCAGCGTTTGAGTCATTATCTGAGGTTTCTATTTTTTATTTTTTTTGCAGGTTCTGGTATCTTGCAATTTGCGGTACATCGATTTGAGATGGAGGCAATTTTAAGGGGTGATGGTGGGAGGTGTGTTGTACTTGAACTTGGATGAGCAGCGAATTCAGCGGTTTGGGATGTGCACCTGCTGTTATGGAGATTGCATAGGTAAGGTGGTGGATTTTGGGTGTTAGGTGTAGGGAGATGTTTGCGGTTTGGTCTGATGTTTGTCTTGGTTGCGGTACAGTGAATTGATTAGGAGTAGTGATGGTGCTTGAAGGTTACGATTTTTCTTCTCTCTCTATCTCTCTGTCTTTTTTTTTTTTTTTTTTTGTGGTGATGTGTGGGCAGTGAGGTAGAGGAGTTGCAGAAGGCAGCGGTGATGGTTAGAGGGTGTTGTTGGAGTTAGGTGTGTTGGGGACTGAGGCTATTTGGCTTGGTGAAGTAGCTTCATGCAGTGGTTGGTGGTAGAGAGGCATTGTGGGGGTGGATATTGTTGCTGATGAGTAGGTGCAGAGGTGCTGTCGAGAGTGTTAGGAAGTGGTTTGTAGTGAGAGGTTGTGTTGTACTGTAACAATGAAAAGGCAGTGAAAATGTATAGCAACTTGGAAAAACAGAGTTGTGAAATTTGTTTTTTTTTTAATAACTGAAATGAAACAAAAAGACAGACTGGACTGAAGTGAAATGTTTATAGTGTTGGAAAGGGTTTATGGTACTGTTGAGAACACGATTTATAGTGTTGAGACCAGTCACACAAAATAAGAAAAAACAACAAATGAAACAGTGAAGTAAACTAAAATTGTGAACAAAGGGCTAAAGTGAATGTAGCGTGTTCAATCCAATCCATGTGAAAACACAAAAACAGAAAAGAAGAATAATCATGGAGAAGCAGGATGTTCTAATGAATCGAAAACAAAATGTGGACAGATTTTTTTTTTGAATTATTTGAAATAAAGACAACAAGATGCACCATAAACATAACAAAATGCACAAAAATGAAATGGATGACGAACACACAACACATTTTTTTTCTTTTAATGAAAACAAGCACAAAGAAATGAAAAACCTTTTTTAAAAACTAGATGCAAAACAAAAGATGCAAAAATGAACACAACATAAATGAACAAAACATAAAAGAAATGCACAACAATTTTTTATAAAATAAAACAATTGAAAAGAAAAATAATTCAAAGAGTGAAACTAAAATTAAACCGTTTTTCCTTATGATGAAAACATGCATTCTATTGACAAAACAATTAGATTGGTTACCTTAGGAGTGGATGACCACATTATGTCGTGATGGTGTTGTTTGTCAAGCGGACATGATAATCTAAAAATAGCTCTATTTTAGAATCTTGTTTCTTTGAACCAAATTTAAACATTATTTTACTTAAGCACAATTGGTCTATTTCAAGTTTAGAAGACTGTCAATGCATAGATTTAAAAATAATACTAAAATTATATCTTACTTATATCCTCTTATATTAAAAAATAAATTAATTTGCATGTCCAAAAATGTAACGTTTACCTATTTAGAAACAACTTATAGCTAATATTATCATTTGTTGTGTAAAGCCACCCCGCTTTAAAATATTAATTATACTTTAGATGATCTGAGATTATTTAAGAAGAACCATCAACGATATCTTTGTAGTATTCTATAAATTGAAAGTTTAAAATATACAATCGATAAACACGGGCATCCGTCTCCATATAACTAAAAGTTCTAAAAAGCATGTTAATAAAACAATACAGCAAACTCTCTATTTAAATACATAGGATTTAAGTGTAGTTCTTTGGAAGGACTTGACATCAACACACGTAAATGAGACGCATTTGAATGTAGAAAATATAAAAATACATACCATAAAGTGTTTCATAGAAGTAGCTAACGACCATTTCACCACCAAATATCATTGTTGTTGACTTAACTTTTTTCATGTTTACTTGCGGTCAACATTAGTATACATTTTATAAGTTATCATTACTGATTTTTTTTTACAAGAACTGTGCTATATGCATAGTACAGGTACATTTTAATATCATCACAAATTAAATCTATCGAAATAATATTCCAAAACTAATGAACAAAATTGAAGGAATATAACAAAAATATAACTCGAGCCCGTGTGTGAAGCACGGGTTCGCACTTGTGTTTATAAAAGTCTGCTTTTATTGTTCTGATGTTGTTGTATTCCCAGGGTTAACGTACTCGGGTTTTGAACGGTCTTAGTCGATTTTGCGATCGATTGGGTCCGGGCAAACCCGAGCCGTTACAGTTGGTATCAGAGCTCTGGTTAGCTCAAAAATCTTTGGGGTACAACTCGTTAGAACTGAACAAAAGACTAATCAGAGATTGGATTAGTAATATTCAATAAGAATACTCATTAGAGATAGGATCAACAGTATCCTAGAATGAGAAAAATCATTAGAGATGGGGTTAGTAATGCCATAGGATGAGTTGAGAGTGTCCAGTTTATAATTAGCGTATTTTTGATTATATATAATCCGATCTTTGGAAATATGATTTTTTAAGTTATATATTTTAAAAGTTAATCAACAAATAAAATTATTTAAGATAGGATATTTAAACAAGTTTTTTGCTTCGTTCCTTTTCGAGGATGAAAAGTTTTTAAGTGGGGGAGACTGTAACAACCCTGAATTTTGGGGTAAATTTAAAAATTTATTTTAACTAATTTTAATGGGTTTTGATATTTAAAATAATTTATTTAAAATAATAATGATTAAAAATTTATTTAAATCGAAGTTAGGATGAATAATTTAATTTTAATTATAAAAGGAGTTAGAAATAGCGCGGTAGTTTGAAAAATCAAACTTGAACTTTGACTGACCATACAGGATGCAAAATTTAATGGATTTTAGTGAAACCAAAAATATTAGAATCTCTTTTAAAATATCTTTCCAAAGAATCCGAAAAATCAAAATTTTATAGCGGGAATCAAAAGTTATGCCCAGTTTAAATTTCAGAATAGTCATTGTAGGATTTTTATATATATTTTAATACTAAAAATAGCCATTTTTCAAACGATCTCTGTTTTCGACGAAACCACTTTTGTTGGATCTGGAATGTCAAAATATGGTTAAGTTTAATTTTTCATAATTTTTCGAATTAGTTTGTGACCGTGGCAAAAAGATTTGTGTTTTGTCAGTTTCGGTCAATTTTAATCGACTTGAAAAAGGCCATTTTTCAAATAGGCTCAAAATTGAACGAAATTAATTTTCCTAGTTCCGCAGCGTCAAAACATAGCTAAATATAGTTTTCGGGATTTTTCGAAGTTAATTTGTGGCCCCGGTGAATTTATTCGTACGGTTGAATTAAAAATAAAAGTAAAAATATTTTAAAATAAAGAAACTAGGTCAAGGCAGTCGTTTGGGCCTGCGGGACATAGCTAGATGAGTCCGGAATAGGGGTTAATAGGTAAGAACGACAGTCGTTGGGCTAGAATCGGAAAAAGTTGCTAAACGGGCCTTAATTGGGTTAATTAGTGAATTAAATATTATATATATTCCTAAATCCTCAACCTTAATCCTTCCCTACCAAATGCAGCCGCCATCCCCTCTTCTTCATGGCCATAAAGCTTTGATTTTAATCCCTTAATCTCTCTCAATCCTTTCACTAAAATCAAACACTTCTTTAGAACTAATTGTAGAGATTTTCAAGGGCTTTAATTCCATAAGGTGGTGATCGAATTTAGACAAGTGATTTGGCTGGAATCCTCGCCCTAACCCGCGCCCAACTCAGCCCCGCCGCCCTCTGTAGGGCCCACCGCTGCCACCCATACTCTCGGCACACCAAGCCCTCTCATCCCTCTCCGATGTGCCACCATCCGATCGTCTTCAAGCTCCTCCAGTTCCGAGATAAATGGATACCTAATTTTGAGCATAATGGGTTCAAAAAGATGAAAGGAACGGCCTAGGCAACGTGGTGGAGGAGATGGAGAGAAGGGTTGACTTTTTCAAACTTAGGTTGACTAATTATTTTAATTCAAAATTTTCCAATCTTGTTTAATCCATATCTTGCTCATACAAACTCGAAACGGAACGATTTCTGGTGCGCCACGATCATGAGACCGAGATCTTCGCAATGAAACTGACTAGACCTGATTTTGAGGAAGTTGAATTTTTGACAAATGTTGGATCTGAACAGCGCAGAACTCAATAATGATGTGAGATTTCTATTTTTGAAAATTAATTTTATTCCTTGTTCTTTGAATTGCTCATGTATACATGTTTGTATAATCGAATCTGTGGTTGTTTTAGTTAATTGTTATTGTTTGTGGTCGGTGACCGATTGTATTGTTCGTATGTAATAGATCTGGTTTCGTATAACCAGAATTCTCCATTGTTTGAATCTGAGTGATAGATCTGATTTTTTCATTTTTTATTTATTTTGAATCAATGTCAATAATAAAATAAAAAGTTGAAATTTTGTTTGTTAATTAAAATTTTGTAACCTTGTTTGCTAATTAAAAAGAAAGAAATCACCGCTATGTTTTGTAAAAAAAAAAGATTTCACTTTTGTTTTGTTAAATATAAAGATTTCGCCTTTTGTTTAATAATATAAAGATTACTTTTTTGTTTGTTTAATAATAAAAAGTATTCATTTTTTTGTTAAAAATAAAAAGTTTTCATTTTTTTTTGTTTAAAATAAAAAGTTTTCATTTTTTTGTTTAAAATAAAGAGTTTTCATTTTTTTTGTTTAAAAATAAAAAGATTGAAACTTTGTTTGTAAATACAATGAAAAGATTGAAACTTTGTCTGTAAACTTAATAAAAAGATCAAACTTTGTTTGTAAACATGATGAAAGATTTTAACTTTTGTTTGTGAATGAAAAGATTTTAACTTATGTTTGCGAATGAAAAGTTATTAACTTTTGTTTGGGAATGAAAAGAATTAACCTTTGTTTGCAAATGAAAAGAATTTACTTTTGTTCCTAAATACAAAGATTCCACCTTTGTTTATAAATAAAAGATTTTACTTTTTTTTACTGAATGAAAAAGGGACATTTTGTCGTTAAGAATGAAAAGAATGAAAATATACATGGTTTTTGTTAAGGATGAAAAGTAACATTTTTACATTCATTTTGTTTAAAATGGAAAAAAGAAAAGACATAAACTAGTATTGGTTTTTGTTATGAATGAAAAGTGAATCTATTACATTGATATTCATTGAAAGATTAGTAATGAACATTTTACACCGTTATGTTTAGATTAGAAATGACATTTTTCACCGTCATGTTGTGTTAATTAGAAAATGAATATTTTCACCGTCATGTGTTATTAATGAAATGGATATTTTCACTGTCCTGTGTTAATAATGAAATGGATATTTTCACCATCATGTGTTAATAATGAAATGAATATTTTCACCGTCATGTTTGTTACAAAAGAAATGTTACATTTTTTTTAATGTAGTAAGAAGAAATAGAATTTACATGGTAATCTTAATTACATATTTTTAATGTAAAAAGAAAAGTTTACATTTTTAATGTGAATAAGATTAAAGAAATAAAAGTCATATTTTTAATGTGAAAAGAAAAGTTTACATTTTAATGTGAATAAGATTAAAGAAATAAAAGTCATATTTTTAGTGTAAAAAGAAAAGTTTACGTTTTTAATGTGAATAAGATTAAAGAAATAAAAGTCATACTTTTTATGTAAAAAAAAAGTTTACATTTTTAATGTGAATAAGATTAAAGAAATAAAAGTCATATTTTTAATGTAAAAATAAAAGTTTACATTTTTAATGTGAATAAGATTAAAGAAATAAAAGTTACATTTTTAATGTGATTAGATTAAAAAGAAAAGTTACATTTTTAATGTAATTATATTAAAAAGAAAATTTACATTTTAATGTATTAAGATTAAGAAGAAAAATTACATTTTAATGTATTAAAATTTAAGGAGGAAAATTACATTTTCATGTAATTTAGATTAAAGTTAAGGAAATTACATTGTCATGTAGTTAAGATATAAGGATAAATTTACACTTTCAAGTAAAAGAGATTTAAAGGATAAATTTACATTTTCATGTTAAAAGATTTAAAGATTTACATTTTCATTGAAAAGGTTTAGATATGATATTTACATTTTTATGTAAATGGATTTTCATTAAAGAGAATTAGGATACATAATTTACATTTTATGTAAATACATTTTAAATGAAAATTATAACAATGTAAATTTACATTTTTTATGTAAATAGGTTTTCATTAAAAGAATTTAGAAGTGAAATTTACATTTTTATGTAAATAAATTTTCATTAAAAGAATTAAGAAGAAAATTACATTTTTATGTAATTGGATTTTCATTAAAAAGATTAAAGATATGGAATTTACATTTTTATGTAAATAGGTTTTCAATGAAAGTTATAACGATGGAAATTACATTTTAATGAATTTAATTTCATTAAAAAGAATTAAAGATATGAAATTTACATTTTCATGTGAAAAGATTAAAACACAAGATTATCATTTTGCTTGTAAAGAAAAGATTGACACGAAATTATCGTTTTAGTTTTGCATTAAAAGATATAAACAAAATTATTATTTTTATTTTGCGTTGAAAGAATAACAAAGTTATTATTTTTGTTACATTGAAATTAAACAAACAAAAATATATTCATTTTTGTAGAATTGAGGTTGACACCTAAATATATTGCATTTTTGTTAGAAAATTTAGATGACACAAAAATCTTCATTTTTGTTAAATTGGAATGATACACGAAAAATACATTTTTGTGTGAAGTGAAGGGTAAAAGAAAATATACATAGTTATGTTTAGGATATGTATGTGAATTAAAATAAAATAAACATTATTGTGTGTTATGTTATATATCAGAATGTTATGAAACCAAGTGTTCTATACTTGTTATGATAATCACAATAATGAAATGGAAGAAAGAATCATATGTATATATTTATATAAATCAAAATTAAACGAATTGAGCGTGGTAGTTCGTATTTCAGGAATCATGCCTTTAAACGATTATACCGAAATATCCGATCGTCGGATTTTCCCAAAACTGAAACCGTTAGGTTCGCCTTGGGAAGATCTTTCCAACGATATGAATTGCGTTAAATTCCAACGGTTAGATTTAGAGAAATGTGTAAAACAAATTTGGGTGAAAACAGCGCCAGGGTTGCCCATTGACCCGAAGTGTCGTTAAATTAATTTGGGCTATTTTTATATAAATAAAAATAGCGATAGATCGTTATTAAATACAAATAACGATATGAAATGATTTTAATATATATATATATATATATATATATATATGAGGATCATTTGAAAAGTCAGAGTTCAATCTCATTTCAAATGATTACACGTCGATCTAAGTTGAAGAGTTGAAGACGGTGATTGAAGACCGACGATCTTCACGTCGAATGGATGAGTTATCATTGACGCCCATGATTGGAGTAGCTACCTTGAAGGGGATACAATGGTGGTCGTCCAGACTACTTGTTGATTGTTCGGATATGCGAGGTATAAGGTGCCTCCGGTTTCGTTCAGACCCAGAACGGACTTGAAAATGGATTGTACGTCTGACGTTGTATTCCTTTATACGGTATTCGTTGATCTCTACTAAATATATATATCTGTTTGGTGTTTAACACCCTTCTCTAAGACGTACGAGCTTAGAGGTTATATATTGGTAGGAATCAATGGTACGGTATGGATTGACAATGTGGCATGCTAAGATGTAGATGATCAAGACTTTTGTTGAAAAGCAGGCCTTGTGGTTGATGATTAAAGCACAGCCTGTTTAGGCGTAGCTTTGTGTATAGCGTGACTTCGCGAGCCTTACACCCCGGTTGAGTCTAAAACGGAGCAAGGGAACGCAGGGAGAGCAGCACGTTTCTTTCTAGCTAGAAGTGGTGTTTGGGTTTTACACGGCCCGGCATTTTACTTATGTGGATGATGGAATGAGGCGCCTCGGATATTAGGTCCTATAGGACCGGGAAACGTGTGTTCAGAAATAACTAATCCGCAAAATCGTATGTGCGGACCGACCCTGCAGGATCCAAGGGTTCACTGCGGGGAATCCTGAGTCATTAGCTAGAGTGTCTCGAATCGGTAAGGAGATCGTTCCTAGCCTTGACTCATGATGGAAACCCAATTCCCAATACGACCCTACGGACTTGATTGTATTACTAGTATGGAGGCATATTATATGGTAGCTATGCTTCCTAGAATTGATACATTTACTTTGAAATGTTTTTGAAACATATATACACTAATAATAATATCAAATCCGTTTATTGTATCAAGCATCTTTTGACCATTATAAGGTAAAACTCTATCCTCTGGTTTGCGTTGCATTGTGTGATGGGACTTGAGTCTTATAATGGTTTCATTTTTCTAAAAGGCATTGTGTTGTTTAATGATTTACTTTATTTTATGCACTGGCAATCCAATGGAGTATACCTGTTCCGCATTAGCGGCGTGGTCCTGTGATTAGCCTTATTATTAGATTAGTTAAGTCAGATTTCTCATACCAGCCCCATGACTGACCTGTAGTTTGTTTCGCTGGCAAACTCGGGTGCCCATCTTTTTCACACGGGCAGTCGAGTAGCTTTTTGCAGATATATCTCTTTAGCAGGACCCTGGATCGAAGCCTAAAGCTGTGTCCAGAGCATAGTTGTCTTCCGCTACCTTAGTTATTTTATTTCCGCTGTGTATTGTATTAATTTATTGTAATTTATCTTCCGATGTAATTTTATTAAATGTACTCTGATATATTCTGTACTCTGATGTAACATTATTGTAGTGTTTATAAAAGTCTGCTGTTATTGTTCTGATGTTGTTGTATTCCCAGAGTTAACGTACTCGGGTTTTGAACGGTCTTAGTCAATTTTGCGATCGATTGGGTCCGGGCAAACCCGACCCGTTACATCCTGTAATGTCTGATGCGGACAGAACTCGAGAATCCGTCCAGCGGCCTGAGAAAGCATTTGATTTAGGAACTCCCCTCGAAATTGGTTTGTTATTGGATGTGCATTATAATATAATTACTATAAGTGCTTTATGTTTTCCCGCAAATCTTAAAAAAAAAATTGGCATGCTTGCTGGAATTCTGCTTTGTTCCCTTTGCCTGGTGTAAGCATGAAACACTCATTATCAGATAGTTTCTCCCAACAAGCTGGTTATGTTGATCCACAAAGTCTTCTACAGTCTCTCCTTTCTCATCACTGAAGCACTCCAAGTTGTCCTCAAGTTTTCAACCTCAACACATCCTCGAACTTCCATTGACTAATTCTTTAAGAAGGGAGGGATCTGGTCGTGTAGAGGTATCGAGTAAGGGTGATAACGGTGAGCACCACACAAAAGGAGAGAAGAAAAGGAGGAGCAGAAACGATCAAGGTAAGAGTGAGTTTCAGAAATGTTCCGTACCAACTGATCTCCTAGATCCCAATGTTCCCACTTTCACTGAACGATCCATTGTCCCAACCTATGCTCAAATCCAAATGATTCTCGACCGACCTCCTTATAAGGATCCATCTGGAAACTTGATGCCTAGGGATCGTTTTGGAGGGGGATGTATTTAGATTTGCATCCAAATGATAGGCGTAATGTTGTTGAGGGGTTAAGTACTATAAAAAGATGTATGATTACTCAATTTAACACTGCTAGGAGTCAGCTTGAAACACGATTAAACCTGGCCATGATCAATGTTGATATGCAACTTGAACAGTGGGCCAAATTTGGTTGCGAGTTTCAAAGGTTAAATACTCGGCATCTTGATCATATTGACATTTTGGAGAATGATAAAGAGGATTGGTTCACTTGATCAGGTTTCAAGAATCTAAAATCGCCTCTTTAAAGAGTGGGAATATTAGAGTGAACAACTTGGAGGCTGAAAATGAGGAATTCAAAAGAGAGCTTGAGGCTGTAAGAGGGCAATTTCAAGAAGCTCAATCTACTCAAGAACTTGCCGAATGTCAATTGGCTTTAGAGTGACGGGCTTCGTCTTCTTATTAGCAAGAAAAAGCGGTTCTTGAGGGCAAGATTAATTCTCAGAATGAGACTCTAAGGACTCTGAAGCTTTAAGCTCTCAAACTCCCCCTGTGGATCACCCTGTACAGGATGCTACCGGAGTTCAACCCATTAAAGAACACACAGTTCAGGAGAATGTTCTCAAACAATATGCAAACTGTGACAATACCTCTTTAAATGTGAATGATTACAAGGTCGACCTTATATACCCAGTCACCTCAGGTAAAATTGATATCTATTAGTCTGCACCGGATTTGGATTATCTTACTTTTTCACCCGGGTTTGCTGAATTTAGTGCTTATTATTCATTTGCACCAGGTCCACCTTTGCCACCTCTTTTGTCTACTGGTGGTACCGCTGTTCAGGCTGCCACTATTGACTCTATTTTAGTATCAACTAGTATTATCCCATGCACCACACCTTTACTGGGCAACCCAACATTACTTAACATGTCTGATCTGGAAGACGAGGACGGAATTTTGAATTTTAAGGCTGCGTCCACTTTGATACGCAGAAAGAAGCCCATTGCGAATAGCCCAGGAATCATTAACCTGTCCTCTCCTGAAATTTCTTGCGTAAACAAACAAACAAAGGGTGGAAGTCAAGCAGTTGGTTCGCCCCCTCCTTTCTCTGTTAAGAAGTAGTACTTGTGACCCTCATGCTTTGATTTCAGTCTATTTTCTTATTTGTCTTACACTTAGATCGGTTGTATATGCAAGTACCGGTCCTCGCCTAACACTTTTATGCTCGTATATCCACGTTGTAACATTTGACATTATAAGGATTTCACCATTCGTTTTATGAATGATAGTATTTCATGGGGACTCGATCTTGTTAGTCGAACGATCCCATCAGACGCTTATTCTTTGTTGTAAAGTTGTAATGAACTTGTGGTATGTTTAGATGAGCATTATTGACTTTTGCACAATTGTGATGCCCCCATACCAAGGTTCTTTATAACTCTGTTGGGGTAGAAACGATCAAATTTTCCTAAATTCTCTTAGTTATAACTACAATTTTAGTTTTAATCGATCAATTCATGACTTTTGGATAAGTATTCAAACGTATTTCCCGCTAACCTAGCAGTACATGCTCTTCGGGGATTAGGTTCAAATATATCAACTATTAGACCCTTTTTCTTATTGACTTGGTGGCCCAAGCCCTTCAGAAATTAGGGTTCGAATGCGCGAAGTTGTTATGTTACATTTTATATGTATTTAACACCATTTCTCTCTGAGCTGGTGGCTCAAGCCCTTCGAAGATTGGGGTTTGAATGCGTGCCCCCAGGGGAGGTCTTGGGTTCCAAGTTTCGATCCAACTTTGGTCCTGTTTGTTCTTATTACTCTAGAGCCAAAAAGAACTTATTGGACACCCCCTTTCAGCTAAGATTTCTGTTACCCCCTTTCGGCTAGGATTTCTGTTACCCCCTTTCGACTAGCTTTCTGTTCGCGCTGGTCCTTCCAACATGTTTGCCGGTTCTTCCAGTACTAGGACTGGTGCTTCCAGCCTAGTTTTTGTTAATCCTTCCAACTTTATGCATTATCCCGGGGGGTGGACACTAGTTCCTCTTATCGAGCTTTACTTCAATTTAAAAAATTTGTGTCCTGCACCTAACAAGGTGCCTCTTTTGGGACTAGCAATTTTTATCCATGGGACAAATTTGATACTACCTTTGTATTTTCTTCAAAGTTTGACGCGAGTCCCTTCAATGGATGCTTGCTAAGAATTTGGCGTGTTTTGTAGTGAAAAGTGCAGCTTTTTGACTTGCTGTTTATGTACTATGCTTTTCACTATTTGCTCCAGAACACCTTATTATTTTGAAACGATGTGCTTATTTGTCTTGCTTAATTCACATGATGTTTTTGGCTCTCAAGTTGCTTTGCTTGACATATGCTTTGGTAAGCTTTCCGTTACGGTTAGGTTGTAGATGAGCGATCGCTTCCGTTATGCCTACATTTAAGAAATCGACTTTTAGTATGGGCTTACAAGTATGTCATTTAGGTAGGAGCATAACTTTTGATTTATAAGGCCTTTGTTTAATACAACGTAAGTGAATCATCGTTAGTTGCTTACAAGAATATAGCAAGTAATAGAGCAGAGTAAAGTGACTACTGGTTCTTAAGTAATAAAGCAAAACAAAGTAACAAAGCAAAGTAATGGAGGTCGCTTATTCAGAGCCAACATAAATAGAAGGCTGACTACTGATCCTTAAGTAAGTGCTGGCCTTGGATAGGTTTGAGTGATCTACTCATTACTTGTTGGCCCTTGCTCGTAGAGAGTTAGAGCAGTGTTCATGGACTTGTACGTATTGTTGCAAATGATTCCTCCTGATCAGTTCCTCAATTAATGATTTTAAATGCCAACAATCATTATATCGTGCCCTAGATGGTTATGAAGTTGACAAAACCTTCCTGATCTTATAGAGACATCTTTGACCTGTATTCATTTTGGGATCGGATATTTCTCAGTATCTTTAGTTGCCATGAAGATATTTCCTATGGTGTCATTAAGGGTAGTGAGCTCATAATTCTTAAAAAAGCGAAGCTTCTTCTAAGCCCGGTTATCCCTTCCTTCGTTGCTCCTCTTCTGGCTGTCAAAGCTACTTTGCACAGTACCTTTCCTTTTTAGTTGTTCATTGCTTTCAAAAACGCACACCAAATTCTCTTCAATACTCATATATTTTTCATCTTTATTGAGAAGTTGTTCGAGGGTACTTGGTTTCATCTTCTTAACCCACCGTCCTAACTTAGTCTATTTGCATATGGCCCCTTTCAAGGCCATCGGAACTAGACGAGTCTCATAATTTTCAACTTCGACCGCCGCCATATTAAAGCAGGCGAGAAAAGCTCTAATGGACTCTCCTGGTCTTTGTTGTAGTTCACCTAACTCCATAACATCCCGAACCCTAGTTTCTTAGAACCTGAACTGCTTGCTTAATAGTCTAGCCAAGGTAGCGAAGTCATCCATAGACTTCGCGGTAGCTTTGTGAACCAGAGATAGGCCACCCCTTCTAAGTAAGTCGGGAAATACGTGCATTTGATCTCGTCGGTGGTGCCCCCCCGTTCATATGCTAATCATATTTGCATAGGAACACATTAGGATCGCTTGTCCCATTATAGGATTGCACCGTTGGAGGTTTAATTTTTTATGGATATATAGCCATTTTAATTCTTCGGTGAGTGGGGTCTTAGTAGGAGAAAATTCCATTTCTTTTCGATTTTCTTCTTTCTTCAAGCTCTCCTCCACCATTCCACGTGCCATTCCTAAAACGTACTCCTGCTCTTTGTTCCGATCCATGGAACGAGTGCCTTCTTCCTTGCCAGATTTTCGTCTAGGCGGGTAATCATCATCTGGAGACAGGGGATCTAGGTTTTCTTTCGAGAAAAATGCCCCTTTGATGGGACCATTTACCTATTAAGAGGTTGTGTCATCGGAATAGTTGTGCATATGTGCTTTAGCTTTTCCACGGTCAAGATTAGCATGATATGCAACTTCCTAAATAGAATTTCCCTATTTTTCGCATGAAGCAGAAGATTCTGTATCGTATGCATGACTCGTTCGAGCGGGTGGAAAACAAGTGGCACTTAGTGTGGCCTTTGCGGTAGCGGCTTGAATAGCGAACATCGACTCAAGCTTCTTCATCATTGCATCGTTTGCAATAGTTATTTGACTCGTTAGTCCCGCCATCGCTTCTTCCAACTCTCTCTTGGTTATGACTACCTCAATTTTAGACGATTCTCCTGCCTCGAAATGCGTGGCGGTCGATGTAAAATATTAAAATTGTCGGTGAGGTCGTCGATTTCACAAGTAACTTCCTTCAACCCATCCATGATTTTAAGCAAAGTTTTTCTTAGAAAATCTCGTTGGACTTCAACAGGAAAATATGCAAATACGGGCCCCACGGTGGGTGCTAAATGTTTTCACCAGAAAATGGCTCAAACACCAAGGGTACGAGAAACGTACTTCACTAATATGGTTAGAAAGTAAATGGGGCCGGACTCAACAAAAGTTGGAAATAAAAATGCGAAGAAAGGAAAATGGAGACAAGGTTCTAGAGTGGTTCAGCCCTAAGCTAGGCCTACGTCCACTATGGAGGTAGTTTGCATTATAATGATGATTACAAAGCATGTAAATTCCCTTTGTTCATACATTTTCACATTCTCTCAACTCTCAAGATACTCTCACTCTTACACACAAATTTTTCTTAAATTCACGGAATTAAATAGAGGAATGGTGGAAGATGTGGAGGAGAAGGACGGATGAGCAACAGAGCTGGAGGATGTCTTTAACCTTTTTTCACTTATAAGATCTTAATGGATGCCATGCCCCAAATGGATGAAGATCCTTCAAATGGAAATGATGATGATGGCCAAGAATGTTTAAGGAATGGTGGGGGAATGAATTTAGCAGCACTTCGTGGTTCCCAGCCCCCCTTTTTGGTGGAGCCCAGGTGAGCTCCCTTGAAGCAATGAGCTGAAATCCGTATATTCAAGCTGTGGGTCGTTCGTCTCATTAATTACTAAAATGCCATCGCCTTGCTAGTACCTATCGACAGGTGGGTAGTATCTGATTGAAGTGTTAGCGACTGATTGAGGAATGAGCAGGCGACTGTGATTGTAATCTATGAGCGGACATGAGATACATGAGCGACCTTTGGCTTCTTCGTGTTTTTCGCTATGCATGATCGACCAGGGTAACATGAACGAATGACTGTAGAGTGGAACATGTGACCGGAATCAATTCTTCTCTTCGTCTTGTATGATCGGTTTCCTTAGTACAAGGATGAGTGACTTCCTTAATATGGACGATTTATGCAGGATGTACGAGCCTTAATGTTTTGTATCGTGCCATTCTTGAGCTAGTTTCATATGCGCAACCTCTCTGTATGGTCGTGCTGTGTTGTATGACCGATCCTGATTGTGTTGAGCGGACGACCCATCTTGTTCTGATGTTCAAGCGACTTTGTTTGCCACAAATGACCAATCCATGCTCCCATGTTCGAGCCATGGCATGTGTTTGACCTTGTTGCGCACGAGCGACCTTGGTTGGGGCATGAGTACATGAAGCTTGTGAGTGCTCGTCTTAAGGTTCTAACACAAACTTAATCCTTTAATGCACATATGATTCTTAAGGGATAAACAAAAACTAAGTGGAGTTTTAATGAATCTTTATTTATATTGAAATGTGAATGTGGTAATTAAATTTACCAGATTCGAAAAGTGTTCGAGAATGGTGTACAACCAGTTCTCCATGCGAGAGTTTAATCTTTAATTGGATTTGAATGTGAAATGGTAATTGAATTTAATGATAACACAATGGGTGTTAAATATGAAGTACTACCGGTTTTGCTCCATGGGATGAATAGGTTGGGATTGGAAAAATAAAATAAATGATTACTTCGGTAAGGCTCGATAATCCCAGCTAGTTGATAAACCTTAATTCGGTCTAAGTTGTGAGAAGATACTATAAATCTTTTGAATGATTTCCAAGAAAATATGAATAAAAGAATAGTCTGGATTGGAATGAAGTGTATGATGTGTTTTTACAACACTTGATTATAAGATACACTAGTTATTCGGAAAGATTGGGTTTAACCCATTCTGAATTACTGATTTGATGACTATAAGTCAAAGAAGATGTTGGTTGAGGACCGGAGATTTTCACATCGTTTGAATGATTACTAATGTCTTGATTTGGCTGTACACCCAAGACGTGGTAATAAGTGGTGATCGTCCAGACGTACTTAGAGATCGACCGGATATGCGAGGGCCTCTCTCCTGTATTGGACATATGAGACGAGGAATAAGCTGCGTCCGGTTCGTTCAGACCCAGAATGGACTTGCAAATGGATTGTATGTCTAACGTTGTATTTCGCACTGTATTCGTTGATTTCTGCTAAATATGTATCTGTTTGGTAGAGGAGAATTTATTTTCTTGCTTAACACCCTTCTTTTAGACGTACGAGCTTAGAGGTTATATATTGGTGGAAATCAATGGTACAGTATGGATTGACAATGTGGCATGCTAAGATGCATGGATCAAAGCTTTTGTTGAAAAGCAGGGCTTTGTGATTGATGATCAAAGCACAACTTTAAGTAGCGCAGCTTTGTGTAGCGTTAATTCGCAAGCCTCACACCCCTGTGTGAACCAAAAATGGGAGAGGACGGCAGGGAGGATATGCATTTCCTTCTAGCTAGGAGTGATGTCATGGTATGGAGCCCAGACATTTTACTTATGTGGTTGATGGATAGCGAGGCACCTTAGATATGGCCGACTAAAAGGCCTTTGATGATCGACATACTGACCATATTTTAGTCCCCATAGGACCGGGAAATGCATTGTTCAGGAATTACTAATCCACAAACGTTAGGTGTTGACCGGCCCTGCCTCTCTTAATGGCTCACCTGTTTCTGGGTCATGAGGCATGTTGCTAGATTGTCTCGAATTCGGTTGAGGATGATCCCTTGCCTCGGTTCATAGATGGAAACCCAATTTCCAATATGTGACTTTTTGATTTTAGTTGTAAACCTATATGGTGACATAGTAGGATGGGGTACTATGCCGTCTATGATTGATACATTTATATTTGAAGTTGATTTCTTCACTTATAGTAATAATAAAAGATAAATTTTGCGTATCAAGCATGTTTGGCCATTTTAAGGTAAAAATTTATCCTCCGATTTGTGTTTGCATTGTGTGATAGGATCTTGGATTACGGCTAAAGCTATATTCAGAATGCTTTGTATCCGTGTATTTCTTTTAGTTGTGGTAGTTGATATTTTCCGCCGCACATTATATTTATGTATATATATTTCCGCTGTTTTGTAATTTAAATCTCTGATATTCTCTGTTATATATTACTTATTTATACTCTGATATCTTGTACTTTAATGTGAATTGTTGTAATAGTAATGAAATGTTCTCATGTTTGTATTCTGATGCGTCGTGTTCTCAAAGCAGTCCGCCTTCTTGTTCAGTATAGGCTGGCTAGGAAGTTCGGGTCGCTACAACAACTTAAGAGCTGCATCAGTTTTAATGTCCTTGAAATTCCTCAATCCAGCTTTCCTTTTAGCTTTAGGAGTACATAATGTCCCATGCAATTTTATGCTTTTTCTCCACCTAGACAAAGTTAGCACATAATTTATTAATTTTACTGTTCATAGCCTCTGGAATTTGATACTAAGCATCCGGAATAACACCATGGGTGTAATAACAGATCTGACTAGTTCAATTTTACCTGCCACCGATAGAAGCCTATTGCCCAAATGTCCATTCTCTTTCTAATTTTGTCTATAAGCTCCCCCACAGTTAGAAAAATGAAGGTAATTATATGACAATGGCACACCTAAGTATTTGAAAGGGAATCTTCCTTCATGCCTAATTCTTGTAGAATCTGAATTTTGTTATTCAACCCTCTGTTGAAAAAAAATAGACTTCAGGCTATTAATTTTAAAACCTGCACAATCTTTTATTTGATCCAAAATCATTTTAATATCCTCTACACCCTTGATCTTGGATTTAAAAAAAATATCCTAAAATCATCGACATAAACCAGATGCGTAATTTTAGAATCCTCTTTGTAAATAGGATGTATACGATTAGTTTCCACAGCTTTGCACATCATAATAGAAAAGTACTCCATAGCAACACAAAAATGGTACGATGATAAGGGACTCCCTTCCTAAGGCCCCTGTGACTATAAATAAAGCCTTTTGGACTGCCTTGGACCAATATAGAAAAGGTAGGCGTTGTAATACAAGTTTTGATCATTTTTATAATTTGTTGAGGAAACCCCTTCATCCCAAGCATGTGGCAAATAAAGTATATGTTTATCATATCATAAGTTTTTTGCAAATCAATTTTAATGCAAATTTTCCCGCTCTCTTTTCTTCCAAAAAATCTGATTTGTTCATGAGCTAAAAGGATATTTTCAGCAATATGTCTACCCAAAATAAAAGCAGATTGATTATCAGAGATTAAATGCTTAAGGTAAGGTTTTATTCTATTGCAAATGACTTTGGACATGATTTATAGATTACATTACAGCAAGCAATAGGCCTGTACTCTGAGATGCCTTTAGGATAATCGGTTTTCGGGATAAGAGTGATATATGTGTGATTTATGCCCTTTACCAAATTTCCGGTACAAAACACTTCTTGCACCAGCTCCAAGATACCTTCTTTAAGCTTATCCTAGTGAATTTTGAATTTTTTTGAGGTGAATCCATCCGGGTTTAGGCTTTTATCATCTGGGACAGAAAATATAGCTTTGTGGATTTCATCTAAAGTTATTTTGATGTTAGGTGCCTTCTACCTCATTCATTAACAATAAGCCAGCAATTAATTTAAGGGAAGTTAATATTCATAGGAATATCAAAATTAAAAATCTCACTAAAGTACCGAATAGCTTCCCTTTCTATACAGTCAGCATCATAGATAAGATCCCCATTATTCATAAACAAATTGCTCCAGTTATTTATGTGCTTTATTAGGGACATTTTGGCATGAATTTTTTTTGTGCATGAGTCACCATATGAAAGCCAATTTAATTTTTTCCTACTGTTTAGCATACGTCATTTCGATAATGCTTTGGTCCTTCCAAATGTTATATGCCTTGCAAAGCAAGTCAAACAGCCTGCTGTCATCAGGATATTTGTCAACTTCAACCAAGATACTGTTATATTTTCCTTTCAGCAAATTTAAAAAATCCCTTTCTTTCAAACTATTGTAATTCCAAATTTTCAAGTAAAATGTGCTTAGTTTGAGAAAGTATTGGGATTTGAATAGTTTAGATCCCTGGATGTTAGAGAAAGTCATAATATTCATCACTGTGAGTTAACAAACCTAAAAGGTATGTTTCTGTTTCTATACACCTTATTTTTAAATCTGACACACATTGGGATATGGTCACTCATGGGATTCGCGACACCATAGCCGATAGCTCAGGGAATTTGTCCAGGAAAAAATGCTTACAAAATACATTATCAATTTTAGTAGCCACACCTTTTTCTCTCCAAGTATATTTGAAACCCGTAATTGGAATGTTACTCAAACCAGAATTTGCAATACAATCCAGAAGACCCGATAGATGTCTGAATGGGACAAAGGATCCCCCTTTTTTGTCATTAAGGGATATATTATTGTTGAAATCCCCTTAGACAAGCCAAGGAATATTCACGTTAGTTGATTCCTTAGATATTTCACACATAGTTTCTCTCGATCAAGTAGAAACTTGCTAGCATATATGAAGGTGAATCTGCAGCACAGTCCCCCCAAATTATTCGCAGTGAAAGAAATGTATTGCACGAACTGACTTCAATATTAATTGACCAGTAGTTTGTTTCCCAGAAAATGAGTAATGTCGGGGGATTAAACAATAAGGGCTTCCTTTAGTTAAACAATTAATTTCTAGGATACAAGTTCAGAACAATTATTTTACAGGACAAATTTCCACAGCCGCTTCCATTTGTACCGTCTTCTTCTTTTTGATGATCGTCTCCTATTTTTTTGACGATCCTCCATAAAAAAAATTGGGCTGATATTTTTTTTTTGATGACCGTCTCCAATTTCCCAATACTGCCAATCTTCAAAATCAAGATTTTAAGCTGATTCATGAATCAATATATCCCAAAAATCTAAATCGATTCATAATACCCTAAATCCCTAAGTTGAACTTTTCAAAAAAAATGATCCTCTCAAACAAGTCGATGTTCTCAAACAAGCTAAAATCTGAAAGTCGCTAAGAATCGACAGGTATGAATATACATTTTCATCTTTTAAAGTCTGAAAATAAGTTTTGTTCGATTACAGATTATAGCAGTAATAAATTAGGACACATATATTCAGTAGTATACTTTATTCCGTTTGACAACTTACAAATATAATTGTGTTTATCCTTTATTTTGAATTATTTCATTACATATTAAAATTTAATAATATTTCAAAATTACTGATACATGTAAAAAAGATAAACACGTTTATCTTTTACTGTAATTGTAATAAATGTTTAGTTGTATATTTTTTTGTGAAAGACAAATTCTAATTTTTATTTGTTTTTTCGTATACACTACTACCAGTTTTTTGAAAAAGATAAATATATGTAAAAGATAATTACACGAAAATGATGAATATAACTATCTTTTTGAACAAAAATGTTTTTTATTACAATATTTGCATATTATATTTTAATTAAAAAAAATTCAATAATTTTTGTGCATTAGATGATTTAACACATTTATTTTAGCAGATGATTAACATTTTTTTTATAACAAACAAACACAAAAAAATATAAACACATTTATCTGTTACTGTAACTGTTATAAATGTTTAGATGTATTTTTTTACAACAAACAATTTTTAATGTTTATTTATTATTTGATATACACTGCTTTCAGTTTTTTGAAAAAGGTAAATATATGTAAATCATCACTGTAAAAGATATAAGACAATTAGACTAAAAAGATAAATATATCTTTTTAGACAATAATGTTTTTTATTAGAAGATTTGCATATTAGATCTTAATTAAAAAAAATCAATAATTTCTATGCATTAGATGATTTAAGACATTTATTTTAGCAAATGATTAACAATTTTTTTATGACAAACAAACACAAATAAATATAAACACATATATTTGTTACTGTAATTTTTATAAATGTTTAGATGTATGTTTCTTAGAAAAAACAAATTTTAATGTTTATTTATTATTTGGTATACACTGCTATCAGATTTTTGAAAAAGATAAAATGTACGTAAATTATCACTGTAAAAAAATATAAGACAATTACACTAAAAAGATAAATATATCTATCTTTGTAAACAATAATGTTTATTATTAGAAGATTTGCATGTTAGATTTTAATTTAAAAAAATTAAATAATTTCCGTGTAGTAGATGATTTAACACATTTATTTTTGCAAATGATTAACATTATTTTTATAAAAAACAAACACAAAAAAAGATAAACACGTTTATTTGTTACTCTAATTTTTATAAATGTTTAAATGTATTTTTTTTAGAAAAAACAAATTTTAATATTTATTTGTTATTTAGTATACACTGCTTTTGCTTTTTTGAAAAAGATAATTGTATGCAAATCATCACTATAAAAGATATAAGACAAGTAGACAAAAAAGATAAATATATCTATCTTTGTAAACAACAATTTTTTATTTTTATATGATTTGCATTATAGATTTTTTTTAAAATAATAATAAATAATTTCCATGAATTAGACGATTTAACACATTTATATTAGCAAATGATTAAGATGTTTTAATACATCTATCCTTGCTAATGTTCTTGTAATATGAAAGCTAATGACAGAAAAGATAAGAAATTTTATCTTTTGTATAACTTACGTATTTTTGTACAAAAGAATTGAAAAATTACTTTTATAATCAAAAATATTGTTAAATTATTACGTTAATATATTTTAATATGTGTATAATATGTTTATTATTACAGGTATGCTTTTTACAAACAAAATGAAAATCATTGCACAAAAAAGATAAATGGGTTTATCTTTTTATGCAACATAGCCGATAATTGATGGTTGACAATATGTTATTTAACGTTATGAACTTGACATGGATATGACTATGGAATGTATATCATTATAAACTTGACAACTTTTACGCATAGAAGACCTACGATAGCAAACAATTCTGAACAACATATGGATAAATTAAGAGTTAATTTTGCGTCTGGTATTAATACTGGAAGACGAACCGTACCGCCAGATAATTAAAATTATCTTTTAAAACCTTTGCTGTCGAAAAAAACCAAAGAGTAAAATTGTAACGACACGGATTTCTCCCGACCTTAATCGATCGCAAAATCGACCAAGACCGTTCAAAATCCGCATACGTTAACTTTGGGAATACAACAACATCAGAACAATAACAACAGATTTTTATTACATCATGGTAATATAACATCAGAGTACAAAATATATCAGAGTACATCGAAATTAAAATACAGCGGAAGAAAATTTTACAATAAATTTAATACAGTGCAGCGGAAATAAAATAGATACAGCGGAAGACAACTATGCTCTGGACACAGCTTTAAGCTTCAATCCAGCATCCTACTCGAGATAAGGACCTGTAGATAAACCACTCGACTGCCCGTGTGGAAAGAGGACACCCGAGTTTGCAAAAAGGTGGAAACAAACAACGGGTCAGTCGTGGGACTGGTGTGAGAATTCTTAACTAATTTAACTAATTGTAATAAGGCAAATCCATGGACCACGCCGCAAATGCGGAACGGGTTTTATTCCAATGGATTGCCATGCATAACTTAAAGTAAATCGTAAAACAACGCAATGCTTTTTAGAAAAATGAAATCACCATAAGACTCAGGTCCCATCACACAATGCAACGCACACCAGAGGATAGAGTTTTACCTTATGGTGATTAAACATGCTTGATACGTTAAAAACGAATTTGATATTATTATTAGTGTGTATATGTTTTAAAAACAATTTCAATCATAATGTATCAATCCTAGGAAGCATAGGTACCATATGCTATGCCTCCATACTAGTAATACAATCAAAACCGCATGGGGCGTATTGGATATTGGTTTCCATCATGAGTCAAGGCTAGGGAGGAGCTCCTTACCGATTCGAGACACTCTAGCTAATGTCTCAGGATTCCCCGCGGAGAACCCTTGGATAGCTGCAGGGCCGGTCCGCAAATACAGCTTAGTGGATTAGTTATACCTGAACACACGTTTCCCAGTCCTATAGGACCTATCATCCGAGGCGCCTCATTCCATCATCCACATAAGTAAAATGTCAGGGCTGGTAGGTCACTGACACCACTCTAACTAGAAAGAAACGTGCTGCTCTCCCTGCGTTCCCTTCTCCCGTTTTAGACTCCGCTGGTGTGTGAGGCTCGCGAAGTCACGCTATACACAAAGCTATGCCTAAACAGACTATGCTTTGATCGTCCCACAAGGCCTGCTTTTCAACAAAGTCTTGATCATATGCATCTTAGCATGCCACATCATCACTCCATATCACACTACCAATCCTTTGCCGAAATATATGGACGGGTGTTAAGCGAGAGAATAAATTCTCCGCCACCAAACATCCATACATTCGACAGAAGATTAATAACATGATATATAATGGAGTACGATGTCAGACACACAATCCATTTATAAGCTTATGCTCTGGGTCTGAGCGAAAGCCAAACCCGTACAAATCAACACTACGTCTGGGCAACTCCTACTATTACCTTATCATGGTAGCGAGCCATTCTAAGGCAACAGTCATCATCGTCCATTCGATGTGGAGATTTGACGGTCTTCAATCGCCTTCTTCCAATCTTGGATTTTTAAACGTCGTTTAATTATTTGGAACGAGATAAACTCGGACTTTCCAAATAATCCTCGTATATATATGTATATTGAAAATCCTTCTTACACATTAATAATCATTTTTATAAACTATTCATTCCTATTTTAATTATTTAAAATAATTAAATTTTTATATAACGACGCCTTAAGTCCATGGGCGACTATGGCACTGTATTCAACCAATTTTGATTTTTACATTTCTCAGAATCTAACCGTTGGATCTTAATGTAATATATATCATTGGAAAGATTTTTCCAAGACGGTCCTAACGGTTTCAGTTTCAAGGAAATCCGACGGTCGGATCTTCTTGCATAGACGTTTAAAAGTACGATTTCAAAACGCGAACTACCACACCCTATTCGTTTAATTTTAATTAATTATATATATATATATATATAATCATTGAATCGTAATAACGTCGTTTGATTAAAACAACGCTCTACACAATTACCGATAGTTACTAAATTTTAATTCATTTGAAAATGAAAATACTATCACCGCATCCTTACTTCATTCTTCCTTACATTGAAAATGTAAATTTTGGTACGCTCAAAATCTTTAAATTACATATAAAAATAAAATTTCTAATGACAATGCAAACTCTACTTCTTAATTCACATTGTGAAAACATGATTTTTAATTACAACGCGAATACTACATCTAATTCACATTGTAAAAATATGATTTTTAATTACAATGCAAACACTACATCTAAATTACATATGAAATAAATCAATTTTATTTCTAATGTTCATTCTCATTTTTATGTTATATATATACATAAGAAAAATGCATAGAAAAATGTAGTTTTGTCATACGGTATACTTTACATATAAAAATGTAATATTTAACACACAATGTAAATTCATGTTTTAATTACATATAAAAATGTAAATTTTATCCTACGGTGTAATTCCCTATATAATTTACATATAAAAATGTAAATTTTCACATACGATAAAATTTCCATGTTAATTACAAAGGAAAATGTAATTTTCAACATACGACATTAATTCACTTTATAATTTACATATAAAAATGTAAATTTTAACATACGATGGAATTCTCATATTAATTACAAGGAAAAATGTAATTTTTTTTAATATACGACACAAATTCACTTTATAATTTACATATAAAAATGTAAATTTTAACATACAGTGGCATTCACATGTTAATTACAAAGAAAAATGTAATTTTTTTAATATACGACACAAATTCACTTTATAATTTACATATAAAAATGTAAATTTTAACATACTGTGGCATTCACATGTTAATTACAAAGAAAAATGTAATTTTTACAATACGGTGTATATTCCTATATAATTTACATATAAAAATGTAAATTTTATCATACGATAAAATTCCCCTTTTAATTACAAAGTAAAAATATCAACTTTACTATTTTACAATGTAAAAATATTATCTTTTCTATTTTACAATACAAAGTAAAAATATCAACTTTACTATTTTACAATGTAAAAATATTATCTTTTCTATTTTACAAAGTAAAAATATCAACTTTACTATTTTACAATGTAAAAAATATTATCTTTTCTATTTTACAAAGTAAAAATATCAACTTTACTATTTTACAATGTAAAAATATTATCTTTTCAAAACAAAGATGTGATCTTTTTATTTACAATAAAAATATTGCCTTTTTATTCTCAATATAAAAAGATCGTCTTTCTATTTACATCGTCAAATTTTCAATATAAAATCCATTCTTTACAATGTAAAATTTACTCTTTAATTACAATGTAAAGTCCATTCTTTTTATTACATAAAAAAAATGTAAATCTTCCTAATTTAACATGTTGACAATTAAAAAGGGTATCTTTTTAATTCTAATCTCTCATTGTAAATTTTTTACTAATAAAAATGTTATCTTTCAAATTCACTCTTTTTATTATAACTTTGACTATACGTACCTTCCCATTTGAAAACATGGAAACCATCCTTTGGTTCTTTTAATTGAATACTGGATTATAATATTCTTTAACTCAAAATTGGAATGAGACTCACACAATTTCCATGTGATTTAATTACACGGATTTCAATCATTGCACTTATTCTATAATAATGTCAACCATTCACATAACAACCAAAGTGCAATTTACACTAAACACAAGGGTGATGTGTAGTCAAATATCAACCCAAGACCTGTGTGGGGTTTCAGCCAACACATAATTTTGTGCACTTGGGCGAGGTGTAAAACAATCGTCCCAATCAACATCAACAAGTCAAGTAACTTGTCAATGGCAGTGTAACATCATTTTAAATTATCATAAATAATAAATCATTAGTTAAACCTGTTGAATATTTTCAATTTCAAACATAACATGACATGACATCCAAATCCACAATCCGTTCAACAAACAATTACTTCCATCACCAATAATTTATTTACATTTAATTATAAAAATAAATAACTATTCGAAAATTGAGTGAGCAAAAGAGTTCTCACCTTTGCCGGCTTTAAATGACGGTTCGGGCCCAATTTTAGCCCAAAATTCAACATGCTCCAAATTTGATGAAATTAGTGTCTACGCGTAGCTCTCGACTCACTGATCGCAGCAAATCCTGTTTCGTGCGATTTCGAGTTCGTATCAAAAAGATATGAATTTTCGAAGTTTGTAATAATTAAATAATTAATTTAAATTATGAAAATTACCCAATTTTTTGACTTGCTCCAAATTGGACAAAATTACTGCTCGCTCGAAGCTCTTGACATAACGATCTAACGGATTCAGTTTCATGCAATTTCGATAACGTGACAAAAAGTTATGCACTTGCGAAGTTAACAAATCGATTAAAATAATATTTAAATATGAAAATAAGGCTCAGGTCCCTAAAAGCAAACTTAATTAGGCTCACATCCTCCTCTTTTGAAATATATAAATCTCATCCCTATTTTCAAAACACAGCTTTTATTTTTCCGGAAATGCCCTCGTTCTGTTTTAACGGTGTGTTTTTCACTATATGTTACGTATTAGGTTTTTACTTTTTTGCTGAAACCTAATTTTCTAATCCATGGCGGCTGGATCCAAAACTTAAACCGCCGCTCGTCGCTCAAGCACCAGGATCCGCTCTTCGCTCCAGCTCCAGCACCAGGATCCGCTCGTCGCTCCAGTTCCAGCACCAGGATCCGCTCGTCGCTCCAGATCCAGCACCAGGACCAGCCCCAAATCACGATCCCCAAATCGTAGTTCAAAGAGTGAGAATTCCAAGCTTTCGTTTTGTAAGAGGTTCGATTCGAAATCATATCAACAAAGTGGCGTCCATATCAAGAGCCGATCTGTAAACCCAATAGAGGTATTTTTTTATTTTTCCAAAGACTTTTCCTACCATTTTTATGTAACAAAAACCATCCAATTTTTACTGTAGTTTATAAGAATAAGTGATTGCTTTGGCATAATTGGTGTATTAGATTCAGCTCAATTTTCATTTGCATTTGGGGCTGAAGATAGCGCCCTGCCATATAAATAGTATATGGTTGCGGCATCTATCAGTGTAGCCAGGAAAAGATTTGTTTTTGTATAGCAGAGTTGTTTTAAAAAGCTTTTACGACCTGAAATTGCTGGAGTGGATATGGCAAGTGTACTCAGCATGTATGCATGCCATTTTTGATACACAGAAGAATTTTGTACTGAAATATTCATGAGCATTCAAAACTGATATACTTATGGTCTAAAACTCTTTGATACCTAGATTTCTATTATACGAACAAAGTGTATTTACTAGAAAAGATGTTATATGTAGGAAAATACAAACAGGAAAACATTCAAAATCGCGATCTGTAAAATGGAGGAAAATATCTTTGATTTTTGCTGAACTTCTGATAAAAAGTTGCGGACAAATATGCATTTATTCCTAATATATGCATATATGTATGCAATTTTTTATCAAACAAACAGAAAAACATATTTTTTTACAAATATATTCATATTTCTATGCATATATCTGGAATACTTGCATATAAATATTCAGAAATTATTATTTTTTTGCTGAATTCTACGCATGTATTTATATTGTAATTGCCGAGTGTATATGACTTTGATGAGGTATACTTTTGCCCATCAATGGGTTGAACGATCAATATGTGAACTGGTCAATTGCGTTGGAATGAGCATAAGTTTTATTTCTGAACTCAGTTGTGCTTCTTGGAATGTTGACTTAACTGTTCTCCTAACCTTCGTGGATTTTTGCTGAACTTCTGATAAAAAGTTGCGGACAAATATGCATTTATTCCTAATATATGCATATATGTATGCAATTTTTTATCAAACAAATAGAAAAACATACTATTTTACAAATATATTCATATTTCTGTGCGTATATCTGGAATACTTGCATATAAATATTCAGAAGTTATTGTTTTTTTGTTGAATTCTACGCATGTATTTATATTATTCTGAAGCAGTTTTTGTACCGCACATTAAGCTTATTAATGTTGATTTTCTTTTTTTGATAACAGTGTTCTGGCGAATATTGGTGTAGTGGTGTTGTTGAAGCTTGGTCCTCCATCCATTTCCAAATGATTGAAATCTGCAGTTGTTTCTACAGAGACTACTAAATGTTATAAAATTTTTGATGTAATACATGTTAATGTGGTCTGTACTTATTTTTTGATGTAGTACATGTAAATGTTATGAAAATTTTCATGTAAGTATGCACATATTTCTGTTATTTGCATATATATATGCATCTTGCTATAATTATTTGTATTTAATTTTTTGTCATTTCTTTTTTTTCCAGCAATTATGCAGTTCAGTTCTGTATATGTATGCAATTATTTCACTTTTTTGCATAAATGTATGCAATTTTACGTAATATATGTATATAATTGTCTAGTTTTTCGTAAAAATCAAAAAAATTAATAAAAAAATCGCTGTTGGATTGATCGACGGTTTTCCAGAATTGTAGGATTAGGTTTGAGCGAGATAATAGGAGCGATAGACTGAGTAAATGAGGAAAAACATTTGTTGGAAAGTTTTTTAGGTGTGTAAGGATAGATCTGGAATTTTTTTAGCGGAAATTCAAAAATAGGGATGTATTCTATATTAATTTTATCACCGGGTTTTTTTTATATTTTGAAACTTAGTAGGGACCTGTAAAAAATGCACCCTATTTAAATTTGTAAAAATTACCCAAAATTTCAATTTTCTCCAAATTGGACAAATTTGGTGTCCACGCGAAGCTCTCATCGCCACGATCACAGCAGACCTGAAATCGTCAAATTTCGATCTCGTATGTAAAAGATATTGCATTACGAACATAGAACATAAATGTTTCGCTTTTAAGCCCCTAACCTTTTTTTTTTCAAACAACACCCTGAACTTAAAATCCTCGCCACGGCCAAACCGTACGTCGGAATTGCACGAAACCAGCGCCATTCTCTCCGGCTTCTCCCCCTCTTTCCACGACTGGTGGTCCCCCCTCCAATTCGCCATGTGGGGCCCACGATCTGCAGATGAACGGAAAAGTACAGTTTCCGTTCATCTTGGTGCTGCGGCCGCCTCAGTGCTCTAAATGCCCCCAAATTTTAATAGTTGCTTGGCCTCGACCTCCCGAACAACTTCTCTGTTTGTCACTTCGCCTGAAAATGCACGGATTTGCGGGAAATTGCTCATCTTTGCGACTGTCCTGTTTTCAGCACCCCTCCAATAAAATTGACATTCCGGCCAACTCCAACCACCTGAGACCATGCCACCACCGCCAAAAGAACCGTATGGTTCCCCTCTACCTCTGCCTGAAGTCGCTCGACCTAACTCTCTTCGTGGGGCCCGCAATAGCCAAAAAACGAAAATATGGCTGCTGCCTTTAGATTGAGATTCTGGCGAACCCGTGCGACGATAGGTCTTGAATTTTTCGTGGTAGATAGAGGATAAGAAGATGAACAAAACCAGAAAGGGTTTGGTCTGATTTGCTTTGGATTGAGAGTTATAAATTGTTTTGTTTTCAGGGGCTTATTTGCAAAGAATTATTTAGAGTGGAGGCCATGAAAATGATGAAGGAGAAGGTGGCTGACAGGTTTAGGGTTATGATTCAGCTAATGGCTGAGGAAAAGATATTTTATATGGGGTTAAGAATGTTATTAGGCCCAATTACCCTTTTATGTATTTATTTATACAATTTGCACCCATTTTCATATTCTAAAAATTCGTGTTAACACCTACGAATTCCAATTTTTATGAAAATTGAAACATAAATATTTCTTGACATTACGGATTCAAAGAAACTGGTTTCGTTAAATTCCGAGTCCGTATGAATAAATTATGAATTTTTAAAGTCTGAAAATTGACCTTTTTTCACTGTAAAATTAATAACGACCACATACTGACTCCAAAAATTACGAATTTTGGAATCTAGTAATAATTTAATATACCGGATCCAACAGAAGTGGTCTCGTCAAAAACGGAGGTCGTTTGCAAAATTTCCATTTTTAAAGCGTATATATTTAATATTAAAAATACATTTTTAAATCAATAATTTCCAAAACTCGAAATATATAAGTGTTTATACTTTTTCAATGCAGAAACAACATTTTGAACTCAATGAAAGTGGTTTCAAGTCGAAATTCCTTTATATGCAAAAAGTAGCATTATTGACCTATGCAAATTGCCTAGCGACCTTTCTAAAAATTGAATTGGCCATAACTTTTGATTTCCGCTATGAAATTTCGATTTTTCGGATTCGTTGAAAAGATATTTATTAAATAGATTCTAATATTTTTGGTTTCACTAAAATCCGTTAAATTTTGCGTCCTGTACGGTCAGTCAAAGTTCAAGTTTGACTTTTCAAACTACCGCGCTATTTCTAACTCTTTTTATAATTAAAATTAAATTATTCGTTCTAACTTCGATTTAAATCAACTTTGTGATCATTATTATTTAAAATAGATTATTCTAAATATCAAAACTCATTAAAATCACTTAAAATAAATTTTAAATTGGCCCAAAAATTCAGGGTTGTTACAGTCTCCCCCACTTAAAAACGTTTCGTCCTCGAAAAGGGACGAAGCTAAAAGTTGATTAATTAACTAACTAATTTATATATATACTTTCTCCATTGGTTTAAATAATTTCATTAGTTGATTAACTTTCAAATATATAACTTTTTATATATTCAAAATCATATTTTCCAAAATAGAGTATAATTAATCACAAATACGTATATTAATGGCTTGCTACTCCCAACTCATTCTAGGGCATTACTAACCCTATCTCTAATGAGTTTTCTCATTCTAGGATACTGCTGATCCTATCTCTAATGAGTATTCTTATTGGATATTACTAATCCAATCTCTGATGAGCCTTTTGTTCAGTTCTAATGAGTTGTACCCCAAAGATTTGAGCTAACCAAAGCTCTGATACCAACTGTAACGACACGGATTTCGCCCGACCTTAATCGATCGCAAAATCGACCAAGACCGTTCAAAATCCGCATACGTTAACTTTGGGAATACAACAACATCAGAATAATAACAACAGACTTTTATTACATCATGGTAATATAACATCAGAGTACAGAATATATCAGAGTACATCGAAATTAAAATACAGCGGAAGAAAATATTACAATAAATTTAATACAGTGCAGCGGAAATAAAATAGATACAGCGGAAGACAACTATGCTCTGGACACATCTTTAAGCTTCAATCCAGCATCCTGCTCGAGATAAGGACCTGTAGATAAACTACTCGACTGCCCGTGTGGAAAGAGGGCACCCGAGTTTGCAAAAAGGTGGAAACAAACAACGGGTCAGTCGTGGGACTGGTGTGAGAATTCTTAACTAATTTAACTAATAGTAATAAGGCAAATCCATGGACCACGCCGCTAATGCGGAACGGGTTTTATTCCAATGGATTGCCGTGCATAACTTAAAGTGAATCGTAAAACAACGCAATGCTTTTTAGAAAAATGAAATCACCATAAGACTCAGGTCCCATCACACAATGCAACGCACACCAGAGGATAGAGTTTTACCTTATGGTGATTAAACATGCTTGATACGTTAAAAACGAATTTGATATTATTATTAGTGTGTATATGTTTTAAAAACAATTTCAATCATAATGTATCAATCCTAGGAAGCATAGGTACCATATGCTATGCCTCCATACTAGTAATACAATCAAAACCGCATGGGGCGTATTGGATATTGGTTTCCATCATGAGTCAAGGCTAGGGAGGAGCTCCTTACCGATTCGAGACACTCTAGCTAATGTCTCAGGATTCCCCGCGGAGAACCCTTGGATAGCTGCAGGGCCGGTCCGCAAATACAGCTTAGCGGATTAGTTATACCTGAACACACGTTTCCCAGTCCTATAGGACCTATCATCCGAGGCGCCTCATTCCATCATCCACATAAGTAAAATGTCAGGGCTGGTAGGTCACTGACACCACTCTAGCTAGAAAGAAACGTGCTGCTCTCCCTGCGTTCCCTTCTCCCGTTTTAGACTCCGCCGGTGTGTGAGGCTCGCGAAGTCACGCTATACACAAAGCTATGCCTAAACAGACTATGCTTTGATCGTCCCACAAGGCCTTCTTTTCAACAAAGCCTTGATCATATGCATCTTAGCATGCCACATCATCACTCCATATCACACTACCAATCCTTTGCCGAAATATATGGACGGGTGTTAAGCTTCATCAACTTTTACATATCACACTACCAGATCATATCACACTACCAGATCATATCACACTACCAGATCATCACCAATATCATCCAAACCTACTACATCATCATTTGGATGCACATTACCAACTCCCATAATGTTTCCACCTTCATCAACTTTTACATGAGCTCCCCCTTCATAATTCACAAAAGCATTATCAACATACCCCCCTTGTTCAACATAATCCGGTTTATCCACTTCTTCTGTGAAAAGAACATTAGGCACACTAGCACTTGGGACATTTATAGGTGGAACATTTGGAGCGCTAGTAGAGCCACCCCTCTCTCTCCTACAATTCAGAGCCATCAGCCTACCATCATCACCCCTGGCAAAAGCAGTTCTTCTAAGCTCTCTTATGTCAAACTCCTCAGAAGACTCTCCATCAAATTTCGTAATTGTTACCTCATGATCATAGTTTTCAATAGGAATGATAATCGAAGGCGGGAGTACCAAATCTTCATCTATCAGAATCAGGGCCCTCAACCAAGTATAATCTGTAGCATGCAAAGATCCGTACAAAAGTCTCTTCACATCCCCCAAATCCACCAGCGCTGCTTTGAGCACTTCCAAACTTCTACAAACAATCGACAAGTTCATCAAGCTAACCCATTCTTCAACCTTCCTCTTGGCTATACTGCCAACCTGCGGACACCACCTCTTTAAATTCACAACCCCTTCATCATAACAAAGGAATAGTAGAAATTATCAGTCAATAGAGAAGAAGGGAATTTCACAATAAAATTATCGCCCATTCTTCGAACAGTCCAGTTCCAATAAGGCAAACTCTTACCAAACTTGGATATGCTGAGATCTTCAATTTCGATGATAAAGAAAGCTCCACGAGCTATGGAGACCATCACCATAGATCTAGCCCAATTAAAATCACCGGGAAATGTCTCGGTTGAAATATAAGTATTTTTTTTAGGGTTAGCCATTTTTTGGGGATATTTGATATGAGATATAAAATAAAAAACATTGTGCCTTTTTTGTTAAATCTGAAACATAGAATTGGATTTCGACGCCTGCAAACCCAATTATCTAAAGAGCTGCACCTGAAGCACCCATTGATAGATTTGATATAATTAATATTTTCAGAACGATTATAATTTTGAGGCGACAGTTGACAGGAGGAATTTTTGATTTCATTCAAATATGTATATCCCTTTATACCTGTCTTCAAAATAGCATCCCTGTACGAATATGGAATAGTTTTGTCCACACCTTTGCTTGTCATCTTGTGATAAAGAAATTTAATTAAAGAAACAAGATCCAAAATAAGAGATTGCATTTTTTTAAATATCCATTATGAATTAGACGTCCTTATAACCGAAAACAAAGTTCATTTGTCTTACGATATAATTCAACTGTAACATGAGTTGCATTTAAAATAAATTAGTATAATATATAAAATTGATTTACTGCTAAAATGATATAACCGATATTCTTTTACTTATTAAATTATGTAAACCGTGTTGCATTTGAAATAAAAAAGATATATCATTTTATCTTTTTTAAAATAATTACCAACAACATCCTCTATATAACAGTTAATATGTTATATATAATATTAACTGCCAAGCTATAATACAACTTATGTTAATTTGAAGATAAATTATGATAAATGATAATGAATTTTCAATACTCATTTTTATTCTGCTACTAATCTAAGAAAGATAAAAGCTTTTATATTTTATTGAAACATATTAGTACAACATAGTATTATAAAGCCTTACAAACCTAACAACAAGGAATATTATATACAATATCCTTATATAGATACAATATACTTTTAATAACATATTATGTCACGACCTTAAATATAATATAAATAAAAGATATAATGATATATCTTTCTTTAAAAATAAAAATAATCATATTACATATAACAAAGTCATGCTCAGTTATTTGAATAACATTATCAGACAGAAGAAATTAATTATCAAATTCATCATAAAGTTTTCAACATCAACCATCACGATATCATCACTAAATTCAGTTAAACTGAAATTATTATCAATAAAAGATAAAATCATTTATCTTTTTTCTACATCAGTATAACCATAGTACCCATAATAAAACACCACTCATATAATTGTTTCAAAACATACAAAATTACACATCACATTTCATGAACTCCCAAAAGATGAAACATGAAAAAAAATCATGAAGAAAAAGTGTACTTTAGTGCATTACATTGCCATAAGCATGCACAAAATAATCCCAAACATGATCCATGACATAGCTAAAGCTCTTGCAATTTTTTTTCCTTTCTCGTGATTTCCACATTTAATGCACATTAAAGCCATCTCTACCTTCATATTAGCAACAATCACATTAGCATTTGCCCTCTTTTGCTTCTGCTTCAGCAACTTGTCTTCAAGTGTCCTCCTTTCCATGAGCAATTGTGATATAGTATTTTATTTTTCCATCAATTTTACAGTAGTATCTTCTATTTTAGCATTGTTATTGATTTCAGACACTTCTTCATGCTACTTAAAATACCCATAATCATCTTTCTGCACATATGTTAAAATATCAACTAAAACATCATTGAAAAATACGATAATCGACAAAGCAACAAAAAATACTTAATTTATACTTACAGGCCATATGGAGAAACCAAAAAACTTCTTCCTGCATTCACCCCTGACTTCACAGTCCTCATCTTTGGTGGGATTCTATGGTGGCAAAGCTTAATTCCGGGTGTTGATGTTGAATTTGAAATATAAATTGAAGGAGTAATCATTGAACTCAAGATGCACAAATCAACTACATTAGGCCATATAATCAACATTATAAAAATAATCATTGCATTAGGCCATTAATGGCATACATATCGAAAAAAATAAAATCAATTATTATTTTTAGTCAAATAACATCTGTTATGTTATTTGAAAAGACATTGTCACGACTATACAAAGATGCAATCACATACTGTTAATATTCTTGAAGATCAGAAAATCTATGCTGTAAGGGAATAAAAACAGCTCACGTATTACAGCAATTGATTGACCTTTGTTTTCTCTAGTAGCTTGTAATGTATTTATCTTTTTTTCTCTAGTAACTATGATATGTAAGTAGGCTAATATTTTATTTCCTTAATTTTATAAAAAGATATATGCATATATCTTTTTTAACTCCTGTATACAGTAACACCGAGTACATTAAATTAAATAACATTTAAATCTTTTACAGTTTTTGTTTTGGATCAAATATACATACAAGAGTAAAAACAGTGCAAAATGTTTTTGGGTTATCTTACATTAAGAAGGGGCATGGCTGTATATTCAACATTTGTACCTATACATTGAAAGGCACTATTTTTTTAATATAAAAACATTGACTTTCTTTTGTAAATATACATTGAAATGCGGTAATCAGTGAAATCATTTATCATTTTCTGTCGCAATAATCATTTCTATAAAGAATCTCACCTATTTATTATTTTCTGTCCTACTTTAAAAAAAATCATTTATCTTTTACGGATCACAAAACACCATGAACTGAATAACAGGCGTCGCCAACTAATATTAATTAATATACAATTTCATACTCAAAGTGAGTACAAACATAATTGACTAACAAAAAAAATCTGGTATGATTGCTCAAGGCAGATCTGAAGTTATAGTGTAAATACAAAAATCATAATCTAAAGTGAATAATGAAAGCAGGCTAAATACTCGTTGCTTTTTTTATCAGAAGAATACATTTCAGATTTCATTATTTGACCTAAAGCAAACAAAACATTTTTCTAATAGATCAAAACTGGCTCTCAAATAACATCGAATAGTTAATTATAAGAAATATACAAGAGCATGAAAAAGACATAAAACATCGTATTTACAATGGAAAATAACAAATAAAATAGAGACTCGCTAAAAAAACAAGCAATCCAACGGAGAAAATTGATTAGCCTATCCAAATGAACAAAATCGCCTCAATATTTCGCACAATTAAACTCGAATTTAATTTTAGAACAAACTAACGCCTAATTTTTTCCCAAAAAATTAACAACCACTTTGATTTCCCAAAAAAAGGCTTACTTTTGACCTAATTTCCATGAGCATGTTATTTCCGAAGATACAATGGTTATTTAAGAAGATGAAGACTCGCGTTTTGATTTTTGTCCTGGAAACTAATTATTTAAAACGTGTGTCCTACTAAATATTTGGGACCAAGTAGTAGGCCCTTGATGTAAATTTCCAGTATAGTATTGTTGAAATTCCCTTAGATGTAAATTTCCAGTATAATATTTGGGACCAAGTAGTAGACCATTTACATCCGGTTGAATTCGCATATAATAATAGTTATCAGTCCAGTATTGGTATGGCTCCATTTGAAGCTTTGTACGAAAGACCATGCAACTCACCATCATGTTGGTTGGAAACCGATGAGAAATTTTTGCTTGGACCAGATGTAATAAGAAAAACTTCGGATAAGATCAAGGTTATCCAGCAACAAATGAAGGCTGCCCAAGACAGGCAGAAGAGTTATGCTGATAAAAGGAGAAGAGATTTTAAATTCTCTGTTGGCGACTTGGTATTCTTCAAGATTTCTCCGTTAAAGCATGTAATTCGATTTAATAAGAGAGGTAAGTTGGCACCAAGGTTTGTTGGTCCATTCCCAGTTCTAGAACAAGTTGGGAATTTGGCGTATAAAGGTGGATTGCCTGACAAGATGGTAGGAGCTCACAACGAATTTCATGTTTCTCAGTTAAGGAAGTTTGTGCATGATTCTGATACGATAATTTCACCAGATCAGTTAGACGATATCGAGGTAGAAATCTGAGGCAGTTGGGAGCCGCAGGATGATTTGTATTGTCGGACACGATACGAAACAACTTCGAAGGAAGACGGTGGAACTAGTCAAGGTCTAGTGGGGCGATAATGAGAATGACTGTACTTGCGAAACAGAAGAAAACATAAGGAAGACGCATCCAGAACTCTTGGCCTGGTAAGATTTTAATAGCGACATAGTTATTCCCTTGTTAGTAAACCACATGCTAGGATAGGCTTTTTTGTGTTATTATTTATGTTTAATTGTTTGTAAATGGTTGATAGACATGCGGGATACCATTGTTTGTTTTGGTTAAGGAATTTCAGAGGCAAAATTTCTTAAGGAAGAGAGAGTGTAACGACCTGCATTCTATGCATCGGAGGATCGGAGAATATTTATTTTATTCTCATAAGAAGTCGTATGGTCGTGTAACTTTGGGGAATGACTATTGAGGTCATTTCCCATGTTCACGATTTTTGCCGAATTTTAAATGATCATTTTACCCCTGGAGAATCTTGTTTCGCTTATAACTTTTGATTGGGAAGGAGTTTTGATCTAAAACCACTTCCATTGGATTCAAATGATGGTTTACCTTTCGTAGAGTGGTCACATTAATCAAACGGACTTACCGTTTGGGAGATATGGTTGAAACAAGTTTAGAAGGTGTAAAACTGCTTAAGCGGGCTTAATAGGGTAATTAACAAATGAGCCCATAATCCTTTTCGGGATTAGGGTTATAAGGAGGCTGAAATCAGTTAGGAAGTCATTTTATTTTCTTAGCTGCCATTTACATTTCTCTAACTCCCAAATCACCTTTTAATCACTTTCTAATCACATATTAGCCAAATCTACACCAAATTAAGGTGGATTAGCATAGAAATCGAGATAGAGCTGCTGGAATACATTGGGAACTGTACCAAATTAGTTAGAGTTTCAGATCTGAGATTTATTTGTGGCTAAGGTGAGTGATTAGCACGTTTATTCACTAATTACGGCTAATTAGGGGGTGATTAGTGGTAATTAGCGAATTAATGGCTCTAAAAAAATATGGAAAAATATGCATAAATTCTGAAATATTATTTTATGTTACTGCTTAAAAATTGGGTTAATTTGGATTAAGTTTGCTAATCCTATAGTTAAACATGGTTAAGGGGATTAAAGGGAAAATCATGTTTTTAGGTATGTTTGACCTAAATAATCTATATGCTTGATATTTTGACCTTGTTGATTGATCCTGTATGTTGCTACTGCTATTTGCAATGTTTTATGATTGATTATTAAAGTTAGAATGGTTGAAAATGCCGTCGTATGGCGAGAATGGACGGTACAAACTTGTTGGAAAAGTGCCAGGATTCCGGATCGGGTCGGACATATCTGAACCGAACCAAATTAGTGGTAAGATCTTTAGTAGTAAGGGAACAAGGAAGGCCATTCGAATCGAGATGGGGTTGGAATCGGATCGGAGGGGATGAGCCGAACCAGAGAGTCAAATATGAGTAGAGAGTACGGACCGAACCATGAACCCTGTACCGAACCGAGTACTCCGAACCGAGTCGGTCAGGGAGCCACAAACCGAATGAAATCCGAACCGAGCCGAGGCGTGAGGGGCCCGAGCCGAACCGATGATGACTGGAGCACTATGTATATTCGAACCAAACCTAGGCGTGAGCTATGAGCACCGAACCGAACCGGGTATGGAGACCGAACCGAACCGGATTTGGAAATACTTCTACGCGACGACTCTTATTAAGACCAACTCCAATTCAACCAAAACCTGAGATGCAAAGGAAATTCAAATGAGAAGTTATTACTCAGGGTCCAGATGGGAACCAACGAGTTAACTTCATGAGTTGGGCTTTGCTGCGGGACGTGTGTAAAGGGGTTATCGATATCTGTAGCTTTAGTTCACCACTGAGAGACGGATTAGTGGCTATGGATCATCGCAATGGGATCATTAAGACTTCCAAGGGCAAGTTATCATAGCATGTTATGGATCAATGCAATGGGGCCATTAGGACTCCCAAGGGCAAGGTGATCGTAGCAAACGATTAATGGTTATGGACCAGCGCAATGGGGTCATTAAGACTTCCAAGGGCAAGTGGTCGTAGCAAATAATTGGGTGATCAAAGTGGTAGATATCGTATGCTTTACACACTGAGTGAGAGATGTGAGGCTGATTGCTATGTTTGATGTTTGTTATCACTATGACATGCACACTCCCATTTTACACTTTATGTTTGTGTTACCTTAGAGTACTGTACATCTTGTTGTGCTAACTCTTTGGTTGCAGGTCCAGGTTCAAGTACGATTATTTTGTACCTGTTATTATTTTGTTTTGCTGCTATCGTTCATACCAGACTTTTGTCTGATCCAGAGTTTTATGTCTTTTCTTATTACATTGGGTGCTCCTAAACGAGTAGACTAGAGACAGGTTAGGTGGTATGCACGAGTAGCTGTCCGGAGACGAGCAAGAGGCTTCCATATACAATTTACATATATTCTCCCTGTATTGTTGCTGGTCACTGCTTTGGGCATTAGTAGTGTACCTTTTCTATTTTGCTTTAGAGACAGCATTTTGAAGTTGTAATAATGATGGTTTGGATCATAAGCTTTATTTTGGATTCCGCTGCTATGATGGTTTAGTTTTCAGCTTATGCACTGTCTCGCCTGTTTTTGTCAAGTATGTGTTATTATTATATTTTATTCCATGCGCTGTGAGATATACTACAGGTTCTTTGGTGATTCATAGTTTCAAATTCCATTTCCTTTGACGACTGTCCCGTGCTAGTCGGGAATTAGCACATCGCATTTCGGGGAAATGTCGGTTGGTTCGGGTCGGGCCGTCACAAAAAATATTTTAAGACCCTCCAATATATAAAATGCAGGCTGTTACATTCTTCCCCTCTTTAGAAATTTCTCCCCCGAAATTCCAAGCAATACATGCATGCAAAACAACTTCGCAAGCCTACATCCATAAGCAGCCGATTCTATCATCAAACTAGCAACCATCGTACCATACTTCCATAGCCCTATCTAGCACGTGGAATTCTATCAACCACAATAGTACAAGTTATAATGGGGATAAGAATGGCACGACACTTATGGGTCATACCAACGAAGAGTTCTGGATAAACCGTCTTCATACTCTCTTCTGTCTCCTACGTATAATCGTTGTCATCCTCACTCCATTGCACCTTGACTAGCTTAACCGTCTTACTCGTAAGTTGTTTCATGTCATTTCCCACAACATGAAGTGGCTTACGAGGTTTCGTAGCTATGGTCTCAACTTCTAGGTCTTCATACTGATCCGGAGATACCACCACATTCGAATCGTGCACGAACTTCCATAGAAAAGAAACATGGAAAACATTGTGCACACTTGACATCTTCTCAGGTAAATCGAATATATATTCGAACTTTCCAATCCGCTCGACTATCGGAAACGGTCTAACGAACCTTGGAGCTAACTTTCCTTTACTTTCGAATTGTACAATATTCTTCAAGGAAGAAATCTTTGTGAAAACCATGTCACCAACGTTAAATTCCAAATCCTTACGATGCCTATCGACGTAACTCTTCTGACGATCTTGGGTTGACTTCATTCATTGCCGAACGATCCCGATACAATCTGAAGTTTCTCTAATCATATCTGGCCCATGTATCATCTTATCTCCAGTTTCTAACCAACATGCCGGAGAATTACATGGCCACCCATAAAATGCCTCGTATGATGTCATCCCAATGCTCGACTGGTAACTTTTATTGTATGCAAACTCGACTAAATGTAGATGGTCCTCCTATGATCCTCCAAAGTCCAATGCACAAGCCCTAGGGAGATCTTCCATAATTCGGTTAACTCTTTCGGTCTGACCATCAGTTTGGGGATGATAAGTCGTACTCAAACACAATTCAGTTTCCAAAGCTTCTTACAAACTCTTCCAAATTCCACTCGTGAATAATGGATCTCGGTCACTCACTATGGTCTTCGGGATACAATGAATTCGAACGATCCATTTTATATAAAGATCAGCCAATTTCGATGTTGTCCTAATCAACCTAACATGAATAAATATGGTGCTTTTGGTTAAGCGGTCCACTATAACCCAAATTCCTTCGTCTCCTGCCCTGGTTCTTGGTAGTCCATTGATAAAATCCATCGATATTGATCCCGCTTCCATGTAGCAACTTCCAATGGCTGAAGCAACCCACTCGGCTTTTTCTGTTCAGCTTTCACTAACTGACAATTCATGCACTTGGAATAAACTTTCTAACATCCTTCTTCATACCTTCCCAGTAGTAAGGTTGCTTCAAGTCCTGATACATCTTATTACCACCAGGATGAATCGTCAACTTCGAGTGATGACATTCCCTTAGAACCTCATTTCTCAGTCTGTCGATATTAGGAACAACCAGTCGTCTTTGTTTCTGAAGCCAACCCTCTCGATCGACCACGAATTACTTATCCTCTAGTTCCAATTTCTGGATAATCTCGACAAGTTTTGCATCACGGATTTGGCTCTCACCAATCCTTTTGACAAGAGTAGGTCTTACCGATAAGCTTGTCAACATTTTAGGTTCCAACTCACACCGTGATCTAAATTAAATCCTGTCAATTACTCGATATGTTTATGTTCCGAAAACATCGCTTCCAAACTTGCGTGTCTTCGACTCAACGCATTCGCCACTGCATTACCACTACCCGGAGTATAGGCTATACCAAAATCATACAATGCCAGAAACCCTAGCCAAATTTTCCACTGAAGATTCAAATCCTTTTGGGAGAAAAGATATTTCAACAACTTGTGATCCGTAAACAACTCGAATCAAACTCCTAACAAGTAACGTCTCCACCTCTTCAGAGCAAACATGATCGCTGCTAACTCCAAATCATGAGTTGGATAATTCCTTTTGTGCGGCTTCACCTGTCGACTTGCATAGGCCACAACCTTATCCTTCTACATTAGCGCTGCTCCAAGTCCAATACCACATGCATCGATGTATACCACAATTTCTTCATTCCCACTTGGAATCTTCAAAACAAGATCACTCGTTAGTCTCTCTTTCATGATTCCAAATGCTTGCTCATACTTCGCATCCCATGTAAACACCTGATTCTTTCTTGTTAATCCTATTAACGGTGCAACTATCTTGGAGAAATCCTTGATAAACCGTCGATAATATCCCGCCAACCAAAGGAAACTCCTAACATCTGTCACATTCTTAGGTCTATCCCAGTCTTAGATTGCTACAACCTTAGCGAGGTCAACCGCTATTCCATTTCTTGAAACAACATGACCTAAGAACCTCACTTCGCTCTTCCAAAAGTGACACTTCGAAAACCTAGCTTTCAGCTGATGCTTTTGCAAGATTTCCAAAACAACTCGCAAGTTCGTATTATGCTCTTCCTCATTCTGGGAGTAAACCAGAATACCATCCACGAACACAAGCACGAACTTGTTCAACTAATCTTTGATAAACCTATTCATAAGATCCACGAAATATGATGGTGCATTAGTCAACACAAATGGCATTACCAACCATTCGAAGAAACCGGATGGTGTCCTAAAAGCAGTTTTCAACACACTATCATTTGCCACCCTTAATTGGTGGAATCAAGATGCCAAATCCATCTGAGAAAAACACTCTTGTCGCGTGAAGCTGATCGAACAAGTCATCTATCCTTGGCAATTGTAACACCCCGTAATTTTATAACATTAAAATTCACAAATTAAAGTATACTTAATTTTTAGAATTTTTTTTAAGTGAAATGGGTTGCGCAGAGAAATATATATATATTGATATATATATATATAAATTAAAAATTAAATTAATAAATATGCGAAAAAGTTCAAAACAACGAATTGGGAGGGGGAATAACCGAACCGGCCCATTTTTGAGGTCGACCCGAGCCTCGCTGGGTCGACTAGGGGTTAATCCAGGATGTTTGGCTGTCAACCCGTGGGCCGATTCGCTCAAATGCAGATTTTGCATTTGATTGGTTCTCATGGTTCAGGGTTAATCTAATGGTCCTAAATAACTTCCTATACCTATAAATACATCCTAATGCTAACCCTAAACCTAATTAAAATAGAATAGTTACCGTCATACCATCGCCATGGAAATCAATGGAGCCGCCGCCAACTAAGAAAGAAGAAAAGCAAATTCAATTCTAATTCTCTCAACCCTAAAGCAAAGCAAAACTCTCTCTTTTCTTCTCTAAATTGTGAGTATGATGATCTTAACAAGATTATTATCATTTTAATTAGGTTGAGTTATGAATGGATTATGAGTAGATGATGTGAATTATCATATATGTTGTTGTAAACCCCTTTTGCTATCATGTATATTGTAAATCCAATGTTATGTGATGATGATATCTTATATGTTGTAAATCATGCTATGATGATGTTATGTATGTTGAAAGTTTCTATGCTAAGTTGTGATGAATCATACATGTTAAAAAGGCCATGATGTTACCATCATGCTAGTTAGTTCATATTAATTAAATCATCATGTTTGGGTTATGTTGATCTATATGACAAGTCACATATGCAAGTTAGATTGATTAGAAAAGTTATGAACATATGCCAAGACATCTATTATGACATCTAGAATTATGCTATGACATATGTGATATCCTATGCTAGTTCACACCATCATTATGTTGCCTAAAAACCCCATATGCAAGTTTATGTATAGATTTGGGCTATGATCATATCATATAAATTGAGACATTTAACAAGTTGACACCTTTTGATCCTTAACATGTGTAGTTTATGCAAGTTTCACCCCTATTATGATTAGATTTATTTTAATTGTCTATATGTTGTGATAATTTATCTTTGTGCTAGGTGTTAGACTATACAAGTCTAGCCTATATTATGCGTTGAATAAGCGAACGTATAAACGTGGGGTAGGGGTAATATTAAGGATTTAATATTAAAAAGTTGGGGTGCAATTGATATGATTTTGCATGCCATAAGTGGATGGCCATAATTGAGTCAATTATGGACATCATTAAAAGTTGACTTAATTAATAATTTGAATAGGGAATTATTAAAACTGGGGTAAAAGATTTTAAGTGTTAATCAATGCTTAGGACACGAGGTTGGACTCGTTTGTGACGTAAACCTGCCCGGACCCGCCCGGCAAATCCAGTGGTCACAAATGTCAGCCCAATGTGAGAGGTCCTAGGCCTAAACTAAAGCATAACGGTTGTAAAGACACGAGGTTAGACTCTTTTATGGTGTAAGACTACCCGGACCCGCCCGACAAATCCAGCTGCCATAAATGCCAGTCTAATGTGAGAGGTCTTTATGAGGTTATGGCCTGAATGAATTAAGAAATACTTAACCAGATAAACATGTAAGGTGGGACATGGGGGTTAAGTAGATGCCTTGGGTGGCATGAGGAATCTAGGGGGTGCCCTTAGTGGCATGTGAAATACGATTAGTAAGACTTAACCAAACACACATGTAAATGAACATGACTAAGAGGGTTAAGTGGGATATACTAGTGACAAGCTTAGGTGGGTAGCTTGTGGGGGCCCATTTCGACCAGTATCCCAAATGTATCTTGGTGGGCTCGACCCAAGTCGAGGACGGGACACGCATGCTGGGTTCGACTGTAAGAGGCCAAAACGGGGAGGGGTGGCAACGCAAGTCCAACGGGTTTCATATGCGTGTGTGGACCCGGGCTGGTAGATAAGACGTTGTTGCATCGTGTAGGTATAAGCTGTGCATTCTCAAGTTGTATCGGGTTGCCACTTTAGGGGAGTGATACACCCCATTGTGGGGCCAGCACGGGTATCTACGAGTAGGGAGCCGATCGAAAGTGGGTAGTGGGGTACACCTAGTGGAGATAGGGGCAGACGACACCTATGTAGTCAGCTAGGGGTACGTAAGGCTATTTATAAAGTTTCTGTGTGAAGCAAGTGGGATCAAACAATAGGGTGACTGGTGTGGTGCAGTGTAGTAATGTGCGGTGCAGTGTAGTAATCATTCGTTAGTAATTAGGTGTGCCTTTACTGTTATCTTTAACGTTATCTTAAATGCTATGTTTATCTTCCTAAGAGTTCATAGACATTTACTTGTCTTCCAGTTTATGCCTTAGTCTAGTTATTTTGATAATAGTATTGTTAGAATTATTATACTCGCCAGACTTTATGTTTGACCCCCTCTATTTCTATCCTTTTTCCCCCTCTATGTCCTCAGGTTGGGCCCAACTCTAGTGGAGTTTGATTGAATTGCTTCATCTCTCTTGGAAAGCTTGGACCGTTGAAGTAAAGTCCAGCTTGTTATCTTTTTAATGGCTATTTATGTAACGGGATTATGTATTTTGTTTTCTGAAGGTGGATATTGTACTTGGTTTTATGATGAAACAAACATGTTTAATTTCCGCTGCAATAAAATGAAGTTTTAGATTTCCAAGTACTATTTATTATCTGTCTTGTTGTAATTTTTCTGTTCTATATTCACTTATAACCTCCATGGAAGTTAATGCATTCCCTTTGTGAGTGACATTAATGGACGTGGGGTGTTACACGTGGTATCAGAGCTTAAGGTTACCAGAACAGATAAAAATACTTTAGAAAAATAGTTATTTTTGGAAGAAGTGTTTTCAAAAACATGTTTTAATGAGAAATTTAAAGAGAAAGGTTTTTAAGAAAAACATAATCCCCAATAGGCACCTTTCTTTATCTTTCTAATTCTCCATTTTGAATCTTTCCTTTTTCGTTTCAGCATGGCTGAAGATCTTAATCTACCCGACGGTGTAACGATACCAGGATGGTATAGGAGGTTATTAGAGGCTAGGGCCGCTGCAGGTCTAGCCAATGTTCCACCATCACCAGTTGCACCTGTTCCTCCTCCTCCTCCTCGCATAGATACTTTTGCAAAGACGTGCAAGGAATTCAAGGCTATGGGTGGAAAACCATTTCAAGGGTCAGAAACGTTTGTGGAAGCTAGAGATTAGCTTAAGGAGGTGGAAGAATTGCTAGAAATCTTTGAAGTAGAAGAAGGGAGGAGAGTTCGATTAGCAGCTTGGTTGATGAAGGGAGAGGCCTCGTTTTGGTGGGAGGTCACTAATGGGGAGCGTCCTGTTGACTCTTGGGCGGATTTCAGACGTAGGTTCGAGGCGAAGTTTCTCTCAAGGGCGGAAGAAAATCAATATATGGAAAGGTTCTTGACATTGAAGCAAGGAAGCTCATCAGTGAAAGAATATGTCAATAAATTTAATTTGTTAGCAAGGTTTGGCTTGGACTTAGTGAACATGCCGGAGAAGAAGGCGCTGAGGTTCGTGAATGGATTGAATGAACCATTGCAAGGGTTGGCTATGACCCACATCCCTATGGGGGCCACCTTTGAGAAGTTAGTAGAAATGGCGCTCATGCATGAGGAGAAAAGCGCTAAAGCTGATAAGGCACCCGAGAAGAAGGGGGATCAGAAGAAACCACAACAACAAAACAAGAAGGGTGGAAAAGACAATAATGGCAAGGGAAAGAAGAAGTGCTTTAACTGTGGAACCCCAGGCCATCTCAGCAAGGATTGCCGAAAGAAAAAGAAGACAGGCTGTTTTCATTGTGGCGATGCGGGATATTTAGTGAAGGACTGCCCAAAGAAGGGGCAGATGGCAGGAGCTACCTCGGGAGGACAGGTGCAGGCTCTTATGGCACCAAGGCAGGCAAGGGGACAAGTTCAGGCTCTCGCGGTCCCACCGCTGCAAGAACGAGGTAGAACCATTTCTGTTGAAAGCTTAGTTTTTCTGTTTGATCATCCTGTCCGTACCTTATTCGATTCGGGCGCATCACATTCGTTTATCTCTACATCATTAGTTAAATCACTGCACTTAAACACCAGTTTAGTAGAGGATCCCTTAGTTGTTTCGAATCCAATTGGGGGCTCAGCTTATTTGTCTATGATGTGTTTGGATTTGAAAATTTCCATACTTAGCGTTGAATTTAGATGTGATGCTTATGTGTTGGGCTTCACGGGCTATGGGCTAATTTTAGGAATGGATTGGTTATCCAGAAATGGGGCCGTTCTTGATTGTGAAAGGAGAGTAGTTAGGCTCGTGACTCGCCTTGGCAACACTCTCGAAATCTTTTGTAATCCCATAAATTCGGTTATGCTAAGTTATCTAGAATCGCTTGACGCGTCTAAGGAAAATCTACGATCTGTTAGAGTGGTCCGAGAATATTCGAATGTGTTTGAGGAGGTGAAGGGCTTGCCTCCGAAGCAGAAGAGAGATTTTCGAATATATCTTGTGGATAATGCGAAACCAGTATCTTTGCTAGTACGCCACATGGCTCCACGTGAAAGGAGGGAACTCGGTAAGCAAGTGAAGGAGTTGCTTGAGAAGGGGTTCATAAGACGAAGTATATCGGAGTGGGGTGCTCCAGTAGTATTTGCCACGAAGGCGGATGGGTCCCTTAGACTTTGTGTGGACTATAGAGAACTTAATAAGCTTACTAAGAAGAACAGACACCCACTGCCGAGGATTGACGATCTCTTCGATCAGTTAGTTGGCGCCTCAGTGTTTTCTCAGTTGGACTTAGCCACTGGTTTCCATCAGTTGAGAGTGGCTGAGGATAGCATTGACAAGACTGCCTTTAGGACTCCGGGCGGTTTCTATGAATGGCTAGTGATGCCCTTCGGTTTGATAAACGCCCCAGCATATTTTGTTGATTTGATGAGTAGGGTGTTTAGGGAGTACCTTAACAAATTCGTGGTAGTCTTTGTAGATGACATCTTGATCTTTTCTAAGGATGAAGAAGAGCATGCCCTACATCTTAGGGAAGTGTTGGAGACCCTACGAGCGCTAGCCTTAAGGCTAAATTTTCTAAGTGTCACTTCTGGAGTAAGGAAGTACGGTTCTTGGGGCACGTGGTTTCCAAAGAAGGGATAGCCGTGGATCCCACGAAGATGGTGGCCATCCAAGATTGGAAGGTCCCTAAAAATGCTACCGAAGTGAGAAGTTTCTTGGGGTTGGCTGGCTACTATAGGAAGTTTATCAAAGACTTCGCAAAGATATCAGCTCCATTGACACGCTTGACGAAGAAGAACCTAGTTTTCACATGGGACGTAGATTGTGATGATGCGTTCCAACGTTTGAAGAGAGCTTTGACTTCAGCCCCAGTCTTAGTATTGCCAGACGGGAGTAAGCCGTTTACCATTTATACTGATGCTTGTGGGACAGGACTAGGCGCAGTCTTAATGCAAGAGGGTAGGGTAATAGCCTATGGTGGAAGGCAGTTGAGAGCGCATGAGAAAAATTATCCTACACATGACCTAGAATTGGCCGCTATTGTTTTCGCGCTTAAGTCTTGGCGTCATTATCTTCTTGGCGAGAAATTCAAATTATTCACTGACCACAAATCTTTAAAATACCTATTCTCTCAAAAGGACTTGAACTTAAGGCAGCAAAGGTGGATGGAGTTCTTAGCGTCCTACGACTTCGAAATAGCCTATACCCCTGGCAAGGGTAACGTGGTGGCAGACGCCTTAAGTAGAAAAAGATTATCCTTAAGTCCTTTGTTTGTTGAGCGGCGAAGTTTAGAATTCATTTCAATGTTTGACTTTAGACCTTCCGTTGACTTCGTACCCAGTTTGCTAACATCCTTAGAGGTCAGACCTACGCTTTTGGGACGGATTGGTGAGGCATAGCGAGACGACCCGCAGTTGGTTGAGTTAGTAGAAAAACTCAAAGGAGGGGAGTCATCAAGCCGTCTCCGTAGGTATACCCTAGATGATAAGGGTTGGTTATGTAGGGACGGTAGACTTTGTGTACCAAAAGACGATGACCTAAGGAAGACTATTCTTGACGAAGCACATCATTCGAAGATGACCATTCATCCCGGCGGGGACAAGATGTACAAAAACATGAAGAGAGTTTACTTTTGGGCCGGCATGAAGAAAGACGTGGCCGAGTATGTCGCTAGATGCTTGGTGTGCCAACAAGTAAAAGCGGAGCAAAAGAAACCCGGTGGGTTGCTTCACCCATTGGAGGTTCCATTATGGAAATGGGAAGAGCATCTTCCATTGGTTGAGTTCACATATAATAATAGCTTTCAGTCCAGCATTGGTATGGCACCATTCGAAGCTCTATATGGACGACCTTGTCGTTCACCTACATGTTTGTGGGAATCTACGGATAAGATCTTACTTGGGCCCGATATGATTAGGGAGACTTCGGAGAAGATCGACTTGATTCGAAGGAGGATGAAAGCAGCACAGGATAGGCAGAAATCTTATGCGGATAAGAGGAGGACAGATCTCAAGTTTGAAGTTGGGGACATGGTCTTTGTCAAAGTGTCTCCATTACGAAACGTTGTTCGCTTTGGGTCCGTTGGGAAATTAGCACCAAGGTTTGTAGGGCCGTTTCCTATTAAGGAGAGGATTGGACGGATGGTGTATAGAGTGGAGTTGCCCGAGAAACTTAGTGGTGTACATGACGTATTCCATGTGTCACATTTGAGGAAGTGCTTGCACGAGACCACGGAAGTGGTAGAGCCGAGCTTGCTTAGAGAGGTGGAGATAGAGCGTGATGCGACAATTCGACGAGCTCCTACGCGCATTCTTGGGTCGGAGATCAAGAGGTTGAGGAATCGAGAGGTCAGACTAGTCAAAGTGCAATGGGGAGATGATGAGAGCAACGCTACTTGGGAGAAAGAAGAGAAGATGCGTTCACGATACCCTTTTCTTTTTGAGGGTATGTCCTTTAATTTCTCCTTTATCGCTTAGCTTGTACTTATCTTATCTTTAGTATATCCTCTCGCTAGTATCTTTGACCTTTAGTTAGGATAATCCTATGGTTGAAACATGTGTTTGAGACATGTTATGTATGGTGGATGCAAGTGTTTGCTAGTGGTTGCTCGTGGATGCATATACACACACTATTAGGCACCAGATCGGCTCAGTCACTTCATATTGCATATTGCATATATATGGATGTATTTAGTAAATTGGATGTATAATGGTTGTATTATCATATAGTTGCTGCATTCGGGTGGATGGTTGTGCATGCATATAGAATTAATATGTATCATTAGGAATTTTTTGCATACATATTGGACGCATGGCACTATCATGAATTGCACTAAGGAGGTCGACTGAATCAGTAGACCGCCTAATTTTGCATTATATATGGACATATACACACACTGTGCATATAAACATTAAAGCATTAGAAGTCTTTTAAGGACAACGGATGCTGGTGTTTGATGGTTGGGTAGATGGACGATTAGATGGTAGGATATACATTCTTCTTGACCTGGAGATTTCGGGGACGAAATCCTTTAAGGAGGGGAGAATGTAACACCCCGTAATTTTATAACATTAAAATTCACAAATTAAAGTATACTTAATTTTTAGAAAAAATTTAAGTGAAATGGGTTGCGCAGAGAAATATATATATTGATATATATATATATATATATATAAATTAAAAATTAAATTAATAAATATGCGAAAAAGTTCAAAACAACGAATTGGGAGGGGGAATAACCGAACCGGCCCATTTTTGAGGTCGACCCGAGCCTCGCTGGGTCGACTAGGGGTTAATCCAGAGTGTTTGGCTGTCAACCCGTGGGCCGATTCACTCAAATGCAGATTTTGCATTTGATTGGTTCTCATGGTTCAGGGTTAATCTAATGGTCCTAAATAACTTCCTACACCTATAAATACATCCTAATGCTAACCCTAAACCTAATTAAAATAGAATAGTTACCGTCATACCATCGCCATGGAAATCAATGGAGCCGCCGCCAACTAAGAAAGAAGAAAAGCAAATTCAATTCTAATTCTCTCAACCCTAAAGCAAAGCAAAACTCTCTCTTTTCTTCTCTAAATAGTGAGTATGATGATCTTAACAAGATTATTATCATTTTAATTAGGTTGAGTTATAAATGGATTATGAGTAGATGATGTGAATTATCATATATGTTGTTGTAAACCCCTTTTGCTATCATGTATATTGTAAATCCAATGTTATGTGATGATGATATCTTATATGTTGTAAATCATGCTATGATGATGTTATGTATGTTGAAAGTTTCTATGCTAAGTTGTGATGAATCATACATGTTAAAAAGGCCATGATGTTACCATCATGCTAGTTAGTTCATATTAATTAAATCATCATGTTTGGGTTATGTTGATCTATATGACAAGTCACATATGCAAGTTAGATTGATTAGAAAAGTTATGAACATATGCCAAGACATCTATTATGACATCTAGAATTATGCTATGACATATGTGATATCCTATGCTAGTTCACACCATCATTATGTTGCCTAAAAACCCCATATGCAAGTTTATGTATAGATTTGGGCTATGATCATATCATATAAATTGAGACATTTAACAAGTTGACACCTTTTGATCCTTAACATGTGTAGTTTATGCAAGTTTCACCCCTATTATGATTCGATTTATTTTAATTGTCTATATGTTGTGATAATTTATCTTTGTGCTAGGTGTTAGACTATACAAGTCTAGCCTATATTATGCGTTGAATAAGCGAACGTATAAACGTAGGGTAGGGGTAATATTAAGGATTTAATATTAAAAAGTTGGGGTGCAATTGATATGATTTTGCATGCCATAAGTGGATGGCCATAATTGAGTCAATTATGGACATCATTAAAAGTTGACTTAATTAATAATTTGAATAGGGAATTATTAAAACTGGGGTAAAAGATTTTAAGTGTTAATCAATGCTTAGGACATGAGGTTGGACTCGTTTGTGACGTAAACCTGCCCGGACCCGCCCGGCAAATCCAGTGGTCACAAATGTCAACCCAATGTGAGAGGTCCTAGGCCTAAAATAAAGCATAACGGTTGTAAAGACACGAGGTTAGACTCTTTTATGGTGTAAGACTGCCCGGACCCGCCCGGCAAATCCAGTTGCCATAAATGCCAGTCTAATGTGAGAGGTCTTTATGAGGTTATGGCCTGAATGAATTAAGAAATACTTAACCAGATAAACATGTAAGGTGGGACATGGGGGTTAAGTAGGTGCCTTGGGTGGCATGAGGAATCTAGGGGGTGCCCTTAGTGGCATGTGAAATACGATTAGTAAGACTTAACCAAACACACATGTAAATGAACATGACTAAGAGGGTTAAGTGGGATATACTAGTGACAAGCTTAGGTGGGTAGCTTGTAGGGGCCTATTTCGACCAGTATCCCAAACGTATCTTTGTGGGCTCGACCCAAGTCGAGGACGGGACACGCATGCTGGGTTCAACTGTAAGAGGCCAAAACGGGGAGGGGTGGCAACGCAAGTCCAACGGGTTTCATATGCGTGTGTGGACCCGGGCTGGTAGATAAGACGTTGTTGCATCGTGTAGGTATAAGCTGTGCATTCTCAAGTTGTATCGGGTTGCCACTTTAGGGGAGTGATACACCCCACTGTGGGGCCAACACAGGTATCTACGAGTAGGGAGCCGATCTAAAGTGGGTAGTGGGGTACACCTAGTGGAGATAGGGGCAGACGGCACCTATGTAGTCAGCTAGGGGTACGTAAGGCTATTTATAAAGTTTCTGTGTGAAGCAAGTGGGATCAAACAATAGGGTGACTGGTGTGGTGCAGTGTAGTAATGTGCGGTGCAGTGTAGTAATCATTCGTTAGTAATTAGGTGTGCCTTTACCGTTATCTTTAACGTTATCTTAAACGCTATCTTTATCTTCCTAAGAGTTCATAGACATTTACTTGTCTTCCAGCTTATGCCTTAGTCTAGTTATTTTGATAATAGTATTGTTAGAATTATTATACTCGCCAGACTTTATGTCTGACCCCCTCTATTTCTATCCTTTTTCCCCCTCCAGGTCCTCAGGTTGGGCCCAGCTCTAGTGGAGTTTGATTGAATTGCTTCATCTCTCTTGGAAAGCTTGGACCGTTGAAGTAAAGTCCAGCTTGTTATCTTTTTAATGGCTATTTATGTAATGGGATTATGTATTTTTTTTATGAAGATGGATATTGTACTTGGTTTTATGATGAAACAAACATGTTTAATTTCCGCTGCAATAAAATGAAGTTTTAGATTTCCAAGTACTATTTATTATCTGTCTTGTTGTAATTTTTCTGTTCTATATTCACTTATAACCTCCATGGAAGTTAATGCATTCCCTTTGTGAGTGACATTAATGGACGTGGGGTGTTACAGTAATGGATACTTGTTCTTCTAGGTCATCTTGTTCAGCTCACGATAATCCGTACACAATATCAACGATCCATCGGCCTTGGTCGCAAACACAACTGGTGCACCGCATTTGGATACGCTTCTCCAAATGAATCCTTTTCCGAAAAGGTCGCGTACTTGCACCTCTAACTCTCATTGTTCCTTAGGCGTCATCCGCCTAAGAGGCATGAGATAGGTCTAGCACCTTCGACCAAATCGATTCTGAACTCAATCTCACAATACGGTGGCAACCCCTTGACCTCGTCAAAGACATCAACGAACTCACGAGCGATCGACACCGATGAAAAGTATTCTTGTGGAATCACAAGAGAAACTAAATAACTCACGAAGACATCATCTTGGAGCTTACATCGAAATCACAACCATTCTCCCTTCCACATTCCCGACCGTCACCTCCAGCTTCTCACAATCTACTTTTGCTGCATACCTCTAGAGCCAGTCCATACCCAAAATAATCCCAAACCCAACGAAGTTCAAAACAAAGCAATCATACACAAAGGTGCAACCATAACTCGACGACACTAAACCCCAACAAATCATACACAAACCGGACAACCCCCGACTGGATTAGTCACGATAAAAGGTCTATCACAAATCTCGAGTTCCAAACCCAAGCGGTACACAAGCTCATTGCAAATGAAAGAATGTGACGCTCCAGTATCGAACACCATACGAACTAAATCATATTTAACAGAAAGAATACCTTGAGCGACGACACTCTTCCCTTTCTCCTCTACCATAGGAGCCCTTGAAGATGATGGCACAACTTCCAAAGCATACACCTTCACAACTTGCTTACCCTCAGCCAATTCTAAACAATCCTTCTTGTCATGCCCAGGCTTTCCATACTTAAAGCGCTTCTTTTCAGCTTTTGGATTCTTACAGTCCTTGGAATAATGGCCCTTCTGTCGCAATTAGAAAGTCACTTCGCCCTTTTGCTTTTTCTGACCATCTTTTCATTTCTGTTGTAGTAATTTCCTCCTTTTGTTATTACCACCTTACTATGGTTTCGATTCTTCTTTAGCTGCAACAATAGTGTCTTCCTTGGGAAACAAACTCCCGTGCCTCAGAGCTTTCTCGACCTTCTTCTCATAAGTATCATCCAGATGATCAACCAGTTGATTTCCAAGGTATTTGTCCAAGCCCATGACAAACTTCTCGTTCTTATGATAAGGAATCTTAACATACAAACGAGCATACTTCGACAAAGCTTCGAAGTCAAAAACATACTCCAACACTGGTCAACCATTCTGCTCAAGCTCGACAAACCTTTTAAATAGAATAGATTTCTGAATAGTAGAGATAAACTTCGTCTCAAACTTAAATTGGAACTTCTCCCATGAAATCTCATCTTCTAGAGTCTCTAGAGTGACAGAGTTCCACCAATCCATGGCTCTGTCCTGTAGTCGTCTCGATGCAAGCTTCCTCTTAGTCGCATCGTCAATTCCCAAGTCCCCAAAGATCCTAATGCAAATATCAAGCCATCCTTAAATCTCTTCAGTTGGTTCCGTCTTTTAAACTGCTTCCTCCTAGAGTGGTGAAATCTTTGCATAGCTTTGCGAAGTCCTCGACTCTTGGCACATGCACTTGAACTCCTACATCTACCGCAGCTGTCTCCTAAGCGGGTACCCTCCTCATGATCGTTGCCATCATGGCCTCAAACATAGCTGGGTAGTTTGGTATACCGCTACTACCCCCTACAGGAACAGTCTCCTCCCTAGCAGCGTGTCTCGATGGTCGACGACTCATTCTAAATTTGTAATATAGAATGATTAGTCCATGTACGAGAAAAACTGCAAATGGAGTTCAAACGTTACTATACTACATACTAATATATGGTATATATCCATCAGAAATCTACAAATACCTCTCTCATATGTAATTACGCCTTTGAACTTTGGCTAGAATCGATAACCAAAGCTTTGATACCAAATGTGACGACCTCCCGTCTCCTGCACTTAACAAGGGAAATAATGCACTGAAAGGCGTGCCAGGTAGTTATGGACGATCATCGAGATAGGTAAACACATGCGGAACCTGTCATATAACTCACAACGCAAGGATAAAATATAATAGAACATATACATAGGTAATAACAGTAAAGCTGATTTGTACATAATTTTAAGCTTTCCATATCACCATGAATTATCTATACAAAAAATTTGATACAACAACAAATTCTGTACAAAGTGCCTCACTACAAGTCACTCGCAAAAAACATCAACAACGCAACAGAAAATAGCAAATAGTAGGTAATAGGAAACTAATACGTAAGCCTCCAGCTCTTAATCGTACAACAACATCGTCCTCACTAAGAACAACTACTTGTTACCTGCTACTCATCCTGCCCATCCAACACATGGATGAACATCCCATGGTAATAAGAGGAAGCATAAAACTTTGAGTAAGACAATAGTCTTAGTGAGTGATAAAACATCTTTCTAACATCATCAATAAAGTATATGAGAATAGGCAGATTAATGAACTACTCTACCAACATCAACCGAGAAGAAACCAAACACGTCTTCCCCACATCCGACAGTGATAACCTTTACAATAATCAAGTAGAAACAAACAGTACATTCATGGAAATCAGTTATCAAGCGTAGACCATCCTATTCGATGTCGACATTTCCCAAGCACAAGCCCCGAAGGCTTAAACCAACATTAGACAAGCACCCAAGAGATATCTCGTTCGACGTTGAATAATCTACGTAAGACGATACAAGAAAAAGAATCATCATCCATGACTCTGGCTATCATCGCCAATCCTGCTTTAAAACCATCTTAATCGTATGACCGGCTAAACATCTTGACATTGACTGTCAAGGTCTAATGGTAAACCCCGGTTCTAGCAAAACTCCATACGCCATACAATGAAACGTATCTAGGCCTGTCAAGCTGCCGAGGGTACTCGACCATTCAACCAGTATTTTAGGTGTCCCTATTATACCCCTACTTTGAGTCCCCTAGAACCTATGACAACGATAATTCCTTGGCCTCCATAACTCTAGTCGTCATCACTGACGACTATCCATAAGCTCAAAACACACTTGAACAACCATTATCCACGAGCTCTAAACACATTTGAGTCGTCTCCGTATTCGTTGCATTTTGACGATCAACGAACACTTCACAATGCATCATATAATGCCCCTTGAATTCGCATAGAAGCTAGAACCATCATCGACTCAAAAAACAAGCTTTGTTTGGTCGATACTGCATTTCATATCATTCCAGCTTTTTCGCTATGAAAAATAAAGCACAAAGTCAAAACTGTTTTTACGGCGTTTTAATATGCTATCATATCTCCTGGTCCAATTCTGGCACTTTGGCACTTGGTACACTAAAAACATTGCAAATCCCCAGCGTGCGCCTTGGCAGATCAGCTATTTTACCATGTGTAGCGCATCTTGGCCTGGTACTTGGTACTTTGGCAGTTGGTATTTGGCACTTGGTATTTTGGCATTTAGCCTGATCCATACCATAACGTTTAGAAATGCTATAATATGTTTCGCTCGGTCCATCCCCCTAGTACTACCCGATCCATGATTTCTCCAACGCGCACTTTGGCAGATCACCTGTTTCACTGTGCGTAGGTCAATGTGGTACTGGTATTCTGGTACTTTGCCCCGATCCATACCATAACATTTAGAAATGCTATAAAATGTTTTCGCCTGATCCATGCCAAATGTGCAGATCCCAAGCAAGCACTCAGCCAGATCCAATTTTTTCACATGTGCATGCCTGTGTTGGTACTGCCTGATCCATGCACAACATTTTTACCCGATCCATGCCTATTAAACCTATTATAGTGTTTTAAACGATTCAATCAATATAACTACAACAAATCATGCAATTATCAACAAACATTAAAACAACGATTTAACAACTAATCAAATCATTAAATGGATCTAAACAAAGAATTAATATATGATTTTACAGTTTATAAGTTGCTAGATTAGGTCCTATGGTGATTTGAAATTGAAATCATACTTAATTGATTAGATCTATTTGAAAACAACTTGAAAGGATGAGCACATGATCATATGACCCATATACTCGATTGAATCCGCGCGAGAGATGCTTATCACTTACCAATTCTTCGAATTAACTTGAAATCACTTAATTCACAATATGGATAACGAAGAATTATCTCTAAATATCTTGATTTGATGCGATCTCCCTTGTCTCGATGTAGATCTAACTTCGCTTGATATAAATATAAAATTTTATTGGTGGAAAGGTGTATTTGATTGAGAAAGGAGAATCACAAGCTCAACCAAATGAGAGATTGAAGAAAAATAACTCTCTCTCCATCCCTCTAACCCCCTGTTTATAGCCAAAAGCCCACTAACAGGCCACACCAATTCAGCCAATTAATAACTAGCCAAACCTGAACAGAATTTTGTGAAACCTTAAAACAACGATTCCTCTCAAACCGCTGAACAAAATCTTTAATGTGACCACTCTACGGAATAGGAAACATCATTTCCTTTCCAATGAAATCAATCCCAGCATCTTATTCGATCGCAGTCAAAGGTTATTCCCTACACAAAACTGACAGGGGCAAAATAGTTACAGATAAGATTGTTAAAAAATACGGACATGTCTCACATCCCCATAAACAACATATTAAAATAAGGGAATTAACTACAAATATTTTACGATCCTCCGATACGTAAAATGCAGACTATTACATATAGTGGACAGTAAATCTTTTTTAGCTCTCGTACACATATTCCATTTATTTAAAACGATAATTTTATTGTTAAATATATAGGGTTTGTATTTTAAAATGTTCTCACAGTTAGAACTATTCTCAAGTCTTATAATAAAAGACCCATTTCCTTTTGATAATAGTTGAAAATTTCTTGTTGGTTTCCATATTCGTTCAACATAATTTTTAAGGTGTAGATGGTATGATCTAGTTCTATAGACATAGGAAATGATGGAATTTTTTCATTTTTCCATGGATATGTATGCCGTAGTGATAGGAATAGAGACTTTCTTTTTCGAGTTTATATCAGTAGGTTCAATGAAACTCGGATCTACATGTTCATTCTGTGATTCCCTAGTTCCTCCCAATGCTGCCTGGATCCATGATTTGGATCTCCCTGTCGCTATGTCAGCCTGCACGTTAGCCGAATCAAAAGAGGATTGCCTTATTTTCTTTATGCGATGAACTTGTTAATCATCAGATCCAGTTCAAGCATACTTTCCCTACCATTATGATTCGAAACCGTAATAGGTCGCCCTCTTTTTCGGACATTGATCCATTCGTTTCTAGTCAATGATTCGATCTAGCCTTCACCCCCCATGCTATCTCTTTTTCCCAGCCTCCGATCTGGAGGTCTACCTTTATCATTATTGACTCTGATCGCATCTGCCATGAGCTTCGTTAGCGCCATCTTCACTCTTAGAGGAATTTTGAAACATTGTGTACAATTAGGAAACCGAATGACTCTCTCTCTCTCTCTATATATATATATATGCACACACATATATACATATATGTGGAAAGTCCTTTTAAACTCAAATTGATGACACAAAATTTGATACACAAATTGTGGACCATTAGATCTCTTCATCAATTCCACCTTTCATGAAAGACAAACAAATCCAGTAGTCCACAATTTTTGTATTCATTTTCTTGTCACAATTTGTGTTCAAATAGACGCTCTCATATATATACATTTACATACACATACACACACTCAAATATATATACATACACACACACACACACACACACATATATATATATATATATATATGTATACATACATATACATGAGATTCGATTAAGAGCATCCCAAACAGTGCAACATCATTATAGCCTCCTTAATTTCCACCACATTCTCGTTTCTCTCTCTTTCTACTAACTCTCTCCCCAACTAACTTATTTAAATATAAATGAGCAACCCAAATCGAGAAACAATTAGGGTGCTATAGATTGTGTGTGTATGTCTCTCTTTTTATGTATACATACATACATATATACATACATATATATATATATATATATATATATATATAATAGCCTTTTGATAAGGCCGTTACTTTTTGGACTTGGATATCTGGATTGCTCATAATACAGGTACAGACTTGTGCAAACTTGGACCAAGCGTCATAATTGATGTTCGCTTGGGAATCAAAAAATAACTCGACACAAATTGATCATTTTCAGGCATCATCCAGTCACTTAGAAATAGCTTGATTGGCTCACTAGATCACTCCATATTTATTTGATCGACCACGCACATATCCGGTTAATCACATCAGAGAAGCATTATCGGCATGGTCTGATCACCTGAAAAGGCATGATTGCCTCATGGGTTTACTTGGAATTTATTGGTCGATCATTTTCGGAATTAGATCGATCACCTCAGAAAGTTGTGATCGACTCGATTCAATCACTCAGAATAACATGGATCTTTACATGAAATTCATCTCTCAAAATTGGCCCGATCACTCCTCGAATAGGTAGGAATCCAAGGGATCAATATGGAAGATACAGGTTATCGATCACCTGGGGAAACTTCAGATCATCGCGACAATAGATGACCGATACAATCAAATCATGTAAAAACAGAGAATCGAGGCACAAAAGGATATGTTCCGTTGCAGGGATCAGTATTTTGGATGGAAATTAAGAGATCAGTGCAACTCCTAGATCGAGTATGTATTAGTTTGGGGAGAATCGATCACTACAACAAATCACCTAAAAAATAGTGATCTGGACAAGGTTTTTAGGTAGAATCATTTGAACAAGCCATACGCTCGAAAAAATATCGAATTCAAAGATCACTCTTCTGGAGGCAATTCGAACCCACAAAAATCACTTCATCAACATGATGGATGCAATTAAAAATGAATGATCGGGCTATGGTGCTCGAACCCAAATCTTTAGGGATGATCGGGCACAATTGGATGAAACAGATCTAGTAAAAATGCATGAACAATGCGTCGGATCAAGTAGGAAATTAATGATCGAAGCATATAAACTTGGGATACAAAATTTAAATGAAGGAAACTTGAACATGGACACAAGATGAAAAATATCGATTCCACTACCTGAGGTGTCAGACCCGAACGTGGTCAATGGGCGGTCCAATTTTCGCTCCCACATTTTTGGGTGAGCCTATATCTTCAAGAGCTATAAATAATGTGACACCCCACCTCCATTAAGGTCACTCACAAAGGGAATGCATTAACTTCTGTGGAGCGTTATAGGTAAAAGATGCAGATAAATTACAAGACAAACAAATAAAGCAGCGGAAAATAAATAAAACTTTACTTTATTGATAAAACAGCAGCTTTTCCAACACCAAAACACCATTAACCAGTACAACAAAGTATCTGTTGTTTAACAAAATAAAGAAGCATAAAATGACAATGATATTCCCCAATAAAGCATGAGCCAGCCATAGCAGTGGAAAAGAGAGTCCAAAGCAATACATCGACTATCTTCGAGCTTGGAAAGAGAAACAATCCAAACTAAGCTGAGCTATTCTCTTCGTGACTACCTGGGGGGGGGGAATGGAAGAAAAGAGGAGAAACAAACTAGGTTAGACATAAGTCTGGTAAGTCCAATGACTTTCAGTATGTAAACAGGTAAAAGTAACATGACATGAATAAACTGAATATAAGACAATACCATGATAACAAGGATAACAAGATAACATAAGATTAGCATAAGATATGATAAGGCAAGATAAACCGAATGCGCTTCTACTCTTTCTCTTCTTCGCTACTACCCTGTTATTCTGATTTTTATACTCTGCACCAACTAACTAGTATCCTAACTAGTGTCTTTTATAGAATGGTTCGTATTTCCTACTAGTGTCCCAACTAGTATCCTGTGTTATATAATAAGGTGATCCTAACTCCGCAATTGTGGTAGCCTTCAGGTGTACATCTAGTATGAGGATCTTACCTCAATCAGCCTAATTGCCATGAAGATGTTAGATGTATCCTTACTACCTTAACCGATTGGCTCCTACTTATATTGATCTAGTTCTAGTTTGTGTCGCTCGACCCTCTACTTGTAGATGCCTGTGCTGGTCCCACTGTAGGGTGTATCAAGCTCTAAGGTGGCAACCCGACACGATCAAGATGCACAACATTATATCTACTGATGCCCAGTAGCTAATTCTTCCACTCCGGAATACGTTCACGCCCGTGATCCCGTCAGAACCTGCACTGCTGCACCACCAGCCGCTACTTTGACCGCTTATAATCAGCCCAGTAATCGTGCCCCACCCTGCCTAGTTCAGGGTACCATGATACATCTATGTGGGTTACTGCTGAAATGGGTCCCCGTTACTAGGGTTTCCTACTGGTTAAGTTTATGGGCCTATATATGCAAATATTACCCATCTACACGAGATGTACTTAACCCTCCCACTGATTCAAACATGTTTATTTAACGGTTAAGTTTGTGGGCCTACATATACAAATATCACCCACCTACCCAAGGTCCTCCCACTTATCAAGTCAATATGTATTATTGGTTAAGCTTGCCTTAACCCTATCCACTTTGTTCATGTAATATTGGTTAAGTGCTGTCCATTCATGTTAACTTAACCCACCCACACATCATGTTGTATTGGTTAAGTGTTTCCTATTAACTTAACCCTGTTCACTTATCATGCTATATTGGTTATGTGTTTCTCATTAACTTTACCCCACTCGTTCATCATGCTATATTGGTTAAGCGTTTCTTATTAACATAACCCTTCTCATCATCATGTTGTACTGGTTAAATGTTTCCTATTAACTTAACCCTGTTCATTCATCATGTTATATTGGTTAAATTAACCCTGGTCACTTGTCTAATTAACATGTTATAACGGTTAAGTGTTCTAAATTTACTTAACCCTCTCCACTTGTCTAATTAACATGTTATAACGGTTAAGTGTTCTAAATTTACTTAACCCCGCCTTCTTGTCTAATTAACATGTATAACAGTTAAGTGTTCTAAATTTATTTAACCCCTCCTTCTTGTCTAATTAACATGTTATAACGGTTAAGTGTTCTAAATTTACTTAACCTTACCATTCTTAGCATGTCTGTTTATTGGCATTAATTAATTTATTAATTCCCCAACCTCTCACATTAGAACTGTTGTTTGCGGTTGCTGGATGTGCTGGGCGGTTCCGATCAGACTTCTACCACAAACTCATTCTAACCTCGGGTTTTGGGCTAAATGCGCTAACGTCTCACATTAGATCTGTGTTGTTGTGGTTATTGGATGTGCTGGGAGGTTCCGGGCAGTTTTACACCGCAACTCAATCTAACATCGGGTAAGGCATGTTCATCTTTTAGCCAAATTACATATTTACCATACATGTCCAAGTCTAGATTTTACATCCTAATTTTCCCAATTTCACAAAACTAGTCATGTTTCAATTCTCAAGTTATACCCAACAAATTCGATTGCAAGTTATTAATCAAAATAAGCTACACCCAATCTTCCCAAATTTACAATAATAGTCATGCTCCAAAATCACAATATACATTATGCTTGGCGTCCCAACCAATAGTTATGCCCAATCTAGTTTTAATATTTCAGTTTACACCCAAAACTTGGTTTACATGCCAATTGAGACGACCCCAACCCCCCGTTCCCCGGTGGCAAGGGTAATCTTTGGAATATAACACATAGACAAATAACCGCAGAACAGAAATATATAAATACATCAGATAATGTACAACAGAATACACGGGATAAACATAAACGTGAGAGTTACATAGTATACAGGATCATACTTAGTACAAAATACAGTTCAGCTTTACATAAATTGTCTACAGCGGAATCAAAACATAATATGTACAACAGAAGCTGAACAGCATAAAAAGAAAGAAATGATAGAATCCACCTTCAGCTCCATAGGTATCCAGAAAGAGCCTGCTAAAACTTGAATACAAGGTTGCTTGCGTAGAAATAGGGGCACCCGAGTTTGCAATTGAAATAAACTACGAGTCAGTCATGGGACTGGTATGAGAAATCTACTTACTTTAATAATAAGTCCAATCACATGACCACGTCGCTAACGCGGAACGAGTTTACTCCATTGGATTGCCAGTGCTTTAAAACAAGTAAATCATTTAATCATCGCAATGCTTTTTATAAAAATGAAGCCATTATAAGACTTAGTTCCCATCACACAATGCAACGCAAATCGGAGGATAGAGTTTTACCTTATAATGGCCAAGATATGCTTGATACAAATAAAACAAAAGCATTTGATATTATTACTAGTGTTTATATGTTGAAAAACAATTTCAAGCATAAGTATCAATCATAGACGGCATGAGTACCATATATCATGTCGCCATATATAGGTTTACAATCAAAATTGCACGATGTCATAGTTGGAAATTGGATTTCCGTCATGAACCAAGGGAAGGGATCGTCCTTACCGAATTCGAGATGCTCTAGCCCATCCCTCAGGATACAGCCGCAACTGCACCTTGGATCGTCATGGCCGGTCCACACGAAGTGGATTAAAATGCCTGAACACTGCGTTTCCCCGCCCTATGGGGCGTCAACTGGTCATATCCGACCAAACCATCGGCTCCGAAGAGACCGAACTAACCGAGGCGCCTCACTATCCATCATCCACATAAGTAAAATGCCCGGGCGTGTAAAACCCAAAACACCACTCCTATCTAGAAGGAAACGCATGTCCTCCCTGAAGTCCTCTCCCATTTCTGGCTCATACCGGGGTATGAGGCTCGCGAATCAACGCTAAACACAAAGCTAGCTATTTAAAGCCATGCTTTGATCATCAACCACAAGACTCTGCTTTTCAACAAAAGCCTTGATCACAGCAACTCTGTATGCCACGTTGTCAATCTACAACGTCAGACACACATCCATCTACAAGTCCGTTCTGGGTCTGAACTAAACCGGAGGCACCTTATTCCTCTCACATATGCCCAATACAGGAGAGAGGCCCTCGCACATCCGAATGATCAATAAGTACGTTCGGATGACCACCATTGTAATCCTGTCAGGGAGCAACTCCTATCAAAGGCATCAGTAGCCATCCATTCGATGTGAAGATCATCGGTCTTGCACCATCTTCATATCTTCGACTTCTAACTGTCAATCAATTGTTTGAAATGAGAATTAACTCGGCCTTTTCAAATAATTCACGTATATTTAGAATTTCAAATCAATTAATTTCCATGGTTAAATTATTCGACATCTACAATTCAGTCATTAATGTAATTTTCACGTCAAACACATTCAACCATCAAATATCCAATAAACCGGGTAAATTCGGTTTATTTCCATTCCATATCGTTTATAATATTTTATAACTATTTATTGCTATTTTTATTTATTTTAAAAAAAAGCCAATTTATTTAGACAACGCTTCAGGCTATAACGCGGCCATAGCGCTGTTTTTCTTTAGATTTGATTTACACATATCTGAAAATCTAACCATTGGATCTTTACAAATTTTATATCATTAGAAAGATCTTTTCAAAGCGGACCCAACGGTTCTAGTTTTGGGAAAATCCGACGGTCGGATCTCCCAGTACAATCGTTTGAAGTTACGATTTCAAAATACGAATTGCAGCTTTGTTATTCGATTTATTTTAATTATATTTATATATATAAATAAATATAATTCATTCTGGCGCTGTTTTCATTCAGATTTGAATTAAACACTTCAGACAATCTAACCATTGGATCTTTACAAATTTGGTGTCGATGGAAAGATATTTCCAAAGCGGACCCAACGGTTTCGGTTTTGGGAAAATCCGACGGTCGGATCTCCCGGTACAATCAATTGAAATCACAGTTTCAAAATACGAACTGCAACTTCGTTATTCTATTTATTTTAATTATATATATATAATCTGTTCTTCGATTTCCAAACCATATTAATTTCATATATATGATAAAAATAATGTTTTTATCCAACAAATATTTATTTCAACACATGACTATTTTTAACACTTCATGTATATAATAAAAATGTAATTCTTATCATCAAAACAATTCATTTCAAACATGATTATTTTTAGTGATTCGTATATATAATAAAAATGTGATTTTTATTGTTAAAACAATTTATTTCAAACATGATTATTTTATATACTTCATCTACATGATAAAAATGTATTTTTTTATCTTTCAAACATTTTATTTTTCATATGAATATTTTTCCAACACATGAATATATTTCAATACATGAATATAAATCAAACACATGAATATTTCAGAAAATTTCGGTACCATAACGGCAGGGTAGTTAAAACCGGGACCTTCCCGAGTACGGCTCCTCGCTCTACCTTAAAGCCTTGCAGCTTTTGACAAGGGGGGTTTCAATATCTAATTCGTATGCAGAAGAATTTTCCCATATACTAATCCTATTGGGTTTCAACCACAATCATTCATATCAACCATTCATATTTATCAACCAAATTTCACATCAACCAAAATCTAAACAATCACAACCAATATATATATCGTCCATGGTCTATGGACGAGGGGAGTGTATATATAGATATACATATATAAATATATTTTTAATTTATTTCAATATCATTTCAATTCCATTCAACGCACATATGATTTTTACAATGCATATATAACTTATACATCGCACATGCAACTTATACAACGCTTATACATGAGGTGTACAATGCTTATATAATTCATACATCGATTATATAATTTATACATCGTCATTCCATTTCGTTTATAATTTAGAAATCTCACATTGGGTTCCACTCCTCCAAAAATTCTCCGGTCTCTTCTAGAATGTAGAAGACGTCCACACGGTCCCGGTATCTCTTGTTTCACTGGATTTCGACCACATAGCAAAAGATATGATTTTTATAAGTTTGCAATGGTTTTAAAGTGTTAAAACTGTCTTAAAATTAAATAGCCAATACCTCCAGCAAAACCTTCCAAACTAGGTTTTGATTTTCAACATACAGTTGCACGATACGAAGATCGGGCTACGCTACCTGGAAGAGGAAGGAGAGGCGCGCAGGCGCCACCCCTGGTTGGAGAAATCGAACATCGTGGGGAGGGGGTACGGAGGCTCGAAGTCGTCGACTTCAGGAGGTCGATCTGGCCTCAATACACAATGAAAAAATCCAATCTTTATATGGATTTAAAGATGGGGATGTCCTCTAAAAAATTCTCAACTGGAGGGAGGTCTGATTTTGTGTGTGGAAGGAGAAATCAAGCCGGGAAGTTCTGAACTACTTCCGCCTTCGCGATTCAGAGGGATCGGGGAGAGAGAAAAAGAAATGGTGAATTCTGATTGGCCTGGCCCTTTTATATTTATGTTAAAATCCAAAAATACCCCTTTCTCCCTACGAACTCCAATTCAAACCCAACGACTGTCGTCCCTAGCTAATTATCCCTATTTTAGACACAATGGAATATGTTTCGTAGGCCCATTCGACTGTTTCAGTCAGTTATTCTTCAAATTAAAATATAAAACATTCAATATTTGATTTGAACATACATTTCAATTTGCCGGGGCCATATACTGATCCCAAAAATTCCAGAAAAATAAATCTGGCTATGTCTGGACGATACGGTCCCAACAAAACTAGTTTCGTCGAATTTGGAGACCGTTTGAAAAATGGCCATTTTCTGGTCGATCTAATTTGATTGAAATCAACCAAACCCATTTTCCTCTGCCACGCTCACATACTAACTTCAAAAATTATGGAATTTGAAACCTAGCAATAATTTGACATCTCGGATCCAACAAAAGTGGTTTCATCGAAAATGGAGGTCGTTTGCAAAATGTCTATTTTCAAGGGCTATATAACTCCATAACGACCTTTCTGAAAATTCATTTGGTCATAACTTTTGATAACCGCTATGATATTTCGATTTTTCAGATTCGTTAGAAAGATATTCATAAATAGATTTAAATATTTTTGGTTTCACTAAAATCCATTTTATTTTGCACCCGGTACAGTCAGTCAAATTTCGAATTCAAATTTTCAAACTGTCGTGCCCTTTCAGGCCTTGTTTTATAATTAAAATAAATATATTTATTTTCCAACATCGATTCAAATAGACTTTCGGTCGTTATTATTTAAAATAATTTATTTTAAATATTCAAAATCCACTAAAATAGCCAAATTAAAATTTTTAAATTGGTTCAGATTTTCCGGGTTGTTACAATCTCCCCCACTTAAAATATTTTCATCCCCGAAAAGGAACGAAGCTGAAAGTTGTTTAATTAACCAACTCAACTTTCATTCTGGCTTTCGTTCTTCAACTTTTCAGTTTCTAAGAATTTTCCAATTCTTCAAAAATTTGGCTAACACCCTAAATTTTCGAAAAATTTCGCCATAACCTCCTTCGTACGGGGAGGGGTTTGGAAATTTATTGGGTCGTATTAGGTACCCAATAAATCCTAATAAGCATACACATATTTATAGTGATATATTCCGGTGTCCACAGGGGAGTGTGTATAGATCATAACTCCAGAGAATAAATTCTCGTCACCCTATAAATGGTTTTTGTGCCTTAATGACTAGAGAGATGTGTTTATTGTCATCTCCAGACCCGTGTGGGGTTATTTAATTAATCTGGCAGTTTACCGTTATATTTTATATAGTCCGTATCAGTCTTCGGTTCAACCTGTAATATATAGTCACCGCCATACAAGCCTCTCGCTCGTATGGTAAATCTTCCACCTCGTCACATAAGCTCCAAATGCTTATGTGGTATATGATAAAGTTTGCTATCTTCAAGAAGTATGCCATGTAGTGTAGTTCAAAATTAATTGTTACTATCCTATGGCGACGTTTATTATTACACACAGAATAACCAGCACTCTGCATCCAATGGCATTCACAGGAGTTGATATAATAATAAAATTGTGCATCCAACTCATTAAGGTTTACCTATTTGTCGGGCACGCAAATAAATTCTTTACTCAACAGTGAATCCATTTACCTGTTCAAACATATATGATGTACATGCATGTATTTCTATCAATTTCCAATCAGTTCAATATTTGATTCAATTGCACAAATTTAACTTCATTCTCTTATTGGTTAAATTAATTATCATTCCAATAATTTGATTAATCAATTCATAATCATACAACACAAACAACAATCAATTTGTTGATTAACTTTTTGTAACATCGCACACCCGCTAAGGTCACTCACTAAGGGAATGCCTTAGCTTTGGTGGAGTATTTAGGTGAATATAAAACTGAAAAATTACAACAAGACAGATATAAGTAATACTTGATATTTAAAAACATCATTTCATTGCAGCAGAAGGTAAACATGTTTGGTTACATATCAAAACCAACAAGAGTCAAGTACAAAATATCCATCTCGTTAAAACATAAGTACATAATCCCACTACATACTAATAGCCATAATAGAAAAGATAACCGAGCTTTTCTTCAAGAGTCCAAGCTCCAAAAGATAGATAAAGCAATCCGATCAAAGCCCACTAGTGCTTGGCCCACACTGATAACCTGAGGGTTGGGGGGAAAAAGATAAAAACAACGGGGTCAGACATAAGTCTGAGCGAGCCCTATAACTTTAACAATACAATCATTGAAGTAATTAGGGTATGATATAAACCTGGTACGGTACGACTGGGGATAAATGACTACACTAAGCAACCAACTAGACTTAGGATAAACTAAGATAACGGTAAAGACGCGCCTATCCACCCAAGGATAAATACTATTCTGTACCACACCAGATCTACCCACCCAAGGATAATTCCTACACTGCACCACACCAGATCTACCCACCCAAGGGTAATTCCTACTTAAAGGTTGATCCCACTAAGTGTACTTAGTAATTTTTAATAATAGTTTTGTGTACCCCTAGCTGACTACATAGGTGCCGTCTGCCCCTATCTCCACTAGGTGTACCCACAACTTAGTAATTTTAATAGTAGTCTCGTGTACCCCTAGCTGACTACATAGGTGCCGTCTGCCCCTATCTCCACTAGGTGTACCCACTACTCCCCAAGCGATCGGCTCCCTACCGTAGATACCCGTGCTGGCCCCACAGTGGGGTGTATCACTCCCCAAAGTGGCAACCCGATAATATCAATGGTGCACGGCTTATATCTACACGATGCAACAACGTCTTACCTACCAGCCCGGGTCCACACACGCATATGAAACCCGTTGGACTCGCGTTGCCACCGCTACCCCGTTTTGGCCTCTTATTGTCAAGCCCAGTACGCGTGTCCCGTCCTCGACATGGGTCGAGCCCAATAAGATACATATGGGTTACTGGTTGAAATGGGCCCCCACAAGCTACTACTTAAGCTTGTCATTTTATCTAGTGCATCCCACTTAACCCCTTTTTCAAAATCATGCCCACTTACATGTTAAGGTTTGGTTAAGTCATCTAATCATATTTCAATTGCCACTCAAGGCACCCACTAGATTTCTACATGCCACCCAAGGCACCCACTTGATTTCCACATGCCACCCAAGGCACCCACTTAACCCTTTAATCATGTTTAGTTACATGTTCCACTTTGGTTAAGTATTCTAGTCGTATTCTCTATTGCCACCCAAGGCAACCCACTAGATTTTTCCACATGCCACCCAAGGCACCCACTTAACCCTTTAATCATGTTTAATTACATGTCCCACTTTGGTTAAGTATTTTAATCTTATCTTCTATTGCCACCCAAGGCAACCACTAGATTTCCTCATGCCACCCAAGGCACCCACTTAACCCTTTAATCATGTTTAATTACATGTTCCACTTTGGTTAAGTATTCTAATCGTATTTTCTATTGCCACCCAAGGCAACCACTAGATTTTCTCATGCCACCTAAGGCACTTACTTAATCTCCACATGCCACCCAAGGCACCCACTTAACCCTTCATGCCCCACTACATGCTTATCTGGTTAAGTGTTTCTTAATTGATTAAGAACGTAACCGTTGTAAAGACCTCTCACATTAGACTATCTTTTATGGCAGCTGGATTTGCCGGTTGGGTTCGGGCAGCCTTACGCCATAACCGAGTCTAACCTCGTGTCTATACACTTGTCACGTATTTAGTTTGTGCCTAAGACCTCTCACATTGGGCCAATCATTTGTAGCCGCTGGATATGCCGGTCGGTTCCGGGCAGTCTTATGCTACAAAAGGGTCCAACCTCGTGTCTTAGTCGATTAATTACACCTAATTAATCACCCCCATAATTTGTATTAATTATCCCTAATTAATTACAAATTTAACGATGTACATAATTGACTCAATTATGTCCATCCACTTTATGGTATGCATAATCATACCAACTTCACACCATTTCATTACATGTATATTAACCCCATCGTTCCCCACGAAATTCGCGAACATGACATAAAAGGGAAGATTCATCACAAATACAATGGGTTCAACTTGCATAACATTAGCATCAACATGGGTTTTAAAGGTGTCAACATGCATATAGCATCAAACCCAACTAGCATAAATAATCAACCCAAACTTGCATGAATCACATATGTCATAAAGAGATTAACTTGCATAAGTTACTTATGTCATACAAACGGGTAAACTTGCATATGTATGTATGACATACAAAGGTGTAAACTTGCACATGTTACTTGCATAAAATCAAACACCAAACTTGCATAACATGTCATGTATGAACTTGCATATAATCATACACCAAACTTGCATAACATATCATATATGAACTTGCATATAATCAAACACCAAACTTGCATATCATGTCATGTATGAACTTGAATATAATCATACACCAAACTTGCATATCATGTTATGTATGAACTTGCATATAATCAAACACCAAACTTGCATATCATGTCATGTATGAACTTGCATATAATCATACACCAAACTTGCATATCATGGCGTCATAATGGATCAATGTTTATCATAGTGATTTGCATAACTAGCATCATGAACACATAGCCTAACACTTGCATAACTTGCATAACATCATGATCATATATCATATGACTTGCATAACTTGCATAACATCATGAACATGTAGCATATGACTTGCATAACTTACATAACATCATGAACATGTAGCATATAACTTGCATAACATCATTAACACATAGCATATAACTTGCATAACATCATGAACATGTAGCATATAACTTGCATAACTTGCATAACATCATTAACACATAGCATATAACTTGCATAACATGCATAACATCATTAACACATAGCATATGATAACATAATCTTGCATTGATCCACATTCATAGCCATAACCTCATTATATCCTATCATAATCATTTCAACAATTGGTCATTAAGGCTATAGAAACTCACCACTTGTTGATTAGCACTTAAATGAAGAAGATTAAGTTGCTAGAGTTGATTAGAAGTTGATTTGAGAAGCTTTCCTCCTCTTTAATTTGTTGGTGGCTCCTCCTAGTTGCATTTTGACGGCATAACGACGTTGTCTCCAATTTTAGTATGAATTAGTGTAGTCTTAGGGTGTATTTATAGAATTAGGATGTAGTTTAGGCCCTTAGATTAACCCTAGATTAGGTTAGAGCCGTCAGATCTCGTCACAAGCCACCAGACACAGCCCAAAAGCCAAACTGATGCACCCAGGTCACCTGGGGTCGACTGGGCTCGACCAGGGAGGTCGACCCCCAGGTCGACACTAGGGTCGACTCCCTAGTCGACCTGGTGGGCAGTTCGACTCCCTAGTCGACCCCCAGGTCGACTCCCTGGGTCTGGCGGGAATTTTCCCGCCACTTCTGAAATTTGAAATTTCTGTTTTTAAATCTGTTTTTTAAATTTTCTGAAACTTCTTCGGGCCATATCTGGGTCATACGGACTCCGATTTTCGAAAACTCGGACTCTATTTCGCTTATTTTTCCGAGACGAACGCAATGGCATAGCCCGTTTCCCCTGGTTCAGATTTTTAAATTTAATTCTGCCCTGTTTTATATTATAGTAAGTTATTCAACATATGGGGTGTTACACTTTTCAAATACATACTAAGTAATTCATATACTCTTTTGAAATCATTTAGTCTATATAATTAAAAAAAATTACATCCATGAGAAGGAAACAACAGCAAAGTAGAAAACAATACGAAAATGCAAAATATTGTAAATGTACCTTGCACCAGAGTTAATCAGAGGCATCCACCCTGCAACTGGGATAGGCTTTCTTAATGCTCTCCTCAGTTTCCCAAGTACAGTCTCGCGGATCTCCACTCCATTGCACTTTGACTAAGTGAACCTTCTTGTTCCTCAACTCTTTAGTTTCCTTGCCAATAATCTTTATCGTCTCTTTCCTCACAGCCAACTCTGGAGTGATTTCCAAAGCTTGTTGCGCGACTACTTCCACGACCAAATTTTGATCATGCACATGCTTTCGAAGTTGAGATACGTGAAACAGATCATGTACTCCAGGCAAACAGCCTGGCAATTGAACTCTATAAGCGAGAGTTCCAATCCGTTCAAGTATAGGAAATGGACCAATAAATCTGAGCGCCAACTTCCCTGTTTTACCAAATCGGACTACTCCTCTCATTGGAGAAACCCGTAGATACACATAGTTACCAACAGAAAAAGATAAATCTCTCCTTCTCGAATCTTCATAGCTCTTCTATTGACTTTGAGCTGCTAGTAATCGTTTCTTAATGAAATCGACTTTATCCGATGCTTTGGGAATCATATCTGGTCCCAATACAAGTCTATTTCCAGGTTCTACCCAACAAGCGGGAGACCTGCACGGTCTACCATACAATGCTTCGAATGGTGACATTTTCAGGCTCGCTTGGTAGCTGTTGTTGTATGTGAACTCAGCCAAATGCAAGTGGTCATTCCATGATCCGCCAAAATCAATAACACAAGCCCATAGTAAATCTTCAAGTATACGGTTCACCCTCTCAGTTTGACCATATATTTGAGGATGATAAGCGGTGCTCAAGTTCAGTTTTGTTCCCAATTCTGCTTGGAATGCTTCCCATAATTTACTAGCGAAAATCGGGTCACAATCACTAACGATACTCATGAGTACTCCATGATGTAACACCCCGTATTTTATGTGAACATTAAAGTAACGAATTAAAGAATACTTAATTTTAAAAGTGGGAATTAGGGGAAACGGGTTTCGCCATTGCGTTCATCTCGGAATTCTGAGATAGAGTCTGAGTTTGCGTGAATCGGACTCCGTATGAAGAAGTTATGGAGTTCAGAAGATTTCAAGTTTAAATGGAAATTAAATATAAATAATAATTAAATCAAAAAAGCAGTTCAAATTCAAAATTTCGAGAGAAGCGGCTGGGCAGGAAAATTCCCGCCCATAGGTGGCGACTTTCGGTTGGCTCTATTTGGTCTGGATGGCTCTGATTTCTCCTAGGATGATGTAATAATGGCCCTCATTAATCTAAACTTCTATATAAACAACCCCAACCCTCAACCCGAAAATATCATAAAAATTGCTCTCTGAAACAGTCATGCAATCCAAGGCCAAACTAGCGTAGCCTCCATTTTCCTCTAAACTAAGAATCAAGTTAGGAAGTCCCAAATCAAATCAAAACAAGATAATTAGCAATCTACATCAAAGGATAGCTTTTCAGTTTCAGAAATCAGATCCCAGAAAACAAGATTTGTCTTTTGTTTGTAAGTTCATATATTCTTTAGATTTGAAAAAATAAAAGTCATGACTTGTAATAAAGAGAAACTAGAACTGTGCCTAGTTGTATGATAATTGTATTCTGATTCTGAAATTACTTATGCCTACGAAGCTATTGTGATTGATATAATCTATCATGTTGTATCTTAATTTGGTGATGAATCTATCATGTTGTATCTTAATTTGGTGATGAATCTATCATGTTGTATCTTAATTTGGTGATGAACCTATCATGTTGTATCTTAATTTGGTGATGAACCTATCATGTTGTATCTTAATTTGGTGATGAACCTATCATGTCGTATATAGATTTGATGATTCTTTTATGGTATGTTATATGCAAGTTCATAAGCAAAGTCATGTTCATATAGGTTTATATGTCTAGATCTATATGCTTAGTGTTTAGATCTATGATAATTTGATCCAAGTCAAATGAAAGTTCATATTTACATGCTTAATTAAATTTGTGTAGTACTATGCCAAATTTATATCACACATGCTTAGTTGATCTATACTATTTTATGCCATTGGAATGTTACATGCCCCTTTTGCTTTTCCCTTTTGTTATGAGTTAGGCTAAATTTGCGAGCCTAACGTTATATGTAATTTAAGTGAACGAATAACGGGGGATACGTTGGAAAAAATATTAAATTATATGCTATTGGCATAAGTTGGCTCATAATCATGTAAATAATTAATGGCATAAAATGGTATAATTTGTATACCAAAGAATTATGGACATAATTTAGTGGGTTAATGGGACATGATTTGAGTTGACAATATTGGTGGATAATTTACATATAAACATAAATGGTAAATATGTAAATTAATGGAAAGATGAATATGCCTAACCCGAGGTTAGATTGAGTTACGATGTAAGACTGCCCAGAACCGCCCGACATATCCAGCAACCGTAACAATACAGATCTAACGTGAGAGGTTAGTGCATTAAGCCCAAAAACCCGAGGTTAGATTGAGTTGCGGTGTAAGACTTCACGGAACCGCCCGGCACGTCCGGCGACCGCAACAATATAGATCTAATGTGAGAGGTTTGCTCTTTAATGAATGAATTAAAGCTAAGGCTGGCTAAGAATGGTAGGTTTAAGTTAATTATGGCAACTCTTAACCAATACGACATGTTAATTAAATTGATGGGTGGGGTTAGGTTAATTTGAGAACACTTAACCATTTTAACATGTTGATTAGGAAACCCTAGTGACGGGGACCCATTTCAGCAGTAACCCACATAGATGTATCATGGTACCCTGAACTAGGCAGGGTGGGACATGATTACTGGGCTGATTATAAGCGGTCAAAATAACGGCGGGTGGTGCAGCAGTGTAGGTTCCGACGGAATATGGCTGTGCACGTACTCCGGCATGGACAAATCAGGCACTGGGCATTAGTAGTGTACACTGTGCATCTTGAGTTGTGTTGGGTTGCCACCATAGGAATTGATACACCCCATGGTGGGACCAGCATAGGTATCTACAATCAAGCGGGGTCGAATGACACAAGTTGTAAATGCATGCGAGTAGAAGCCGATCGATAAAGGGATCATTTTTGTCATGAACACATGGTGCTAGTTGAAACTCTTGTTAGTAAGTGTAGAGAAATAGAAATGAGTGCGATAGCATATTCAGTTTTATTGTTATCTTATTTCTAGGGTATTGTCCTAGGTTCAGTTTATTCATGTCATGATCCTTTTACCTATTTACATGCTAAATAATCGTAGAAATGAGTGCAATAGCATATTCAGTTTTATTGTTATCTTATTTCTAGGGTATTGTCCTAGGTTCAGTTTATTCATGTCATGATCCTTTTACCTGTTTACATGCTAAATAATCACTGGACTTACCAGGCTTATGTCTGACCCATTTTCTTTCGTCTTCTTGTCTTTCGTTTCCCCCCTAGGTCCGCAGGGAGGGAATACTTCAACTTAGTCCAGACCTTTTCCAGCTTGAAAAGAGTAGACGTATTGCTTGGATTCTCTTTTTGGGGTATGGCTATGGTTACACTCTTAATTGGGGATTTATGCTGCTTTATTATTGTTTATGCTTCTTTATGTTTTAGTCAAGACAGAGGCTTTATTGTAATGATTTTGGAAGTTGGTTTTTAAGACAGTTGTTGTAATGTTTTTACTGGACCACGTGCTTATGAAATAAAATTTCAGTTTTTCCGCTGCTTATATGTCTTTCTTGTAAATTATCTGTGTCTTTTACCTATAATACTCCACCAAAGTTAATGCATTTCCTTTGTGAGTGACCTTAACGGAAGTGGGGTGTTTACACTTGGTATCAAAGCAAAGGTTTACCAGATCAGATAAAAGTTTTCGAAAACTATTTTTCAAAAAGAAGTTTAAAGAAGCATTTTCAAGAAAAAATGTTGTTTAATTTTTTTTAAAAAAGCATAATCCCCAAAGCCATATGCACTATCTTTCTATCCTTTGTTTTGAACCTTTTCTTTTCGTTTAAGCATATCTGGGGATCTTAATCTTCCTGAGGGCGTGTCGGTACCTGGTTGGTTCAGAAGGTACCTGGAGGCTAGGGCTAATGATGCAGGCCCAATAGACATTCCTTCTCCCCCAGTTGCAGCTGTTCCTCCTCCTCCTCCTCGTGCAAATGCTTTCTCGAAGATATATAGAGACTTTCGAGCCATGGGTGGAAAGAACTTTAATGGGACTGAATCATTTGTGGAAGCAAGAGACTAGCTCAAGGAAATAGAAGATTTGTTTGTTATCTTTAAAGTGGACGATAGGAAGAAGATACAATTGGCTGTGTGGTTACTTAAGGATGAAGCCTCTTATTGGTGGGAAGTTACTAATGCTGAAAGACCAGTTGAAACTTGGGAGGATTTCAGAATGAGATTTGAAATGAAGTTCCTCTCGCAAGCTGAACAAAGCCTACAGATGGAGAAGTTCTTAGCTCTCAAACAGGGAAGCCTATCGGTCAAGGAATACGTCAACCAATTCAACCAGCTGGCTAGATTCGGATTGGAGTTAGTGAACACTCCACATAAGAAGGATCTCCGTTTCGTTAAAGGGTTGAACTAGCCACTACACATCCTAGCTATGACCCATATACCTATGGGTGCGACTTATGAGAGACTAGTGGAAATGGCACTGTTACAGGAGGAAGATAAGGATGGAAAGAAAGAGATAAAGGCAAAAGTACCTCAAGACAAGAAAGTGGAGGGATCATAGAACAAGAAGATGGATTCTAAGAACGGCGGGAAGAATAACAAACCCCGTGACAAGAGGAAGTGTAATTTTTGTGGCATACCTAGACATCTGATTAAGGACTGCAGAAAGAAGAAGTGGAAGATGGGTGGTTGTTTTCAGTGCGGCGAGACAGGACACATGGCTAAGGACTGCCTAAGAAAGCAAGGGCAAGGGCAGAGGGCTGGATTTACTTCTGGAGGGCAGGTTCACGCTCTCATAGCACCTCCGCAAGAATGAGGTGGAAATATTTCTGTTGAGAGTTTAGTTTATCTTTTTGATCATCATGTTCGTACTTTCTTTGATTCTGGCGCATCACACTCTTTTATATCTACTGCTTTAGTTGAATCTATGCCCAGACAACAGTATAGTAGAGGATCCCTTGGTTGTTTCAAATCCAATTGGGGGTTCAGCTTATTTATCAATGATTTGTTTGGATTTGGAAATTTCTATACTAAGCGTTGGGTTTAGATGTAATGCCTATGTTTTGGGCTACACGGGCTATGGGTTGATTATAGGCATGGATTGGCTATCCAGTAATGGTGCCGTCCTCGATTGTGAAAAGAGAGTGGTTAGACTTATGACCCGCCTCGGTAACACTCTCGAAATCTGTTGTAATCCCATGAAATCTGTTATGCTTAGCTACCTAAAATCTCTTGATGCGTCTGTTGAAAACCTGCAATCTGTTAGAGTAGTCTGTGAATACTTGGACGTCTTTGAAGAGGTGAAGGGTTTACCTCCGAAGCGAAAGATATACTTCCGCATATACCTTGTTGATATGCAAAACCCGTTGCTCTACCCGTTAGACACATGGCTCCAAGGGAAAGGAAATAGCTCAGCAAGCAAGTTAAAGATTTGCTTGAAAAGGGGTTTATAAGGCGGAGTATTTCTGAATGGGGTGCTCCAGTGGTGTTTGCAACCAAAGCGGATGGTTTGCTTCGCCTATGCATTGACTATAGGGAGCTAAACAAGCTGACTAAGAAGAATACGCACCCACTTCCAAGAATAGACGACTTGTTCGATCAGCTTGTAGGTGCATCGGTTTTCTCCCAACTAGATCTGGCTATCGGGTTCCATCAGCTAAGAGTGGCTGAGGACAACATTGATAAGACTGCATTCAGGACCCTGGATGGTTTCTTTGAATGGCTTGTCATGCCTTTCGGCTTGACAAGCGCGCCTGCCTATTTCGTTGACTTGATGAGTCGGGTGTTCAGGGAATTCCTTAATAAATTTGTAGTGGTCTTCATGGATGACATTTTGATCTTCTCGAAAAGTGAGGAAGAACATCCTCTGCATTTAAGGGAAGTCATGGATACTCTTTGTGCACATCAGCGGAAAGAAAAATTCTCCAAATGCCATTTTTGGAGAGAAGAAGTAAGGTTTCTTGGACATGTGGTGTCCAAAGAAGGGATAGCCGTGGATCAAGCAAAAGTAGTTGCGGTGCAAGATTGGAAGATTCCAAGGAATGCAACCGAAGTTCGGAGCTTTCTCGGACTAGTGGGCTTTTACAGAAAGTTCATTAAGGATTTCGCGAAGATCTCAGCCCCACTTACTAGGTTGACTAAGAAGAACCTAACTTTTGCCTGGGATTTGGATTGCGACATTGCTTTCCAATGACTAAAAAGGGCTCTTACAACATCCTTGGTTCTGACATTGCCTGATGGGAGTAAGATGTTTACTGTATATACAGATGCATGCAGGACAGAATTGGGCGCTGTCTTAATGCAAGAGGGCAAAGTAGTTTTTTATGAAGGAAGGCAGTTGAAGGTACATGAGAAAAACTACCCAACTCATGATTTAGAACTAGCTGCCATTGTTTTCTCTCTTAAGTCATGGCGTCATTACCTACTAGGAGAAAGATTTGAATTGTTTACTGACCATAAATCGTTACAGTACCTTTTCTCACAAAAAAGATCTTAACTTAAGACAACAAAGGTGGATGGAGTTTCTTGCCTCATATGATTTTGAGTTTTCTTATACCCCTGGCAAGGGCAATGTGGTAGCAGATGCCTTGGGTAGGAAAAAGCTGACCCTAACTCCTCTCTTTGTAGAAAGAAATAGCTTGGAGTACATAGCAAACTTTGACTTTAGACCCTCCTTCGAATTTGTACCTGGTTTGTTAGCAACACTAGAGTTGCGGCCTACGCTTTTAAACTCAATAGGAACCGCGCAACGTGAAGACCCTCAGCTAGTTGATGTGATGGATAAGCTAATGAGAGGTGAGACTTCTAGTCACCTCAATAGATACTCCATCGATGACAAGGGTTGGTTGAGACGGGATGGAAGACTATGCGTCCCACAAGCAAGAGATTTGGTGAAAATCGTTCTCGAAGAAGCACACCATTCTAAATTAACCATACACCCAGGTGGGGACAAGATGTATAAAGACATAAAAAGGGTTTTGTTTTGGAATGGCATGAAGAAGGGTGTAGCTGAGTTTGTCTCTAAATGCTTGATATGCCACTAAGTCAAAGCGGAGAAGAAGAAGCCTGGTGGTCTGCTTCATCCTCTAGAAGTCCCACAGTGGAAATGGTATAGCATTTCGATGGACTTTACAGATGGGTTGCCCAGGTAAAGAAAGGGCAATAACAGTATTTGGGTAATAGTGGACAGGCTCACTAGAAGTGCTCATTTTATACCTGTTAAGAGTAGGTGGACTGCCTAATCGTTAGCATCCATTTATCTTAAAGAGGTGGTTCGACTGCATGGAATACCCTCTAGCATTGTAAGTGATCAAGATCCTATCTTTACGAGCGAGTTTTGGAAGAGTTTGCAGGAAGTTGTAGGCACACAGCTATGCTTAAGCACTGCCTATCACCCTCAAATCGATGGTCAGACAGAAAGGATGAACAGAGTATTAGAAGATCTCTTGAGATTGTGTATTTTTGATTTTGGAGGGACATGGGAGGATAATCTTCCTTTGGTGGAATTCGCCAACAACAATAGCTACCAGGCCACCATAGGCATGGCACCCTTCGAGGCTTTATATGGAAGACCATGCCGGTCACCAACTTGTTGGTGGGAGTCTACAGATAAGCTCGTACTTGGGCCGGACATGATTAGATAAACTTTAGAGAAGGTGGACTTGATAAGAAGACGAATGAAGACTGCACAAGATAGACAGAAGTCCTACGCTGCTAAAAGAAGGACCGACCTTGAGTTTGAGGTTGGAGACAGGGTTTCCCTTAAAGTATCTCCTTTTGAGGAATGTCGTTCGCTTTGGGTCTATAGGAAAATTGGCACTAAGATTTGTAGGGCCATTTCCTATCATTGAAAGGATTGGGAAGATGGCTTATAGAGTACAGCTGCCCGAAAGATTGGCTGGAGTTCATAACGTTTTTCATGTCTCTCATCTACGAAAGTGGTTACATGAGTCTGCGGAAGTTGTAGAACCAAGCATAATAGAGGAAGTAGAAGTGGAACGAGAAGCGACAGTGAGGAGAGTTCCAACTCGTATATTAGGGACAAAAGTCAAAAAGCTACGCAACCGTGAAATCAAGCTTGTTAAAGTTCAATAGAGTAATGCTGAGGAAGACGCGACTTCGGAGACCGAGGACAAGATACGCGCTGCCTACCCTTTTCTTTTTTAGGGTACATCCTTGATATTTTTTCTATAATTTTATGTATGCTTATATTTATCTTTTAAGTATATCTCCTCTGTCCTATTCTTGATCCTTAGGTAGAAACCAATTGATGTAAACATGTATTTGAAACATGTTATGATTGATGGTTGCAATGGTTGCAAGTGGTTGCTAGTGGTTGCTCGTGGATGCATACACACACACACACACACTAGGTACTAGATCGGCTCAGTCACTTTTCATATTGCATATGCATGTATGTATATATATGAGTTCAAACTTGATGAGTTATCATATGGACGTTACATTTGTATGAATGATTGTGCTCTCATATAGAAGTTGTAAAGTACGATTAGGAATAATTGCATACATAATGGACTCATGGCACTATCATGATTTGCATTAAGGAGGTCAACTGAATCAGTAGACCGCCTAATTTTGCATTAGATAAGGACATATGTACACACTATGCATATAGTCATGAAAGCATTATAAATCTATTTAAGGACAATAGATGCCTGTGTTTGATGATTGAATAGATGGACGATTGGATGGTAGGATATACATTCTTCTTGACTTGAAGATTTCGGGGACGAAATCCTTTAAGGAGGGGAGAATGTAACACCCCGTATTTTCTGTGAACATTAAAGTAACAAATTAAAAAATACTTAATTTTAAAATTGCAAATTAGGGGAAAAAAGTTTCGCCATTGCGTTTGTCTCGGAATTCTGCTTGAGATAGAGTCCGAGTTTGCGTGAATCGGACTCCGTATAAAGAAGTTATGGAGTTCAGAAGATTTCAAGTTTATACAGAAATTAAATATAAATAATAATTAAATCAAAAAAGCAGTTCAAATTCAAAATTCCGAGAGAAGCAGCTGGGCGGGAAAAGTCCCGCCCATAGGGGTCGACTCCCCCCGGGGGGGTCGACAAAGGTTCCGACCCACCAAGAGGGGTGTCGACCCCCCTATAGGGGTCGACCCCCTCGGCCAGATCTGGACTGTTTTGTCCAGTGACGTTTTCTGAGTCACTAGGGCATATGTGGCGACTTACGGTTGGCTCTGTTTGGTCTGGATGGCTCTGATTTCTCCTAGGGTGATCTAATGGCTCTCATTAATCTAAACTTTATATAAACAACCCCAACCCTCAACCCTAAAATCTCATAAAAATTGCTTTCTGAAGCCGTCATGTTGTCCATGGCCAAACTAGCGCAGCCACCATTTTTTTCTAAACTAAGAATCAAGTTAGGAAGTCCCAAATCAAATCAAAACTAGATAATCAATAGTCCACATCAAAGGGTAGCTTTTCAGTTTCAGAAATCAGATCCCAGAAAACAAGATTTGTCTTTTGTTTATAAGTTCAGTTATTCTTTAGATTTGAACAAATAAAAGTCATGACTTGTAAGAAAGAGAAACTAGAACTGTGCCTAGTTGTAAGATAATCGTATTCTGATTCTGAAATTACTTATGCCTACGAGGCTATTGTGATTGATACAATCTATCATGTTGTATCTTAATTTGGTGATGAATCTATCATGTTGTATCTTAATTTGGTGATGAATCTATCATGTTGTAACTTAATTTGGTGATGAATCTATCATGTTGTATCTTAATTTGGTGATGAACCTATCATGTTGTATATTAATTTGGTGATGAACCTATCATGTCGTACATAGATTTGGTGATTCTTTTATGATATGTTGTATGCAAGTTCATAAGCTAAGTCATGTTCATATAGGCTTATATGTCTAGATCTACATGCTTAAATGTTTAGATCTATGTTAATTTGATCCAACTCAAATGCAAGTTCACATTTACATGCTTAATTAAATTTGTGTGGTACTATGCCAAATTTATATCACACATGCTTAGTTGATCTATACTGTTTTATGCCATTGGAATGTTACATGTCCCTTTTGCTTTTCCCTTTTGTTATGAGTAAGGCTAAATTTACGAGCCTAACGTTCTATGTAATTTATGCGAACGAATAACGGGGGATACGTTGGGAAGAATATTAAATTATATGCTATTGGCATAAGTTGGCTCATAATCATGTAAATGATTAATGGCATAAAGTGGTATAATTTGTATACCTAAGAATTATGGACATAATTTAGTAGGTGAATGCGACATGACTTGAGTTGAAAACATTAGTGAATAATTTACATATAAACATAAATGGTAAATATGTAAATTAATGGAAAGATTAATATGCCTAACCCGAGGTTAGATTGAGTTACAGTGTAAGACTGCCCGGAACCGCCTGGCACATCTAGCAACCGTAACAATACATATCTAATGGAGAGGTTAGCGCATTAACTCCAAAAACCCGAGGTTAGATTGAGTTGCGGTGTAAGACTGCTCGGAACCGCCCGGCACATCCAGCGGCTGCAACAATATAGATCTAATGTGAGAGGTTGGTGCTTTAATGAATGAATTAAAGCTAAGGCAGGAAGAATGGTAGGGTTAAGTTAATTAAGGCAACACTTAACCAATACAACATGTTAACTAAACTTATGGGCGAGGTTAGGTTAGTTTGAGAACACTTAACCATTTTAACATGTTGATTAGGAAACCCTAGTGACGATTACCCATTTCAGCAGTAACCCACATAGATGTATCATGGTACCCAGAACTAGGCAGGGTGGGGCACGAATACTGGGCTGATTATAAGCAGTCAAAACGACGACGGGTGGTGTAGCAGTGTAGGTTCCGATGGAGTATGTGCGTGCACGTACTCCGGCATGAACAAATCAGGCACTGGGCATCGGCAGTGTACACTGTGCATCTTGAGTTGTGTTGGGTTGCCACCATAGGAACTGATACACCCCATGTGGGACCAGCACAGGTATCCACAATCAAGCGGGGTCGAATGACACAAGTCGTAAATGCATGCGAGTAGAAGCCAATCAATAAAGGGATCATTTTTGTCATGAACACATGGTGCTAGTTGAAACTCTTGTTAGTAGGTGCAGAGAAATAGAAGTGAGTGCGATAGAATATTCAGTTTTATTGTTATCTTATTTCTAGGGTATTGTCCTAGGTTCAGTTTATTCATGTCATGATCCTTTTACCTGTTTACATGCTAAATAATCACTGGACTTACAGGCTTATGTCTGACCCATTTTCTTTCGTCCTCTTGTCTTCCGTTCCCCGCCCCCCGCCCGGTCCGCAAGGAGGGAATACTTCAATTTAGTCCAGACCTTTTCCAGCTTGAAGAGAGTAGATGTATTGCTTGGATTCTCTTTTTGGGTTGTGGCTGTGGTTACACTCTTAATTGGGGATTTATGCTGCTTTATTATTGTTTATGCTTCTTTATGTTTTAGTCAAGACAGAGGCTTTATTGTAATAATTTTGGAAGTTGGTTTTAAGACAGTTGTTGTAATGTTTTGACTGGACCACATGCTTATGAAATAAAATTTCAGTTTTTCCGCTGCTTATATGTCTGTCTTGTAAATTACCTATGTCTTTTACCTATAATACTCCACCAAAGTTAATGCATTTCTTTTGTGAGTGACCTTAACGGAAGTGGGGTGTTTACACATGAAGTTTAACAATCTCTTTGAAATAAATCTGTGCCAGACTATGAGCGGTTCTATTTGATCTGACAGGTATGAAATGGGCGGTCTTCATGAAACGATCTACGATCAACCAAATACTGTCATTTCCTTTCCTAGTTATGGGAAAAACATCTATGAAATCCATAGAAATTTTTTCCCACTTCTAACCTGGAATTTCCAACGGTTGCAACAATCCTGCAAGTTTCTGTTGATCGCTTTTAACTTGTTGACTAGTAGTACACCGGCTAACGTACATGGAAATGTCTCGTTTCATAGATCTCCACCAGAAAGTGCGTTTGATATCATTATACATCTTGCTTACTCCTGGATGGATACTAAGTTTGGATTTGCGACATTCATCCAATACTTCTCTCTGGAGTTCAGGAATGTTTGGAACACAAATTCGGCCTTTTAGCCTCAGAATCCCATCGTTATCAATCTGAAAACTCGAGGGCTCGCCTTTTTGATTTCTCTCTCTGATCTTCTGAATGAAGTGATCATCCTTCTGAAGAGCAGATATGTTATTAATCAATGAAGGCGTGATTATAAGATTGGCGATGATTACATTCTTTTTGCTGAGCGCATCAGCCACAACATTGGCTTTTCCCGAACTATATAAAATATCAAGATCATATGCCGTGAGAAATTCTAGCCAACGCTGCTGCCTCATATTCAGATCTTTCTGGGTGAATAAATACTTCAATGATTGATGCTCACTGTATAATTCAAATTTCTCATCCAATAGATAATGCCTCCAAATTTTCATAGCAAACACGATGGCTAACAATTCAAGATCGTGAGTTGCATAATTCTTCTCATGTGGCTTCAATTGACGGCTAACTCAAGCGACTACTTTGCCTCTTTGCATTAATACTACACCAAGACCTTCTTTAGAAGCATCTGTCCAGATTTTCAAGTACTGATTGCCATTAATAATTGTTAACACTGGAGCAGTTGTCAATCATAACTTCAGCTTTTGGAAAGCTGCCTCACGTTCTGGATTAAAATTGAACCTTGAATGTTTCTTAGTAAGCTATGTTAAGGTACTAGATATATTCGAAAAATCCTTAACGAACCTCCGATAATAACTAGCCAACCCGAGAAAACTTCGGACTTCTGTGGGTGTAGTCGGTTGTTTCCAATTCTGAATAGGAGTAATTTTACTGGGATATACATAAATTCCTTCCTTTGATACAACGTGACCAAGGAATTTTACCTCTTCTTACTAGAATATACATTTGGAAAACTTTGCTTTTAAAACATTCTTTCTCAGAATCTCACTTGTTCCAAATGTTTTGCATGCTCATCCTCTGACTTAGAGAAGATTAATATGTCATCAATGAACACCAAAACAAATTTATTCAATACTTCTCTGAATACCCAGTTCATTAGATCGACAAAATAAGCTGGAGCATTACATAAGCCGAACGACATTACTAACTACTCGTAGAATATGTCTGGAACTCTGAATACTGTCAATGGAACACACTCTTCGGCAATACAAAGCTGATAGAAACCTGCAGGTAGGTCCATTCGTGAAAATACTTGTGCGCCATTCAGTCGATCCAATAAATCATCAATTCGCTACAATGGATATTTGTTCTTTAATGTCTGCTTGTTCAAGTCATGATAATTCACACATAGTCTGAGAGTATCGTCTGACTTTGGGACAAACACCACTACTGCTCCCTAATCAGAGAAACTAGGTCTGATCATACCTTTCCATACAAGCTGTTGAGTTTGATTATCTAACTCCCCTTTTTCCTTCAAGGTCATTCTTTGAATAGCGTGAACTACTGGCCTTGCATTTGGAACTAAAGTGATTTTGAAATCAATTTCCCTACGCGGAGGTAAGCTAACAACTTCTTCGAACATATCCGCATAATTCTTGATAATGGGAATATTTTCTATATCGGCCGGAATATTCTCCATAACGACAAGAACAGGTTCTAATTGAGCAGGAGAAACATCCAAAGCTGACCAAAAAGTATTTTCTATCAGAATTCAGACCTTCACATGGGATGGTTATATACTCCCCGAATTTTGTTTTTTCCTTAACAACTCTCTTAGCGCATTTAACCTCAGCTTCATATTTGGTTAACCAATCCAATCCTAGAATAAGATCGAATTCGGTAAAATTCATGATGATCGCGATGGTAGGGAGCCGATAATGGGAAAAAGAAACTAGCACACCACATATCCAACTATGGTTTAGGGAACCCCCAACCGGATTATGGACAGTCATGGGTTCTTTAAGCTTTTTCAAATTCAAATCCAGTTTCTTAACCGCATTACTTGCAATAAAGCTTCGTGACGCACCTGTATCAAGCAGTACTTTAACCGGAATATCTTTGATAGTAAGCGTGCCTTCCAAAATATCTGGCCTTGTGTGACTGGCTGAGAATGCAGGAACTTCTACCACTTTATTTACATGTACTGCTTCAGATTTCTTTAATAGTCGACAATCCTGCTTTACATGACCAGCCTGATGGCAACGATTTCATTTTCTAATCTCTTGAAACTTGCTCCTGGATCTAGATTTATCCTCCTTTCGTTTGTTCCAAGATTTGCAATTTATCGCCAAATGTCCTTGCCTATTGAAGCTCGAGCATGTGGCGGTCGTTATTGGTTCTTTCTCAGACTTAACCTTTTTCCGATTGAATCTAGTCCTCTTACTGACCCCAGACGTTGTACTTATCTCGGGCTGCGTACTTGCCTCTGGCTGTGTACTTGTCTCCGGGCTATCAGTTTCAAATTTCCTTTTGTTGCTAGAACTACATTCCTATTCGTCTCTCAAAAGACCTTGCTTATCCAGATCTTCATACTGATAAGCCATGTATATCATTTTAGAAAAAGATTGTTGCACATGTGCAGTTACCCTACTTTGGTACTTTCTTTGGAGCCCATTAATAAACCTCAGATTCTTCTTCTTAGGATCTTGAATTAAATGCGGGGTAAAACGAGAAAGTTTATTGAATTTCTTGTGATATTCCGGAATGGTCATATCCCCTTGTATCAAATAGTAGAATTCATCACTTAACCGCTCAATTGCTTCTAGAGGAATAAACCTTTCTTTGAAAATTTCTTTAAATTTATCCCAGGTGATATCACCATCTGGATTATCCTTGATGACAGTTTCCCACCAGATTAAAGCTTCGTCTTTGAGTGCCCAAGATGCTAGTAATCTTTTCTGATCATCTCTCAGCTTGAAACCTTCAAAAATTCTCTTAGCAGAATGCATCCGGGCTTGATTTTGAATAATGGATTCATTGCCCGAGAACGGTACTCCACCCAGATTTCGATATCTCTTTAATAGAGCTTCTATATCTGATCCTGGCTGTGGAAGCACAACTGGCTCATTAGATTGTTGAACCATATGATTATTTCTTCTGCTTCTGCCACTCATTTTTCTATGTCTGCAAATAGCAGACAAAGTGTTAGGCCAACAGAAAAGGTATTTTTAAAGCATAGAGACATATACTTGAATGTAAATGTGTCTATCGGGGTGTATTTCATCCTGCTACACTCGTTCTAGGATATTACTGATCCCATCTGAAATGAGTTATTCGTCTTAGAACGCTACTAGTTCTATTTCTGACGGGTTCGTTAATATGTTATATTCCAGAACTAAGCTTAACCAAAGCTCTAATACCACGTTGATACGACCCCAAACCCCCGTTCCCCGGTGGCAAGGGTAATCTTTGGAATATAACACATAAACAAATAACGCAGAACAGAAATATATAAATACACCAGATAATGTACAACAGAATACACTGGATAAACATAAACATCATAGTTTCACAATATACAGGATCATACTTAGTACAAAATACAGTTCAGCTTTACATAAAATGTCTACAGCAGAATCAAAACATAATATATACAACAGGAGTCGAACATCATAAAAAGAAAGAAATGATAGAATCCACCTTCAGCTCCATAGCTATCCAGAAAGAGCCTACTAAAACCTGAATACAAGGCTGCCCATGTAGAAATAGGGGCACCTGAGTTTGCAAGTGAAACAAAGTACGAGTCAGTCATGGGACTGGTATGAGAAATCTACTTCACTTACTTTAATAATAAGGCTAATCACAGGACCATACCGCTAACGCGGAACAGGTTTACTCCATTGGATTGCCAATGCTTTAAAACAAGTAAATCATTTAAACATCGCAATGTTTTTTATAAAAATGAAGCCATTATAAGACTTAGTTCCCATCACACAATGCAACGCAAACCGGAGGATAGAGTTTTACCTTATAATGGCCAAGATATGCTTAATACGAATAAAACAAAAGCATTTGATATTATTACTAGTGTTTATATATTTCAAAAACAATTTCAATCATAAGTATCAATCATAGAAGGCATGGGTACCATATATCATGTCGCCATATATAGGTTTACAACCAAAACCGCACGATGTCATAGTTGGAAATTGGATTTCCGCCATGAACCAAGGCAAGGGATCGTCCTTACCGAATTCGAGACGCTCTAGCCTGCCCCATAGGATACAATCGCAACTGCATCTTGGATCGTCAGGGCCGGTCCACATGGAGTGGATTAAAATGCCTAAACACTGCGTTTCGCCACCTTATGGGGCATCAACTGGTCATATCTGACCAAACTATCGGCTCCGAAGAGACCGAGCTAACTTAGGCGCATTGCTATCCATCATCCACATAATAAAATGCCTAGGCGTGTAAAACCCAAAACACCACTCCTAGCTAGAAGGAAACGCATGTCCTCCCCGAAGTCCTCTCCCGTTTCTGGCCCATACCGGGGTGTGAGGCTCGCGAATCAACGCTAAACACAAAGCTAGCTATTTAAAGCCACGCTTTGATCATCAACCACAAGACTTTGCTTTTCAACAAAAGCCTTGATCACAGCAACTCTGTATGCTACGTTGTCAATCTACAACATCAGACACACATCCATTTACAAGTCCGTTCTGGGTCTGAACGAAACCGGAGGCACCTTATTCCTCTCTCTCGTATGTCCAATATAAGAGAGAGGCCCTCGCACATCCGAACGATCAACAAGTACGTACGGACGACCACCACTATAACCTCGTCAGGGCAGCAAGCATCAGTAGCCATCCATTCGACGTGAAGATCATCGGTCTTGCACCGTCTTCATATCTTCGACTTTTAACCGTCGATCAATTATTTGAAATGAGAATTAACTCGGCCTTTTCAAATAATTCACGTATATTTAGAATTTCAAATCAATTCATTTCCATGGTTAAATTATTTGACATCTACAATTCAGTTCATTAATGTAATTTTCACGTCAAACACATTCAACCATCAAATATCCAATAAACCAGGTAAATTCGGTTTATTTCCATTCCATATTGTTTATAACATTTTATAATGATTTATCACTATTTTTATTTATTTAAAAAAACCCAATTTATTCAGACAACGCTTCAGGCCATAACGCGGCCATGGCACTGTTTTTCTTCAGATTTGATTTACACATATCTGAAAATATAACCGTTGGATCTTTGCAAATTTTATATCATTAGAAAGATCTTTTCAAAGCGGACCCAACGGTTCTAGTATTGGGAAAATCCGATTGTCGGATCTCCTGGTACAATCGTTTGAAGTTACGATTTCAAAATACGAACTGCAGCTTCGTTATTCGATTTATTTTAATTATATATATATATATAAATAAATATAATACATTCTGGCGCTGTTTTCATTCATATTTGAATTAAACGTTCCAGACAATCTAACCGTTGGATCTTTACAAATTTGGTGTCGTTGGAAAGATATTTCCAAAGCGGACCCAACGGTTTCGGTTTCGGGAAAATCCGACGGTCGGATCTCCCAGTACAATTGTTTGAAATCACGGTTTCAAAATACAAACTGCAACTTTGTTATTCAACTTATTTTAATTATATATATATAAATATAAATATAGTCCATTCTTTGATTTCCAAACCATATTCATTTCATATATTTGATAAAAATAATGTTTTTATCCAACAAATATTTATTTCAACACATGACTATTTTTAACACTTCATGTATATAATAAAAATGTAATTCTTATCATCAAAACAATTTATTTCAAACGTGATTATTTTTAGTGATTCGTATATATAATAAAAATGTGATTTTTGTTGTTAAAACAATTTATTTCAAACATGATTATTTTATATACTTCATCTACATGATAAAAATGTAATTTTTTATCTTTCAAACATTTTATTCATCATATGAATATTTTTCCAACACATGAATACATTTCAATATATGAATATAAATCAAACACAGGAATATTTCAGAAAAATTCGGCAGCATAACGGCATGGTAGTTAAAACCGGCACCGTCCCGAGTACGGCTCCTCGCTCTACCTTAAGGCCTCGCAGCTTTTGACAAGGGGGATTTCAATATCTAGTTCGTATGCAGACGAATTTTCTCATATACTAATCCTATTGGGTTTCAACCACAATCAATCATATCAACCATTCGTATTTATCAACCAAATTTCACATCAACCAAAATCCAAACAATCACAACCAATATATATATCGTCCATGGTCTGTGGACGAGGGGAGTATATATATATATACGTATATAAATATATTTCGATTTCATTTCAATTCCATTCAACACACATATGAATTTTACAATGCATATATAACTTAAACATCGCACATACAACTTATACAACGCTTATACATGAGGTGTACAATGCTTATATAATTCATACATCGATTATATAATTTATACATCGTCATTCCATATCGTTTATAATTTAGAAATCTCACATTGGGTTCCACTCCTCAAAAATTGTAGGAAGCTCCAAACATTCTCCGGTCTCTTCTAGAATGTAGAAGACGTCCACTCGGTCCTGGTATCTCTTGTTTCTCTGGATTTCAACCAAACAACAAAAAGATATGATTTTTTTAAATTTGCAACGGTTTTAAAGTGTTAAAACTAGGGGTGGAATCGGTTTGGTACCGGAACTTTGTATTCAAAACCATTATCGTACCGACTTTATATGGTAATAGAAAAATCATACCATTACCAACCAAAGAAATCGGTTACCAATGATTCGGTTTATGGTTGGTAGAGGTCGGTAATAAGTTTTTGCCGTTCCCTAGTATGAGATCTCTTTGTTTACAATATTTCACGTTAAAATATTAATATTAAATTTGATTTTTTTAATTATATTATTATTTATCTATCTTATTTTACGTAGTCAAACATGCATGAAAACTTTATCGATGAACAAAAATATCATATAAATTATACCATTTCTAAGATATATAATAAAAGTTGCATTCAATCTTGTATTGTAATAGTATTTTCCTAGGCATTTTATTAAATCGTTACATATTAGAAGTTCTTTGTTATGTAATAAATATATATGATGAAATATAAGAATATACGTATGTATTGTTTAAAATATGTAGGTATGGTAATTGCCATTGTTAACTCTCAATTACCATTACCGTACCGCATATTTTCATGTGGTTTGGCATACCGTACCAATCAAATTGGTTACCGATTGTTTGGTACCACTTTCATTGGTAGCGGTTGGTAATGGCTAGTAAGTGGTAATAGGTAAAAATGTCTAGCCCTAGTTAAAACTGTTTTAAAATTAAATAGCCAATACCTTCAGCAAAACCTTCCAAACTAGGTTTTGATTTTCAACACACATCGTTGCACGATACGAAGATCGGGCTACACCACCTGGAAGAGGAAGGAGAGACGCGTAGGCACCACCCCTGGTTGGCGAACTCCAACGTAGTGGGTTGGGGGTACAGTGGCTCGAAGTTGTCGACTTCAGGAGGTCGATCCAGCCTCAATACGCATTGATAAAATCCAATATTTATATGGATTTAAAGCTGGGGATGTCCTCTACAAAATTCTCAACTGGAGGGAGGTATGATTTTTTGTGTGGAAGGAGAAATCAAGTGGGAAGTTCTAAACTACTTCCGCCATCGCGATTCAGAGTGATCGGGGAGAGAGAAAAAGAAATGGTGAATTCTGATTAGCCCGGCCCTTTTATATTTATTTTAAAATCCAAAAATACCCCTTTCTCCTTACGAACTCCAATTCAAACCCAACGACTGTCATCCCTAGCTAATTACCCCCATTCCAGACACAATGGAATATGTTTCGTAGGCCCATTCGATTGTTTCAGTCAGTTATTCTTCAAATTAAAATATAAAACATTCAATATTTGATTTGAGCGTACATTTCAATTTGCCGGGGCCACATATTGATCCCAAAAATTCAAGAAAAATAAATCTGGCTATGTCTGGACGATACGGTCCCAACAAAACTAGTTTCGTCAAATTTGGAGACCGTTTGGAAAATGGCCATTTTCTAGTCGATCCTATTTGACTGAAATCAACCAAACACATTTTCCTCTGCCATGCTCACATATTAACTCCAAAAATCATGGAATTTGAAACCTAGCAATAATTTGACATCTCGGATCCAACAAAAGTGGTTTCATCGAAAACGGAGGTCGTTTGCAAAATGTCTATTTTCAAGGGCTATATAACTCCATAGCGACCTTTCTGAAAATTCATTTGGTCATAACTTTAGATTCCCGCTATGATTTTCGATTTTTCAGATTCGTTAGAAAGATATTCATAAACAGATTTAAATATTTTTTGTTTCACTAAAATCCGTTTTATTTTGCACCCGGTACAGTCAGTCAAAGTTCGAATTCAAAATTTCAAACTGTCGCACCCTTTCATGCCTTGTTTTATAATTAAAATAAATATATTTATTTTCCAACATCGATTCAAATGGAGTTTTGGTCGTTATTATTTAAAATAATTTATTTTAAATATTCAAAATCCACTAAAATAGCCAAATTAATTTTTTTAAATTAGTTAAGATTTTCCGGGTTGTTACACCAATTAACCCAAACTTGCAATTATAATGATAGTAATGCCCCAATAGCGATTACAAGTTATGCCCAATAATTTCACCGAATATGTTATGCCCAATTATTTCACCGAATACATTATGCCCAATATTTAACCAAAATAGGTTATACCCAAATATTCCCCATATTCCAGTCGTTCGTATTTTGCGATTTCAGCCTAGGTTCGAAGGTAACCCAGGTTCATAAAAGAAAAAGGAAATAGGGGAAGAGATAGAAGGAGCATAAAAATAAGAATAGGCATAAAAATAGGCATGTAACAGCATACCTAATACAGGAAATTTAGATCCAACAAAGATAGATTCTTGAATAAACTGATACAATCATTATCGCAGGCATAAGAATAACATCATGAACCAAAAAGGATTATATGCCTGATGTACAACAAAGATAGGCATGATTGTTTTGTTTCAAAAAAGATAGGCATGATTGTATTGATATAATAACTTCTTAGGGATGTAAAATCATGGATTCGATAGAAAGATAGGGATAAATCTGAAAAGATTGTCTTATCATCAAGCATGGACTTAGATTCACTTTATTACATGCCAAGATTACAATTAGGAATTTAAATATGAAAATAACGTGAACTTACATTGCTAGGATTAGAAAAGAGAATTGAATCGTTGTTGTTGCAGAAACTCTAATTTGATGTTGATTAAGCTTCAAAGTTGATTATTGATGAGGAACTTCTAATAGATTTAGGTTTTTGAGGCGGCGGCTAAGAGAATTGAGAGTTCAACAGCGTAGAGTCGTCATAAGGAATTGTTATGAATTAGGGTTTAGGTTTAGAGATGTATATATAAATGTCTAGGATTAATTCTAGCCTTTAGATTAATCTAGGATCAATCTAAACCATCCAAGTCACAAAGACACCTCACCAGTCCAATCAGAACAAGCCACATATGCCCTAAGACACCAAAAATCGTCACTGCCCAGATCTGGCTGATGGGGTCGACCCCTATAGGGGTTGGTCGACACCTATGTCAACCTCGGTGTCGACCCCAAAGAGCCTGAGTCGACATAGGTGTTGACCTAGTGGATCTCGGGTCGACACCCCAAACGTGGTCGGTTCCGCTTTTTCTCCTCCCGCCTTCGCTGTTTTGAATATTTTATTTTAATTCTGGTTTAAGCTGAAACTTCTAACCTCCATAACTTCTTTATACTATATCCATTTTACGCAAACTCGGACTCTATCTCAGGTAGAATTCCGAGACGAACGTAATGGCGTAACCCATTTCCCTTAATTCTTCCTTTAAAGATTAATTATTCTTTAATTATCTCTTATGTCCTATTTTAAAATTATAGGGTGTTACATTTTCCCCTCCTTAAAGGATTTCGTCCCCGAAATCTCCAAATCAAGAAGAATGTTTATCCTAGCATCCAACATCCATCTACTCAACCATTCAATCACAGACATCCATTGTCCTTAAAAGGTCTCTAATGCTTTTCATGAACATATGCATAGTGTGTGTGTATGTCCTTACCCAAATGAAAAATCAGTCGGTCTACTGATTCAGTTGACCTCCTTAATGCTAATTATGTCAGTGCCATGAGTCCATCATGTATGCAATTATTCCTAATTGTACTTTATAACTTCTACATGATGCACAATCATTCATACAAATGCAACATCTATATGATAACACATCAAGTTTCAACCCATATATATAAAAATTCACTCATGCATATGCAATATGGAAGTGACGGAGCTGATTTAGTGCCTAATGTGTGTATATGCATCCACGAGCAACCACTAGCAAACACTTACATCCACTTGCATCCACCAAACATAACATGTCTCAAACACTTGTTTACATCCATTGGCTTCTACCTAAGGATCGAGGATAGGATCGAGAGGATATACTTAAAAGATAAAGAGTAGCATGCAAATAAACTTTACAGAAAAAGAGAGATCAAGGATATACCCTCAAAAAGGGTATGATGCGCGTATCTAGTCATCTAAATCGCATCTTCTTGAGCTTCACTCCATAGCGCTCTGACTATCTTAACTTCACGATTCTGTAGCTTCTTAATTTCTGTTTCCAGAATATGAGTTGGAACTCATTTCACTGTCGCCTCTCGTTCCACCTCTTCTTCTTCTAGTATACTCGGCACAACAACTCCTGCTGTGTCATGCTAACATTTTCTCAAAAGGTCTTCCAAAATCCTATTCCCCCTTTCTGTCAGAGGATGATAAGCGGTGCTCAAACATACTGCGTACTCATGGCTTCTTCCAAAATTCACTAGAGGGTATTCCATGTAGAAGAACTATCTCTTGAATATAAACAGATGCTAACCATGTTACCAAATGTATTTATTAAGGTGATTAGAGGTCTCTTCTCTACTTAACTTATCCATTGCATCAGCTATCTGAGAGTCTTTTCTTTGTGAAGTCCCTATTTAATTCAAAAGTGTAGGTCTTTGTAACACCCCGTGAATTCTATAACAGTGAAATTCGTAAATTAAAGTATAATTAATTTCAAATCAAAGAATTAAGGGAAACAGGATACGCCATTGCGTTCGTCTCGGAAAAATACGCGAAATAGAGTCCGAGTTTTCGAAAAACGGAATCCGTATGAAGAAGATATGGCCTTCGGAAGTTTTTTAAATTAAATTTTAAAATTCGAACAGCTCAGAAAACAATTAAAAATTAAAAATCGGGCCCAATGGGCCAGGGCGGGAAGATTCCCGCCTAAGCCACCCAGGTCGACAGGGCTGTCGACCTGGGCTAGCCATGTCGACAGGGCTGTCGACAGCCCTGTCGACAGGGGTGTCGACCTGGTCGAGAGCCAGGTCGAACCCAGTCCAACCTGGCTGGCCAGGTCTGTGTTTGGCCGATTTTCTGTGGTCTGCTTTGTCACTAGGGCTAGGTGGCGACACGGGATTGGCTTCCTCTTCAAACGAACGTCTATGATTGAATCAAGCTCCATCGACGGTTTAAAACATCTTGCAAACATTATAAAAAGGACCTAAGACCTAGCCTAACATCATACTATTTCATTCTAGCCTTAGGCCGCCGCCATTAAACCTAGAGCTCTAAATTAAAAATACAAAGAATAAAATTATAGAAGAAGGAGGATGATTCTTGAAGGCTACAGCTAGAAGCTACGACAACTACGACGCTTTAGGCAACGAATTTGGAGACTATTTGGGTTATTTGCTTCATATTGTAAGTTCTATGTTACTTTTTAGGCAAAAGCGCTAAAACAATATGGACATGCGATGAATTGAAACTGAATTTATGTAATATTGCCAATTCATTGTTTATATTATTTATCGTTGAATTATAATTTGGGGATATTGCTATGGCAACATTACAGGTTAAACTCGTCATGATTTTTACGTTGTTATGAATCATTTGGGCTTGATTGTTTGGCAAGTTGGATTAATTCATGTCCATAAGATCGCTATGAAATCTTTATGTTGATGAAACCATGCTTATGGTGCTAATTAAATTATGCCTATAATTTTATTATACCCATCATGAACTATTAATGAAAATTGGGTATTGCTAGGTTAATTATGTTAAAGACGCTAAATCGTCTATCATGTTAATTATGTTAAAGACGCTAAATCGTCTATCATGTTAATTATGTTAAAGATGCTAAATTATCTATCATGTTAATTAAGCTAAATTGTCAATCATGCTAATTATGTTAAAAACGATAAATTGGAATCATTATGTCTATCATGTTGATTTAGAATCATTAAATTGGAATCATTATGTCTATGAGAATTATTGTGTTAAAATGCTAAATTGGAATTCACTATGCCTATTAGGATTACTATGCCTTTAATGCTTCATGTTTATGATAAAAATTATTATGATGCCGCAATGGTTATTATGCCTATGATGCAAAGTTTAAATCATCATGTTAAATTAAGTTGGATTCATTACTATGCCAAGTTATCATCATTGCAACTATGTGATATGTTATAGTATGTTTATTATGCAAGTAATGTTGGAATTATCATATATGCCTATCACATGTTTGGTGTTATTCCCCTTTATCGCTTGAATTGTTTATGCTTATGAACGAAGTGCGTTTATATACGTTGGGGATACGATTGGGTAGAATAGGCAAAACTTGAATTAATTATAGGAATAAACTGTGAAATTTGGCATAAGTAGAACATGAAATGTGGCACGAAAACCTGACTTGAACATGCCATAACTTGACTTTAAACATGCCTTAGTTGGGCACGAAGTTGACATATGAACATGATATCAAAATTGATAAGAACATGGGCATGACTTTAGAGAACAAGAAAGTGGCCAACTCGAGGTTGGGTTGAGTTTGTAGTGTAAATCTGCCCGGAACCGCCCGGCAAATCCAGTTGCTACAAACAATAGGATCCAATGTGGGTAGTTGGTCACATCGCGCTTGAAACCCGAGGTTGGGTTGAGTTCGTAGCGTAAACCTGCCCGGAACCGCCCGGCAAATCCAGTGGCTACGAACAACAGGATCCAATGTGAGTGGTTCGGTGCATTAACGAATCAATTAATGCCAATTAGGGTTAAGTCATGAACATGAAAAGACAACTTAACCAACTTGAACACGATTTGTAGGGCTAAGTCATGAACTTGAAAAACGACAACACTTAGCCAACTTGACATGACACGTAGGCGGGTTAAGTCGCGAACTGAAATGACATACTTAACCATCTTGACATGACTAGACTGGAAAAGGGTTAAGTCACGAATTACATGACTTGATCTGTTAGGCGGTTAGGTCACGAATTACATGACCTAATCTATTAGGCGAAACCCTAGACACGACCCCTTTCAGCAGTAACCCTCTAGAAGTATCAAGGAACCCTGGGGCTAGGCCGTGTGGGGGCACGATTACTGGGCTGATTGTAAGAGGTGAACGGCGGCAGTGGGGTACGCCAGTGTAGGTTCGGCGGACTACGATCGTGCACGTATCCGGGGCAGACACTGGGTATCCGTAGATTTATCTGTGCATCTTGAATCGTGTCAGGGGTTGACACCTTCGGGCTGATACACCCGAAGGTGGACCCAGCACAGGTGACTACATTCGTGATTAGCCGTATGACACGGACACTTGACGAGCTAGAACTTGTAGGGAGCCGATCGACTAGATAATCGCTCCGTAGGACCCCGTACTTGGGTCAGACCCCGTTTCAGGGTCATTTCATGATATTGGGCCGGGGGATTTATTTCGTGATTAATTTGTGACACGGGCTTAGTATACTAGTGAAGTCGATGCAACGGATCTCGAACATGTGATACTTTACTTGACTTGTCTTGACTTATCCTGATCACCTTAGTCTATCTTGTCCACCTTGACACTATTCTTAAGTTTAGTTCCAGTTCATACATGACAGGTTGTTTTAACCGTTTTTACACTGAAAGTCACTAGAACTTACTCAGTCTTTATGACTGACCCTTTTCCTTTCGCCTCTTTTTCTTTCGTTTCCCCCCCCAGGTTCTCGGGGAGGAATAACTAGCTCTTAGCTTGGATATCACTTGCTTTGGCTCAGCATGTACGGTTTGCTATGGCTGCTTCTTTTTACTGCACTTGGGGAATAAGCTGTTTTACTGTTTTTTTTAAGTTATTGCTTCTTTGGCTATTATTACAAGACAGTTGTAATGAAGTTACTTGAAATCTTTGTAAAAGACAAGGTTTATCATGATTAATGAAATGAAGTGCTGTTTTGCTCAGAAATTCTTCCGCTGTTTACTTAATTATTTATTTATGTTCTGTCTTGTGATAATTCTGTGATGTTATCTCGATAATACCTCTCCAAAACTAGGGCATTCCCTTGGTGAATGACCCTAGCGGAGGTGGGGTGTTACACTTGGTATCAGAGCAGAAGGTTACCAAGACTGGGCAAAAGTTTTGAAAACCTTTTGAATTTTTTTTTTTTCTTAAAACCATTTAAAAAAGCATTTTCCAAGAAAAAGTTTTTAAAGGCTATTCCCCAAAAGCCATTAGCACTATCCTTTGTTTCCTTGTTTGAATCTCTTGTCCTTCGTTTTGAATCTATCCTTCTTGTTTCAGCATCATGTCCGAAGAACTTAACTTGCCAGAGGGCGTACCAATACCTGGTTGGTTCAGACGATTCTTAGAAGCAAGGGCCACCCAGCCAGGTCCTACCATTCCTCCTCCCCCAGCTGCAGGAAATCATCCAGCTGCAGCAACACCTCTTCCTCCACCTCCTCCACGGGGAAACACTTTTGCTAAGATATGTAAAGATTTTAAGGCTATGGGAGGAAAGGACTTTCATGGAACTGAGTCCTTCGTGGCAGCTAGAAATTGGCTAAAAGAAACCGAAGACTTATTCGTCATCTTTGAAGTAGAAGATAGGCAGAAAGTACAACTGGCAGTGTGGTTACTAAAAGGTGAGGCTTCCTACTGGTGGGAAGTCACTAATGCAGAAAGACCAGTGGAAACATGGGAGGACTTTAGGGCGAGGTTTGAGGCTAAATTTCTCTCAGAAGCCGAAAGGAGTTTGCAGTTGGAGAAATTTTTATTTCTTAAGCAAGGAAATATGACAGTCAAAGAGTACGTTAATCAGTTCGACGAGCTAGCTAGGTTCGGACTAGACTTAGTCAACACCCCGCACAAAAAGGCCCTCCGCTTTGTAAAAGGGTTGAATGAGCCATTACACAGTTTGGCCATGACCCATATACCCATGGGAGCTACGTACGAAAGGTTGGTGCAAATGGCATTGCTGAACGAGGAAGATAAGGGCAAGAAGGAGACAGAGGCAGAAAACTCTCAAGGGAAGAAAGAGGTCAAGCCTAACGATTCTAAGAATAAGAAGGTAGACTCCGAGAAGGGAGGCAAGAACAACAACTCACGCGATAAAAGGAAATGCAATTACTGTGGTACGGAAGGGCACATAGCCAAGGATTGTAGAAAGAGGAAGAGAAAGCACGGTGAATGTTTTCATTGTGGGAAGACTGGACACATCAGCAAAGACTGCCCTGAGAAGCAGACCGGACCTTCTGGCGGTACATCGTTAACCTATTCTAGATGCTCTGTTTTATCTTATTTCTCTCCTCGATCCTATCTTGAGAACCATAGTTAGAATCTTTTTGGATGTAAACATGTAATTGAAACATGTTATGATTACGAAATGGTTGCAAGTGGTCGCAAGTGGTTGCTCGTGGATGCATGAATACACATTAGGCACTAGATCGGCTCAGGCACATTTTCATATTGCATATGCATGAGTATTTATTTTGGAAACTTGGTTGTGTTATCATTTGGTTGTTGCATATGATTGAATGTTTGAGCACTCATGTAGAAATTATGAATTATAATAGGAAAAATTTGCATGCATATTGGATTCATTTCACTAAACATATTTTGCATTTAGAAGATCAATCAGGCCTGATCATTAGCATTAGCTAAGGAACATATACACACACTTCGCATATGATCATAAAGCATTAGAAGTCTTTTAAGGACAATGGATACTCGTGTTTGATGGATGAGTAGATGGATGTTTGGATGTTAGGATATACATTCCTCCTAACTTGAAGATTTCGGGGATGAAATCCTTTTAAGTGGGGGAGAATGTAACACCCCGTGAATTCTATAACAGTGAAATTCGTAAATTAAAGTATAATTAATTTCAAATCAAAGAATTAAGGGAAACAGGATACGCCATTGCGTTCGTCTCGGAAAAATACGCGAAATAGAGTCCGAGTTTTCGAAAAACGGAATCCGTATGAAGAAGATATGGCCTTCGGAAGTTTTTTAAATTAAATTTTGAAATTCGAACAGCTCAGAAAACAATTAAAAATTAAAAATCGGGCCCAATGGGCCAGGGCGGGAAGATTCCCGCCTAAGCCACCCAGGTCGACAGGGCTGTCGACCTGGGCTAGCCATGTCGACAGGGCTGTCGACAGCCCTGTCGACAGGGGTGTCGACCTGGTCGAGAGCCAGGTCGAACCCAGTCCAACCTGGCTGGCCAGGTCTGTGTTTGGCCGATTTTCTGTGGTCTGCTTTGTCACTAGGGCTAGGTGGCGACACGGGATTGGCTTCCTCTTCAAACGAACGTCTATGATTGAATCAAGCTCCATCGACGGTTTAAAACATCTTGCAAACATTATAAAAAGGACCTAAGACCTAGCCTAACATCATACTATTTCATTCTAGCCTTAGGCCGCCGCCATTAAACCTAGAGCTCTAAATTAAAAATACAAAGAATAAAATTATAGAAGAAGGAGGATGATTCTTGAAGGCTACAGCTAGAAGCTACGACAACTACGACGCTTTAGGCAACGAATTTGGAGACTATTTGGGTTATTTGCTTCATATTGTAAGTTCTATGTTACTTTTTAGGCAAAAGCGCTAAAACAATATGGACATGCGATGAATTGAAACTGAATTTATGTAATATTGCCAATTCATTGTTTATATTATTTATCGTTGAATTATAATTTGGGGATATTGCTATGGCAACATTACAGGTTAAACTCGTCATGATTTTTACGTTGTTATGAATCATTTGGGCTTGATTGTTTGGCAAGTTGGATTAATTCATGTCCATAAGATCGCTATGAAATCTTTATGTTGATGAAACCATGCTTATGGTGCTAATTAAATTATGCCTATAATTTTATTATACCCATCATGAACTATTAATGAAAATTGGGTATTGCTAGGTTAATTATGTTAAAGACGCTAAATCGTCTATCATGTTAATTATGTTAAAGACGCTAAATCGTCTATCATGTTAATTATGTTAAAGATGCTAAATTATCTATCATGTTAATTAAGCTAAATTGTCAATCATGCTAATTATGTTAAAAACGATAAATTGGAATCATTATGTCTATCATGTTGATTTAGAATCATTAAATTGGAATCATTATGTCTATGAGAATTATTGTGTTAAAATGCTAAATTGGAATTCACTATGCCTATTAGGATTACTATGCCTTTAATGCTTCATGTTTATGATAAAAATTATTATGATGCCGCAATGGTTATTATGCCTATGATGCAAAGTTTAAATCATCATGTTAAATTAAGTTGGATTCATTACTATGCCAAGTTATCATCATTGCAACTATGTGATATGTTATAGTATGTTTATTATGCAAGTAATGTTGGAATTATCATATATGCCTATCACATGTTTGGTGTTATTCCCCTTTATCGCTTGAATTGTTTATGCTTATGAACGAAGTGCGTTTATATACGTTGGGGATACGATTGGGTAGAATAGGCAAAACTTGAATTAATTATAGGAATAAACTGTGAAATTTGGCATAAGTAGAACATGAAATGTGGCACGAAAACCTGACTTGAACATGCCATAACTTGACTTTAAACATGCCTTAGTTGGGCACGAAGTTGACATATGAACATGATATCAAAATTGATAAGAACATGGGCATGACTTTAGAGAACAAGAAAGTGGCCAACTCGAGGTTGGGTTGAGTTTGTAGTGTAAATCTGCCCGGAACCGCCCGGCAAATCCAGTTGCTACAAACAATAGGATCCAATGTGGGTAGTTGGTCACATCGCGCTTGAAACCCGAGGTTGGGTTGAGTTCGTAGCGTAAACCTGCCCGGAACCGCCCGGCAAATCCAGTGGCTACGAACAACAGGATCCAATGTGAGTGGTTCGGTGCATTAACGAATCAATTAATGCCAATTAGGGTTAAGTCATGAACATGAAAAGACAACTTAACCAACTTGAACACGATTTGTAGGGCTAAGTCATGAACTTGAAAAACGACAACACTTAGCCAACTTGACATGACACGTAGGCGGGTTAAGTCGCGAACTGAAATGACATACTTAACCATCTTGACATGACTAGACTGGAAAAGGGTTAAGTCACGAATTACATGACTTGATCTGTTAGGCGGTTAGGTCACGAATTACATGACCTAATCTATTAGGTGAAACCCTAGACACGACCCCTTTCAGCAGTAACCCTCTAGAAGTATCAAGGAACCCTGGGGCTAGGCCGGGTGGGGGCACGATTACTGGGCTGATTGTAAGAGGTGAACGGCGGCAGTGGGGTACGCCAGTGTAGGTTCGGCGGACTACGATCGTGCACGTATCCGGGGCAGACACTGGGTATCCGTAGATTTATCTGTGCATCTTGAATCGTGTCAGGGGTTGACACCTTCGGGCTGATACACCCGAAGGTGGACCCAGCACAGGTGACTACATTCGTGATTAGCCGTATGACACGGACACTTGACGAGCTAGAACTTGTAGGGAGCCGATCGACTAGATAATCGCTCCGTAGGACCCCGTACTTGGGTCAGACCCCGTTTCAGGGTCATTTCATGATATTGGGCCGGGGGATTTATTTCGTGATTAATTTGTGACACGGGCTTAGTATACTAGTGAAGTCGATGCAACGGATCTCGAACATGTGATACTTTACTTGACTTGTCTTGACTTATCCTGATCACCTTAGTCTATCTTGTCCACCTTGACACTATTCTTAAGTTTAGTTCCAGTTCATACATGACAGGTTGTTTTAACCGTTTTTACACTGAAAGTCACTAGAACTTACTCAGTCTTTATGACTGACCCTTTTCCTTTCGCCTCTTTTTCTTTCGTTTCCCCCCCCCCCAGGTTCTCGGGGAGGAATAACTAGCTCTTAGCTTGGATATCACTTGCTTTGGCTCAGCATGTACGGTTTGCTATGGCTGCTTCTTTTTACTGCACTTGGGGAATAAGCTGTTTTACTGTTTTTTTTAAGTTATTGCTTCTTTGGCTATTATTACAAGACAGTTGTAATGAAGTTACTTGAAATCTTTGTAAAAGACAAGGTTTATCATGATTAATGAAATGAAGTGCTGTTTTGCTCAGAAATTCTTCCGCTGTTTACTTAATTATTTATTTATGTTCTGTCTTGTGATAATTCTGTGATGTTATCTCGATAATACCTCTCCAAAACTAGGGCATTCCCTTGGTGAATGACCCTAGCGGAGGTGGGGTGTTACAGTCTTACTCCTAGCAACGCCAACTACTAACTTAACCGAAGGTTTTAAAATCAAAGTTTGATATGTATTCTGAACTTTTCCTTTTCACATAAAGAGGACTTGAAGTCAACCTTTTTCTTCTTAAGGCATCGAAAACTGCTCCAAGCCCTGTCCCGCAAGCACCGGTATATACTGTGAACGATTTGCTCCCATCTAGCAAAGTCAAAATTGGGGCTGATATCTTCGCAAAGTCCTTAACGAGCTTCCTATAGTATCCCACCAACCCTAGAAAACTTTTTACTTCCGTTTCTTTCCTAGGAACCTTCCAATCTTGGATTGCCACCATCTTTGCAGGATCCACTGCTACCCCTTCCTTAGAGACCACTTGTCCTAAGAACCTCACTACTTTCCTCCAAAAACGATATTTGGAGAACCTAGACTTAAGTTGATGCGCTCGGAGGGTATCCGAGACTTCCCTTAGATGCAAAGCATGTTCTTCCTCACTCTTAGAGAAAACCAAAGTATCATCTATGCACAAGCCAAGTGAACCATCCGCCATTGTAGCGAAAACAACCGGAGCACCCCATTCAGAAATACTTTGCCTTATGAACCCCTTCTCAAGTAACTCTTTTACTTGTTTACTGAGCCCTTCCTTTCCCTTGGTGTCATGTGTCGTACACGTAATGCAAATAGCTTTGCATTGTCAACTAGATATATGCGGAAGTCTATCTCACGTTTTAGGGGACAAACCCCTAACTGGATTAAAAACATCTGCGTACTCATGGACTATTCTAACAGATCACAAATCGTCGTTAGATGCATCAAGTGATTATAGGTAGCTAAGCCAAAGTGATCCCTTAGGATCGCACGAAATCTCGAGGGTATTCCCAAGGCAAGTCAAAAGTCTAACTTCCCTCCTTTCACAATTACTATCTAACCAATCCATGCCTAGAATCAACCCATAGTCCATGAAACCAAAGAAAACATAAGCATTACACTTAAAATCAATACTTAATATAGCTATTCTCAAATCCTCACAAACCAAAGATAAATGAGCCGAACCACCAATTGGATTTGAGACAATAATGGGATCTTCTACTAAACAAGCACTAAGGTGCAGAGACTCAACTATGGAAGCAGATATAAACGAATGTAAAGCACTAAAATAAAAAAGAGTACTAACATGATGATCAAAAAGAAAAACTAGACTTTTTCAACAGAAACTTTACTACCTCTCTCTCAGGTACGCTGGCAGTGAGAGCATGCACTTGCCCTCCTGAAAATCCTATCCTTTGTTCTTGCCCTTGTCCTTAATTATATGTCCCGTTATACCATAATAACGACACTTCCTCTTGTCTTAGAATTTTCTATTCTTTCCTCCTTTGTGAACCAATTCCATATCCATGAGTTCCTCATCCCTGGGTTGTGCTCCTTAGCCAAACTCCCTCATTCTCATCTTTGCCATCCTTGTGTGGCTTGTTGACAAGTCTCTTGAAAGCTACCTCCATCGCATGAAAACCCTACAAAGCTTGAAAGAAAATTATCCGCAGGTGAAACTACTGCGGCTATATGGAAGGCACTTCTTCGCCCTTTGATAGGTGTCGTAGTCTTATCAAGCCTACGGAACCATGCCGCGATGAGGTTACCTCCCAGAAAGCCAGGAGCCCCAGAGACTCAGGAAAGAAGGAAATAAGGATTCAAATAGAGGATCAAAAGATAATACATATGGCTTTGGGGAATATGCCTTTAAAACAAAACTTTTCTTTTTAAAAATGCTTCTTTTAAATCCATTTTGAAAATAATTTTTCAAAACTTTTATCTGATCCGGTAACCTTCGGCTCTGATACCAAATGTGACACCCCACCTCCATTAAGGTCACTCACAAAGGAAATGCATTAAATTCTGTGGAGCGTTATACGTAAAAGATGCAGATAAATTACAAGACAGACAAATAAAGCAGCGGAAAATAAATAAAACTTTACTTCATTGATAAAACAGCAGCTTTTCCAATACCAAAACACCAATATCCAGTACAACAAAGTATCTGTCTTGTTTAACAAAATAAAGAAGCATAAAATGACAATGATATTCCCCAATAAAGCATAAGCCAGCCATAGCAGTGGAAAAGAGAGTCCAAAGCAATACATCGACTATCTTCGAGCTTGGAAAGAGAAACGGTCCAAACTAAGCTGAGTTATTCCCTCCCTGACTACCTGGGGGGAGGGGGAATGAAAATAGGCGAAACAAACTAGGTCAGACATAAGTCTGGTAAGTCCAGTGACATTCAGTATGTAAACAGGTAAAAGTAACATGACAGGAATAAACTGAATATAAGACAATACCGTGGTAACAGGGATAATAAGATAACATAAAATTAGCATAAGATATGATAAGGCAAGATAAACCAAATGCGCTTCTACTCTTTCTCTGCTTTGCTACTACCCTGTTATTCTGATTTTTATATCTCTACACCAACTAACCAGTAACCTAACTAGTGGTTTTATAGAATGGTTCGTACTCCCTACTAGTGTCCCATCTAGTATCCTGTGTAATATAATAAGGTGATCCCAACCCCGCAATTATGGTAGCCTTCAGGTGTACATCTAGTATGAGGATATTACCTCAATCAGCCTAATTGCCATGAAGATGTTAGATGTATCCTTACTACCTTAACCGATCAGCTCCTACTCATATCGATCTAGTTCTAGTTTGTGTCGCTCGGCCCTTTGCTTGTAGATACCCGTGATGGTCCCATCGTAGATGTATCAAGCCCTAAGGTGGCAACCCGACACGATCAAGATGCACAACATTATATCTACTGATGCCCAATGGCTAATTCTTCCACTCCGGAATACGTGCACACCTGTGATCCATTCGGAACCTATATTGCTGCACCACTTGCCGCTACTTTGACCGCTTATAATCAACCTAGTAATCGTACCCCGCCCTGCCTAGTTCAGGGTACCATGATACATCTATGTGGGTTACTACTGAAATGGGTCCCCGTTACTAGGGTTTCCTACTATGAAGTTTGTGGGCCTATATATACAAATATTACCCACCTACACGAGATGTACTTAACCCTCCCACTGATTCAAACATGTTTATTTAACGGTTAAGTTTGTGGGCCTATATATACAATATTACCCACCTACCCAAGGTCCACCCACTTATCAAGTCAATATGTATTATTGGTTAAGCTTGCCTTAACCCTATCCACTTTGTTCATTGTAATATTGGTTAAGTGTTGTCCATTCATGTTAACTTAACCCACCCACACATCATGTTGTATTGTTTAAGTGTTTCCTATTAACTTAACCCTGTTCACTCATTATGTTATATTGGTTAAGTGTTTCTTATTAACTTAACCCCACTCGTTCATCATGCTATATCGGTTAAGCGTTTCTTATTAACTTAACCCTTCTCATTCATCATATTGTACTGGTTAAGCATTTCCTATTAACTTAACCCTGTTCATTCATCATGTTATATTGGTTAACTTAACCCTGTTCACTTGTCTAATTAACATGTTATAACGGTTAAGTGTTATAAATTTACTTAACCTTACCCACTTGTTTAATTAACATGTTATAACGGTTAAGTGTTCTAAATTTACTTAACCCCACCTTCTTGTATAATTAACATGTATAACGGTTAAGTGTTCTAAATTTACTTAACCCCACCTTCTTGTCTAATTAACATGTTATAACAGTTAGGTGTTCTAAATTTACTTAACCTTACCATTCTTAGCATGTCGGTTTATAGGCATTAATTTATTAATGCCCTAACCTCTCACATTAGAACTGTTGTTTGCGGTTGCTGGATGTGCCGGGAGGTTCCGGGCAGACTTCTACCACAAAATCACTCTAACCTCGGGTTTTGGGCTAAATGCGCTAAACTCTCACATTAGATCTATGTTGTTGCGGTTACTAGATGTGCTGGGCGGTTCCGGGCAGTTTTACACCACAACTCAATCTAACCTCAGGTTAGGCATGTTCATCTTTTAGCCAAATTACATATTTACCGTACATGTCCGAGTTTAGATTTTACATGCTAATTATCCCAATTTCACAAAACTAATCATGTTTCAATTCTCAAGTTATATCCAACAAATTCAATTACAAGTTATTAATCAAAATAGGCTACACCCAATCTTCCCAAATTTACAATAATAGTCATGCTCCAAAATCACAATATACATTATGCTTGGCGTCCCAACCAATAGTTATGCCCAATCTAGTTTTAATATTTTAGTTTGCAGTTTACACCCAAAACTTGGTTTACATGCCAATTAACCCAAACTTGCAGTTATAATGATAATAATTCTCCAATAGCAATTACAAGTTATGCCCAACAATTTCACCGAATATGTTATGCCCAATTATTTCACCAAATACATTATTCCCAATATTTAACCAAAATAGGTTATACCTAAATATTCCCCGTATTCCAATCGTTCGTATTTCGCGATTTCAGCCTAGGTTCGAAGGTAACCCAGGTTCATAAAAGAAAAAGGAAATAGGGGAAGAGAGAGAAGGAGCATAAAAATAAGAATAGGCATAAAAATAGGCATGCAACAACAGACCTAATACAGGAAATTTAGATCCAACAAAGATAAATTCTTGAATAAACTGATACAATCATTATCATAGGCATAAGAATAACATCATGAACCAAAAAGGATTATATGCCTTGTATTAATATAATAACTTCTTAGGCATGTAAAATCATGGATTCGATAGAAAGATAGGGATAAATCTAAAAAGATTCTCTTATCATCAAGCATGGACTTAGATTCATTTTATTACATGCCAAGATTACAATTAGGTATTTAAATCTGAAAATAACGTGAACTTACATTGCTAGGATTAGAAAAGAGAATTGAATCGTTGTTGTTGCAGAAACTCTAACTTGATGTTGATTAAGCTTCAAAGTTGATTGTTGATAAAGAACTTCTAATATGATTTATATTTTTGAGGTGGCAGCTAAGAGAATTGAGAGTTCAACAGCATAGAGTCATCATAAGGAATTGTTATGAATTAGGGTTTAGGTTTAGAGATGTATATATAGATGTCTAGGATTAATTCTAGCTTTTAGATTAATCTAGGATCAATCTAAACCATCCAAGTCATAAAGACACCTCATCAGACCAATCAGAACAAGCCACATTTGCCCTAAGACACCAAAAATCGTCACTTCCCAGATCTGGCTGATGGGGTCGACCCCTACAGGGGGTTCGACACCTATGTCGACCCCGGTGTCGACCCCAAAGAGCCTGAGTCGACATAGGTGTCGACCCATTGGGTCTCGGGTCGACACCCCAAACGTGGTCGGTTCCGCGTTTCCTCCTCCCGCCTTCGCTGTTTTGAATATTTTATTTTAATCTTGGTTTAAACTGAAATCTTCTAACCTCCATAACTTCTTTACACTGTATCCGTTTTATGCAAACTCAGACTCTATCTAAAGTAGAATTCCGAGACGAACGGAATGACACAACCCGTTTCCCTTAATTCTTCTTTTAAAGATTAATTATTCTTTAATTATCTCTTATGTCCCATTTTGAAATTATGGGGTGTTACAAATAGACCATCTATAAGCCATTTTTCAGGATATCTTATCAACTTTTGACCTCCATTACATAAAGACATCGTTGATGGCCTATTAAAACTGTCTTTCTGTACATTCTTAGAATAAATTGCATTGTACTTGTAATCAAAAATATAATTAATCGATTAAAACAAGTGGACGTAGGCACGATTTGCCAAACCACTATAAAACTTGTGTCCTCATTTATTTTATGCATAATGTGATTGCCTTGTGACTTCTCTATGACTAGCTATTGCAAATATTATCGATTTACATACGAATTTGGTATTGGCGTGCGATTGACCAAATTGAGCATCAACACACACACACACACACACATATATATATATACATATACATATGTATACATATACACACATATATATAGGGGCGGGGCTGACCTGGGCAAGTGCCCCCTTGAAAAAAGAAAAAAAAAAGAAAATCAGCTCAATGAAGGCCATTAATCGTTCCTTGGGCATGCACCCATTAAGCTTCTCTCTCCTATCTTCCATAATCCTTCTTTGTCATAAACACAGTCTGTAACATCAAACCTTACTAATAGTTCGAAAACACAGTTCATAAGTTTAGTCAGTCATGAAAGCATCGACCTTGTTATCAAGTAGATTATTCCAAGCTTTTCTAGTTAAACTGTATCTTATAATGAATTTGAGCAAACATTGGCACTATCAAATACAGCTTTTCCAAGTTTTCCTATTGTGGAACCATTTAAACTTAACCTAATTACTATGCTCAACAATGGCCAAAAAAAAATTTCGGGGGCTGCCGCCCCCAAACGCCCAGGGAATGAGTAGGGGAATGGATGGATGAGATTCGAGCGAGGGTTCATGTGCAATATAAGAGGTGTAGCAGAACCCTCTTCATATATACATATATATGTATGTATGTAAGTATATGCGCACATGCATAGAAAAAATTCTAAATCACAATCTTAGAAAAACAATACGTAGACAGATACAGTTTACGTGAAAAATGGAGACAACATTAACTCCCTTTCCAATTCTTTTTCTTCCATTTCCTTCCTTTTCTTTATTCTGACGCTCCTTCTTCTTTCGCTCCCCCTTCTGATGTTGCTTTGTCAGATCCACGACGTTGACTTTCTTTCCGTCCTCTTCTTCCTTATTGATGAGCTTTAGACTTTAATTTGTGCACGCACTCTTAGTACATCCTTGTTTCTAGGTGGCCTCTCAATCGAACGTCGTTGCTTCCTCTATCGAGACTGTTCGCAGCTAACTTGGAAATGGCGATTTCTGCTATAGATTTCGAATTTTGCTAGGTTATTTGTGAGTATTTTTTTTTGTGGTTTTTCTCTTGGGAATTTAGAGCTGGTATGAGTCTGTGTTGTTTGGATTTATATCGTTTTGGATCGTGTGGTGTCTTTGTTGGCTTGTTCTTTTCATTGATCGCTTATCACTTTGTCAGCAAATATATGAAGCCTCCCTCTAGCTCTGTTGCAATGTGGTGGTGATTTCTCCTACTATGCCAAACTTCATCTCCCATGAAATGTTTTGTGGCAAAGTTTAGTATGTGACAGCCTGGTCATGCTATGGCTACAATGTACAACGTTCTTGCTTCGTTATGTTTTACTTTGTTTGTTGTATGCACGTTAATTTGTTAGGAAAGTTCTATGCATGATGTTCCTTCCTGGGTTGGTTTATGCAATCTATCTTGGTTTTATCTTCTTGCACATGGGTTGTTCTGCTTGGAAGGTATTCAAGAAGGAGATGTACTTTATATACACTGTTATGGTTTTGCTACAATGGAGCCGAACTATGTTATGTACTTGATTAGTATAAAACTATGCTTATGTTTTTGTGATGTGACGCTTAGTATGCACTTTGCTTTATGTCATTCTTTATATGTTGTGATATTTGTAGCTTGTCTACATATGTTATTAGCCTCCTTGCATGGAATGCATAATTTGTAGTCTTGAAATAGTTTCTATCTCCAATGCTGCAATCTAGATAGGATGGTGGTGAACGATCCAAAAACTGAAATTAGTATCTAGACAATATGTCTACTCCTGTATTGATGTTTGTATTATTTGTTCTAATAAAAAGTGTTACGGACCACTATAAATCAGGTCGGCTCTACCAAAAAATATACATGAAAATAATAATTTATGATCAGAAAAGAAACACTAATTACTCATAGATAAACACGTAAGCTCGAAGTCATTTGATTAAGAATTAGTTGAAAGATTAAATTCATTGTTTGAATGATATGGAATTTAATCATTAAAGTCTAAAACTGACGTTTCTCTCAAACTATAAGATGACTTTTGTATTAGTGTTGTTGTAATATCCCTAATTTTTGTAAGACATTATTCAAGAATTTAATTTAAGGTGATTATATAGGAATAATGTGGTGGATGAGGGAATGAGATTTATTGCTAATAAATCAATTAGAAGGTTGGATTTTTAAACAAATAAACTAAGTAAAGTGTGCATAAGGAGCTGAGATATGAGAAGGGCAAAGCTGGAACTTCCAGCCCCATATATATACATCATATTCTCCAGCATTTCTACAATACCATTCATTTATATAAAAAAACCTTAAAGAAAATTAGAGAAAGGCCAATCATTAAAGCTAGAAGAAGAAGAAAGAAAAGCTAGAAAACTTAGAGCTTGGGTAATTTCATCAGCAAATATCATTACCTCTATCCAATCAAGGTGAATAATACTCTCTAAGAGTTATGGTTTCGGTTACTTATGTATAGCCAAAACATTTGATGTCGTTGAGATTATTTGAAATAGTTCATGATTTGTTTCATGTTGTTCTTGATGCTATATGTTGGTTTGAAATATCCATGATTGGTTTCATTGTGTATGATTAATATGTATGCAAATGGATAAGTTCATAAGACAATACCTATAGTTAGACATCTCTAAAAAACGTAAAACTCTGATATGATGTGCATTTAATGATTGTGGAGATGGGCTTCGAATTTCATAAATTTCCATGCCTGAATGAATTTGTTATGAATTTCCTAAGGGTGTTCGCTTTAGGAAGGGTTGTACGTTAATCATGATATTAACGTTTGTGTTAATGTGTCCATGTATTTTGTGTTCTTATATAGTACAAGGTATAGTAAAAACATATATAATTAGTCAGAATACCTTTTATAAACAAGTAGAATTTTGACAAATATAATAGAGTTGAAAAAAGAGATATGCTTTAAAAGAAATAAATCAATTTTGCTTAAAATTACTACCAGTTCCATTTCCAGAGTTAAAAGCACCTTCCGGCAAAGTCGGAAGTACCTTTTGGTAGTGCTGAATGCTTGAAATATCACAAGTATGGTATATGAAATATTCATGATTTCGCCTCTTTCCTTTCGGTTTCGGACTGGTCTTGATACTTATAAACATTTTGGTTTTTAAAGATAGACGCTGCACAAGAGGCTTTCACCTCGACTCCTTCGATTAGGTTGAAAGGTTGTTTTACCATAAAAAAGTTATTTTTATAAAGATGGATTTTCAAACTATAAGTTTAAAAAGAATAAAGGCTTTCGCCTTTGCACATTTTGGTGGAATAAAAAAGGGCTTGTTTTCCTTAGTTTATGCTTTATGAGGTTGCTATCTTCGTTCCTTCGGTCTTTTTCGAAAGTATCTCTTAAAGGGGAAATTTATTTGAATTGAAAGACTAGTGCATATGACTTGAAAGATGTGTTCTAGCTTTATTATATAAAGAGATAGAGGTTACCACCTCGCTGCCTTCAGAAGACGAAAAAGGATTTCTTATTGTGAACCTTAAATGAAATAATGAGAGACTATCATCTCGACCCCCTTGGTTAATGCGGAGGGGTGAGTCTGTTAAAACATGCTTTGGAACTAAATTTCTTGTTTGGGTAGTTGCCTATTGAGCTTGCCAGCTTAAAGAATGCTGACAGCATGTTGCAATGACTCATTGCCTTAGAGTCAGGTCAACATAATAGATGTTAACTAGGTTGAGAAGTAATATGGGCTTTCGTTATCTATCCTTCCGACAGCGGATATCAGAAGAGTTGTTTTCGTAAAATTATTTCATAAAATTGCTTTATAAAAATGTTTTCAGAACCCCGGGTTTATGCTTATGGCCGCTTCGACACCTTTAGTGTCGATGCGATTTTTTATACTTGTTTTCTAAAATACTTAGAGGTTTATCTTCTATCCTTATCTGGATGATAGGGTCATTTTCTAAACTATGCTTTCTAAACCGAAGACTATGCTTCCAAAGCCCTTGAAGTTGTTGCCTACAATGACACACCTTTATAAACCTATTTTCTATAATACTTCCTTTGACGCAGATGGGGTCGATAAGGAACTTTTCCAAAACAAATGTTTTGAGGCTTCACCTCTTTGGTTGTCAACGTCAGTAATGATGACAAGGAGACCATTTATTAAAATGTTTTCTAGAAAATAATAGAGGATTTGCCTCTATTGCCTGTCGTTGTTTATGTGATGACTAGCATTGAATGTTGTTTATTGTGTGAAGCCGGAAGGATTACCCCTTTACAAATGAATTGAAAATGGACTTCGATGCCTATGAGGGAGTCGGAGGAGAGTGGGAACACCACTGTTATCTTTCCCACTGAAGTGTAAGTTGGAGTTTGAGTGAAGCCCTTGAAATGCTTACGCTGTCGGTAGTTGGCCTTTGCTTTAGACATTGCATTTGAGTGAAAAACCGGAAGGGTCCAGTAGATGGAAAATTGGGAAATCACTGGTTAAATTAAATTGCAAATGGATGTATGTAAGCTCGTTGTTTCATGCAGTACAAGAGGCTTAGGAAGAAGCTTTTGGTTTTGTGTTCAAGGGTGTGAAGCACCAAAAGGGAAGTTGGTTCCCTGTTTGTTGGATGCGACAACACGAAGCACAATACGAGAATCACATATAGAATGAGATTTTAGATTCATTGCTTAGCAAAGCAGTTCTTTGTGAAGCACAGAAAGAGAGTTGAGGAAAAAGTAAATGATAAGCAAAATCAAGAAACAATTAACTCAATTGGTCAGTGTAACGGGGATGAAAATCCATTGCGTGTAGCATGATTATATGTTGCTATTGTTATGATGTTATTGTTATAAATTGTACTAACCATTATAGTGCAGGAGAACAGGGTTAGTTTTGTTTCGTAGCATAATTCTAACGTGAGGGAAACCCATTTCGCCATGCAAGGTGGTCTCGTTAGACATCAATAATGTTGGATAGCAAGATTATTATTCACATTGGTCTTTTTGACTGACCCGTAATTTTTTTCTTTTTTCCACTTAAACTCTTGGGTACTCAGTGAGTAGGCTAAGATTTAAGGTCTTTTAGGTATCTTTCAAATAAGCTTCAGATGCAAGTAGGAGGATGTAGCTATTAGGAGTTATGATGTGTTTTGGTCTATTTTTCTTTGACTATTGAGTGTATGTATCGACAAGTTTATAACTGCTACTACTTGTAATCTGATAAACCGAGGGGGCAACACCATATGTCTCCCCCAGAGTATATGTTGTAATAACTTATGCAACGGGTTGTATGAATGAATATTTGTATTAATGAATGTTTTGTGAAAATTTTCATACTCTCATATTATTTAATATTATGGTTGATTAACATTTGATTTTCTATCGCATTTCTTACTTAACGGTTTACTATAAATTAGTTAATTCCACATTAGTGTAGCTATAATCAAACAAGTCCGCAATTAACCGATATAATAAACCTATGTGTCTCATACCACATGGTTTATTATATCGTTTAAGTTGCTTCCTTGTTCTCTAGTAGAGTGCAAAAACATGTGATTCTATATGAAAATGATTAGCTTGAGAAAACAAGTTTTTAAAATGATGTTTGAAACATCTAAAAATTATTTCCTTTAAAAATCAATTTTTAGTAGAGATTATAAACATATAAAAATAACTTTAGAAATAATTGTATTTTATAAATCGAAATATGAAATGTTTGTTTTAGGAATTGGATTTTGAATCATTCTTCGTAAATAGATTTAGAAAATATTTGCATGGAATTAGCAAAGTCAACAAAATATTCACCAAAACCGGAATTCACAAAACTCACAAAAAATGCTAATTCGTTATATGAAGTGAAACTGAAAGTCAGGTTTCCTATTTATAGAAAATAGCGTTATGAATCCAGTTCAAAACATGCCTCAAAACTCAGGAAAAATCACCAGAACAAAGCACATGCACAAATAAAGGCTCGACCAGGCACCAAAATGAAGGTGCCTGGGTCGACCTATAACTCAGCATATGTCGACCTATGGCTACCTAGGTCGACCCTACAGTGGTCTTGGTCAAGATCAGGGTTGCATAAGTTATAATCATTTTCTTCTTATGGATACATTTAGGGGATGGTTTTTGAGCGAGTTTCCAACAAGGTTTCAACATGAATTAGGGGATGATTTTATGCATACATTTAGATCAACACACAGAATGATCCAGATTTTTTTTTAGAATGAGTTCGAGATAAATTTAAGGAGCAAAAAGACACACAGAGATCAATATACAAAAATGAGATGGTGTAAACAGTCAAACTCAAACTTTTTTGTTTATAATGAACAAAACAACGATAGAAACTACAGATTTCACAGACAAACATACTTATTTAAGCTATATGTTATATATGTGAAATATGCTCACCTTTAATGATTATAGAAATTCATCAGCGATTTAATTTGCAAAGATGGAGCTTTTGGCCCTAAAGATGTTTCATATACCTGTAAAAATTAAAGATAGGGACGTGCAAATAGAAATCAACTTACAGTAAGAAGATTTTTCTCAAATCTGAGAAATAATGATATAATTTATGGTTTTGGATAGATTAGCTTAGATCTTAATATTAGCTAGCTTTTCTATGATTTTTAACTAGAAAATAATTTTGATTTGCTAGTTTGAATGGGATTGTCGTTTACTTTTCTCAGGCTATTTCCAGGAAGAAGTGCGAAGGAAAATGTATGTAATGTACTTTTCTTTTTCTCTCTCTGCCTAATTTCAATCATTTTCATTGGACTTGGGTCTGAATCTAAACCAACAAATTAGCCTAAGTGTGTTATGTTCTAAGGATAATTAGGGTGTGTGTAACACATGTTCGACCTTAATCACACATATTTACACATTTTTAACCCACTTTAACATCAAAATGTTTACAGCTTTTACTTATTCTAATTTTCAAATATAACACAACATGTTTAAAAATTATTTTTACAGATTTAAACCTAATTCCTAAATGTAAACATATAAAATTTACATTCTTAATTAAATTACATATTCTAAGTTACATTTGTTTAAAACTTATCTTTTTAACACAAAGATTTCACCAAAAATATCAATTACTTGTCAAAATGGACGTACGACGCTCATTAAAATATTTTAACACTTTAAATATTTATTTTCAATCAATATTTTACTTTTTATATTTTTATTTGCAACTTAATTAAATGTAAAACCTCTTTTTCAAATAAAAATCTGCCATTTAACAAAAACATAAAAACTATTGTATTTAAATACAAAAAAGTTTTAAACACACATTAACATTATAATGTTTTTGAAACTTTATTTTCTTTATATTTAAATTTATGTAATAAGCACGTGTTGAATTTAGTTCTTTTATTTCATTATTTAAATCCAACTTATCAATAAACCAACATTTCTACTCATTTTAACTCCATAACCCATTGTTTATTCAACTTATATGATTATATGCATTATTCTCTTCAAATTTGTGTTTATATCTCAATTAATTTTTTTATCCTTAATATAATATTTTCCACAGGTTTTTACAAAATAGGGGTTCTTACACATAACCTAGTCAGCTTAGGCATTTACATTAGAGTCAACTCCATTTACCAGTGGGCATCAAGACAGAAGAAAGAAGGTCATGGTTGAAGGTGTGATTTCTATTTTTGATTTTCCTTCTCGTGATTTATTTTGTTTTAGAGCATCCCAATATTTCATTTTTAGTACTCTTATTGTTAGTTTACACTAGATGTTGGCATGGTTGCAGATCCATTTATAGTTTCAAACCCCAGAGGAGGATCGAATTATTTATCCATGATATACCTAGGTTTGAAACGAATGATTTTAGATGTGAACTTTCGTTGTGATGCTTATGTTTTGGGCTTCTTTTAGGCATGGTTTTATTTTGGGAATGAACTGGCGAGCCACATATGGGGATCTTTTAGATGGCGATAGGTGGGTTATCATTTTGGACACTTGTGGTGGACGCACCTTATTGGTTTTATATGATCCCAGAGAATTGGTTATGCTGAGTTATCTTTATTACCTAGACACATTTTCTAACCAGTTGAGTTTCATTGCTATTATTAGAGACTTTTTGGATGTGTTAAGGAGGTCACTGGACTTCCAACTAAGAAAGAAATTGAATTTAAGATATACCTCACTGATATTGCTAGACCCGGTGTTAGCAATAATACATATGGTGTGACACCCCATGTCCGTTATTGTCACTTAGTAAGAGAATGCATTAAGTTTCGTGAAGCGTTATAGGTAAACGGAAATAGAAACATTACAAGACAAATATAAAATAGCAGTGGAATTGAAAATTTTATTAAGCAAAAAACATCGTAGTTCAAAACATTGTTACTCACATGTCAGAAATGCATAAAACCCAGTACATCATTAAAACTTCTGTCTTGTACTTAAAACATCAGAGTACAATAATAAAAGAAGCATAATCCCCAAAACATAGCCATAGTTGAGAGATATGAAATCAAGCCGTGCATCTAAAATAGCTCCAAGCAAGATGAAAGAAGAGTTCTGATCAAGCTTGAGTATTCCCACCCTGAGAACCTTGGGGGGGGGGGGGGGACGGAAGAGAAACAAGAGGAAACAAAATAGGTCATACACGAAGTCTGGCGAGTCCAGTTACTTTTAGCATATAAATAAGTAAAAAGTATCGTGATAGGCATATAAAGTGGATAAGAGAGATAACATCGTTAAAAGGTAGGTATGACAAGGTAAACAGGAATAACATGATAGAGTATATTGCGCTTCTCTAGTACTTTCTCTTTGCACCAATACTAGTATAACCAAGATTAGATTATCCCAACAACTATAAAATGGTAGACTTAGGCGTACTTCTAGTGAGAGGTTTTAACCACATACAATCAACAGGTAGCCCAACATACCGGAGTTATCCCTAAGGACAATAACGGGCTCCTAAACATACCAGAGTTTAGATGCACCATAATTACTACCCCAATCGATTGGCCCCATACTCCGTAGATACCCTGTGCTAGCTTCACAGTAGGATGTATCACTTCATAAAGTGGCAACCCTTCATTTTCAGGATGCGCACAAACATATTTACTAATGTCACAGCGTCTAAACCTCCTCTGTTGGACCCATGCATGCACATGACTCCATCGAAATGCTCCGCCTACGCTAACCCTTCGTTTGGATCTTTTACAATCAGCCCAGTAAGCGTGCCCCGACTCCGACCAAGTTCGGATTACTCGTTTGATACCTATATATAGGTTACTGACTGAAACGGGTCCCATACACAAGATGATACAAGCTTTCCCCTACGCTTGCATCCCCACTAGGTTTTCCACATGTTATGCCATACCAGAGTAAAAGATTGCATATCCCCATGGGTTAAGTTTGTGGGCCTATATATAAATATTACCCACCAACTCAAGATATACTTAACCCTCCCACTGTTTTATACAATTTTACTTAACCCCTACTCAAGTCAACATATATATTCCCTATGAATTCAACTAGGTTAAGTATTCAAGTTTTGTTACCATATTCATTTATGGTTATAGTGTACTAGACCTCCCACATTAAAGCTACAACCTGTGGATGCTAGATATGCCAGACGGTTCCGGGAAGACTTCTTCCACAAGTAGGACTTAACCTCGTGTCTTAGCACATCTCGTGTTTATGCACTTAGGCCCCTCACACTAGATTCACCACTTGTGGTCGCTGGATACGCCAGTTGGTTCCGGGTAGACTTCAACTACAAATGTAATCTAATCTGGTGTCTAGGCGTGGTTACAGTTTCTAATTACTGTAATTCTAGGCATTTCTGTTATTAACCAATTATTCCTATGTCATTATAAATTTTCATGTCCTTTCCCAAGTTATGTTTATAATAAGCATATGGCCTTAATTCGTATTCATATATTTCATTCAAGTTATGCCCAAATTTCCAATTACAAGTTATGCCCCAATTTTACCGTTTTCCCCTCGTTCCCAATTTTAACGCGTTCACATATTTTTAAGGCATGCCTAGGCTCGAAGGTAGCCTGGCTATAAAACTAAAAGGGAAAGGATGAAGGGAAGAGGACAGAAATGATCATACTAAAAAAATGGACATATAATGGCAGAAATAGGCATAAACATACAGTGGCATAATGACGAGATAGACATATAGGAACAGATCTGATGAACATGTGACAATAGAACTAATTCTAACATAATAGGGACATTATAAACAGGCGTGATAAGATCTAAACAATGAATTAGATCAACTAACAATGGCAGATCTGACATGATAAATAGGGATAGGCTTAGATCTAGTTCATAATCATATCAGAATAACATAAATACACAGGATATAGCAGAACTGATATGATTTAATTTGTCATGGGCTTAGATCCAAGTTATAGTCATGTCAAGATTAACTTCTAATTATTTAGATCTAAAATTAACATAGAATCACTAAGATTGGATCTAGAAAAATAAAGGATTTCTGGTGTTGAATCACAGATCTCTGAACTTGAATGACTTGACTTCTGAAGAAGAAAAGACTTGATTTAATCTAGGCAGAGGCACCATCTAGTTCTCCATTGTTTTAGGTATGAAGAAACAAGAGAAATGGGGTCTTATTTATAGCCTAAAGCCAATGAACCAAGTCAAGAAAGGAGTCCACATTAAGCCAGAAGAATTCTTCCTTGATCTGCTATAAGGGGGTCGACCCCTCCCTTATGGGGTCGACACCCCTAGGCGGGACTTTTCCCTCTCCCCCCTTTTTCTACGATTTTGAATTATTTTGAACTAATTTTGAATTCTGGGCTTATTGTGTGTGTATATATATATTCTTATGTGTATAGAAACTTCAAACCTTAATAACTTCTTCATACGGTGTCCATTTTACGCAAACCAGGTGTCTATTTTGACTAGAATTCTGAGATGAACGTAATGGTGCTGTACATTTCACTTAATTCTGAACAATTTTTTAATTATCCTTTAATTTATCATCTTTAGTATTGTTAAAATTACGGGGTGTTACATTCTCCCCTACTCAAAGGATTTCGTCCTCGAAATCTCCAAGTTAAGAAGAATGTATATCATAACATCCACATCCATCTACTCATCCACCAATCACAGGCATCCATTGTCCTTAAAAGATTTCTAATGCATATATGAAACTATGCTAAGGTGTGTATATGTCCCAATGCTAATGTGAAAGATCAGGCGATCTACTGATTCAGTCGACCTCCTTAATGCAATATATGTTAGTGCCATGAATCCATCATGTATGCAAACAATCCTATTATAACATGTAAGTTCTATATGTGTGTACAGTCATTCATCCGAATACAACATCTATATGATGATACATCCATTTCCATACATAAAAGAAGAAAAATGCACACACATCCATATGCAGTATGTGAGTGATTGAGCCGTTCTAGTGCCTAATGTGTGTGTATATGCATCCACGAGCAACCACTAGCAAACACTTGCATCCACTTATATTCATCAAACATACTATGTCTCAAACACATGTTTACATCCATGGGATTCCTTTCTAAAGTTCGAAGATTCGATCTATAGGATATAATTAAATGATAGAAATAAGCATGAATAAAAGCTCTGGAAAGGAAGTTAAGAACATACCCTTGAAAAGAAAAGGGTATGAAGCGTAAATCTTGTCTTCGGTCTCCCAAGTTGCAACCTCTTAGATGTCTCCCCATTGAACTTTCATCAACTTGACTTCTCTGTTGCATAGCTTCTTAACTTCTGATCCAATAATACGGGTAGGAAATAATATAATTATCACCTCCTGTTCCACCTCTGCTTCCTCCAATATACTCGGCTCAACTACTTCTGCAATATCATACAAGCACTTTTGCAAATGAGAAACGTGGAAAACGTAATGGATGCCAGATAGTCTTTCTGGTAGATTTACTCTGTAGGCCATTTGGCCAAGCCTTTCTATTATGGGAAATGGCCCTACAAATCTTGGTGCCAATATCCCTACAGATCCAAAGTGAACCACATTTATTAATGGTGATACCTTAATGAAAACCATGTCTCCCACCTCAAATTCAATGTCAGTCCTTCTCTTGTCTGTATAGGACTTCTGCCTATCCTGAGTAGTTGTCTTCATTCGCCATCTAATAAGATCATCCTTTTCGGAAGTTTCTCTAACCATATCTGGTCCAAGTAGAAGTCTTTCTGTAGACTCCCACCAACAAGTCGGTAATCTATAAGGTCGTCCGTATAATGCTTCTAAGGGTGCCATGCTAATACTAGCTTGATAACTGTTGTTGTAGGTGAACTCTACTAAAGGAAGATGCTCTTCCCAAGTCCCTCTGAAGTTTAGGATACACAGTCTTAAAAGATCCTCAAGAACTCTGTTCAACCTTTCCGTCTATCCATCAGTCTGAGGGTGATGAGCGGTGCTCAAACACGACTATGTACCTAATGCTTCTTGAAAGCTCCTCCAAAATTCACTGGTGGAAATGGGGTCATGACCACTTACGATACTAGAAGGTACTCCATGAAGACGGACTATCTCACGAACGTAAATTGCTGCCAACCATGCTGTCATCCTCTTACACTTAATTGGAATGAAATGAGCGCTCTTAGTATGTCTGTCTACTACAACCCAAATACTGGTGTTGCCCTTCCTTGATCTAGGAAAACCATCGATGAAATCCATAGAGATGCTCTCCCACTTCCATTGTGGGACCTCCAAAGGATGAAGTAAACCACCGGGCTTCTTTTGCTCATCTTTGACTTACTGGCAAATCAAACATTGAGAAAAAAATGCGCCACAGCTTTCTTCATCCCAGTCCAAAAGAAAACCCTCTTCGTATCTCTAGACATCTTATCACTGCCTGGATGAATACTCATTTTAGAATAATGGGCTTCCTCTAGAATTGTCTTCAACAAACTCCCAACTTGGGGAACACAAAGCCTTCCATTTCGTCGCAACCACCCTCTATCGTCTGTGGAATATCTATTGAGGTGACTAGAAGTCTCCCCTTTACTGAGCCTATCCAAGATGTCTAAAATTTGTTGATCCTATCGCCGCGAAGCTCCAATTTGATCCATATGAGTAGGTCGCACCTCTAGTGATGCAAATAAACCAGGAAAAAACTCGGTGGAGGCTTTAAAGTCAAAAGTCGCTATAAACTCCAAGCTTTTCATCTCCACAAACAGAGGACTTAAGGCCATCCTCTACCTACTCAGTGCATCTGCCACTACATTACCCTTGCCAAGGGTATAAGCAATCTTGAAGTTCTAAGATGCTAGGAACTCCATCCACCTTTGTTGCCTTAAATTAAGATCCTTCTGCAAAAACAAGTACTTGAGATATTTATGATCGGTGTACAGAAATAGAAACATTACAAGACAGATATAAAATAGCAGCGGAATTTAAAATTTTATTAAGTAGAAAACATCGTAGTTCAAAACATGGTTACATCATATGTCTGAAATGCATAAAACCCAGTACATCATTAAAACTTCTGTCTTGTACTTAAAACATAAGAGTACAATAATAGAAGAAGCATAATCCCCAAAGCATAGCCATAGTTGAGAGATATGAAATCAAGCTGTACATCTAAAACAGCTCCAAGCAAGATGAAAGCAGAATCCTGATCAAGCTTGAGTATTTCCATACTAAGAACCGGGGGAGGGGGAGGGGGGAGGGGACGAAGAGAAAGAAGAGGAAACCAAATAGGTTATACATAAAGTCTGGCAAGTCCAGTTACTTTTAGCATATAAATAAGTAAAAGTATGATGACAGGCATATAAAGTGGATAAAAGAGATAACATCACAAAAAGGCAGGTATGACAAGGTAAACAGGAATAACATGATAGAGTATATTGTGCTTCTCTAGTACTTTCTCTTTCTCTCTGCACCAATACTAGTATAACCAAGATGAGATGATCCCAACAACTATAAGATGGTAGACTTACGCGTACTTCTAGTGAGTGGTTTTAACCCCATACAATCAACAATCAGCCCAACATACCAGAGTTACCCCTAAGGATAATAACGGGCTCCTAAACATACCAGAGTCTAGATGTACCCTAGTTACTACCCCAATCGATCGGCTCCCTAATCCGTAGATACCCTGTGTTGGCCTTACATCAGGATGTATCACTTCCTAAAGTGACAACCCTTCATTTTCAGGATGTGCACAACCATATCTACTGATGTCACGATATCTAAACCTTCTCTGCCGGACCCATGCACGGACATAACTCCGTCGGAATGCGCCGCCCACACCAACCCTTCATTTGGATCTCTTACAATCAGCCCAGTAAGCGTGCCCCGATTCTGACTGTAACGACCCGCATTCTACGTATCAGAGAATCCTTGAATACTTATTTTATTTTCATATAAAGTCGTATGGTCGTTTAACTTTAGGAAACGACTACTGGGGTCATTTCCCACATTCACGATTTTCTACCGAATTTCAAATGACCGTTTTCCCCCTAGCGAATCTTGCTTCGCCTATAACTTTTGATTGGTAAGGAGTTTTGACCTGAAACCACTTCCATTGGATTCGAATGATGGTTTACCCTTCCGTAGAATGGTCATCTTAATCAAACGGACTTACCGTTTGGGAGTTATGGCTGAAATAAGGTTTGGAAGATGAAAAATAGCTTAATCGGGCTTAATAGGGTGATTAGCAGTTAGGCCCATAACCCATTTCAGGATTAGGGTTATGAGAGGGCTGAAAGGAGTTAGAGAATGATTCCTTTTCACTTTCTCAGCCACCACAAATATTCCTCTAACCCTAGCAATGGCCTCCATCTTCTAAATCACTCCCTAATCACCTTTTATCACTAATCAAGCAAAACTACATCAAATCAAGTCAAATTAGCATTAAATAGGAGATAAAGTTGCTGCTATACATTGTAATCCGTGGCAAATCAGTTAGATCTTCAGATCTATCATTAATTTGTGGCTAAGGTGAGTGATTTGCATGTTTTTACACTAATTATGGCTAATTAGGGGTGATTAGTGATAATTAGCGAAATTATGATTTAGAAAAATATGTAAAAATTCTAATATATTATTTTATGTCACTGATATAAATTTGGATTAAGTTTTCTAATCCCGGAATTTAGAGGATTAAGGGGAAAACTATGGATTTGGGTATGTTTGATCTTAAATAGCACATGTGGTTAATGTTTCAATCCTTTTGATTGAACGTATATCTTGTTACTACTATTTAGTATGATCTATGATTGCATAGGAAATTTAGAATGGTCGAAAACGCCATTGAGAGGCAAAAATGGTTTGCTGGAAATAGGTACAGGCTATGGGTCGAGTGACTAACCCATATGCATGTTCGACCGACCCCTATGGGCCAAGAGACTAACCCTATACGATGATGTTCGATCAACGCTATGGGTCGAGCGACCGACCCTGTATGAAGTGTTCGATCGACTCTATATGCTGAGGTTCGACCGATCCTATGTGATGATGTTCGACCCGATCCACTATGTGATGTTTGACCGACCCACTATGTGATGTTCGACAGACCAATGATGCATGTTCGACCGACCAGGGACACATGTTCGATGGACCAGGAATGCATGTTCGAGCAACCCATGAAGATGAACGACTGGTGATGAACATGAACTCTTCTGAAGATCAATTCCAATCCGACCAAACCCAAGATGCAAAGGAAGTCTAGGTGAGAAGTGATGGCTCAAGATCCAAATGGGGATTGACAGGTTAGCTTCTAAAGTTGGTCTTTGCTCCGGGACGTGTGCAAAAGGGTTATCGATATCTATAACTTTGGTTCACTATTGAGAGGGGGGCATTGACTATGGACTAGTGTGGTGCGGTTAGAGGTTATATGGAGTCAAACTCCATAGGGCCTTCAAGGGCAAAGTGGGTCGTAGTGATAGTTGGACTGGGTGGGACTCCATCATGGCCCCAATAGTTCTGGTGATCAAAGTGGCAGATATAGTATGCTTTACGCACTAAGTGAGAGATGTAAGGATGATTGCTATGGCTGATTTTTGCTATCACCACGACATGCACACTCCCATTTTACACCTTATGTTAGTGTTACCTTAGACTGCTGTACACCTTGTTGTGCTAACTCTTTGGTTGTAGGTCCAGGTTCAAGTATGATTATTTATACCTGTTATTGCTTTATTTTGCTGCTATCGCTCATACCAGACTTTTGTCTGACCCGAAGTTTTATGTCTCTTTTTATTACTCTAGGTGCTCCTAAATGAGCAGACTAGAGATAGGTTAGGTGGTTATGCACGAGTAGTTGTCCGGAGACGAGAAGGAGGCTCATATTTACATATATTCTTCCTGTGTTGTTGTTGGTCACTACTTTGGGCATTAGTAGTGTACCTTTTCTATTTTTCTTTAGAACTAGTATTTTGTAGTTGTAATAATGGTTTAGATCATAAGCTTTATTTTGGATTCCGCTACTCTGATAGATATGGTTTAGTTTTCAGCTTATGCACTGTCTCGCCTATTTTATATCAAGTTATGTACTATTATATTTTATTCCATGCACTGTGAGATATACTACAGGTTTTTGATGATTCGTAGTTTCAAATCCCTTTCTTTCGACAACCGTCCCATGCTAGTTGGACATTGGCACAACGTATTTCTTAGAAATGTCGGCTGGTGAGGGGCGGGCTATCACACTTGGTATCAGAGCCTAGGTTGCATAGTTTAACCTAGGGGAAGGCATCAAGGAGAGATAGTATACGTATATGAGAGCGGTATTTGTAATATTTTGGTTTTCAAAAGCTATATATATACTATTAGTATATCTAAGGATGAAGTCGCACTGCACTGGCACCACTATGGAGATGGTTAATCGTTTTCTCTTTACAGATTTAACGATGAGCCGATATACAAGGAGTAAGGGTTCAGGGGCCAACAATGGGAACGTCCCTTATATGAGTATGATGTTTGCTACCTCCATGCGAGAGATGCTTAGGGATGCTCAGGAAGCAGTTCCTAATGCTGCTAATGGTGGTGGTGCAACGGTGCAGGCGCTTAGAGCCGATTTTGCCAAGCTCAACAAGGATTATACTAATCTTGGAGGAAAGCCGTTCATAGAACGGAATCGGCTACGGATGTTCAAGATTTGCTTGATAGCTGTGAGCGCATTTTCGAGGATTTGGGAATCGATGATGCAATGAAAAGAAAGTTAGTGTCGCGTCAACTTCAAGGACGGGCTATGAATTGGTAGAATGCTATTAAAGCAACTACTCCTGAGGATCAAGTTACCTGGAATGAGTTTAAGACTCGCTTCAGTGACAAGTTCATCCCAGTTGCTCAGAAATCAGAATTGTTTAGGAAATTTTGGAGCTTAAGCAGAATGGTAAGGCAGTCTCGGAATATATTGCCGAGTTCGATACTTTATCGAAGTATGGATTATCTCTTATCGATACTTTCGAGAAGAAGAATGAGAAGTTCATAACTGGCTTAGATGAGTACTTAGGGAAAGATTTATAAATCATATCGATGAGACTTTTGAATCTATTATGCGAAAGGCCTTGAGATCAGAGAGTCTTTACCCTAAGTCAAAGACCAAGGTTGCTATTTCATCTGCAGGAGAGTCAAAACCGCAGGTAAGCGGTAAAGGCAAGAAGATTCCCAGAACAAGAGGAAGCAGAACCAAACCAAGGATGGACAGAAAAAATGGATAAGAAAGATGTTGAGTGCTTTAGCTGTGGCAAGAAGGGCTACTATGCCAAAGATTGTCGAGCAAGGCTAGCGGATAGGAAGTGCTTCAATTGCGGCCAAGTGGGACACCACAAGGATAAATGTCCACAACCTCCAAAAGAGAAGCAGATTATGAAAGCATATGTTATCAACGCTGTTCCTTCCTCGTCGAAGTCCCCAACTTCGATGGAGAAAGGAAAGGGTGTCGTCATTTAAGGTATGCTTTTCCATTTATGATATTCCTGTTCGAGTATTATTTGATACCGGGGCTTCCCATTCCTTCGTATCTAGTGACCTGGTAGATAGGTTGGAATTGGAACCTGAGATTGCCGATAGACCTTTAGTTGTGACGAAGCTGATCGGTGCTTCGACCAGCCTTAGTATGATTTGTCGTAATTTGTCTTATTGAGTCATGGGTGCATGTTTGTTTGTGATTGCTTTGTTTTTGACTTTACTGGGTTTGACATTATTTTGGAAGTCGATTTGCTCCAAAGGTATGGGGTGGTGGTAGACTGTGAGGGGTCTTCGGTGACCATTAGACCGAATGATGGGCAGAGGGTAATGTTTGGTTGCCTACTAGTGATGGGGTGATGGCCAATTTTCTAAATTCCCTCAACATCCCGCATGATGAGTTGACAGATGTGCCTATTGATGGCGAGTATCCGGACATCTTCGGGGAAGTGACCGGATTTCCACCACACCGAGAGATTGAGTTCGGGATTGATTTAGTGAAAGATGCCAGACCTATAGTGATGCCACTTCATTGTATGGTGCCAAGAGAGCAGTGAGAGCTCGAGGTGCAAGTGGCGATCTTTTGAAGAAGGGATTTATCCGAAGAAGTGTTTCCGAGTGGGGAGGACCAGTTGTATTTGCTACTAAGGAAGATGGTTCCCTTCGCTTATGTGTAGACTACCGCGAGTTGAACAAGGTGACGGGGAAGAATAAATATTCTCTTCCGCGGATAGATGATTTGTTTGATCAATTAAGTGGAGCAAGAGTGTTCTCCCGGTTAGATCTCACGACAGGTTTTCATCAGCTCCGAGTAGTAGATGAGAGTATTCCTAAAACGATATTTCAGATGCCATCTGGATTTTATGAGTGGTTGGTCATGCCATTTGGGTTAACCAATGCACCAACATACTTTGTGGATCTTATGAATAGGGTTTTCAGAGATCAGTTGAACAAGTTTGTTTTTGTGTTCGTGGATGATATCTTAGTTTATTCAAGGACGGAGGAAGAACACAAGGAACATTTGAGGATAGTGATGGAGGTGTTGAGGAAACACCAATTAAGAGCGAAATTTTCTAAATGTCACTTTTGGCGAAGGGAAGTGAGGTTCTTGGGCCATGTTGTTTCAGAGAATGGTATAGCCGTGGACCCTACGAAGATGGCTACGGTGCAAGATTGGTCAACGCCCAAGAATGCAACAAACATGAGAAGTTTTTTGGGGTTAGCTGGATATTCTTGTAAGTTTATCCAAGACTTGTCCAAGATAGCAGCACTATTAACTCAGTTGACCATGAAGAATCAAGCTTTTGCTTGGGATGGACAGTGTGAGAATACATTTAAGAGCCTAAAGGAGAAGTTAACGTGCGCACCAGTGTTAGCTATTCCTAAGGGGAACGAAGAGATAACGGTATACACGGATGCTCGCGGTACCGGACTAGGTGTTGTACTGATGCAAGGAGGTATGATTGTATCTTATGCTAGTCGGCAATTGAAACCGCATGAGAAAAGATATCCTACCCATGATTTGGAATTGGCAACAATTGTGTTCACGCTAAACATGTAGAGACATTATCTCTTGGGAGAAATATTTGAGCTGCTTACCGATCATAAGTCGTTAAAGTATCTTTTCACTCAAAAGGATTTAAATCTTCGTCAGTAGAGATAGTTAGAGTTCTTGGCTTCATATGATTTCAATATGGCATACACACCCGGGAAAGGCAATGTGGTGGCTGATGCATTGGGTAGGGGACATGCCAGTTTAGGGGTTATGTTTCTTGAATGGAAGCAACTGCAGTATATCACGGGATATGATTTTAGACCTAAGCACGAATTGGATCAAGAAATGTTAGCAAGTTTGACGATTAGACCGACTTTGATTAGGCGGATCAGCTCCAGTCAGGGGGACAATCCTAACCTACTGGAAATCATCTCCAAGGTGGAGATGGGTACCAGTGGTGAGGAGATGAAGAAGTATGGACTTGATGGAGAGGGATGGCTCCGAAAGAATGGGAGTCTAGTTGTACCCAACGTTAATGGATTGAGAGATGAAGTGCTTAGAGAGTGTTATCACTCGAAACTGACTATACATCCCGGTGGTAACAAGATGTATCGAGACATGAAGCAGACATACTACTGGGAAGGGATGAAAAGAGACATTGGGAAGTTTATATCCAAGTGCATGAATTGCCAGTTAGTTAAAGCAAAGCAAAAGAAGCCCAGTGGTTTGTGTAACAGCCCGCATTTTATGTATCAAAAGATCGTAAAATATTTTTTATTTTATTCCCTGAGGGTTGGATCATTTCATCTTTTGATATGTTGCTTATGGGGATGTAAGACATTTCCATAATTTTTACTGATTTTGTTCGTAACCATTTTGCCCCTGTCAGTATTGTACCGGGCATAACTTTTGACTCAGGTCGAATCAAAGGGTGAGACCTGTGCTATTGAAAAGGAATTAATGATTGCCTTTTCGTAGATTGGTTACAGTAAAGATTTGGCTCAGCAGTTTGGGAGAAATCGCTGTTTTAAGGTTTTTCAGATGGTTGTCCAGGTTTGGTAAGCCAAAATGGGATGAATTGGGAAGTCCTACTAGGGGGTTGGTGGAAACTACAAATAGAGGGTAAGGGATATGAGAAAGGGTTTGAATTTTCCATTCTCTCATTGGGAGGTCTTGTTCTCCTACTTCCTCTAACACCTTTCCACCACTAAAAATCATAATCCAAGGAGGGAAATTGAAGAACTACACCATTGGAGGCTAGATCTATATCAACTGAAGCAAGAACTCATCGGATCAAGGTGTTTGGTGTGAGGTGCTTGCTGTCTGGATTCTTATTTCATCAATTTTGACTTGTTTTGGAGAATCGGTGAGTGATATGCATCTCTCACATGGATTCAATGAAGGTATGAGTGTTTGTTCATGTTTTTCATCGAATTCAAGTGTTTTTTCATAGATCTACACCATTATATGTCCATTTTTATATAAATCACCCTATGAACTAATTTAGCAAGTTTATACCGTTACTTCTAAGATATTTCATATGTTTATGTAAGTTAGATCTCTCATTTTGATCATGTGTTCATCATAATGGTTTTGGTGAAATTTATATCATTTTAGTGATAATCGTCATATTCATGTTGTTAGCGATCTTATGACACGTTTATGATTGCATTTGGTGAGTTCGATGAGTTGGTTTCGTCGAATGTATCATTTGGCTAAGTTTTGGTCGAAATCGGAGTTGGAAGTGTGCAGAAAGTAGGTCGGCCATATCCGGTAGGGTCGGCCTATTCTGGTCGGCCATAGTACAAATGTGGTACAAAATTGTAGTACAAAATGCAGTACAGTTCTGGTCGGGTCGGTCCACCCTGGTGGGGTCAGTCTGAAGTGGGTCAGTCATGTGAAAGCTGGTTTGGAGCTCTGGTTCTGAAGCAGGCGGGTCGGTCCATTTGGGTCGGGTCGGTCTCGATGGGTCGGGTCGGTCCCTACCTGGTCGGTCCGAAAAGGGGAGTTTTTGGTCAATCGAAACATGGGGGAAGGATGCTATGGCTTCGGGTTGGACTTGACTGGGTCAGTCGGGTGGGGTTGGGTCGGTCGAGTTTGGAAGACAGTGTGAAGACCCGTAACTTCCCCGTAAAGGAAAGCGTCGGATAGTTCGAGAACAAACCACAACAGAACGCATACAGAAGAACATTTCACTATATATTACAACAGTGCATCAGATTACAAGAATATACAGAGTATAAAAGAATATTACACAGAAATATCAGAGATTTAAATTACATTTAAATACATAGCAGCGGAAAATAATACAATACACAACTAGAAGAGATATACGGATACAAAGCTTTCCGGATATCATTCCAGCTGTAACCAGGATCCTGTGAATATAAATCTGCAAAAACCGAAACTACTAGCTGCCCGTGTCAAAATAAGGGCACCCAGAGTTTAGGTTAAAACAATAAACTCCAGGTCAGTCATGTGACTGGTGTGAGAACTAAAACAGTTAATCTTTATTTTAAAACATTAGGTAAATCAAGGGACCACGCCGCTAACGCGGAACGGGTTTCCTCCCAAGAATACCAGTGCATAAAACAAACAGCGCATTGCTAAATAAGGAAAAATGAAGCTGTTATAAGACCCAGGTCCTATCACACAATGCAACGCAAGCCGGGGGATAGGGTTTTCCCTTATAACAGCCAAAGAATGCTTGATACGTTTAAAACAAATCATTTGATACTATTATAAGTGCATAGTGTATAAAACAACTTCAAATCATAAGTATCAATCATAGGCGACATGAGCGTCCCATGCCACTATGTCACCATATATAGGTTTACAAATAAAACCGCAAAGTCACGTATTTGGAAATTGGATTTCCGTCTATGAACCGAGGCTAGGGGCAAGATCCTCAACCGATTTGTGACTCTCTAGCCCGAGCCACAGGACCCAGACTCAGGTGGGCCCTTGGAGCGACAGGGCCGGTCCACCGATGTGGATTAAAATGCCTGAACACTACGTTTCCCCACCCTATGGGGTGTAAGTCTGGTCCGTCAGCCGACCAGAAGCATCGGCCGAAACCGATATAACCGAGGCGCCTCGCAACAGCAACAACCACATAAGTCAAACTCGTCAGGGCGTGAAAAACCACTGACGCCACTTCTAGCTAGAAAGAAACGCAAGTCCTCCCTGAGGTCCGTCTCCCGTTTTTGGTTCATACCGGGTGTGAAACACGCGAGGTAAACGTTACACAAAGCTATGCCACAAAGGCCGTGCTTTGATCATCACCACAAGACTTTGCTTTTCAACAGAAGCCTTGATCATTTGCATCTTAGCATGCCACACAGGCAAACCATCCTATGCAACCGATATCAGTCACACAGAATGAAATCCGATGTCAGACACACAGTCCATTTACAAGTCCGTCCTGGGTCTGAACGAAACCGGAGGCACCTAGTACCCCGCATATCCATCGATCTCCAAGTACGTCTGGACGATCACTAACTGTTTCCATCTTCTTGGGTGTACAGCCCAATCAAGATCATCAGTTATCACCCAAACGACGTGAAGACCTCCGGTCTTCGACCATCGTCTTCATCTTCGACTTATCGTCGTATCAGTTATTCAGAATGGGATAAACCCGGTCTTTCCGAATAACTCGCGTATATTTTAAATAAGTGTTACACAAACACAACATACGCCTCATTCCAATTCGTTAGTCACTAACCGTAAATTAATCAAGAGAATAATTCCCCAAATATTAACCCCGAAGGCCGAAACCAACATCAGATCAATATCCAGAAAACCATTCTGCTTGGCCAACCGACAGTTAGTTTCTAAATTTCACATTCATAGGGAAAAGTTCCCATTAATTTTATCCAAGATAAATTTCTTGAATTTATTCTTGAATCTCAACTCGAACTAGTCGGGATTAGCGAACCTTACCGAAGTAATCATTTGTTTTAATTTCCCAATCCCAACCTATTCATCCCATGAAGTAAAACTGGTTATACTTCATATCTAACACCACAGTGTTATCGGTAAATTCAATTACCATTTCACGTTCAAATCTAATTAAAGATTTAACTATCGCCTGGAGCAAAACTGGTGATACTCCATTTCGATTATTTCAATCTAATTAAAGATTCATTAAAACTCCACTTAGTTTTAATCTTTGACTGGGTTAAAGAATCAGTGTCATTTAAAAACACGGTTCACGATAAACCCAAAATCACATTCATTAATCATCGGGTTAAAGAACGAGTGTTATTTAAAACACTGTCCACGATAAACCCAAAAATCAATATCGATTCAATTCCAATTAAATGTTATTTAATTGGTACACTTCATTAAATCTAAATAAAAAGATTTAATCTTTTCTCAACTGGGTTCAAGAACAGTGTTAGTGAAGACACCATTCACGACAAACCCAAATCACATTCATTAATTATCGGGTTAAAGAACAAGTGTTATTTAAAACACTGTTCACGATAAACCCAAACATCAATATCAATTCAATTCCAATTAAATATTATTTAATTGGTACACTTCATTAAATCTAAATAAAAAGATTTAATCTTTTCTCAACTGGGTTCAAGAACAGTGTTAGTGAAGACACCATTCACGACAAACCCAAATCACATTTGATATTCAATATAAGGCTCTGAATAGAAAATATATCGGCTTATATTCAATATCAAATTCTACGATTAACAAATGTCGTATTGGAAATAACGATATAAATATATATCTTTCAAATTTCCGTAACAACATCTGTATAATCACAAATTCCAACATCGAAATATTCCGAAGACAATTTCGATTCAAATCCACTCCAATGCAATCATTGGAAATTTTGGTTATTTTCAAAACCCTTTTCAAATTCAATTTATTTATTTAAAAATAAATAGAATTATAATTCTAGTTCAAAACTAGTTCATTTCGATAAAAATCTATTTTTATCTTTTCAAATATGGAGTTTTTCATCCCAACTCTTTCTAAATCATTTCTTATGATTTTACACAAATTATTACTATTTTTAATAATTTTATCAAGGCCCGTACAGTCGATTTCCACCAATGGCCATCGAACTGCACTTACAGCGACCTTTTTCGAATTTGATCTGGACGTATCTCCAAATCCAACCGTTAGATTTCAAATTTCCAACATTCATTAGAAAGCTCTTTTCGATACGAACCCAACGGTTCCGGTTTTAGGAGAATCCGACGGTCGGATCTCCCGCAATGTCCGTTTGAAATAAATGATCGAAATTCACGAACTGCCGCGGCGCGGCGCGTTCTATTCAGGCCATTATATTATATATATAATATATATAATATATACTTCGTCGATTTCTATTTAAAAAACGAATTATATAAATGGTTTTGAATTCGTTTCGAAAACATTTTCAACTTCCATTTCAATTCAAATCAAAAATTGAATTCTTCTTTATAAATTCGTTTCAAAATTCATTTCTATTCAATTCAAATTTCAATTCAATTTGAATTCATTTCAATTCGCTTTCAATTCAAAATCGTTTTCAATTCATTTTGAATTCGTTTTCAATTCAATTCATTTCGAAATCGTTTTCAATTCAATTCATTTCGAAATCGTTTTCAATTCAATTCATTTCGAAATCGTCGATTTCAAAATTACTTTTTAATATTCATTTTAAAATGAATAAAATCGATATAAATATCGTTCACGTCAAAATGGCGTCAATCTAATCAACACGGCTTCATATATTGATATTTTCAAATATTCCATTTCGAATATTTCTATTTCAAATATTTCTATTTTAAAACTGGAATGAGGCCCAATCAATTACCATATAAAGTTAATTATATGGATTTTCATACAACACATGTATAATAGCATTGAAAAATAATCAACCATCAACCAAAGTGCACTACACTGTATAAGCATCAAATATAGATATCTAACGCTTATAACAGCCTGTCAATCAATCGATCGACATATTTAATCAATCAGGATGAGTGAACTTCAAATTTCATCCCAACACCCGTGTGGGGTTTCAAACAATCAAACACAGATTTTATTTGTGCAGTTGGGCGATGTGTGAAATTTATCGACCCAATCAATATCAGTCAAATCAGTGTATATACAAACAAATCGGCCGATTTGTTTATAACTATTCATTTATTCACATTCACGTTAAAAATTATATTTTTAACGATAAAACATTTTATTTCAACCTATGAATTTCTATTCAATTCATTTATACAATAAAATGATATTTTTATTTTCTAACATATTTTAGAAAATTTCGGCGGCATAACGGCACGATACTAGAAACGGGACAAGGCCTAGCCTTATCCCCGGTCTAGTGAAGGCCCACGCCATTCACACATCAATCAAATCACTTCGTTATGCAAACCACAAAATTTGGAGTAAGGGTCTAACCTAGCCTTACTCCTTCGCCTTATAACGGCGCACGTCTAATCCTAACCAATTTATCGATTCGATTTTTCACACCACAAACCACATTCAAACCAATATCGCAATCAATCACCAAACAGTCAAACAAACAAGTCCATGGTCTGTGGACGATTGTGTCGGGTGCTACTAAACACCGTCTGCATCCTAGTATATATATATATATATAACTAGAAATTTAAATTGAAGAGTGAGAAGTTCTCACTTTATAGCTATCCTAGCTCCACGGCACTTCATCGATAGAAATCTTCATCGTTTCGCCTTTTTGTCACCTTCGTTGACCGCGGCCACTACATATGTAAAAAAATCGAATTTTGACTTCGCTATTCAATATATAAAAATCGAATTTTTAGTTCGCTATTCAATATATAAAAATCGAATTTTTAGTTCGCTATTCAATATATAAAAATCGAATTTTTAGTTCGCTATTCAATATATAAAAATTGAATTTTTACTTTGTAAATTTCTAACCTCCTTCTATTTTTAATTTAAAACTTTTTCTTTTTAAATTTCAAACCTTTTTCTATTTAAAGTTTAAAACTTTTTCTCTTAAACAAAATCAGGTTTTAAATGCATAGAAAAATCAGTTTATATATTTCCTTTAAAAAAATCAGTTTATATTTCTAAAACAAAAATCAGTTTTTATAACTTCTAAAAAAAATCAGTTTTTTTTATTTCAAAACAAAATCAGTTTTTTTATTTCAAAACAAAATCAGTTTTTTTTATTTCAAAACAAAATCAGTTTTTTTATTTTAAAACAAAATCAGTTTTTTTATTTCAAAACAAAATCAGTTTTTTTTATTTTCAAAACAAAATCAGTTTTTTTATTTTAAAACAAAATCAGTTTTTTTATTTTAAAACAAAATCAGTTTTTTTTTTTAAAACAAAATCAGTTTTTATAACTTCTAAAAAAAATCAGTTTTTTTATTTCAAAACAAAATCAGTTTTTATAACTTCTAAAAAAAATCAGTTTTTAACTAAAATAAAATTCAGAAACTAAAGTAAAATAAATAAATACAAATTACCTTAGTTTTGAATGGGGGGGGTGCTGGTGGTCTCGGAGGCTCACAGGGGAAGATGGCTCACCGGGGGGGAAGGTGGCTCGGCCTCTGGCGAGGTGGGGCTCGCACAGGCGGGCGGCTTAGGGTTGTAGAGGCGCTTCGGGTTCGTCGATTCGAAGGGATAGAGGAGAGTGAAGCGAAAGGGGGAGGGACTGAAGGCGAAGGCGCGAGGCTCGGGGAGGCCGCGCCTCGATGGTGGTGGCCAGTACGGAGGAGGGCGATGGCGATTCCGAGGGGGGGACAACGGGTTTTTTTTCTTTTGCTCTTTTTTTTTTTTTTTTTTCTCGAATGCTTCTGATTTATGAAGAACAGGGGGGCCAGAATTAAAAGGAGGGGGGGGGGGAAAGAAAGAGACATTTATTTTTATTTTTATTATTATTTTAATTGCAAAAAGGTTGACTTTTATATATGACCTCGAAACGAGGTCCACCGCCTGTCGTCCATAGCGTTTAACCCCCATTCCGAACACAATGGGGTATATATCGTAGGCTGATTGGATCGTTTGAATTAGTTTCCGTTAAATTTACATTTAAATCACTATATTGAATTTTAAACGTACATTTCAAATTACCGGGGTCACATACGAACTTTAAAAATTCCCGAAAAATATTTTCTAGCTTCGTATTGACGATACGGTCCTAACCTATCTAGTTTCGTCGAATTCTGAGACTGTTAGAAAAATGGCCAATTTCCAGTCGATTAAAATCAACTGAAACGGGTCAAACGCGTTTTCCTTTGCCATGCTCACATATTGATTCGAAAAATTATGAAATTTGGAATCTAGCAATAACTTGACTCTGCGGACCCAACAAAACTGGTTTCGTCGGAATCCGAGGTCGTTTGCAAAATGTCCATTTTTAAGGGCCTGAATTCCATAGCGACTATTCAGAATTTTCAACTGGACATATCTTTTGACTCTCGCTACGAACTTTTGATTTTTCGGATTCGTTGGAAAGATATTCACTATTAGATTCCATTATTTTTGGTTTCACTAAAATCCGGATTGTTTTGCACCCGGTACATTCAAATGAAGTTTGAAATCGAATTATCGAACTACCGCGCCATTTTCAATTCTATTTATAATTATATATAAATATAATATATTCTAACGACGACGTATATAATATATACGTTCTAATTAGATTCAAAATAAATTTCCCGTCGATATTATTTAAAATAATTCATTTTAAATATTCAAAATTCGCTAAAATTGCCAAAATAAAAATTTCAAACTGGCTCGCATTTTACGGGTTGTTACAATCTCCCCCACTTAAAACTTTTCGTCCCCGAAAAGGAATAAAGTCGAAAGTGGTTTGATTATTCAGCTCTACGCTCGATCTGACTTCCATTCTCCAACTCTTTAGTTTCTGAGAATTTTCAAAATTTCAAAAATTTGGCTAACACCCTAAATTTTCGAAAAATTTCGCCATAACCTCCCCTGCAATGGGAGCATCGGGGAATTTCAAATAGCTTCCCCGGTCCTTCAGATCTCAAAAAGAAAAAGAAAAGGCCAAGCGGCTAGCCAATAGGCTCACAAAATCATCATCACCCAAACAAAACAGGAAATTATGTAGTAAACATGTACCTATTTGTCGGGCAAACAAATTTTATTCTCTGCTCTAGCCTCCTTGCTATGACCTGTTCAAAGATATATATGCATATGCAAGCAAATGCGACCAAATTTCAATACAAGTCAATATTTGATTCAGTTAGGCATAATGGTTTAAAATTAGCAAACAAATGAACAAACAACACAAACATCAATCAATTAGTGAATTTAACGTTTCAAATTCATAATTTTGATACATATACAAAAATCTTGTTTTTGATGCCAATTCACAACAATAGGCCCTATCTAATTTTTGGTTCTCACACCAGTCTAATGGAAATATATAGATATCACACCTTCGTCACACGAATATAAATTCTGACGATGAGTACTCAACCATCAGAATCATCTTCGGGCCACTAGAGTATGATTCTATATCTATCCAATATATTAAAACTTCGAATACACGCGGATCAGACGTATACGCAAAATCTTTATATACTGGACTGTCCAACTCAATATAAATAGATAATCAGATACGAATAATTGATTTAAATTTTCAAAACAAAAATTGTTTTCATTTTAAAAATATACTCTTCACACTCGTTCTAGGATACTACTGATCCTATCTCTAACGAGTCATTCTAATTGGATATTACTAATCCAATATCTGATGAATTCTTTCATATGTTTCTAATGTGTCTTGTTCTCTGGCTTTGTAAACCAAAGCTCTGATACCAACTGTGAAGACCCGTAACTTCCCCGTAAAGGAAAGCGTCGGATAGTTCGAGAACAAACCACAACAGAACGCATACAGAAGAACATTTCACTATATATTACAACAGTGCATCAGATTACAAGAATATACAGAGTATAAAAGAATATTACACAGAAATATCAGAGATTTAAATTACATTTAAATACATAGCAGCGGAAAATAATACAATACACAACTAGAAGAGATATACGGATACAAAGCTTTCCGGATATCATTCCAGCTGTAACCAGGATCCTGTGAATATAAATCTGCAAAAACCGAAACTACTAGCTGCCCGTGTCAAAATAAGGGCACCCAGAGTTTAGGTTAAAACAATAAACTCCAGGTCAGTCATGTGACTGGTGTGAGAACTAAAACAGTTAATCTTTATTTTAAAACATTAGGTAAATCAAGGGACCACGCCGCTAACGCGGAACGGGTTTCCTCCCAAGAATACCAGTGCATAAAACAAACAGCGCATTGCTAAATAAGGAAAAATGAAGCTGTTATAAGACCCAGGTCCTATCACACAATGCAACGCAAGCCGGGGGATAGGGTTTTCCCTTATAACAGCCAAAGAATGCTTGATACGTTTAAAACAAATCATTTGATACTATTATAAGTGCATAGTGTATAAAACAACTTCAAATCATAAGTATCAATCATAGGCGACATGAGCGTCCCATGCCACTATGTCACCATATATAGGTTTACAAATAAAACCGCAAAGTCACGTATTTGGAAATTGGATTTCCGTCTATGAACCGAGGCTAGGGGCAAGATCCTCAACCGATTTGTGACTCTCTAGCCCGAGCCACAGGACCCAGACTCAGGTGGGCCCTTGGAGCGACAGGGCCGGTCCACCGATGTGGATTAAAATGCCTGAACACTACGTTTCCCCACCCTATGGGGTGTAAGTCTGGTCCGTCAGCCGACCAGAAGCATCGGCCGAAACCGATATAACCGAGGCGCCTCGCAACAGCAACAACCACATAAGTCAAACTCGTCAGGGCGTGAAAAACCACTGACGCCACTTCTAGCTAGAAAGAAACGCAAGTCCTCCCTGAGGTCCGTCTCCCGTTTTTGGTTCATACCGGGTGTGAAACACGCGAGGTAAACGTTACACAAAGCTATGCCACAAAGGCCGTGCTTTGATCATCACCACAAGACTTTGCTTTTCAACAGAAGCCTTGATCATTTGCATCTTAGCATGCCACACAGGCAAACCATCCTATGCAACCGATATCAGTCACACAGAATGAAATCCGATGTCAGACACACAGTCCATTTACAAGTCCGTCCTGGGTCTGAACGAAACCGGAGGCACCTAGTACCCCGCATATCCATCGATCTCCAAGTACGTCTGGACGATCACTAACTGTTTCCATCTTCTTGGGTGTACAGCCCAATCAAGATCATCAGTTATCACCCAAACGACGTGAAGACCTCCGGTCTTCGACCATCGTCTTCATCTTCGACTTATCGTCGTATCAGTTATTCAGAATGGGATAAACCCGGTCTTTCCGAATAACTCGCGTATATTTTAAATAAGTGTTACACAAACACAACATACGCCTCATTCCAATTCGTTAGTCACTAACCGTAAATTAATCAAGAGAATAATTCCCCAAATATTAACCCCGAAGGCCGAAACCAACATCAGATCAATATCCAGAAAACCATTCTGCTTGGCCAACCGACAGTTAGTTTCTAAATTTCACATTCATAGGGAAAAGTTCCCATTAATTTTATCCAAGATAAATTTCTTGAATTTATTCTTGAATCTCAACTCGAACTAGTCGGGATTAGCGAACCTTACCGAAGTAATCATTTGTTTTAATTTCCCAATCCCAACCTATTCATCCCATGAAGTAAAACTGGTTATACTTCATATCTAACACCACAGTGTTATCGGTAAATTCAATTACCATTTCACGTTCAAATCTAATTAAAGATTTAACTATCGCCTGGAGCAAAACTGGTGATACTCCATTTCGATTATTTCAATCTAATTAAAGATTCATTAAAACTCCACTTAGTTTTAATCTTTGACTGGGTTAAAGAATCAGTGTCATTTAAAAACACGGTTCACGATAAACCCAAAATCACATTCATTAATCATCGGGTTAAAGAACGAGTGTTATTTAAAACACTGTCCACGATAAACCCAAAAATCAATATCGATTCAATTCCAATTAAATGTTATTTAATTGGTACACTTCATTAAATCTAAATAAAAAGATTTAATCTTTTCTCAACTGGGTTCAAGAACAGTGTTAGTGAAGACACCATTCACGACAAACCCAAATCACATTCATTAATTATCGGGTTAAAGAACAAGTGTTATTTAAAACACTGTTCACGATAAACCCAAACATCAATATCAATTCAATTCCAATTAAATATTATTTAATTGGTACACTTCATTAAATCTAAATAAAAAGATTTAATCTTTTCTCAACTGGGTTCAAGAACAGTGTTAGTGAAGACACCATTCACGACAAACCCAAATCACATTTGATATTCAATATAAGGCTCTGAATAGAAAATATATCGGCTTATATTCAATATCAAATTCTACGATTAACAAATGTCGTATTGGAAATAACGATATAAATATATATCTTTCAAATTTCCGTAACAACATCCGTATAATCACAAATTCCAACATCGAAATATTCCGAAGACAATTTCGATTCAAATCCACTCCAATGCAATCATTGGAAATTTTGGTTATTTTCAAAACCCTTTTCAAATTCAATTTATTTATTTAAAAATAAATAGAATTATAATTCTAGTTCAAAACTAGTTCATTTCGATAAAAATCTATTTTTATCTTTTCAAATATGGAGTTTTTCATCCCAACTCTTTCTAAATCATTTCTTATGATTTTACACAAATTATTACTATTTTTAATAATTTTATCAAGGCCCGTACAGTCGATTTCCACCAATGGCCATCGAACTGCACTTACAGCGACCTTTTTCGAATTTGATCTGGACGTATCTCCAAATCCAACCGTTAGATTTCAAATTTCCAACATTCATTAGAAAGCTCTTTTCGATACGAACCCAACGGTTCCGGTTTTAGGAGAATCCGACGGTCGGATCTCCCGCAATGTCCGTTTGAAATAAATGGTCGAAATTCACGAACTGCCGCGGCGCGGCGCGTTCTATTCAGGCCATTATATTATATATATAATATATATAATATATACTTCGTCGATTTCTATTTAAAAAACGAATTATATAAATGGTTTTGAATTCGTTTCGAAAACATTTTCAACTTCCATTTCAATTCAAATCAAAAATTGAATTCTTCTTTATAAATTCGTTTCAAAATTCATTTCTATTCAATTCAAATTTCAATTCAATTTGAATTCATTTCAATTCGCTTTCAATTCAAAATCGTTTTCAATTCATTTTGAATTCGTTTTCAATTCAATTCATTTCGAAATCGTTTTCAATTCAATTCATTTCGAAATCGTTTTCAATTCAATTCATTTCGAAATCGTCGATTTCAAAATTACTTTTTAATATTCATTTTAAAATGAATAAAATCGATATAAATATCGTTCACGTCAAAATGGCGTCAATCTAATCAACACGGCTTCATATATTGATATTTTCAAATATTCCATTTCGAATATTTCTATTTCAAATATTTCTATTTTAAAACTGGAATGAGGCCCAATCAATTACCATATAAAGTTAATTATATGGATTTTCATACAACACATGTATAATAGCATTGAAAAATAATCAACCATCAACCAAAGTGCACTACACTGTATAAGCATCAAATATAGATATCTAACGCTTATAACAGCCTGTCAATCAATCGATCGACATATTTAATCAATCAGGATGAGTGAACTTCAAATTTCATCCCAACACCCGTGTGGGGTTTCAAACAATCAAACACAGATTTTATTTGTGCAGTTGGGCGATGTGTGAAATTTATCGACCCAATCAATATCAGTCAAATCAGTGTATATACAAACAAATCGGCCGATTTGTTTATAACTATTCATTTATTCACATTCACGTTAAAAATTATATTTTTAACGATAAAACATTTTATTTCAACCTATGAATTTCTATTCAATTCATTTATACAATAAAATGATATTTTTATTTTCTAACATATTTTAGAAAATTTCGGCGGCATAACGGCACGATACTAGAAACGGGACAAGGCCTAGCCTTATCCCCGGTCTAGTGAAGGCCCACGCCATTCACACATCAATCAAATCACTTCGTTATGCAAACCACAAAATTTGGAGTAAGGGTCTAACCTAGCCTTACTCCTTCGCCTTATAACGGCGCACGTCTAATCCTAACCAATTTATCGATTCGATTTTTCACACCACAAACCACATTCAAACCAATATCGCAATCAATCACCAAACAGTCAAACAAACAAGTCCATGGTCTGTGGACGATTGTGTCGGGTGCTACTAAACACCGTCTGCATCCTAGTATATATATATATATATAACTAGAAATTTAAATTGAAGAGTGAGAAGTTCTCACTTTATAGCTATCCTAGCTCCACGGCACTTCATCGATAGAAATCTTCATCGTTTCGCCTTTTTGTCACCTTCGTTGACCGCGGCCACTACATATGTAAAAAAATCGAATTTTGACTTCGCTATTCAATATATAAAAATCGAATTTTTAGTTCGCTATTCAATATATAAAAATCGAATTTTTAGTTCGCTATTCAATATATAAAAATCGAATTTTTAGTTCGCTATTCAATATATAAAAATTGAATTTTTACTTTGTAAATTTCTAACCTCCTTCTATTTTTAATTTAAAACTTTTTCTTTTTAAATTTCAAACCTTTTTCTATTTAAAGTTTAAAACTTTTTCTCTTAAACAAAATCAGGTTTTAAATGCATAGAAAAATCAGTTTATATATTTCCTTTAAAAAAATCAGTTTATATTTCTAAAACAAAAATCAGTTTTTATAACTTCTAAAAAAAATCAGTTTTTTTTATTTCAAAACAAAATCAGTTTTTTTATTTCAAAACAAAATCAGTTTTTTTTATTTCAAAACAAAATCAGTTTTTTTTATTTTAAAACAAAATCAGTTTTTTTATTTCAAAACAAAATCAGTTTTTTTTATTTTCAAAACAAAATCAGTTTTTTTATTTTAAAACAAAATCAGTTTTTTTATTTTAAAACAAAATCAGTTTTTTTTTTAAAACAAAATCAGTTTTTATAACTTCTAAAAAAAATCAGTTTTTTTATTTCAAAACAAAATCAGTTTTTATAACTTCTAAAAAAAATCAGTTTTTAACTAAAATAAAATTCAGAAACTAAAGTAAAATAAATAAATACAAATTACCTTAGTTTTGAATGGGGGGGGTGCTGGTGGTCTCGGAGGCTCACAGGGGAAGATGGCTCACCGGGGGGGAAGGTGGCTCGGCCTCTGGCGAGGTGGGGCTCGCACAGGCGGGCGGCTTAGGGTTGTAGAGGCGCTTCGGGTTCGTCGATTCGAAGGGATAGAGGAGAGTGAAGCGAAAGGGGGAGGGACTGAAGGCGAAGGCGCGAGGCTCGGGGAGGTCGCGCCTCGATGGTGGTGGCCAGTACGGAGGAGGGCGATTCCGAGGGGGGGACAACGGGGTTTTTTTCTTTTGCTCTTTTTTTTTTTTTTTTCTCGAATGCTTCTGATTTATGAAGAACAGGGGGGCCAGAATTAAAAGGAGGGGGGGGAAAGAAAGAGACATTTATTTTTATTTTTATTATTATTTTAATTGCAAAAAGGTTGACTTTTATATATGACCTCGAAACGAGGTCCACCGCCTGTCGTCCATAGCGTTTAACCCCCATTCCGAACACAATGGGGTATATATCGTAGGCTGATTGGATCGTTTGAATCAGTTTCCGTTAAATTTACATTTAAATCACTATATTGAATTTTAAACGTACATTTCAAATTACCGGGGTCACATACGAACTTTAAAAATTCCCGAAAAATATTTTCTAGCTTCGTATTGACGATACGGTCCTAACCTATCTAGTTTCGTCGAATTCTGAGACTGTTAGAAAAATGGCCAATTTCCAGTCGATTAAAATCAACTGAAACGGGTCAAACGCGTTTTCCTTTGCCACGCTCACATATTGATTCGAAAAATTATGAAATTTGGAATCTAGCAATAACTTGACTCTGCGGACCCAACAAAACTGGTTTCGTCGGAATCCGAGGTCGTTTGCAAAATGTCCATTTTTAAGGGCCTGAATTCCATAGCGACTATTCAGAATTTTCAACTGGACATATCTTTTGACTCTCGCTACGAACTTTTGATTTTTCGGATTCGTTGGAAAGATATTCACTATTAGATTCCATTATTTTTGGTTTCACTAAAATCCGGATTGTTTTGCACCCGGTACATTCAAATGAAGTTTGAAATCGAATTATCGAACTACCGCGCCATTTTCAATTCTATTTATAATTATATATAAATATAATATATTCTAACGACGACGTATATAATATATACGTTCTAATTAGATTCAAAATAAATTTCCCGTCGATATTATTTAAAATAATTCATTTTAAATATTCAAAATTCGCTAAAATTGCCAAAATAAAAATTTCAAACTGGCTCGCATTTTACGGGTTGTTACAGACAGCAAGCAACCGGGTCGGTTTAAAAGGGGTGGGTCGGACCTATCCTGGTCGGTCATGATGGGTTGGTCGCACAGGGTTATTTTATGAAAAAGTACGTTTTTCTGGTACGACTTGGATTTGATGAAAATAGCTTGAAAAAATATATTTTCGGGGGCAACCTCCCGAACCCTACTTGAGCCGCAGCCTAGTGGTGTAACTTGGCTTGGTGATAACTTCGAGAAGAATTCAAGTGGGAATATTCGAAGTGTTGAATGTGTTGGTTGATCGATGTAGAACAACGAATGAGGTGACAACTCAAAGGTTGTGAGTTGGAAGATAATGGTTGTTCGAGAAGGTTGCTTGGGCTATGAAAAGTCATCAAGTTGGATGACTAGAGATGAGAAGGCTGAGAGATTATCGTTGTCGTAAGTTCTAGCAGGCTCAAAGTAGGTACGATGGGGGCACCTAAAAGACCGGTTGTAGGTCGAGTATCCCGGGTATCGTTGGAAGGCCTAGTTGTCAAGGTTGGACATACATACATATCGTTGAAAGGTGTATCGGGTTTATTCTAGAACTGGTTTACCATTAGCCCTTGACATATGGCAAGGTTGGCTACTATAAGATTAACGATGGTTTTGAAGCAGGATTGGTGGTGATAGCCATAGTTTGTCATGATTGATTATTTGCTTTGTTTGAACCGTCTCATGTATATTGTCCAACGTCGAAGGAGATGTTCCTTGGGTGATTGTCTGATATTAGTTTAGGCCTTTGGGGCTTGCGCTTGAGGGGTGTTGAGTTCTATAAGGATAGTTTACATGAGATCTATAATTTGGATGTCATGAGTGCTTTACCATGATTGAATGAGTTTTCTAGTTTTCTTGGATGTATAGTTGAATTGTTTAAAGTAAAGGCTATCACTGTCCGATGTGGGTAGGATAATGTTGAGTTCTTCTCTGGTGTTGTGGGTAGATTAATATGTTTATCTATCCCTTCTCATATACTTTATTGTTGAAGTTTGTTAGTTGTTTTATTGCTCACTAAGACTGTTGTCTAACTCAAGGTTTTATGTCTCCTCTTATTACCTTGGGATGTTCATCCGGTTGTGGATGGGTAGATTAAGTAGCAGGTTATTGGTGATTAGTGAGGACGATGCTGCTGTGCGGAGGAGAGCAGGAGGCTGGCGTACCAGTTTTATTACTATCTAGTATTTCTATTTCTGTTGTTGAGTGCTCTATGATTGTTGCAGTGAGGACTTATGTACAAACTTTGGTATCTGTTGGATAACCTTTCAAGATGTTGAGAAAGTTTTCAAAAGTTTGCTATATGATGCCTCATTACTATTACCTGTTGTATATGTTCCATTATATTTTATCCTTGCGCTGTGAGTTCTACGACAGGTTTCGATGTTGTTTACCTACTTTGATGATCGCGCATATCTGCCCAACATACCCTTCAGCGGATTATTCCTCTTGTTTAGTGCGGGGGTTATGGGCGGTCGTCACATTTGGTATTAGAGCTCTGGTTAACGATTTTAGCCAAGGTTCGAAGACGTAATTGTGTATGAGAGATTTACTTGTAGATTTCAGTTGGATGCTTACTATATATATATATATTAGTATATATAGTAGTAGTGGTTGTTTTATTTAGCAATTTTTCTTATAAGTGGCTAATTATTCTAAATTGCAGATTTAGAATGAGTAGATGAGAATCAATACATGCTGCTAGGGGAGCTAATACTGGAAGGGGAAATGGAGGTGAAATAAATTACCCAGCCATGATGGAGGCATTCATGCAAAGGGTCCCCGCTCCAGTGGAAGCTACAGTAGACGTAGGAGTTCAGTTGCCTAGAGTTGTGGACTTTGCGAAGCTATGCAAAGATTTTACATCTCTAGGAGGAAAACCATTCAAAGGGTCTGAGCCAGCTGAAGAGGTTCATAGGTGGATGGATTCTTGTGTTCGTATCTTTGGAGACTTAAGTTTGGATGGTGCAACCAAGAGAAAGCTTGCATCAAGGCAACTGCAAGGCAGGCCATGGAATGGTGGAATTCAGTCACGCTTGGGACTCCAGAGGAAGAAATTTCATGGGAGCAATTCCAAGCTAAGTTCGAAGCAAAGTTTACCTCTACTGCTCAGAAGTCAGCTTTGTTTAAGAAGTTCGTAGAGCTGAAACAGAATGGTCGTTCTGTGCTTGACTATGTTTCTGATTTCGAGGCCTTGTCCAGATATGCTCATTCCTACATTGATACACCCTATCAGAAGAACGAGAAGTTTGTTATGGGTCTGGTTACCTATATTGGAAGGTCGTTGGTGGATCATCTTGACGATTCATTCGAGAAGATTGTGGAAAAAGCTGTTCGCCGTGAAAGCTTGTTTCCTAAGGAAGCTAATGTTATTGCTGCAACCAAAGAAGTTCAAAAACCACAACAAGGCGGTAATAATAAGAAAAGGAAGCAGTAACAGCAGAAAGGAAAGAATGGCCAAAAGAAGCCTAAGAGTGAGGTGGTTTGTTTTAACTGCCAACAAAAGGGTCACTACTCGAATGAGTGCAGGAATCCTAAAGCTGAGATGAAGTGCTTCAAGTGTGGGAAGCCCGGGCATGAGAAGAAAGACTGTCCAGAATCAGCTAAGGGCAAGTAGGTTGTGAAGGCGTATGCTTTGGAAGCTGTGCCATCTTCTTCAAGAGCTCCTACTACAGAGGAAAAGGGAAAGGGTGTCATGGTGCAAGGTACTCTTTTTGTTAATGGTGTTTTAGTTCGTGTGATTTTTGATACTGGAGCATCACATTCATTCATTTGCAATGAGCTTGTGTGCCGCTTGGGTTTGGAACTTGAGATTTGTGATAGACCATTGATCGTGACTAATCCAGTTGGGGTATCGTTCAGTTTGTGCATGTTGTATCGTGGTCTAGTATTGTCGAGTCATGGTTGCTCTTTTGTGTGTGATTTCTTTGTTCTTAACCTCGCTGGGTTTGGGATCATCTTGGGAATGGATTGGCTCAACAGGTATGCGACAAGGGTGAATTGCGAGAAGCTAGAGGTGAGGGTTGGGGATGTGGAAGGGCCAAAGGTGTTGATTAGATGTAAGCGCGAAGATGGGGTCTTTGTAAGTTATCTATATTCGCTTGGGATTCCATAAGAAGACCTGTCATCAGTGTTGATCGCTAATGAGTATGTAGATGTCTTTGACGAGGTCAAAGGGTTTCCATCGCATCATGAGATCGAGTTCAGGATCGATTTGGTCAAGGGTGCTAGACCAATCCTTATGCCTCTTAGGCGGACGACGCCTAAGGAACAGCGAGAGTTGGAGGTGCAAGTTAGAAACCTTTTGCGAAAAGGATTCATTCGGAGGAGTGTTTCCAAATGGCGAGCACCAGTGGTGTTTGCTACCAAGGCAGATAGCTCATTAAGATTGTGTGTGGACTATCGTGAGCTGAACAAGGTGACTAAAAAGAACAAGTATCCATTGCCAAGGATAGATGACTTGTTCGATCAGCTTCACGAAGCCAAAGTGTTTTCTCAAATAGATTTGGCAAAGGAATTTCACCAGTTGAGGGTAGATAAGGATAGTGTTCCTAAATACTACTTTTAGGACACCATCCGATTTCTTCGAGTGGTTGGCGATGCCACTCGGGTTGACTAACGTGCCAGTGTATTTTGTGGATCTTATGAATTTCAGAGATCAGTTGAACAAGTTCGTGCTTTTGTTCGTGGATGATATTCTGGTTTATTCTCGGAATGAGGAAGAACGTAAGACGCACTTGAGAGTTGTGTTGGAAATCTTGCGAAAGCATCAGCTGAGAGCTAAGTTTTCGAAGTGTCACTTCTGTAAGAGTGAAGTGAGGTTCTTATGCCATGTTGTTTCTGGAAGTGGAATAGCGGTTGACCCCGCTACAGTGGCAGCAATCCAAGACTGGGATAGACCTAAGAATGCGACGGATGTGAGAAGTTTCCTTGGATTGGCTGGTTATTACCGATGGTTTATCAAGGATTTCTCCAAGGTAGCTGCACAGTTGACAGGATCGACGAAGAAGAATCAAGTGTTCACATGGGATGCAAAGTGTGAACAAGCGTTCGGAATCCTGAAGGAGAGATTGACGAGTGCTCATGTGTTGACCATTCCAAGTGGGAATGAATAGATGATTGTGTATACCGATGCATGTGGTACTGGGCTTGGAGCAGTGCTAATGCAAAAGGATAAGGTTGTGGTCTACGCGAGTTGACAGCTGAAGCTGAATGAGAGGAATTACCCAACTCATGATTTGGAGTTGGCGGCGATTGTGTTTGCTCTGAAGATGTGGAGACATTACCTATTGGGAGTTTGATTTGAGTTGTTCACGGATCACAAGTCGTTGAAGTATCTTTTCACCCAACAGGATTTGAATCTTTGGCAGCAACGATGGTTGGAGTTTCTGGCATCATATGATTTTTGTATAACCTATACTCTTGGCAAAGGCAATGCAGTTGCAGATGCGTTAAGTCGAAGACACGCGAGTTGGGAGCGATGTTTTAAGAATGGAAGAGCCTCGAGTATTTGGCAAGGTTTGGTTTCAGGCCAAGGTGTGAGTTGGAACCTGAAATGTTGGCAAGCTTATCGATAAGACCTACACTCATCGAAAGAATTGGTGAAAGCCAAAAGTGAGATGCTAAGCTTGTCAAGTTTATCCAGAAGTTGGAACCAGAGAATAAAGAGTTCAAAGCTGGTCGAGAAGGATGGCTTCGAAAGCAAGGGCGGTTAGTTGTTCTTGATTTGATGGATTGAGAGATGAGGTTCTAAGAGAATGTCATCCCTCGAAGTTAACGATTCATCCTGGTGGTAATAAGATGTATCAGGACATGAAGCGAGTCTACTACTGGGAAGGGATGAAGTGAGATACTGGAAAGTTCATTTCCAAGTGTATGAACTGTCAGTTGGTGAAAGTTGAACAGAAGAAGATGAGTGTTTGCTTCAACCATTGGAAGATACTACATGGAAGTAGGAGCAGGAGTCGATGGATTTTATCGATGGACTACCTAGAACAAGGGCCGAAAATGAAGGGATTTGGGTTATTGTGAATCGTTTGACCAAAAGTGTGAGATTCATTCCTGTCAAGTCGATGAGGACGGCGTCGAAATTGGCTGAACTTTATATGAAATGGATAGTTCGATTCCATGGTGTCCCAAAGAGTATAGTGAGTGACCGAGATCCATTATTTACGAGTGGATTTTGTAAGAGTTTGCAAGAAGCTTTGGGAACCGAGTTGTGTTTAAGTACGGCTTACCATCCCCAATCTGATGGTCAGACTGAGAGAGTCAACCGACTTTTGGAAGATCTCCCAAGGGCTTGTGTGTTAGACTTCGGAGGATCATTGGAAGACCATCTACATCCAGTAGAGTTTTCATATAATAATAGCCACTAGTCTAGCATTGGGATGGCACCATATGAGGCATTGTATGGGAGACTGTACAATTCTCCAGCTTGTTGGTTAGAAACTAGAGATAAGTTGATACTTGTGCCAGAGATGATTAAAGAGACCTCAGATGGTATCGAGATCGTTCAGCAACAAATGAAAGCGGCCCAAGGTCATCAGAAGAGTTTGCTGATAAGCGTCAAAAAGATTTCGAATTCGACGTAGGCGATATGGTTTTCGTGAAGATTTCGCCATTAAAGCATGTGGTTCAATTTGGAAATAAAGGAAAGTTGGCTCCTAGGTTCGTTGGACCATTTCCGATAGTCGAGCGAGTTGGAAAGCTCACATATAGATTGGAGTTACCCGAGAAGATGTTGAGTGTGCATAATGTGTTCATGTGTTGTTTCTACGGAAGTGAGCATGATTCAAATGTGGTGGTTCCTCCAGAGCGGTATGAAGACCTAGAATTAGAGATCACAGTTACGAAACCTCGTAAGCCACTTCGTGTTATGGGGAATGACACGAAACAGCTTAGGAGGAAGATGGTTAAACTAGTCAAGGTACAATGGATTGAAGATGGCGATGATTGTACATGAGAGACGGAAGAGGGTATGAGAGCGACTCATCCAGAACTCTTCGTCGGTAGGACCCATTGATCGTATCATTGTTATATCGATGTATCTTGTTGTTGTTTGATAGAATCCCATGTGCTAGGATAAGGCTATGGATGCGTGGCTTGATGGTTGCTAGTTTGGGTTATAGAATTGGCATCTCATGGATGATAGGCGTAAGGAATTGTTGTGATTTCTTATGTTTACTTGGAATTTCGGGGGCGAAATTCTTAAGGAGGGAGAATGTAATAACCCGCATTTTACGTATCGGAAGATCGTAAAATATTTTTTATTTTATTCCCTGAGGGTTGGATCATTCTTATCTTTTGATATGTTACTTATGGGGATGTGAGACATGCCTATAATTTTTACCGAATTTTTTTATAACCATTTTCCCCTGTCAGTCTTGTACATGGCATAACTTTTGACTTAGGTCAAATTAGAGGGTGAGACCTGTGCCATTGGAAAGGAATTGATTATTGCCTTACATAGAGTGGTTACATTAAAGATTTGGCTCAGCAGTTTGGGAGAAATCATTGTTTTAAGGTTTTTTAGTTTGCTATCAAGGTTTGGTAAGCCAAAATGGGCTGATTTGGGAAGGTCCATTAGGGGTTAGTGGAAACTATAAATAAAGGGTAAGGGATACAAGAAAGGGTTTGAATTTTCCATTCTCTTTGGGAGGTCTTGTTCTCCTCCTTCCTCTAACACCTTTCCACCACTAAAAATCATAATCCAAGGAGAGAAATTGAAGATCTACACCATTAGAGGCTAGATCTACGTCAACTGGAGCAAGGATTCACCGGATCAAGGTGTTTGGTGCGAGGTGCTTGCTGTCTAGATTCTTATTTCATCAATTTTGACTTGTTTGGAGAATCGGTGAGTGATATGCATCTCTCACATGGATTCAATGAAGTGTATGAGTGTATGCTCATGTTTTTCATCGAATTCAAGTGTTTTTCCATAGATCTACACCATTATATGTCCATTTTCATATGAATCACCCTACGATCTAATTTAGCAGGTTTAAACTATCAATTCTATGCTATTTCATATGTTTATGTAAGTTAGATCTCTCATTTTGATCATATGTTCATCTTAACGGTTTTGGTGAAATTTATATCATTTTAGTGACAATCGTAATATCCATGTTGTTAACGATCTTATGACATGTTTATGATTGCATTTGGTGAGTTGGATGAGTTGGTTTTGTCGAGTGTATCGTTTGGCGAAGTTTTGGTTGAAATCGGAGTTGGATTGGAAGCGTGCATAATGTGGGTCGGCCATGTCTGGTCGGTTCGGTCCATTCTTGTCTGCCATAGTACAAATGTGGTAAAAGTTACAGTACAAGATGCAGTACAGTTTAGGTCGAGTCAGTCCACTCTGGTCGGGTCAGTATGTAGTGGGTCGGTCGTGTGGAAGCTGGTCTGGAGTTCTGGTTCTGAAGTAGGCAGGTTGGTCCATTTGGGTCGGGTCGGTCTCGATGGGTCGGGTCGGTCTCGATGGGTCGCGTTGGTACCTACCTGGTCGGTCCCAAAAGGGGAGTTTTAGGTAGGTCGAAATGTGGGGGGCGGATGTTATGGCTTCGGGTCGGTCTTGACTGGGTCGGTCGGGTGGGGTCGGGTCGATCGGGTTTGGAAGCCAGGAAGCAACCGGGTCGGGTCAGTCTAAAAAGGGTGGGTCGGTCCTATCCTGGTCAGTCATGATGGGTCGATCGCACAGGGTTATTTTCTGAAAAGTATGTTTTTGGGTATGACCTGGATTTGAAGAAAAGAGCTTGAAAAAAATTATTTTTCGGGAGCAACCCCCAGAACCCTACTCAAGCCGCAGCGCAGTGGTGTAACTTGGCTCAGTGAAGGTCATAACTTAAAGGAGAATTCAAGTAGGAATATTCAGAGTGTTAAATGTGTTCGTTGATTGGTGTAGAACAACGAATGAGGTGACAACTCAAAGGTTGTGAGTTGGTATATAATGGTTGCTCGAGAAGGTTGCTTGGGCTATGAAAAGTCGTCAAGTTGGATGACTAGAGATGAGAAGGCTGAGAGATTATTATTGTTGTAAGTTCAAGCAGGCTCAAAGAATGGGTATGATGGGGGCACCCAGAAGACTGGTTGTAGGTCGAGTACCCTGGGTATCGTTGAAAGGACTAGTTGCCAAGGTTGGACACACATACGTATCGCTGAAAGGCATATGGGGTTTATGCTAGAACTGGGGTTACCATTAGCCCTTGACATATGGCAAGGTCGGCCATCAAAGGATTAACAATGGCTTCGAAGCAGGATTGGTGGTGATAGCCAGAGTCTGTCATGATTGATTATTTGCTTTGTTTGAACCGTCTCATGTAGATTGTCCAACGTCGAAGGAGATGTTCCTTGGGTGCTTGTTTGATATTGGTTTAGGCCTCTGGGTCTTGTGCTTGAGGGGTATTGAGTTCGATTAGGGTAGTTTACATGAGATCTATAATTTGGATGTCATGAGTGCTTTGCCATGATTGATTGTGTGTTCTAGTTTTCATGGATGTATAGTTGAATTGTTTAAAGTAAAGACTATCACTGTTTTATGTGGGGAAGACAAGGTTGAGTTCTTCTCTGGTGTTGTGGGTAGAATAGTATGTTTATATATCCTTCTTATATACTTTATTATTAAAGTTTATTAGTTGTTTCATCACTCACTAAGAATGTTGTCTGACTCAATGTTCTATATTTCCTCTTATTACCTTGGGATGTTCATCCGGTTGTGGATGGGCCGACTAAGTAGCAGGTTACAGGTCTTTAGTAAGGACGATGTTGTTGTGCGGAGGCGAGCAGGAGGCTGGCGTACCTGTTTTATTACTATCTAGTATTTCTATTTCCGTTGTTGAGTGCTCTATGAGTGTTGTAGTGAGAACTTATGTACAAACTTTGGTATCAGTTGGATAACCTTTTGAGATGTTGAGAAAGTTATCAAAAGTTTACTATATGATGATCGCTACTATTAGCTATTATCTATGTTCTATTATATTTTATCCTTGCGCTATGAGTTCTACAACAGGTTTCGATGTTGTTTACCTACTCTGATGATCGTCCGTAGCTGCCTGACACACCCTTCAGCGCATTATTCCTCTTGTTTAGTTCGGGGGTTATGGGCGGTCGTCACAGTTTGTTACTACCGTTAGAAATTCCCGAATGGAAATGGGAACAAGTCTTAGTGGATTTCATTGATGGTTTACCAAGGACTGTATTGGGCCATGATAGTATTTGGGTGATTGTGGACCGATTAACCAGGAGCGCAATGTTTATACCGGTCAAGTCTAATAGAACGATAGCTAAGTTTGCGGAACTTTACATTAAGTGGGTAATGAGATTTCATGGAGTGCCTAAAGGTATTGTGAGTGACTGAGATCCATTATTTACTAGTGGGTTTTGGAAGAGCTTACAAGATTCTTTAGGATCAGAATTACATCTCAGTACCGCATACCATCCTCAAACCGACGGTTAAACGGAGAGGGTGAATCGTGTATTAGAGGATCTCTTGAGAGCCTGTATATTGGATTTTGGAGGGTAATGGGATGACCATTTGAATCTGGTTGAGTTCGCATATAATAATAGTTATCAGTCCAACATCGGTATGGCTCTGTTTGAAGCTTTGTACGAAAGACGGTGCAACTCACCATCATATTGGTTAGAAACCGGTGAGAAATTTGTGCTTGGGCCAAATGTAATAAGAGAAAATTCAGATAAGATCAAGGTTATTCAATATCGAATGAAGGCTGCCCAAGATAGACAGAAGAGTTATGCTGATAAAAGGCGAACAGATTTGAAATTCTCCGTGGCGACTTGGTATTCGTCAAGATCTCTCCGTTGAAGAGTGTGATTCAATTTGGTAGGAGAGGTGAATTGGCGCCAAGATTGGTTGGCCCGTTCCCAGTTCTCGAACAAGTTGGGAATTTAGCGTATAAAGTTGGATTACCTGACAAGATGGCAGGAGTTCACGAAGTATTTCATGTTTCCCAGTTAAGGAAGTTAATGCACGATTCTGATACGAATATTTCACCAGATTAGTTGGATGATATCGAGGTAGAATATGAGGCAGTCGGAAGCCGTAGGACAATTCGTGTTGTCGAACACGATTTTAAACAGAAGGAAGACGGTGGAACTAGTCAAGGTCCAGTGGGGTGCTAACAAGATTGACTATACTTGGGAAATAGAGGAGAGCATAAGGAAGTCATATCCAGAACTCTTTGCCTAGTAAGATTTTAAATCGCAATATAGTTATTCCCTTGTTAGTAAACCACACGATAGGATAAGCTTGTTGTGTTATTGTGTATCTTTGATTGTTTGTAAATGGTTGATAGGCATGCGGGACACCATTGTATGTTTCTTAGTTAAGGAATTTCGAGGGAAAAATTTCTTAAAGGAGGGGGGGAGTGATAGTGTAACGACCCGCATTCTACGTATCAGAGGATCGTGGAATATTTATTTTATTTTCATACGAAGTCGTATGGTCATGTAAGTTTGGGAAACAACTACTAGGGTCATTTCCCACATTCATGATTTTTGCCAAATTTCAAATGATCGTTTTGCCCCTGGAAAATCTTGTTACGCCTATAACTTTTGATTTATAGGGAATTTTGATTTGAAACCACTTCCATAGGATTTAAACGATGGTTTACCTTTCCGTAGAGTGGTCACATTAATCAAACGGATTTACCGTTTAGGAGATATGGCTGAAATAAGGTTTGGAAGATGAAAAACAACTTAATCGGGATTAATAGGGTGATTAGCAGCTAGGCATTTTACCCATTTTGGGATTAGGGTTATAAGAGGGCTGAAAGGAGTTAGAGAATGATTCCTTTTCATTTTCTCAGCCGCCACAAACATTCATCTAAACCTAGCAATGGCCTCCATCCTCTAAATCACTCCCTAATCACCTTTTTATGACTAATCAAGCAAAACTACATCAAATCAAGTCAAATTAGCATCAAATCAAAGATAGAGCTGCTGCTATACATAGGAATCCATGCCAAATCCGTTAGAGATTCAGATCTATCATTCATTGTAGCTAAGGTGAGTGATTTGCATGTTTTTACAGTAATTATGGCTAATTATGGTTGATTAGTGATAATTAGCGAAATTATGATTCAGAAAAAATATAGGAAAATATGTAAAAAATTCTAACATATTATTTTATGTCACTGATATAATTTTGGGTTAATTTGGATTAGGTTTGCCGATCCCCGAAATTTAGGGGATTAAGGGAAAAACTATGGATTTGGGTATATTTGATCTTAGATAACACATGTGGTTGATGTTTCGATCTTTTTGATTGAACCTATATATTGTTACTACTGTCAATATGATCTATGATTGCATAGGAAAGTTAAAATGGTCGAAAACTCCGTCGAGAGGCAAAAATGGTTTGTTGGAAATAGGTACAGGCTATGGGTCGAGCGACCGACCCATATGCATGTTCGACCGACCACTATGGGTCGAGCGACCAACCCTATATGATGATGTCCGATCAACCCTATGGGTCGAGTGATCGACCCTGTATGAAGTGATCGACCGACCCTATACGCTGAGGTTCGACCGACCCTATGTGATGATGATCGACCCGATCCACTATGTGATGTTCGATCGACCCACTATGTGATGTTCGACAGACAAATGATGCATGTTCGACCGACCAGGGACACATGTTCGATGGACCAGGAATGCATGTTCAACCGACCCATGAAGGATGAATGGCTAGCGATGACCATGAACTCTTTTGAAGATCAATTCCAATCCGACTAAACCCGATATGCAAAGGAAGTCCAGACGAGAAGTGATGGCTCAAGATCCAAATGGGGATCTATGGGTTAGCATCTAAAGTTGGGCTTTGCTGCGGGATGTGTACAAAGGGATTATCAATATCTATAACTTTGGTTCACTATTGAGAGGGGGCATTGACTATGGACCAGTGCAGTGGGGTTAGAGTTTGTAAGGAGTCGAACTCCATCAGGGCCTTTAAGGGCAAAGTGGTCGTAGTGGTAGTTGGACGGGGTGGGACTCCGTCATGGCCCCAATAGTTCTGGTGATCAAAGTGGTGGATATCATATGCTTTACGCACTAAGTGAGAGATGTAAGGATGATTGCTATCACCATGACATGCACACTCCCATTTTACACCTTATGTTAGTGTTACCTTAGAGTATTGTGTACCTTATTGTGCTAACTCTTTGGTTGCAGGTCCAGGTTCATGTATGATTATTTATACCTGTTATTGCTTTATTTTGCTGCTATCGCTCATACCAGACTTTTGTATGACCCAGAGTTTTATGTCTCTTCTTATTACTCTAGGTGCTCCTAAACGAGCAGACTAGAGACAGGTTAGGTGGTTATGCACGAGTAGCTGTTCAGAGACGAGCAGTAGGCTTCCACATACTATTTACATATTCTCCCTATGTTGTTGGTGGTCACTACTTTGGGCATTAGTATTGTACCTTTTTATTTTGCTTTAGAGACAGTACTTTGCTGTTGTAATAATGGTTTGGATCATAAGTTGTATTTTGGATTCCGCTACTCTGATGGATATGGTTTAGTTTTCAGCTTATGCACTGTCTCGCCTGTTTTATATCAAGTTATGTTACTATTATATTTTATTCCATGTGCTATGAGATATAATACAGGTTCTTGATGATTCATAGTTTCAAATCACTTTCTTTTGACAACCGTCCCGTGCTAGTTGGACATTGGCACATCGCATTTCGTAAGAATGTCGGCTGGTGCGGGGCGGGCCGTCATACCGACCTAGTTCGGATTACTCGTTTGATACGTATATATGGGTTACTGACTGAACGTGCCCCACACAGAAGATGGTAAAAGCTTTCCCCTACGCTTGCATCCCCACTAGGTTTTTCCATAGGTTATGCCATACCAGAGTAAAAGATTGCATAACCCAACAGGTTAAGTTTGTGGGCCTGTATATAAATATTACCCACCAACCTAAGATATACTTAACCCTCCCACTGTTTCATACAATTTACTTAACCTCTACTCAAGTTAACATATAAAATCCCTATGGATTCAACTAGGTTAAGTATTCAAGTTTATTACCATATTCATTCATGGTTATAGTGTACTAGACCTCCCACATTAAACCTACAACTTGTGGATGCTGGATATGTTGGACGGTTCCAGGCAGACTTCTTCCACAAGTCGGGCTTAACCTCATTTCTTAGCACGTTACGTGTTTATGCACTTAGACCCCTCACATTAGATTCACCACTTGTTGTCGCTGGATATGCCGGTTGGTTCCGGACAGACTTCCACCACAAGTGTAATCTAACCTCGTATCTAGGCTCGGTTACAGTTTATAATTACTGTAATTCTAGGCATTTCCGTTATTAACCAATTATTGCTATGTCATTATAGGTTTTTATGCCCCTTTTCCAAGTTATGTTCATAATAACTATATGCCCCAAATTCATATTCATATATTTCATTCAAGTTATGCCCAAATTTCCAATTACAAGTTATGCTCCAATTTTACCATTTTCCCCCTCGTTCCCAATTTTAATGCGATCACATATTTCAGCGGCATGCCTAGGACCGAAGGTAGCCTGGCTATAAAAATAAAAGGGAAAAGATGAAGGGAAGAGGATAGAAATGATCATACTAACAAGATTGACATATAATGGTAGAAACATGCATAAACATACAGTGGCATAATGACAAGATAGGCATATAGGAACAGATCTGATAAACATATGACAATAGAACTTATTCTAACATAATACGGACATCATAAACAGGCATGATAAGATCTAAACAATGAATTAAATCAACTAACAATGGCAGATCTGACATTATAAATAGGTATATGCTTAGATCTAGTTCATATTCATGTTAGAATAACATAAATACATAGGTAATAGCATTTCCAATATGATTCAATTATTCATAGGCTTAGATCCAAGTTATAGTCATGTCAAGATCAATTTTTAATTATTTAGATGTAAAATTAACATAGATTCAATGTGATTGAATCTAGAAAAATAGAAAAGGATTGCTGATGTTGAATCATAAATCTCTAAACTTGAATGACTTGATTTATGAAGAAGAAAAGACTTGATTTAATCTGGGAAGAGGTAGCATCTATTCTCCATTGTTTTAGGTGTGGAGAAACAAGAGAAATGGGGTCTTATTTATAGCCTAAAGCCAACAAACCAAGTCAAGAAAGGAGTCCACATTCAGCCAGAAGAATTCTGCCTAGATCTACCGTAAGGGGGTCGACCCCTCCTTATGGGGTCGACCCAGGGGTCGACACCCCTTTGATGGGGTCGATAACCCTGGGAGGGATTTTTCCCGCTCCCCCTTTTTTCTGCGAGTTTGATTTATTTTGAACTAATTTTGAATTTTGGGCTTATTATATATATTCTTCTTATGCGTATACAAACTTCAAACTTTAATAACTTCTTCATACGGTGTCCATTTTACGCAAACCAAGTGTCTATTTTGACCAGAATTCCTAGAACGCAATGGCGCACTCCATTTCACTTAATTCTGAACATTTATTTAATTATCCTTTAATTTATCATCTTAAGTGTTGTTAAGATTACGGGGTGTTACATATGGCTCCAAAGGAAAGACATGAGCTAAGCAAGAAGATCAAGGAGCTTTTGGAGAGGGATCTGTTAGAAGAAGTATTCCAGAATCAGGAGCACATTTTATCTTTTCTATGAAGGCAGAAGGTTCCCTTAGGATCTATGTTGATTACAGAGAGTTGAATAAATTGATAATGAAGAACCATTATCCCTTGCCTCACATTTATGATCTCTTTGATAAATTATAAAGAGCCAAGGTTTTCACTCAGCTTGATCTAGCCACTGGTTTTCGCCAATTAAGGGTCGTAAAAGACAGTTTAAAGAAGACTACTGAACACCCATTGGATTTATGAATGGTTAGTCATGCCTTTTAAACTAACCAATGTTCCATCTTATTTTTATTACTTGATCCGTAAGGTATTTCAAAATGTTTTGAAAAAGTTTGTAGTGGTGTTTATTGATGATATTTTAGTCTATTCAAAGAGCGAAAAGGATTATGCTTTGCATTTAGAGGAGCTTCCTAATTACCTCCGAGCACATAGGCACATGGCTAAATTTTCAAAGTGCTACTTTTAGAGAGATAAAGTCCAATTTTTAGGAAATATAGTTCTTGAGCATGGATTGGCAGTAGGTCTTGCTAAGGTAGTTGCAATACAAGATTACCTAGTTCTCAAGAACACTACATAAGTCAGAAATTCTCTGAGTCTTGCAGGCTACTACACGAAGTTCATTAAGGACTTCGTTAAGATTTAAGTGCCCTTGACCGCCTCATTAAGAAGAACATAGTTTTCTCTTGGGATGAGAAATGTGAAGAAGCCTTTAGGGGGTTGAAGTGAGCTTTAATTAGTTCATCAGTTCTTCCCAATGGCACTAAGCTTTTTACTGTGTACGATGATGCATGTAGGAGTTGTGTTGTTGCAAGAAGGTGGGGCTATTATTCTAATCGGCAGTTAAAGACCCATGAGAGAAACTACCTTAGACATAACCATGAGTTAACTGCCATCGTCTTTTCCCTTAAGTCACGAAGGCATAGGTTTGAGTTTTTCACCGACCTTAAGTCCCTAAATCATTTGTTTGTCAAAGAGAATTGAACTTAAGGCAACAGAGATGAATGACGTTTATAGCATCATATGACTTCTAGATTTCATGTACCCTTTGTAAGGGAAATGTTAGATGCACCGAGCAGGAAAAAAATGGCTTTGAGTTCATTACTCACAAAGTGAAACACTTTGAATATATAGCCACATTTGATTTCAAGCCCTCAACGGATCTTCCTCCAGGATTGTTGGCAACTTTGGAGGTTCAGACAACCCTATTAAACTAGATTGGTCTTAGACAAATAAAAGACAAAGAGTTGGCCGAACAGTACAAATTGGATTAATAGAAGAGAGATATTGGGGCATCTTTGAAGCTATTCTATAGATTTTAGAGGATAGCTAAGGAGGAATAAAAAAAATTACATGTACTCCACATCGCTGACTTTACGAATATAGTGCTAGTTGAGGCTTATCACTCAAGGATAGCCATTCATTCCGGAGGAAACAGGTTATCCTAGAATATGAAGTGGGTATTATTTGGCATGGGATGAAGAAACAAGTAGCGGAGTTTATTGCTAGAATCGAGTAATAAAAATTAATTACAGAATTAATTAATAAAATAATAAGATTGTAGAATTGCTAAATTTGGTTATGAGAGTTGCACCAATGAGTCCATGGCAATTTTCCGGTCAATCTTCACACATAACTTGACAGGATCAGAGTTAGCATAAGCTTTGCTGTTAAACTGCTTAGCGGATACAATGTGATAGAAGTGCAAAAAGTTTTAGTAGGGATATAACGAAGAGATAGCGGGATATAGAAAATGAGACTAAAATAGCATATAAAACTCGTATTTAATGCTTTTACAAATATATAAATGATAAAGAAATGAAAATTTAACATTCAACTTAATTATAATTAATAAATTGCTAATTTTAAATAAAAGCATACGCAAATAAATGTAAACTTTTATTTAGCTTGATTAAATTTAATAGAATATTGTATTATTTCATATTTTGAAAATTATATTTAGAAAAATATATTAAAAATCTAGTTTTTGAAATTTTATATTATATAAGTGTAATTTTTAAATTAATTTCTTTTGTAGATGATATAGCAAAAATAGCAGAATATAGCTGAAATTATGGGATATATTAGAGCATAGCGGGTTTTAAAGCGGAAAAACTATTTCAAATGTTATTTGGAATTAGCATAGCGGTAGAAATCCACTATAGCGCGGATATTTCAAAATAATAGCGGGACATTAACCGCATAGGCATAAAGAACATATGAGGGAAACAAGTTATAAATTTAAATCAGAATTAATAAAAGAGTTAAAGAAAAAAAGATAAAAAGTGATACGTTTCTGGTAGACCTGTAGGTCGACTTGACCATGAGTAGCTCGACTGATGGGGGGTCAGGGCTCGACCCGTGTTTTGTACCTAGACGTTATTTCGTCCAGGTATGAGCCGAAAATATTTGAATGAATTTTTAAAGTTACATGGTTGATTTCTAAATGTTGGATGACTAATCTGAAGGCTGTTAACAAACATGTGACGTGTGAGGACTTAATTAAAAGTTAAAATACAACGGAAGCTACACTAAAAATAGACCAGTAGACCTAGCTATTTTCCTCACACTCAGATTTTCTCTCAGTGTGTTCATTGCCTGATGTTGGACTCTAAAAAATTAAATATTTTCAGAAAGAGAATCTTCTAAATAAAAATATTAGATGCTAGTGCTGCAGGACAGGATCTGCAGAGGCCATAGAGGAAAACTTAGGACCATGGGTAAGTATTGTAATTTTTCAGACTTCTGGTTATTTAGGAAAAGAAGGTTTTATAATAGTTATAGTTTTTATGAAGTTTCCTTACAGTTTTTAATAGGATTTTTGTAAGTTAATATTTCTATAAGTTGTTTTTCTGTAAGTTATTTTTCAACTAGTATTTCTCCGTTCTTTCTTTTGTTTTCTTTTTAATTAAATTATGTAAGACAGTTTTACAGTCTTTTTCCCTTATTTGTATTTCATCTTTGTCGGTTACTTATATTTTCTGCAATTATTTAAGTTTACGCCTAAAATATTCCTCGATCTGTAAATGTTAGTTTATTGATGACTGATTTAATCCTCTTTTAGCATGCTAAATTAGAATAAAAAGTAATAATTGTGCGAACATGAATTAGAAAAAGAAGTAAATTTACATACAACTATGCATAAATTATATATCAGTAATTAAGGAGGGATTAAACCGAAATATGCAAATTAATGAGCACTTGCAACAAAAAATATAATATGGGTTGTAATTGGAAAAGAAAAGAGAACAATATTATGATAAGTATATGGATATGTTAGTATATCATAATAGGCGAATGTAAGATATTTGCAACTAGAATTAGAACGTGGGTGTTATAATTAAAAAGGATAATGGAAAGGCTTAATGTAACTAAAATTCGAATCTGCGATTAAGTTTAATAAGCATGTAACAGTTATGGTCCATTGTAGCAGCGAGTTTAGTAAGTATTTGGTAGTCCGTTCCAGTAGCAAGAGTTAACTAGGAAAAGATGATCGATAAATAAGGTCCATATCAAGGGGGACTGGGCATGATACCAAATTAGAATAATTGTTTGCTCGCACTCGTACTAGTAGCATTCCCTTTCATATTTATTACTGATGGTCTCACACAAGTAAGAGTGGAGGCTGGGGACACTTCTATAGACTGGGGTAAGCAAGGGGTCGATAGAGATAGAGGCGTGTGTGGTTGCATTCCGACGGTGTCCAAGCATACAGAAATGTTGACAGGGGATAAAAAGTCACTACTGCATTGAAAAGCGATTAGTTATGTCTTTATTGATGGATTATTGGGTAGGATAAAGTACTAGATTCATAGTGACATTTTACCATGCGAGATGGTGGATCGGTAGGATAAAGCAGATCAATGGGTAGTATCAGTAAATTATCCTAATCATATTTCTTATGTTCAGTAATTTAGTAAGTGAAAACAATCGAATAATCATTACTTTTATATCTTAAGTATTTTTCCTTGAATATTTTCCAGTATGTTTATATTCTACTGTTGTTTACGAACACTATACCATATTTGACACTAAAACTATTATCGACTCTATTTCTCTATATTACTTACTCATACTAGTAATTACATCATTTACCAAAACTTATGTCTGACCTACTCCACTTTCTTCCTTTTTCTACTCCATCAGGCTCGTATGGCTGTGGTGATTAGTTCATATTTCTTGGAGAATCATTCTTTGAGTTCATTCTAGTTGTTGATGTATTTATCTTCTATTTTTATATCTTTTTATGGATTTGTTTGTACCATTGACTTTTAAAGGATGGTTCCGTACTCTGATTTATGATTGAGGTTTCATTTTCATAGGAAATATGGTAGTTTTATGATTTGTGATTGAAATGAATAATTGGTTTTGAAATAAAAGTTATGTTTTTAGTTCAAAAATATTTTTACTACATTTATTGTTTTATTTTCTTGTCAATCTTAGTCCCTACGATATATGTCTTTATAGCTACAATGCTCCACATTTTTTAGCATAACCCTACTTCGGGGGATGTTAAAGGGAGCAAGTTGTTACATTTGATACCAGAACCTAAGTTTATAGGATTCCCAAAAATTTGATTTAAAAGAAAGATATTTTTTAAAAGAAAGTGGTTTTTTTAGAACAAATAGAAATTTTGAAAATAAAGTTTATCACCTTAAATCAAGTATAACCTTGTTTTGATTCCTTTGAAATCTCAATCTCTATCTTTCCACTTGCGCAGTATGGCGGATGCCCCAAATATTCCTGAGTCATGAGGCAACAACACTAGCTGAAGCACAATAGTGCAAGGTCCGACACCCGCTATTGTGGTTCCTTTTAACTCAGTAGCAACTATCAACTTCTCTAGAATTTACAAGTATTTAACTAATATTGGCAGCATATATTTCTCAAGCACAAAAAGTTCTGTTGAGGCACATAACTGGCTGAGGAGTAGGGGCAAATTCTAAGATTGTTGGGGCCCGAGGATCATCGAAGAGTTCAGCTGACCTCGTAGCAGCTGAATGAAAAGGCATCATATTGGTGGGAGGTAGTTAGGGCCGAGGGCAGTAAGATTGATTGGGCTGAATTCAAAGATAAATTTTAGAGAAGATTCCTGTCTCATGATAAGAAGGGTATTCAATTTTAAAATTTCCTTGGCTTGAGCAAGGAGATCTTTAAATAAAGGAATACATCAATCACTTTAATCAAGGCTTCCGATGGATCTAGTCAATACAACTCAAAAGAAAGCTGTTAGGTTCGTGAAAAGATTGAACCATCCCCTCTTAGGGTTAGCGGTGACATATGTACCCATAGGAGAGACATTTGAGTTGTTAGTGGAAGTGGCTCATATGTCTAAGGATATAAAGGAAGTGGTTGAAGAGGGCAAAGAGGAAGTTTCTTTAGGGTCTAAGAAGAAATGGTGGAAAAATAAGAAAGGCAACAAGAAGAATACAGGCGGACCTTAGAAAGGGAATATAAAATAGATGTTAAGTGCCTCGGTTGTGGACTGATGGGTCAATACATCAAGAACCGTAAGAAAACTATGATGAAAGGAAAGTTCTATAATTTTAAGAAGCATGAACATCTTAATAGAGCTTGCTCTACGAGGACAAGATAAGGTGATAGTGCGCTAGTGGCTCAGGTACAGGTCTTAGAGGTAACACCGTCTAATGGTGGATCAGACAGAGGTAGGAAAGTTGTGGTACATGGTTTGATTTTTATATCCAACTTTCCCATTCATACACTCTTGGATCAGGAGCATCTCACTCTTTTATCTCTATTTCTTTTGTCTATTATTTGCACTTGGACGTTTCTTTTGTCATTGATCCCATAGTTGTTTCAAAACACATAGGTGGCTTTACACATTTATCTATGATCGGCAGTGGTTTGAAAAATTTGATATTAGGCATTGAGTTTGGTTGTGATGCTTATGTATTGAGATTCTCGGGGTATGGGATTATTCTAGGGATGGATTAGCTTGCCATGTATGGGGCTCTATTTGATTGCGAGTTGAGGGTTATTCGATAGGGACATGTAGTGGTCAGACCCTTGAGATTTCCTATGACCCACGTGGTTCAGACTTATTGAGCTTTTTTATTCCCTAAATTCTTCTATTCATGATATCAATTCAATACACATAGTTTACGAGTTTTCGGATGTGTTTGAGGAGGTGAGAGGGCTACCATCTAGGAGAGAGATTGATATCCAGATATATCTCAGCGAGAATGTAATGCCCTTAGCTTTACCCTCACAACATATGGATTTGAGGAAACGAAGAGAGCTTAGCAAGAAAGTGGGTGAGATGTTAAAGAATGGATTCATCAGAAAGAGTATCTTTGAGTGGGGAGTGCCAGATGTCTTTTCTACAAAGGCGGATTGTTCTCTCCAACATTGTGTGGATTACAGAGGATTGAACAAGCTCAAAAAAAGAATTGTTACCCACTTCCTTAGATAAATGATTTGTTTGACCAATTAGTTGGTCCATCAGTATTCTCTTAGTTAGATTTAGCTACTAGTTTCCATCATCTTAGGGTGGCAGATGATAGAATCGATATGATAACCTTTCATACACCTGACGGATTTTTTGAGTGGTTGGTTATGCCTTTTGGGCTAACAAATTCCTCGGCCTATTATGTAGATCTGATGAGTAGAGTATTCCGAGACGTTCTTAATAATTTTATGGTTGTGTTTGCTGATAATATTTTGGTATTCTCTTATAGTGAGAATGATCACGCCTTACATTTTGGAGAGGTTCTCCGTACTCTCCAAGTGCATCAATTAAAGGCATATATGGGTGTGTTTTTGAAGAGGGAAGCAAGAATGGAAGAAGATAAGGTGTTGGGATTAGTCCCACATTGTAGAATATAAAGGAGTTTGTCTCTATATAGGTAAAAGCTTGATACATGATATCAAAAGAAAGAAGAGAAGGAGAGATAAGGCAATGGGCCTTAAGCATGAGCTTGGCATAGATAATAATATTTAAAATGTCAAAAGATGGGCCTTGGTCATTGGGGCTCTTGGGGTCTCGTGATCCATTAGGCTGCGGAAACAAATCAGTCGACAAGCCAAAACTCAACCAGTCAACCGTTTTGTTCTCTGTTTGAAAACGGTCGACCGGTGACACTTTGGGCGGTCGACTGGTTTCAAGCCAAACGGATGCGACTCTTCAGAAGCGTTGCAAAACTGTACGGATGCATATGTTCAATATCGAACAGAAGTGACTGTTGTAATAAAACAATTGCAACGCTTGGCTACTGTATGCCTCTTCTCCTCACCTATATAAACAACTGTGCAAAATCATTTGAAATAAATCAATTTCCGATCTTCTTCTCACTAAGATATTTTGCAACGCCATTGTACTATTGCAAAACAGTTCTATTAGAAACGCTTTTATAGTGTTTCAATTCTGAAAGTGTTGCAGAATTGCTGTCTTCTTCTTGCTCTTCAATTCTATAATCTAAATTGCATCATCAGCAATCAAATCTCAGAGTGTTCTTGGTCGGATCAAAGTCGTACAAACTTTGAATCCGATAACGCTGTTTCAAGGCTTCATTGAATCCGGAGGTCAATAGTTCGTTAACCCGATTGTACCTGGTGTGTTGAACTATTGTCTGAAAGAATTTGCTACGCAAATCCTTGAAGTCAGAAGTACGGCTTTTATTCTCCTCCATTAACGTCTCAAACCACAAAATTCCCCAACAAATTTTCAGAAAATAATTCAACCATGGAAGGTTTGAGTGCGTTGCAAGTGATGAATCAGCATTTGACGAAGTTAGAGTGATTTGATGGAGAGAATTTCACTCGTTGGCAAGAGACTATGAAATTCTTTCTGATCACGGTCAAATTATTTCATATACTCGTAGATGGATTGGAGAAAATACCGAAGGAAACCGATAAGGATAGTACAGAACTAAATGCTAAAAGGGCAAAGCGCAAAGCGCAAAGAGGAAGATTTTCTATGCAGAGGCCACATTCTGAATGCACTGTCTACTCCGATATACAATGCTCATAGGACCTTGGACACTGCGAAGGCACTCTGGACTGCGCTAGAAAGCAAATATCGCATCTCTGAGGCAAGTAATAAGAAATTTCTTATATGCAATTTTATGGATTTCAAAATGGTCACTAACAAGTCCATAATTGGACAAGTAAGTGAAATACTGCTGTTCGTAAATCAGCTTAAGAATGTCGGTATTGATCTCCCTGAATCATTTGTTGTTGGAGTTATTATTTCGAGACTCCCGAATTCTTGGAATGATTATAAGAAAAAATTAAAGCATGCGGAAACAGATTAAGATTTAGACGGTTTACAGCGTCATCTTCGTATTGAAGAGGATTCTCGTAAACGCGAACTAGATGATAATCCGCAAACTGATTCTCAATCTAAGGCTAATAATGTTGAAATTAACGATAAGTTGAAGCCTAAGAATGAGACACAGTTCAAAAAGAAAGGTACTAATTCCAAGAATAAGAAAAAGGGTGACTGTTTCTATTGTCACAAACCCGGCAACTATGCCCGAGACTGTCGTCTTCGGAAGAAACAACAAAAAGTGAATATGGTCGAAGAAAAGCTTGTGGCTGTCGTACAAGAGGCGAACTCCGTTAGTGGCATTGACAATGATTGGTGGCTCGATACTGGAGCGACTATTCATATTTGCAAAGACCGTTATTTGTTCAAGACTTACGATGAGAATAATGGAGAATCCAGCGAAGTAACTGGCGCAAACAAAGTTGCAAGCAAAGTTCTGGGAAAAGGCACTATTGAATTGACATTCACCTCTGGGAAAGTTCTTACTTTAGTCAATGTATTTTATGTACCTGATATGTGTAAGAATTTGATTTCTGGATACCTTCTTAACAAAGGAGGATTCAAGATGGTGTATGAGTCTGATAAATTAGTGTTGTCCAAGAACAGCAAATTTATTGGACAGGGATATTCTTGTAACGGCATGATTAAGTTGAATCTAATGAAGAAATCTTCTGCTTATATTGTTGACTCTGTTAATTTATGGCATGGTAGATTAGGACATGTTAATTATAAGTCACTTAGAAATATGCATAAATTAGGATTAATTTCTGATTGTGATTTCGAATCCATTTCTAAATGTGAAATATGTGTTCAAGCAAAAATACATCGAAAATCCTTTAAATTTGTTGAAAGGAAAACTAGTTTGCTTGATTTGGTATATAGTGATGTGGGTGACTTGAAAAGTCATATCACCTATGGTGGTAACCAATACTATGTAACATTTATTGATGATTATTCTAGATATGCTTATGTATATCTAATGAAATCTAAAGATGAAGCCTTTGATAAATTCAAAATTTACAAAGCAGAAGTCGAAACACAGTTAGGAATCAAAATTAAAGTGTTACATTCAGATCGTGGTGGTGAATATTTTTCAAATGAGTTTACTTTGTTTTGCAAACAGAATGGTATTATTCACCAATGTACTGCCCCTTATACACCACAACAAAATGGTGTTGCTGAAAGGAAAAATAAAACTTTAGTAGAAATGGTTAACACCATGATCATAAGTTCTAATTTACCTTATAACTTATGGGGAGATGCTATATTATCTGCATGTTACATTTTAAATAGAGTACCACTTAAGAAGAATAATATTTCTCCTTATGAATTATGGTTTAATAGAAAACCTAATCTTACTAGACTCAAACTTTGGGGTTGCTTGGCTTATGTTAGAAAACCAGACCATAAACGACCAAAGTTAGGTAATAGAGCTTTTAAATGTGTTTTCATTGGGTATACTCTTAATAGTATTACTTACAGATTTATGATTCTTGACACCTTAGAAGTCATAGAATCTGTAGATGTAGAATTTTTTGAAAATCAAACTGTTGAGAATCCATTAAGATCATCTAGTCCAGAACCAACTGAGACTAATGATACAAATGATGATGAATATGCTCCTGCTCAAAACAGCAAGGAAGTGTCAGTACCAGATAATAGTACTGAACACAGGAGAAGTAAAAGAGCGAGAATAGAGAAGGACTATGGTCCTGACTTCATAACATATCTCGTAGAAGGCAATAAGGACGAAGTCCTTAATGTGGCAAGATATGTAATGAACGTCGATGATGATCCCAAAACTTATTCTGAGGCTATGAGTTCTAGAGATTCTAATTTCTGGAAAGAAGCTATCAATGATGAAATGAATTCCATAATGTTAAACCAAACTTGGGTATTAAGTGATTTACCTCCTGGTGCTAAACCTATAGGATGTAAATGGATATTCAAGAAAAGTTGAATACAAATGGATCCATTGATATGTTCAAAGCCAGATTAGTTGCTAAGGGATATAAACAAAGTCAAGGAGTTGATTATTTTGATACATATGATCCAGTGGCTCGCATATCTTCGATACGCTGTTTAATAGCACTTGCATCAATTCATAACTTGGTCATACATCAAATGGATGTAAAGACAGCTTTTCTAAATGGAGATTTAGAAGAAGAGATATACAAGGAACAACCCGAAGGTTTCATAACCCCACGCCAAGAAAAGAAAGTTTGTAAATTATTAAAATCTCTTTATGGGCTGAAGCAAGCTCCCATGCAATGGCATGAGAAGTTTGATAAAGTTGTACTGTCATTTGGATTCATTGTTAATGATGCAGATAAATGTATCTATAGCAAATCGGATAACAACGGTTATGTTATAATATGTTTATACGTTGATGACATGCTGATATTTGGTTCCAACATATCCTGTGTAAATGAAACTAAGAAGTTTCTATCTTATAAATTTGATATGAAAGATCTGGGAGAGGCTGATGTAATTTTAGGAATTAAAATCATTAGAAAAACGGGGGAGTTATTACTAACTCAATCTCGTTACATTGAGAAGTTCCTAAAGAAGTATAATCATTATAATATCAAACCAGCACCAACTCCTTTAGATCCAAGTATAAAGTTAGAAAAGAACACTGGACGTACCATTTCTCAATTGGAATATTCCAGTATTATTGGGAGTCTTATGTATGCTATGCATTGCACTAGACCAGATATCGCACGTGCTATAAGTGTATTGTGTCGATTTACGAGTAATCCAGGTTTTGAACACTGGAAAGCTATTTCCATAGTTTTAGCTTATTTAGAGGGAACCATAAACTATGGTTTATCTTATAAAGGATATCCTGTTTGAAGGAATTACTCGATCAAATTGATATCCAATAAATAATAGTTTAACTAATTAAACAAAGGATCTATGTGAGAAACATGTAAATCGAACAATTTAAATTGAGTTAGGGTTTATACCTTCGAACCCTAATCCGTGAAGAACCAAGTGAAATCAAATCAGAAGAGATGATGAAGCATTGAATCGTAAGGATCATCAAATCGCCGTCCCTCTACAGGTATCCACACGGACGCTATCACTCAGATCGAATCCAAGAGAAAAAGAAATGAATAGTGCTAGCCGCCATTCTTATTAGGGTTTTCAGAAAAAGGGATAACGGGTTGGCATATTATTTTAGATCATATATCCTAATATAACATGACAAGTATATTTTATGGTTCACCCGTCCTTTTAAAGTGATGAGTTACCCTTTAAATTAACAAGTGTACCATAAACTAAGGTGCCAACCAATATACCATTTCAACTCTGGTTAAAATATCAACGATTAATATTTTATATACCTTATGAATGCCATTTATTTTTATCACGTCCTGAGTGTGTGACCCTATAGGTTACTACAACGTTGGCAATGATTTTAAATCGTATTTAAAATCATAAACAGAGATTGGTATCTAGCAATACATCACTGCTACCCAAGTTATAATAAGATCAACGACTCGATACAACCTTTCCGTGACCAGTGTATCAATGTAATATAATCCTTTTAACGGTTATATCCAAGATTAAACTCAAGGCATGGATCGTATCATCCTTTTTATAATTTAATCTGTTTTTCTTGATCGATGAGTAGACTGTTTAAAACAAATCAATATTTAAGCATGGCCATGCATTTCACAGTCTCACTCAATCAAGAGGCCCATGGATATCACCACAAATATATTATGGGGTTAAATTCCATCTAGATCATTCATAATTTTCATTCGATTCGAGATGTATCCAATAATCACCGTTATCATTACTCTATTACGAAATAACTTTAGATGATATCAAAACACAAATATCCTCGAATAAAATTATAATGATTTCAGGTCTGAGGACCATTACATCACTGTCACTATGAGAACAACTTATGATACTATTGATTATATTCCATGTAGTTATCTCACGGCGGGTCAGCCCAATACGATATTCTCCAATATGTATTTATGTTTTGACATTAATATCACGTATATTAATGATCAATGAGATGTGATCATCAGTCAATCAATATACTAATCTCAATGCTTTATTGTTGTCCTATATAAACAACAAAACTCGACTAGGGACATTTAAGAATTATAATACTTATCACATTATATAATCTCAAGTTCAGTCTTACTCGAACTACATAATTCCGTATTATTATTCTAAGGACTTCTATTATGTTAATATTTATATTACGCAGTAAATATAACATGACATAATATTTTATTTTATTCCAAATAAAATAATAACATCAACAGTGTTATCTATCTCATCAAATGAATTGCCTCTAGGGCATAAACTCTAACAATCTCCCACTTGCACTAGAGTCAATCATTCACATATCGTATACTCATGAAACTAGTGTGACTATTAAACTTCTGTTGCGACAGAGTTTAATTCAGTAGGTCTGCAACATTACAACTTTTGTAACTTTGCAGATATGTTTATTTCTCCTGTGAACAACTTCACATAAGAATTATATTTCTTAAAATATATGTTTGGATTGATGATGAGTTTAATGTTTTAGGCCTGAGCAACAGCCATATTGTTATCGCAATGTGTATCATTCGATCAACAATGAATTAAGTTCAATCACGATCTTCTTAATCCAAACATTTTCTTTCTTAGAATCAGTATCTATTTCTTGTTTCTAAACTGACATTATTTACAATAATCAATGTGTTATCAAATAACATTAGAGTTATTGTGTCACTTCCACTCAATTTCTTGTCTATACAAGATTTAATGGTATCTTGTGGTTTTCGATATATCTCGAATTCTATTTTATTCCCATCGGTATCTTCGAGACTGACTCTCCTTCATAAGGATACCAAATCAAGTAACAAACATTTTATTCTCAGAGAATTTATATCCACAAAATAGTTATCTGATTTGGGTCCGATCTTATTAGAGAAAGGACGTTTAACAAACGCCTTACATCCCAAATCTTCGTATTAGACACACTAGGACATTTCTTAGTTCATATCTTATATGGCGTTTTCAAATCGTTTTAGTGGGATTTAACATAATTGTTCTAAAATTAACTTATAGGAAGATCTATATGACTTATCATTAATCGTAATATATCTTATAAGGTTCGATATCTCCGTTCAGACATACCATTCTAATATGGTGTTCTAGGTGGACAAAGTTGTGAAACAATTCCAAACTCATTCAGATAGTCATTAAATTTATTGGCTTAAAAGTTCTCTTTCGAACTATTCGAAAAATATTTATTTTTCTATTAAAATTGGTTTCTAACTAAACTTTGAATTCTTTGAGCTTTTCAAAGGATTCTGATATGTATTTCATAAGATATACATATCTATATCTACTGATATCATCAGTAAATATAATGAAGTAATAAAACCTACCTCTAGCTTATGTATTCGTTGCTCTATATACATCATTATGTTCAAGACCCAATACTTGTCACTCAATCACTATGTCAAGTGAAAGGTGATTCAGTTATTTTGCCTAATAAACAAGATTTGCATCCTTCATATGATTCGAAATCAATTGATTTCAAAATTCCATCATTATGTAGTTTTGATATACTTTCTTGTTTACTGGGCTAACTGGTAATACTAAAGGTATATTGGATTTAAATCACTAAATTTAATCCAGTCATGATTAATGTCAAGTACATTATAGCTAAGGATTTACAAATATCATTAACTATTTGTGAAATTCCATACGATATTTCATTTAAATAAAATGAATAACAATTATTCTTTTTATTACAAATGAAATTCAAACTTGTCTAAACAAGATATATTATAACATTTATTTTAAGTGGAATTTCGTAATAACAATTATTTTGTTTATTTAATTAAGCCAGTATATTCAACAAGAATCAACTTACTATGGATAATCTATCAGCCTTTGCTTTATTTCCAATTATAAGTCCACTTGTTCTTTTATCAGATTTCTACTTATTCTGCAATTTTTGTAAATCAACATACATTTTTGTTAATTTATATATAGTATCTAATACTAGAAATGTATAAGTAGATTATTATAACATTTATATTTTTTCAGTTGAAGTCATACTTTAACTTATTTTAGATCCTCTCTTTATATCTAAAACAATTACGTTTAATTTGTTTGAGGACAATCCACAAATTTTAATGTTAGTCAAGAAATTTGATTTAATTTAATTTCTCCTTCTTAAGGATTAATTTAAATTATTGGAGTTATTTTGTTATTTAATATCTACAGTAGATAAAAATAATAATAACTGATTCTATAATATTCATTTAATATAAATTCAAAATTTTTGCCAATCAAAATTTATATTAACATAAATATAATATTTAAACTAAAATACGCTCCCACTCAAATTAACATCTCTCTGTTTATATATACATATCGGTATACATATATAACGGTGTTCCAAGATCCATATCTAGTCATGCCTTGACCCAGCTTTGGCTAAACCCAAAACACAACCTTTTAGGTAGACAACTTATGTCAATTATATCGTCTATATAACTCTTGGATCGCATGTTGAACACTTTGTTCAGTATTATTCATTTGCTCAAAATATAGAATAATTCATGCTATTGTCTCTAAGGCCATAATCGTATTATGCAGCCTAGTTAAATCAGACCCAATAATAGGTTGGAGCACCACATTTTACTCCATCGCATATAACCAAAATAAAAGGTGCACAACGCTTTGGCGTTAGTTACATCCAGTGATTTTGGACAGTGATGAGTATATTATTGGAAGACGTCACCATGACTTAATATAACAAAATTTGCTTTTAGAGGGAATTTATAATTCGTAGTGGAAACAATATTAGAGTTATTCATTTACATATATCAAAATATATGTATTTTATATTCTTAATATAAATTGGATTTAAATAAAATATATTAAATATATATATATAATTTAGCAAGTTATCATATTAAATGATGAAGTGGACCATTCCACACATGCAACTTGTTATTTTGCAACTTCTTGCAACATCCACACAAGTATTTTACATTATTTTATTTTGCAAATATCACATGGGTTAACTGGATAAATAGAGTTACAATATAATGTAGTAAAGCTTAACATGATCCAGTATTAATAATACCCAAAATGATAAAATTCACGCATTCATTAATACTTGAATTTAAAACAGTTCTATAATTATTTAAATAAATGATAGACTCAATCAAAATTGTCTCAGATATAAAATTTCAAATTATAGTATAAACTGAATATGACAACTAGAGTATGTAAACATATATATCTGGGTCAGACCCTGTTTTATATAATATAACATTATATATGTTACATGTACATACTCAATGATATCTTATAAACAAGATTTATTCTTTGTATTTTCAGACATACAAAATCATACACTGATTGGTCTCAAAACAAGTCAAACTTGTTTTATTTTGTATCCAGTATACAAAACATTTATTCACATGTATATCAATAAAGGGTCAGACCCTTTCAGTATAATCACAAAATTCAATAGGTTGTCTTTTAACTTCCCCTGTTATCATAAATATGTGTACATGCTATTAGGTATTCCTTATAAGTTCAACAGATTATACATAACAAAATTTACAACTATTGCCTCTTACTGACTTATACAATTTCAAATGTAATTTTACATCAAATGCATACAATACATTCAATATGTACTGAACAATAAGAACGATGTGATTAGAAAATTGCAACATCTTCTGCTATTGAGCCACGTTCTTTTGACTTGATCTCTCCGCTGAAACAATTTCAGCAGTCATAACCCCTGCATTTATGAAACAATTTCAATCCATGGGGTTATGTAAAGTTAAATACATCGAATGTATTATGTATATAAGTTTATTCATTAATAACATATATATATACATCAAATGTATATATGAAATGCAGTATACATATTGATCAATTGCATATATATATATATACATATAATTATAACATGCAGTAATGATATATGCATACATCAAATGTATTATATATTTTCTAATGTGCATGTTGTAAGTTATATCAAAAGTATACACATTAGCTATGGGGCAGTTTTAATGCATTACAGTAGTTATATATATATACACACACACACATCAAATGTATGTATGTATATTTTTTTTTCATGTATAAACAGTGTGACAGGGATTTCAACCAATGTTAGGTTTTACAGTATTAGTAAAAACAACATTTGTTTTACTCATGCAAGTATGTATTAATATAATATATATATATATATAAATATATATATATGAACAATAATCTGACATGAATTTAAAACATCTGAATATCTAAATATCCTAATTAATACTTGCAGCATGAATATTAATAGCAAACATAGTTCTGTTTATTAATTCATGTTCGGAATAACATATATAAATATACATTTATATTTATCATGTAGATATACCAATAGCACATCATCATGTGCTTAGCAGTTAGTATATATTTATGTTTATTCCTATGATCATAAATTTAATTGAGATGAAAAGGTCACAGCTATGATTATATATAAAAGGATAGGCCCAATCATATATGCAATTTTATTATTACATAAAGCTGTATATATATACTTATAGATGAAGTATATGTCTTATTTCAAAACAATATGCTTTTGGAATATTTGAATTGCAAATCATATTTGCATCAACATATAACATTATATATGTATAAACACATATGCAAGCATCACCTGAAGGTCACTGTTTTTCATAAGGGTCCATAAGTACATGTTCAACTTTATATTAGCATAAATCTTTTGACTCTGTTTCAGGAATGACTTAATATCTGAACATTTCAGATTACAAGTATTCAAAGTAAATTAATATACATCTATTTGCAACAAAATTTTAAACTTGCAAAATTAAAACAAAATCATCAAAATGTACATAACTTTAATACCCTTCTGACCCATGTAATAATAAGTTAATTTGTTAAACAATTTAACAAATACATACTTATTTTGAACATTGATAGATTACCCATAATATAAAGTCAAAACACCTTTTGATTTGGGTAATAATTTAACCCAACATTTAAAGTATAAAGCCAAGTTATATATATATATATATATATATATATATATATATTTGTTGCAGCTGTTATGTACCAACATTCATCTTATAAGAATGGGATCTAAAATTACAAATCTAAATTCGTATCATTCACAATGTTGATATTATAATATCAAATGGCAAATCATATTTGCTTTGGACTTTTAGAATATATTTCGCAGTGCAAAATTATTTACTTTGGTACATTAGCCTTGCTGCAGTATTTCAGACTTGACTTTAACAAAAAAAAATATTACAGTTTTGATATGATTTATCAAACAAATAGAGTAAAATTAAACAGGAACTTGATTTCCTGCAATTCGAAATCAGATTTTACCAAATATCATTATAATAAATACATGATCAGATCAATGAAGTCCATATGCATCTTATATATAACATGTCGAGTACGTACACGTTAACTATACATATGCAATACACATATAAAATATATCATATATATCTTACAGTGTCTATAAATCATAATACTCTTGTGATGATTTGAGGCAATTAAGTTCACAATCATTATAAAGTAAATATAAGATAAGAATAAAGCCAAGTTTTCTGTTTTGAAGGTGAAACAGAAAAAGTCAAAACAAAATTCAATTTCATTAAATCAAATGTAATTGTATACCAAATTCCCAAATGGTCAAACATTAAAACTGGTCCTTGAGCAAAATTGTATATATATAACAGAACATATATCCTTGGATCAATCAGACCTTTTGATTATTGGTATAACTGTGTTTATATATGTGATCATATCCATACATTAATCAAAACTAATATTGTAGATTGACTAAATAATTCGTTCACGGTCCAATATATAATGACCAATTAACATATTAACAAACCGATATCATTTATCAATTCGAATTCATAAGCAACAATCCAATTACAGAAATGAATCAATGTTATCGTCAATTTCAACCCTGCATCTAAGAATTTATAACATGTTTAATAATCTAAATCTGGCTATGTATATGACAGATTAAAACAAATATTAACACATGTTAATATCTTATAAGAATCTGAATAACATGCTTAATTCAATTAAGTCGGAATCAAATCCAGAAATCACCAGACTATACGTTTAGATCTTGAATCCATGAATATCAAATAATCAGTAACTCAAGGACTTAAACATAGGAACCCAAAACAAAGATCAATTTACTAATTTTCGCAAACCCCAAATGTCAAAATCATTGTTCAACCTAGTATTTCTAGCAAACTGTGCTCTGATACCATTGAAGGAATGACTCGATCAAATTGATATCCAATAAATAATAGTTTAACTAATTAAACAAAGGATCTATGTGAGAAACATGTAAATCGAACAATTTAAATTGAGTTAGGGTTTATACCTTCGAACCCTAATCCGTGAAGAACCAAGTGAAATCAAATCAGAAGAGATGATGAAGCATTGAATCGTAAGGATCAACAAATCGCCGTCCCTCTACAGGTATCCACACGGACGCTATCACTCAGATCGAATCCAAGAGAAAAAGAAATGAATAGTGCTAGCCGCCATTCTTATTAGGGTTTTCAGAAAAAGGGATAACGGGTTGGCATATTATTTTAGATCATATATCCTAATATAACATGACAAGTATATTTTATGGTTCACCCGTCCTTTTAAAGTGATGAGTTACCCTTTAAATTAACAAGTGTACCATAAACTAAGGTGCCAACCAATATACCATTTCAACTCTGGTTAAAATATCAACGATTAATATTTTATATACCTTATGAATGCCATTTCTTTTTATCACGTCCTGAGTGTGTGACCCTATAGGTTACTACAACGTTGGCAATTATTTTAAATCGTATTTAAAATCATAAACAGAGATTGGTATCTAGCAATACATCACTGCTACCCAAGTTATAATAAGATCAACGACTCGATACAACCTTTCCGTGACCAGTGTATCAATGTAATATAATCCTTTTAACGGTTATATCCAAGATTAAACTCAAGGCATGGATCGTATCATCCTTTTTATAATTTAATCTGTTTTTCTTGATCGATGAGTAGACTGTTTAAAACAAATCAATATTTAAGCATGGCCATGCATTTCACAGTCTCACTCAATCAAGAGGCCCATGGATATCACCACAAATATATTATGGGGTTAAATTCCATCTAGATCATTCATAATTTTCATTCGATTCGAGATGTATCCAATAATCACCGTTATCATTACTCTGTTACGAAATAACTTTAGATGATATCAAAACACAAATATCCTCGAATAAAATTATAATGATTTCAGGTCTGAGGACCATTACATCAATGTCACTATGAGAACAACTTATGATACTATTGATTATATTCCATGTAGTTATCTCACGGCGGGTCAGCCCAATACGATATTCTCCAATATGTATTTATGTTTTGACATTAATATCACGTATATTAATGATCAATGAGATGTGATCATCAGTCAATCAATATACTAGTCTCAATGCTTTATTGTTGTCCTATATAAACAACAAAACTCGACTAGGGACATTTAAGAATTATAAAACTTATCACATTATATAATCTCAAGTTCAGTCTTACTCGAACTATATAATTCCGTATTATTATTCTAAGGACTTCTATTATGTTAATATTTATATTACGCAGAAAATATAACATGACACAATATTTTATTTTATTCCAAATAAAATAATAACATCAACAGTGTTATCTATCTCATCAAATGAATTGCCTCTAGGGCATAAACTCTAACACTGTTGTAATTGAGGGATATAGTGATGCAACCTGGAACAATGTAGAATCGAAATCCAAGTCTACGACTGGATGGATATTTACATTAGGAGGCACTGCTATGTCTTGGGCTGCCAAGAAGCAGACCTGTATATCTGATTCAACTATGTTGTCAGAATTGATTGCATGAGCAGACGCATGTAAAGAAGCGGAATGGCTTAGAAATTTGTTAGTAGAAATCCCATTATGGAAGAAGCCATCTCCAGCAGTCTTGATTAACTGTGATAATCAAGCAATGATATATAATGTTTCTAATAAAACATATAATGGAAAGTCTAGACATGTAAGTCTAAGACATCACAGGGTGAGACAATTACTCAAAAGTGGAGTTATAAATCTTGACTACATAGAAACAAAGAAAAACTTGGCTGACCCACTTACGAAGAGTTTTCCAAAGGCTATATTTCTATAAAGTCAAAAGAAATGGGACTAAGGTCTGTGAATGAAGATTGATCATCCTTAACAGAAACCCAAATTGTGTCTTGAAAAGGATAGACAAAGTTCAATGGGTACCAACAAGTTAAGGAAATGATTATGGAACACTAAATCAATAATCCCATAATGTTTAGTTTTGGATTCTGCATGAACAATGGATGGATAAATATCCTTAATAAGTCTAGAAACCCTAAAAGATGTCTCGTAGAAACACCTTAAGTGACTTACCTATATGAGTATGGAAATCAGGCCGTTTCCTAGGAAAGTAAGACCGCTTTCTAAGTAGACTCATGAACCAGGATTTAAGCACATGGACATTAAAGTGCTGAGCAATACAGAACACTCTAACTAAGGAATACAATATGTGTGATTGTTCTGGTTTTATCATTAAGGGATACTTGGTTCAAGATTCGTTCACCATTGAATCTCGATAGAACTTTGAATAGTTTACACTAAGTAAAAGTTCAAATCCGAAAGATACTTTTATTTATGTGTTGTTTCCACGATGATGCAAATCTTGATCTTAGAACTACATAGGCTTGATCCCACTGAGATATGTAGGAAGTCACACTAGTGATTCAGCCATCCACTTTAATTTATTTTGAAAATTGGGGGAGATTGTTGTAAATTTTCAATATTAGTTTGGGATATGGGTTTGTTGTTGAAGAGGGAAGCAAGAATGGAAGAAGATAAGGTGTTGGGATTAGTCCCACATTGTAGAATATAAAGGAGTTTGTCTCTATATAGGTAAAAGCTTGATACATGATATCAAAAGAAAGAAGAGAAGGAGAGATAAGGTAATGGGCCTTAAGCATGAGCTTGGCATAGATAATAATATTTGAAATGTCAAAAGATGGGCCTTGGGGCTCATGGGGTCTCGTGATCCATTAGGCTGCGGAAACAAATCAGTCGACAAGCCAAAACTCAACCAGTCGACCGTTTTGTTCTCTGTTTGTAAACGGTCGACCGGTTACACTTTGGGCGGTCGACTGGTTTCAAGCCAAATGGATGCGACGCTTCAGAAGCGTTGCAAAACTGTACGGATGCATATGTTCAACATCGAACAGAAGTGACTGTTGCAATTAAACAATTGCAACGATTGGCTACTGGATGCCTCTTCTCATCACCTATATAAACAACTGCATAAAATCATTTGAAATAAATCAATTTCCGATCTTCTTCTCACTAAGATATTCTGCAACGCCATTGTACTATTGCAAAACAGTTCTGTCAGAAACGCTTTTGTAGTGTTTCAATTCTGAAAGTGTTGCAGAATTGCTGTCTTCTTCTTGCTCTTCAATTCTATAATCTAAATTGCATCATCAGCAATCAAATCTCAGAGTGTTCTTGGTCGGATCTAAGTCGTACAAACTTTGAATCCGATAACGCTGTTTCAAGGCTTCATTGAATCCTGAGGTCAATAGTTCGTTAACCCATTTGTACCTGGTGGGTTGAACTATTGTCTGAAAGAATTTGCTACGCAAATCCTTGAAGTCAGAAGTACGGCTTTTATTCTCCTCCATTAACGTCTCAAACCACAAAATTCCCCAACAAATTTTCAGACAATAAATCAACCATGGAAGGTTTGAGCGCGTTGCAAGTGATGAATCAGCATTTGACGAAGTTAGAGCGATTTGATGGAGAGAATTTCACTCGTTGGCAAGAGACTATGAAATTCTTTCTGATCACGGTCAAATTATTTCATATTCTCGTAGATGGATTGGAGAAAATACCGGAGGAAACCGATAAGGATAGTGCGGAACTAAAAGCTAAAAGGGCAAAGCGCAAAGAGGAAGATTTTCTATGCAGAGGCCACATTCTGAATGCACTGTCTACTCCGATATACAATGCTCATAGCACAGTGGACACTGCGAAGGCACTCTGGACTGCGCTAGAAAGCAAATATCGCATCTCTGAGGCAAGTAATAAGAAATTTCTTATATGCAATTTTATGGATTTTAAAATGGTCACTAACAAGTCCATAATTGGACAAGTAAGTGAAATACTACTGTTAGTAAATCAACTTAAGGATGCCGGTATTGATCTCTCTGAATCATTGGTTGTTGGAGTTATTATTTCGAGACTCCCGAATTCTTGGAATGATTATAAGAAAAAATTAAAGCATGTGGAAACAGATTATGATTTAGATGGTTTACAGCGTCATCTTCGTATTGAAGAGGATTCTTGTAAACGCGAACTAGATGATAATCCGCAAACTGAGTCTCAATCTAAGGCTAATAATGTTGAAATTAACGATAAGTTGAAGCCTAAGAATGAGACACAGTTCAAAAAGAAAGGTACTAATTCCAAGAATAAGAAAAAGGGTGACTGTTTCTATTGTCACAAACCCGGCCACTATGTCCGAGACTGTCGTCTTCGGAAGAAACAACAAAAAGTGAATATGGTCGAAGAAAAGCTTGTGGCTGTCGTACAAGAGGCGAACTTCGTTAGTGGCATTGACAATGATTGGTGGCTCGATACTGGAGCGACTATTCATATTTGCAAAGAACATAATCTGTTCAAGACTTACGATGAGAATAATGGAGAATCCAGCAAAGTAACTGGCGCAAACAAAGTTGCAAGCAAAGTTCTGGGAAAAGGCACTATTGAATTGACATTCACTTCTGGGAAAGTTCTTACTTTAGTCAATGTATTTTATGTACCTGATATGTGTAAGAATTTGATTTCTGGATACTTTCTTAACAAAGGAGGATTCAAGATGGTGTATGAGTCTGATAAATTAGTGTTGTCCAAGAACAACAAATTTATTGGACAGGGATATTCTTGTAACGGCATGATTAAGTTGAATCTAATGAAGAAATCTTCTGCTTATATTGTTGACTCTGTTAATTTATGGCATGGTAGATTAGGACATGTTAATTATAAGTCATTTAGAAATATGCATAAATTAGGATTAATTTCTGATTGTGATTTCGAATCCATTTCTAAATGTGAAATATGTGTTCAAGCAAAAATACATCGAAAATCCTTTAAATCTGTTGAAAGGAAAACTGGTTTGCTTGATTTGGTATATAGTGATGTGGGTGACTTGAAAAGTCATATCACCTATGGTGATAACCAATACTATATAACATTTATTGATGATTGTTCTAGATATGCTTATGTATATCTAATGAAATCTAAAGATGAAGCCTTTGATAAATTCAAAATTTACAAAGTAGAAGTCGAAACACAGTTAGGAATCAAAATTAAAGTGTTACATTCAGATCGTGGTGGTGAATATTTTTCAAATGAGTTTACTTTGTTTTGCAAACAAAATGGTATTATTCACCAATGTACTGCCCCTTATACACCACAACAAAATGGTGTTGCTGAAAGGAAAAATAGAACTTTAATAGAAATGGTTAACGCCATGATCATAAGTTCTAATTTACCTTATAACTTATGGGGAGATGCTATATTATCTGCATGTTACATTTTAAATAGAGTACCACTTAAGAAGAATAATATTTCTCCTTATGAATTATGGTTTAATAGAAAACCTAATCTTACTAGACTCAAACTTTGGGGTTGCTTAGCTTATGTTAGAAAACCAGACCCTAAACGACCAAAGTTAGGTAATAGAGCTTTTAAATGTGTTTTCATTGGGTATTCTCTTAATAGTATGACTTATAGATTTATGATTCTTGATACCTTAGAAGTCATAGAATCTGTAGATGTAGAATTTTTTGAAAATCAAACTGTTGAGAATCCATTAAGATCATCTAGTCCAGAACCAACTGAGACTAATGATACAAATGATGATGAATATGCTCCTGCTCAAAACAGCAAGGAAGTGTCAGTACCAGATAATAGTACTGAACACAGGAGAAGTAAAAGAGCGAGAATAGAGAAGGACTATGGTCCTGACTTCTTAACATATCTCGTAGAAGGCAATAAGGACGAAGTCCTTAATGTGACAAGATATGTAATGAACGTTGATGATGATCCCAAAACTTATTCTGAGGCTATGAGTTCTAGAGATTCTAATTTCTGGAAAGAAGCTATCAATGATGAAATGAATTCCATAATGTTAAACCAAACTTCGGTATTAAGCGATTTACCTCCTAGTGTTAAACCTATAGGATGTAAATGGATATTCAAGAAAAAGTTGAATACAAATGGATCCATTGATAAGTTCAAAGCCAGATTAGTTGCTAAGGGATATAAACAAAGACAAGGAGTAGATTATTTTGATACATATGCTCCAGTGGCTCGCATATCTTCGATACGCTGTTTAATAGCACTTGCATCAATTCATAACTTGGTCATACATCAAATGGATGTAAAGACAGCTTTTCTAAATGGAGATTTAGAAGAAGAGATATACATGGAACAACCCGAAGGTTTCATAACCCCAGGCCAAGAAAAGAAAGTTTGTAAATTAGTTAAACCTCTTTATTGGCTGAAGCAAGCTCCCATGCAATGGCATGAGAAGTTTGATAAAGTTGCACTGTCATTTGGATTCATTGTTAATGATGCAGATAAATGTACCTGTAGCAAATCGGATAACAACGGTTATGTTATAATATGTTTATACGTTGATGACATGCTGATATTTGGTTCCAACATATCCTGTGTAAATGAAACTAAGAAGTTTCTATCTTCTAAATTTGATATGAAAGATCTGGGAGAGGTTGATGTAATTTTAGGAATTAAAATCATTAGAAAAATGGGGGAGTTATTACTAACCCAATCTCATTACTTTGAGAAGTTCCTAAAGAAGTATAATCATTATAATGTCAAACCAGCACCAACTCCTTTAGATCCAAGTATAAAGTTAGAAAAGAACACTGGACATACCATTTCTCAATTGGAATATTCCAGTATTATTGGGAGTCTTATGTATGCTATGCATTGCACTAAACCAGATATCGCACATGCTATAAGTGTATTGTGTCGATTTACGAGTGATCCAGGTTTTGAACACTGGAAAGCTATTTCCAGAGTTTTAGCTTATTTAAAGGGAACCATAAACTATGGTTTATCTTATAAAGGATATCCTGCTGTAATTGAGGGATATAGTGATGCAACCTGGAACAATGTAGAATCGAAATCCAAGTCTACGACTGGATGGATATTTACATTAGGAGGCGCTGCTGTGTCTTGGGCTTCCAAGAAGCAGACCTGTATATCTGATTCAACTATGTTGTCAGAATTGATTGCATTAGCAGACGCATGTAAAGAAGCGGAATGGCTTAGAAATTTGTTAGTAGAAATCCCATAGTGGAAGAAGCCATCTCCAGCTGTCTTGATTAACTGCGATAATCAAGCAACGATATATAATGTTTCTAATAAAACATATAATGGAAAGTCTAGACATGTAAGTCTAAGACATCACATGGTGAGACAGTTACTCAAAAGTGGAGTTATAACTGTTGACTACATAGAAACAAAGAAAAACTTGGCTGACCCACTTACGAAGAGTCTTCCAAAGGTTATAGTTTCTATAAAGTCAAAAGAAATGGGACTAAGGTCTGTGAATGAAGATTGATCATCCTTAACAGAAACCCAACTTGTGTCTTGAAAAGGATAGACAAAGTTCAATGGGTACCAACAAGTTAAGGAAATGATTATGGAACACTAAATCAATAATCCCATAATGTTTAGTGTTGGATTCTGCATGAACAAAGGATGGATAAATATCCTTAATAAGTCTAGAAACCCTAAAAGATGTCTCGCAGAAACACCTTAAGTGACTTACCTATATGAGTATGGAAATCAGGCCGTTTCCTAGGAAAGTAAGACCGCTTTCTAAGTAGACTCATGAACCAGGATTTGAGCACATGGCATTATCGTGCAGAGCAATACAGAACACTCTAACTAAGGAATACAATATGTGTGATTGTTCCGGTTTTATCATTAAGGGATACTTGGTTCAAGATTCGTTCACCATTGATTCTCGATAGAACTTTGAATAGTTTACACTAAGTAAAAGTTCAAATCCAAAAGATACTTTTATTTATGTGTTGTTTCCATGATGATGCAAATCTTGATCTTAGAACTACACAGGCTTGATCCCACTTGGGTATGTAGGAAGTCACACTAGTGATTCTGCCATCCACTTTAATTTATTTTGAAAATTGGGGGAGATTGTTGTAAATTTTCAATATTAGTTTGGGATATGGGTTTGTTTTTGAAGAGGGAAGCAAGAATGGAAGAAGATAAGGTGTTGGGATTAGTCCCACATTGTAGAATATAAAGGAGTTTGTCTCTATATAGGTAAAAGCTTGATACATGATATCAAAAGAAAGAAGAGAAGGAGAGATAAGTCAATGGGCCTTAAGCATGAGCTTGGCATAGATAATAATATTTAAAATGTCAAAACATGGGCCTTGGGCCTTCGGGCTCTTGGGGTCTCATGATCCATTAGGCTGCGGAAACAAATCAGTCGATAGGCCAAAACTCAACCTGTCGACCGTTTTGTTCTCTGTTTGAAAACGGTCGACCGGTGACACTTTGGGCGGTCGACTGGTTTCAAACCAAATCGATGTGACGCTTCAGAAGCATTGCAAAACTGTACGGATGCATATGTTCAATATCGAACAGAATGACTGTTGCAATTAAACAATTGCAACGCTTGGCTACTGGATGCCTCTTCTCATCACCTATATAAACAACTGCGCAAAATCATTTGAAATAAATCAATTTTCGATCTTCTTCTCACCAAGATATTCTGCAACGCCATTGTACTGTTGCAAAACAATTCTATCAGAAACGCTTTTATAGTGTTTCAATTCTGAAAGTGTTGCAGAATTGCTGTCTTCTTCTTGCTCTTCAATTCTATAATCTAAATTGCATCATCAGCAATCAAATCTCAGAGTGTTCTTGGTCGGATCAAAGTCGTACAAACTTTGAATCCGATAACGCTGTTTCAAGGCTTCATTGAATCCTGAGGTCAATAGTTCGTTAACCCATTTGTACCTGGTGGGTTGAACTATTGTCTCAAAGAATTTGCTACGCAAATCCTTAAAGTCAGAAGTACGGCTTTTATTCTCCTCCATTAACGTCTCAAACCACAAAATTCCCCAACAAATTTTCAGATAATAATTCAACCATGGAAGGTTTGAGTGCATTGCAAGTGATGAATCAGCATTTGACGAAGTTAGAGCGATTTGATGGAGAAAATTTCACTCGTTGGCAAGAGACTATGAAATTCTTTCTGATCACGGTCAAATTATTTCATATTCTCGTAGATGGATTGGAGAAAATACCGGAGGAAACCGATAAGGATAGTGCGGAACTAAAAGCTAAAAGGGCAAAGCGAAAAGAGGAAGATTTTCTATGCAGAGGCCACATTCTGAATGCACTGTCTACTCCGATATACAATGCTCATATGATCTTGGACACCGCGAAGGCACTCTGGACTGCGCTAGAAAGCAAATATCGCATCTCTAAGGCAAGTAATAAGAAAGTTCTTATATGCAATTTTATGGATTTCAAAATGGTCACTAACAAGTCCATAATTGGACAAGTAAGTGAAATACTGCAGTTAGTAAATCAACTTAAGGATGCCGGTATTGATCTCCCTGAATCATTTGTTGTTGGAGTTATTATTTCGAGACTCCCGAATTCTTGGAATGATTATAAGAAAAAATTAAAGCATGCGGAAACAGATTATGATTTAGACGGTTTACAGCGTCATCTTCGTATTGAAGAGGATTCTCGTAAATGCGAACTAGATGATAATCCGCAAACTGAGTCTCAATCTAAGGCTAATAATGTTGAAATTAACTATAAGTTGAAGCCTAAGAATGAGACACAGTTCAAAAAGAAAGGTACTAATTCCAAGAATAAGAAAAAGGGTTACTTTTTCTATTGTCACAAACCCGGCCACTATGCCCGAGACTGTCGTCTTCGGAAGAAACAACAAAAAGTGAATATGGTCGAAGAAAAGCTTGTGGCTGTCGTACAAGAGGCAAACTCCGTTAGTGGCATTGACAATGATTGGTGGCTCGATACTGGAGCGACTATTCATATTTGCAAAGACCGTAATCAGTTCAAGACTTACGATGAGAATAATGGAGAATCCAACGAAGTAACTGGCGCAAACAAAGTTGCAAGCAAAGTTCTGGGAAAAGGCACTATTGAATTGACATTCACCTCTGGGAAAGTTCTTACTTTAGTCAATGTATTTTATGTACTTGATAAGTGTAAGAATTTGATTTCTGGATACCTTCATAACAAAGAAGGATTCAAGATGGTGTATGAGTCTGATAAATTAGTGTTGTCCAAGAACAGCAAATTTATTGGACAGGGATATTCTTGTAACGGCATGATTAAGTTGAATCTAATGAAGAAATCTTCTGCTTATATTGTTGACTCTGTTAATTTATGGCATGGTAGATTAGGACATGTTAATTATAAGTCACTTAGAAATATGCATAAATTAGGATTAATTTCTGATTGTGATTTCGAATCCATTTCTAAATGTGAAATATGTGTTCAAGCAAAAATACATCGAAAATCCTTTAAATCTATTGAAAGGAAAACTGGTTTGCTTGATTTGGTATATAGTGATGTGGGTGACTTGAAAAGTCATATCACCTATGGTGGTAACCAATACTATATAACATTTATTAATGATTATTCTAGATATGCTTATGTATATCTAATGAAATCTAAAGATGAAGCCTTTGATAAATTCAAAATTTACAAAGCAGAAGTAGAAACACAATTAGGAATCAAAATTAAAGTGTTACATTCAGATTGTGGTGGTGAATATTTTTTAAATGAGTTTACTTTGTTTTGCAAACAAAATGGTGTTATTCACCAATGTACTGCCCCTTATACACCACAACAAAATGGTGTTGCTGAAAGGAAAAGTAGAACTTTAGTAGAAATGGTTAACGCCATGATCATAAGTTCTAATTTACCTTATAACTTATGGGGAGATGCTATATTATCTGCATGTTACATTTTAAATAGAGTGCCACTTAAGAAGAATAATATTTCTGCTTATGAATTATGGTTTAATAGAAAACCTAATCTTACTAGACTCAAAGTTTGGGGTTGCTTAGCTTATGTTAGAAAACCAGACCCTAAACGACCAAAGTTAGGTAATAGAGCTTTTAAATGTGTTTTCATTGGGTATTCTCTTAATAGTATAACTTATAGATTTATGATTCTTGATACCTTAGAAGTCATAGAATCTGTAGATGTAGAATTTTTTGAAAATCAAACTGTTGAGAATCCATTAAGATCATCTAGTCCAGAACCAACTGAGACTAATGATACAAATGATGATGAATATGCTCCTGCTCAAAACAGCAAGGAAGTGTCAGTACCTGATAATAGTACTGAACACAGGAGAAGTAAAAGAGCGAGAATAGAGAAGGACTATGGTCCTGACTTCATAACATATCTTATAGAAGGCAATAAGGACGAAGTCCTTAATGCGACAAGATATGTAATGAACGTCGATGATGATCCCAAAACTTATTCTGAGGCTATGAGTTCTAGAGATTCTAATTTCTGGAAAGAAGCTATCAATGATGAAATGAATTCCATAATGTTAAACCAAACTTGGGTATTAAGCGATTTACCTCCTGGTGCTAAACCTATAGGATGTAAATGGATATTCAAGAAAAAGTTGAATACAAATGGATCCATTGATAAGTTCAAAGCCAGATTAGTTGCTAAGGGATATAAACAAAGACAAGGAGTAGATTATTTTGATACATATGCTCCAGTGGCTCGCATATCTTCGATACGCTGTTTAATAGCACTTGCATCAATTCATAACTTGGTCATACATCAAATGGATGTAAAGACAGCTTTTCTAAATGGAGATTTAGAAGAAGAGATATACATGGAACAACCCGAAGGTTTCATAACCCCAGGCCAAGAAAAGAAAGTTTGTAAATTAGTTAAATCTCTTTATGGGCTGAAGCAAGCTCCCATGCAATGGCATGAGAAGTTTGATAAAGTTACACTGTCATTTGGATACATTGTTAATGATGCAGATAAATGTATCTATAGCAAATCGGATAACAACGGTTATGTTATAATATGTTTATACGTTGATGACGTGCTGATATTTGGTTCCAACATATCCTGTGTAAATGAAACTAAGAAGTTTCTATCTTCTAAATTTGATATGAAAGATCTGGGAGAGGCTGATGTAATTTTAGTAATTAAAATCATTAGAAAAACGGGGGAGTTATAACTAACTCAATCTAATTACGTTGAGAAGTTCCTAAAGAAGTATAATCATATAATGTCAAACCAACACCAACTCCTTTAAATCAAAGTATAAAGTTAGAAAAGAACACTGGACGTACCATTTCTCAATTGGAATATTCCAGTATTATTGGGAGTCTTATGTATGTTATGCATTGCACTAGACCAGATATCGCACATGCTATAAGTGTATTGTGTCGATTTACGAGTAATCCAGGTTTTGAACACTGGAAAGCTATTTCCAGAGTTTTAGCTTATTTAAAGGGAACCATAAACTATGGTTTATCTTATAAAGGATATCCTGCTGTAATTGAGGGATATAGTGATGCAACCTGGAACAATGTAGAATCGAAATCCAAGTCTACGGCTGGATGGATATTTACATTAGGAGGCGCTGCTGTGTCTTGGGCTTCCAAGAAGCAGACCTGTATATCTGATTCAACTATGTTGTCAGAATTGATTGCATTAGCAGACGCATGTAAAGAAGCGGAATGGCCTAGAAATTTGTTAGTAGAAATCCCATTGTGGAAGAAGCCATCTCCAGCAGTCTTGATTAACTGTGATAATCAAGCAACGATATATAATGTTTCTAATAAAACATATAATGGAAAGTCTAGACATGTAAGTCTAAGACATCACATGGTGAGACAGTTACTCAAAAGTGGAGTTATAACTGTTGACTACATAGAAACAAAGAAAAACTTGGCTGACCCACTTACGAAGAGTCTTCCAAAGGCTATAGTTTCTATAAAGTCAAAAGAAATGGGACTAAGGTCTGTGAATGAAGATTGATCATCCTTAACAGAAACCCAACTTGTGTCTTGAAAAGGATAGACAAAGTTCAATGGGTACCAACAAGTTAAGGAAATGATTATGGAACACTAAATCAATAATCCCATAATGTTTAGTGTTGGATTCTGCATGAACAAAGGATGGATAAATATCCTTAATAAGTCTAGAAACCCTAAAAGGTGTCTCGCAGAAACACCTTAAGTGACTTACCAATATGAGTATGGAAATCAGGTCGTTTCCTAGGAAAGTAAGACCGCTTTCTAAGTAGACTCATGAACCAGGATTTAAGCACATGGCCATTATCGTGCTGAGCAATACAGAACATTCTAACTAAGGAATACAATATGTGTGATTGTTCCGGTTTTATCATTAAGGAATACTTGGTTCAAGATTCGTTCACCATTGAATCTCGATAGAACTTTGAATAGTTTACACTAAGTTAAAGTTCAAATCCAAAAGATACTTTTATTTATGTGTTGTTTCCACGATGATGCAAATCTTGATCTTAGAACTACATAGGCTTGATCTCACTTGGGTATGTAGGAAGTCACACTAGTGATTTAGCCATCCACTTTAATTTATTTTGAAAATTGGGGGAGATTGTTGTAAATTTTCAATATTAGTTTGGGATATTGGTTTGTTTTTGAAGAGGGAAGCAAGAATGGAAGAAGATAAGGTGTTGGGATTAGTCCCACATTGTAGAATATAAAGGAGTTTGTCTCTATATAGGTAAAAGTTTGATACATGATATCAAAAGAAAGAAGAGAAGGAGAGATAAGGCAATGGGCCTTAAGCATGAGCTTGGCATAGATAATAATATTTAAAATGTCAAAAGATGGGCCTTGGGCCTTGGGGCTCTTGGGGTCTCGTGATCCATTAGGCTGCGGAAACAAATCAATCGACGGGCAAAAACTCAACCAGTCGACCGTTTTGTTCTCTATTTGAAAACGGTCGACCGGTGACACTTTGGGCGGTCGACTGGTTTCAAGCCAAACGGATGCGGCGCTTCAAAAGCGTTGCAAAACTGTACGAATGCATATGTTCAATATCGAACAGAAGTGACTGTTGCAATTAAACAATTGTAACGCTTGGCTACTGGATGCCTCTTCACATCACCTATATAAACAACTGCGCAAAATCATTTGAAATGAATCAATTTCCGATCTTCTTCTCACTAAGATATTCTGCAACGCCATTGTACTGTTGCAAAACAGTTCTGTCTGAAACGCTTTTATAGTGTTTCAATTTTGAAAGTGTTGCAGAATTGCTGTCTTCTTCTTGCTCTTCAATTCTATAATCTAAATTGCATCATCAGCAATCAAATCTCAGAGTGTTCTTGGTCGGATCAAAGTCGTACAAACTTTGAATCCGATAACGCTGTTTCAAGGCTTCATTGAATCCTGAGGTCAATAGTTCGTTAACCCGTTTGTACCTGGTGGGTTGAACTATTGTCTGAAAGAATTTGCTACGCAAATCCTTGAAGTCAGAAGTACGGCTTTTATTCTCCTACATTAACGTCTCAAACCACAAAATTCCCCAACAGTACTGTTAAATATGCATTAAAGGGAGTTTCAATCTTGCAAGCTTTGGAGGTTTTCTGAAAAATCCATATTCACAATTAAAATTTTCCAAATTTTAGTTAAACCTCTCTTTTACTCCAACTTAGCTTGATTTCCCACTTGCAAAATTAGCCATAACAAGTAGTCTTTATGCCGAAAAGCTGGCTCTGATACCACCAAGTTCAAGTACAAAAATATGGAATGTTTTGTATGAGATCAATAAAATGGTAGGGTCCTTTTTATTGCGATTTAGACTTGAAATAAGATTTTCTAGACGTCGTGGATCTTCATAATAATTTACATCAAATAATTTTCTATTTAGATGATGTATTGGATTAGATCCAAGCGTTTGGCTAATTTTATTCCTCTTATTTTGTCTATTATTTTTACAAAAGGAACAGTAAAAAGTATTAGCTGATATAAAATAATGGATTCTTAGTTGCCTCAAAACTCATGGTTCTTAGAACATTCTTATTTCCAAAGGAAAACCAATAAAAACTAGCACCTTGACATTGAACTAGGATTAAGCGCCGTTGAAAACTTAAGTATGTGTCTTAAAGTATACTTTGTATTTGACGTGTACTCTCATCTATGTGCAGGTTAAAAGAAATTAAAGTATACTATTTGGATAATATATATTGAACATGACGCCAAATGCAAGAGATGTTCTCTAATTGTTTTTTTGTTAGTTATAAATGGAACATAGTTAACTAAACACAAATCCCAAGTTGTTCCTATCGTGATGTTATCCAAATATTTTATTAACCAATGTAGTGATATCGCCAACTGTAGTGAGTGGTCTGATCAAAAAGGGCATTGTACTTTACTCCACTCTTAAGATATTTCATTGTCAAGCACTCTTTTTGTTCGTCAACCCCAGCTTACCAATTGATTATAATGTTAACTTAAACATTGTTCCCCTACAAGACTTCTAGAGAAAGTATTTTCAACTCCTGTTCTGGACATGTTATGCCCTTTTGTATTAATAATTGAAGGCTGGGTAAACAGTCTGATAAATATATAGAAGAATCTCCAACCATGTTTCCTTATAACAGATCATTCTAAAAATAATGAGATGCAACGATTAGACCACTACCACAAGATGTATCATATTTCAAATTAATATATACATACATATACATGTGTATATATAATATTATAATTTATCTTTGGATAAACGTTAACCTACTTATTTGTTACAGTATGTTTTCCGACCAGTTTGTTTAATTTCAACTATTATAACATGCATGTGCTTATAAGAAGTGTATTGTTGTAAGCAAATCAATTCTTCCATCATGGTTTATATGATATTTTTCATAATTTAAACCTGTCAATTGCCTCATAGTTAATTAAATAAGTGGATAAGAGCAGAGATTTCTTAGTCCATTGATTAACTTTGTAACAGGTTAGATTGGAAATTACTGCATAAAAGGAAGGCTGTCCATCATTATTTTATTTTATTTTATACTAGCTCATAATTCAGTTAATGCTACTTAAATTTGGGGCAACTTGTTTCTCTTTCTTTAATTGCATTTCTATCGAAAAGTAAGGGTTTAATAACAGTTTAAGCCAATGTTTTGCTATATTTTGGTGAACTACACAACTAGCACCAAAGTATAAGGAAGATTAGAGTACAATTAATATGCATAAATAAATGATAGTGGAAGTTACCGTGGTATATCTTCAATATGTAGACATGATATATTAATTTTCTTGAATTTGTTCACTTCGGTTTCTAAGATACCCTATTTTTGTTAGCTTTCTGACAGTTGATAGAAATTCAATTTCACAAATTTACATTGGAAAACAAAGGTTGAAGTTGATAAATCACTAAATTTAAAGCTCAGTTTTTTTTACTAAGTTTAAAAATTTATTCACCGAGTTGATAACTCCAGCTGAGTTAAAATTTCAAACTTAAAATTCCATTAAAAACTCAATTGTAAACTCCAATGAAAAATCAAACTGAGTTTAGTACTTAGTTTTAGTAACTGGGTTTCTAGTTCTAAACTGAGTTCAGGATCAGGTTTAACCTAAGTTTAAAACTTGGTTTCAAAATGAGATATATAAATGTTGCATTTTCTTAAACAAGTTCACATACAAATCTAACAACAACAAACTTTTTTCATTGCATATTTGCATATTTGAGAAATGAGAGAGCATTCTGCTTTTTTTTTTTTAGGGTGTAGAGATTCGAATAGACTGAAAGTAGGAGTATCTTTTCGCTTTGCTTTTCAGATGATTTCCTTTAATCTTTCTTGGAATGTTCAGCGCTAAATGAAAAGGAACTTGTGAAATCTTGTCATTTTAACACAAGCAGGTGGCTTATCAGCTAACTTTGTTATCGCGTATTCATGATGCTAAACTGGAATACAAGAAGGTGCTAAACTTAGTTTTATAATTTTAAATGCATCAGTCATTTGGTGCAACTTGCAACTACTTAACTTTCACGCTTTACAAGTTCACTAGAAATTATTTCCTAATTCTGTGAATTGGATGGATAAAAATATTTTTTTATTTTATCTTAGGTTTATTCCATTACTGTACCCAATGAAATTTGTATAAGAAATAATTCAAGTAATGGAGGGGAAGCAGTTTTCGAATTATTCGTTGTCAGGGGGATTATCCTATATGAGACTAAAATTTATAAATTCAGCCTTAGGTTTGACGTAGACCTCAAACAAATCTATTTAACTAGGTTGACACATTTCAGGGTTGAACTCCCCTAAAAATATAATTTTTGAGTAATTAGTTTAACTCACGATTTAAAATTTATTTTCTTCAATTTCATTTTAGGATGACTAGCTAGGTTAGCTTAATGGTAATTTGTGAAAAACATGGGAATTAAATAATCGTCTTTGATTAGGTACTTTATATATAAATTAGGTATATAACATACTACATGGCAAGTGGAGGTTATGTTCCACGAGGTATTATATGACGATTTTCTTCTAAATACTTTATGCTGGTCTTCATGCAAAATGCAACTAAGGGAGTGTGAAAGCAGCCATGGTTCCAAACATCCTAAGGTTGTGAGTTTTCCAAGAACTGATAATCTTAAAAATAAATTTTATTCGTTAGTAGCTCATAATTCGTCTATAGTATTAATTGTTGTAAAGTGGCACTAATTAATAAAAAGTTAGGATGTGCATTTCTTTCACAAAAGAGTGTTCATCTACTAATTTAGTTAAAATTCTGGAATATCTGCATTAATAAGTACATAATCTTAGAATCCCATGATTTTTGCCTTCTTATTTTTATTGATCCATGTGTTATGAATATAAAATTATGTTGATTATGTAAAAAAACATACATCATAATATGATTATTTATATTATTTTTGTGCATCCTTTACCTTGGTATCCAATTTCCCCCTTCAACAATTAACCTATTTTCTATCATATTTTTTCTGGAGTGCCTACTTTCACAATTTTCTTAAATATGCTTTGGTAGTAGAATATTTTTTATTGGATTGAAAATCAAGTATGATGATTTAAATAGTGTAACTATTTTATTAGGAAAAAGAGACATCAAAGTCACAACACTAGAAGTTGCCGAAGCAGCAAAACATTCTCAGGAGAAAAAACAAGAGAGGGAGATGAAGACTAATGCAGCCAAACCGGAAACGGTGAGACCGAAACAGGAAAAACATTAGACATCTTGAGGTAAAGGAAAAGCAAACGGAAAGAATTAAGGAAGAAAAAAGAAGTAGATACCGAAGCAAAGAAGCGGTTAAGTTTAGCTGAAAAGGCTGGATAAGAAAGAAAAAGACGATGAACTGAAGAAACACGAAAACATCAAAGAGCTAATGACAAAAATATGAGATAAAAATGAGGTACTATATTATTTTGGTATTTGATTTTCTTACTCATTTTTTTTATTACTGAATTTCGAGTGTTAAACATAATAAAACCTTATGATGTTAAGAAAAGAAAGAGAGATAAAGTGAAGAAACTTACAAAATTTGAGAATGGGAATACAACAGCATGCATGCTATCTACAGACACTGCGTTAATCTGTCCAAATTGACTATGACCGATTTAGCGGTTTCCAGGTAGTGCTCTGTTTCAAGATGATCACTTGCTCCTTTCTGTTGCTTGTTTGCTCACATGTTTTCCACTGATGGATGCGTCAACTTATTAATGCACAAGGGAACCTTTGAGCACAAACCATCCAAAATTACATTACCAATCATGGTATTAAATAAGTTGCACGTTTGAATTGGCAGTATATTAATGAGCCCAGTGTTGTATTTAAGTCTATAACTTTTTACTAAACTTCGTTTAATATGGAGGCTTTGTTGCGTTGTTATTTGATGCAGTTAAAACTGACTGCAAATTCTATACCATTTAGCAAGTATGTGTATGGAATGCATTTTGTATTTAGGCAGTATTTTAATGAGCCCTCTGTTGATATGCACGTTTTGATAGAATGGTTTGCAATTTTTTTTCTTATTATTTTGTTTCTCACGTTGTTATATCTACCTAATAATAGATATCTTATGTTAATACTTGATTTGTTTTCCAGTTGGCCACAGGGTTAACCATAACTTTGCCTTGGTTTTGTTTTGTCGGAGGCTTATGCATTAAGGTTGACAAATGTTTTCCATTGTTTCAATATAGTATCTAACAGGAATCTTCTACATGCTTTCTTTGGTTAGCAATTTCTTTTTAAGCACATGCGTACCTAACTGTAATGCTACTATCTGGTAGTATATTTGTCAACTTTCTTTTTTGTCTCCATATGCATATTTTTCTTTTCTTTCAGCACCTTACATGTTCACACACATTTTCCAAACATGTATACATGTCAATTCCATCAGAACTTTTTTGATGTGTTCTCAATATGAATTTAATATTTTTCTATGCTACTCCATTATATACAATATTTTTCTATGCTACTCCATTATATACCAATGGTATTTTGGAGGCTTCTTATGTAAATAGAATTTGTCCCCATGGGCATGTAGTGTTATATATTTTCCATTTCTCTTAGTTAACAATCTTAAAGACTAATATATTAGTTTGCATGGTTCATATATGTGAACTTAATTCCTATTTTTGTAGTATTTGGATTCTTCTTTAGCCTTGGTATTTTTAAATTTTTATCTTTTAGTGTGACTTTATTTCTGTTTATTTTAAAAGTAGTTGATTTCTACTTAATTAATTGTTCCACCTAAAACCTCATAAGCATGATTTTCTTATTAGGAAATGTACTGAATTCAAAGTTCATTACTTCATATTTTATTCTCCAAATATAACTACAGAACATAACCTTAACCTTATATCAATATTATACTTGAATTTTTTACATCTGATATTGATACGACTATGTATGGTTACATATTGTCGCCTGTATATGTAATGTCAGTGAATATGGATTCTAAGTACATGATGCTTGCTGGAGTGGCAACCTAAACTCCAATATTTAACTGCTTTTTTGCTTACATTATGGACTGTAATATACAATATTTACACACTACTTAGTTCTGGAACTATATATGTGATGATGTTCATGAATCATACCGGCAAGAAAATTAGTCACTTTCATATTAAAACCATAACTGTATAATTTATACCATCCTAATTCAAAAATGTAGATCACAGATCCTCATTTATTTATTTGTAGTAAATTCCCTTCCATACCTAAGTGTGAATTATAATAATGAACTATTGTTATGTAGTTTTAGTCCATGAAAACCATGCCTTGGTTCGAAAATTTGTCAATTATGTTAAAGCACATATACCAATGTTAATAACAATGAAATGAAAAACGGTGTTACAATTTGTGGACTTTAACTTTATGGAAGTATGTTGCATTATATGTTTCACTTTTTTAATCGATATTATTTAGTACTCAACTCGCAGAATATTATAAATATCAATGGAATTGTAAAAGATGAGTAAAATATAATTTTTAATACGGTTATGTCATGCAAGCGAAAGCTTCTACTTGAAATTCTTATAAAGTTTTTTAATTACTATAAAAGCTCAAATGTTTCTCAAATTCAAAATTTAGAGTTAAGATCAGGTAATACAACTAAGTTGTATAAGGTTTCAAGGAATAATTTATTAATTATCAAATATCTAAATTACTCCAACGTAATGATTACATTTTGAAGTGCTTTTACAATAAATTTAATTGCACAATACCTATTAATGCAACCCGTGTGTGTAGCATGCGTTCACGCTAGTATAATGAAAAATAAAAAGAAACCCCTCTCCCCCAAACCTAAGAACTAGAGTCCAAAGAAAAAAAACTTACAAAAGTAACGAAATACAATGACCTAAAAGCTAGAGTCCAAAAAAAGAAGAAAAAAACTACCCTAAATCTGTTGCTACATAAAAAAACTCACAGAACATGAATAATAAAAGGATAAAAGAAAGAAATGAGCAATAACAACACAAATGGAACAAGAGACAAAGAGCAGACATAATAAGCAACGACAAACAACATAGACAGGAGCATAAAACACAAAACCAGATATCACACAGAGTAACACAAAACATAGAAGAGGAAATAAAAAAACTAAAAGTAACAGATGCAGATAAAGTATTGGAAATGAAAAGATAGTTAGATTTAAAACTAAAAATACGAGACCTAATATTAGTAAAAAAAAAAAATTAAAATCAGTAAACATGTTGAGTCTATAAGAAGGATATGAAATTCAATTTGTAACAACCCGGAATTTTGACAAGAAATAGTTATTTAATTAGAATCTCAAAATATAGAAATTTTTGTAAACGATGGAATTTGACATCGAAACTTTAACCGATGTGTTTATCTCGGAATTCTGGTCAACTTTCATTTTTGGAGTTTCACGAACGGAGTCCGTGTGAAAAGTTACGGATGAAACACGAAAAACGGACGAAAATAAATAACTAGAATAATTAATAAATGTATTACCTTCTTTACCCGCCTTCATTGGGCATTATGGCCGAAGGGCGGTCGACCGCTCCTTCGGGAGTGTCGACCGCTTTGGGCCTGTAGTGCCCAATGACGGCTAGGTTTTGAGGGACAATTTCGTTATATTATATATCATAAACGGACGGATGTTAATTAAAACAAATCTAACGGTCCATGGCCAATTCCACTTATATAAATAAAGGGGGTAAGGCCTTATTCTTTTCCACACAAATCTATGGGCAGTAGCGAAGCTCTGCCATTTTCGTCCTTCTCCGAACCTAAATTCTTAATTAGAAATATATTTGTATACAACAAATCAAACACAAACCAAAGAGGATAGAGAGGATTATCAGATCTAATGGAAAAGAAAGCAAAGTGACGTTCAACAGTAGATTCTCCCCTCTTTTCCTATTTTCTTACATGTCTACAGATCAGAAATCATCCCCTTTTAAGATAAATTGTAGATTTATAAAAATTTGGGAACTGTTGACATAAAAGATTATTCAAACTTCAGATTTGGATGCTTTCAGGTGAGTGAGAAATGTATGTTTACAGTTATAATAACTTATTTATTTTATTTGAATTAGGTTTAAAGTTTTACGCATATTCTCATTAGATCTGTTCATATTTGTTGTAAATGAATTGATATTTATCAGATCTGATCATAAATATCGTTAAAACTTGTGTTAGGCATAATATAAATTGTAGGATTCCTAAATTTGTTCATCCATATGTCCTACAAATTATGTTGTAAAATGTATTGTGGTTGTTGCTAAACAATGTAGATCTGGAAACCAGGCCCGCTGAACACCATTTAGATGTAGTTTTATTCCAGATTTCTATTTTCAGTGTTGAATGATAAGTTATGTGAATTTGGTTAAAAAGATAAAATGGTGATTTTTTTATTATGATAATTAAAATGAGTATGCCCGTTTATATTCAGTGTTGTTGGGTTTGGCTTAATTGTTGTAAATATGTCATTTTCCTCTTTTTGAACAAAAAAATGTTATTTTGAATTCACAAGAAATATGACAGAAAGATTGAAAAAGGGAAAAGTGATGAAAATGTACGTATAAATATTAACAAACATATTTGTGTGCAGTTCATTACACCATAACAACCATTTTGGATCACATCTATACGGGAATTTTTGGAACGGTTATGTGCCGTTTCAGTTTTACCATAGCTCGTAGCCGTTCCAATTAAATTTTTACAATGGCATTTGCATACATTTACAAACGTCCATGGACCATTATAATATTATTACGGCTCACGACCATTCCAAATTTTCTCATATGTTCTGTCCACACTATATCTTGTACTCCTCAAATTAACGCGAAAATTATTTCCCCTCCAAAATTTTTGTTTCCCCAGTTCATTTTTTTCTGCGTATTAAACCTAAAATATTTTCCTCATTTTATCTCCACCTCCGCATAGGGCTGGGAATTAGAACCAAGAACCGAAAACCCGAACTGAACCGACCCGACAAGACCCGAACCCGAACCGAACCCGATGGGTCTAGGGTCGGGTCTAGGTGATGAAAAATAAAACTTAGACCCGATCAAACCCGACCGGAATCGACCCGACCTGAAAGACCCGATCAAAAAGCGTTGAAATGTATGTATTTTTTAGTGTTATTATTCAACCGAACCCGAACCGACCCGAACCAAAGCTCGGGTCGGATCCAGATCATAGAAATGTAAAGTTCAGACTCGACAAAACTTGACCCGCCTAGAACCGAGACCCGTCGGGTCAGGTCCGGGTCCAGCGGGTCGGGTCTAATTGCCACCCCTTCATTAACCCGCCTTTATGTTATTTATTCATGTTTGGAGTTTCGCTAACAGAGTCCGTATGAATAAGTTACAGACGAAATACGAAAAACGGACGAAAATAAATAAGTAGAATAATTAACAAATATATTACCTTCTTTTACCTGCCTTCATTGGGCATTATGCCCGAAGGGCGGTCAACCGCTTCCTTGGGGGTGTCGACCGCTTAGGGCCTATAGTGCCCAATAACGACCAGGTTTCGATGGACGATTTCATTATATTATATATCATAAACGGACGGATGTTAATTAAAACAAATCCAACGGTCCATGGCCAGTTCCACTCCTATAAATAAAGAGTAAGGCCTCATTTTTTTTCCACACAAATCTGTGGGTAGTAGCGAAGCGCTGTTATTTTCCTCCTTCTCCAAGCCTAAATTCTTAATTAGAAATATATTCTTATACAACAAATCAAACACAAATCAAAGAGAATAGAGAGGATTAGCAGATCTAATGGAAAAGAATGCAAAGTGATGTTCAACAGTGGATTCTCCCCTCTTTTCCTATTTTCTTACATGTCTACAGACCAGAAATCATCCCCTTTTAAGATAAATTGTAGATTTATAAGAATTTGAGAATTGTTGACCTAAAAGATTATTCAAACTTCAGATTTGGATGCTTTCAGGTGATGGGAAATATATGTATACAATTATAATAACTTAGTTATTTTGTTTGAATTAGATCCAAAGTTTTATGTCTATTCTCATCAGATCTGTTCATACTATTGTTGTAAATGAATTGATATTTATCAGATCTGATCATTAACATTGTTAAAACTTGTGAATTATGAATTGTGATTAGGCATAATATAAATTGTAGGATTCCTAAATTTGTTCATCTATATGTCCTACAAATTACGTTGTAAAATATATTGTGGTTGTTGCTAAACACTGTAGATCTGGAAATCAGTCCCGCTGAACGCCATTTAGATGTAGTTTTATTTCAGATCTCTATTTTCAGTGTTGAATGATAAATTATGTGAATTTGGTTAAAAAGATAAAATGATAATTTTTTTGACTATGATATTTAAAATGAGTATGCCTGTTTATATTCAATGTTGCTGGGTTTTGGCTTAATTGTTGTAAATATGTCGTTTTCCTCTTTTTGAATAAAAAGATGTTATTTTGAATTCACAAGAAATATGACAGAAATATTGAAAAAGGGAAAAGTGGTGAGAACATACGTATAAATATTAACAAACATATTTATGTGTAGTTCACTACACCATAACAGCCATTTTGGATCACATCTATACGGGAATTTTGGAGCGATTATGGACCGTTTCAGTTTTACCATAGCTCGTCGCCGTTCCAAATTTTTACAATGGCATTTGCATACATTTACGAACGACCATGGACCATTATAATATTATTACGGCCCACGACCGTTCCGAATTTTCTCATATGTTCTTTCCACACTATGTCTTTGTACTCCTCTCAAATTAACGCGAAAATTATTCCCTTCCAAAATTTTCGTTTTCCCAATTCATTTTTTCTGCGTATTAAACCTAAAATATTATCCTCATTTTATCTCCACCTCCGCATAGGGCTGGCAATTAGAGTCGAGAACCGAAAACCCGAACCGACCTGACAAGATCCAAACCCAAACCGAACCCGATGGGACTAGGGTCGGGTCTAGGTGATGAAAAATACAACTTAGACCCGAATTGATCCGACCCAAAAGATCCGGCCAAAAAGCATTGAAATGTATGTATTTTTAGTGGTATTATTCAACCGAACCCGAACCGACCCGACCCGAATCGAAGCTCGAGTCGGGTCCAGATTTTAGAAATGGATAGTTCTGACCCAACAAAACCCGTCCCGCCTAGAACCGAGACCCGTCGGGTTGGATCTGGGTCCAACGGGTTGGGTCTAATTGTCACCCCTTCATTAACCCGCCTTGATGTTATTTATTCATGTTTGAAGTTTCACGAACGGAGTCCGTATGAATAAGTTACGGACGAAATACAAAAAACGGACGAAAATAAATAAATAGAATAATTAATAAATATATTACCTTCTTTAACCCGCCTTCATTGGGCATTATGGCCGAAGGGCGGTCGACCACTCTCCTGGGGGTGTCGGCCGCTTCGGACCTGTAGTGCTCTATGACGACTAGGTTTTGAGGGACAATTTTGTTATACTATATATCATAAGCGGACGGTTGTTAACTAAAATAAATCTAACGGTTCATGGTCAATTCCACTTCTATATATAAAGTTGTAAGGCCTCATTCTTTTCCACACAAATTTTGGATTACTTATTTCTGCGATATGTGCATCTTTATTTTAGAAAATAAAATCCATAACCCGTGAATCAATTAACGGAATCCTGATACTTTCTGTTGCGTCTAGTAAACTAATTATTTACTGCGTAGTTATTAACTGGGAATTGTTTTTTCTGTGTATTGAGCTCTATTTTAGTTCTTCAGTATCATACACACACCCTGTTGTAATCGTATGTATTTACTTCATTAATTATAATCGTGATGGACGACCATGTCACCATTTTTTTTTTAATCTGTGTACGTCGCAGATCAACTTATTCCGGCAAATATTCCAACGTCAATATGATGGATGACCATATTTCAGCTATGTTATTAGATTAAGGCGGTCAAGCTCTTAATTTTGGTGGAGGTGTTTCAAAAGAAGAAGACGTGAAGGCTATGATGAAAACTGTAAGCCTACATATAGCAACAGTTAATTGTTGACATTTTATTCAATGCTAGAAGACTTAAACTATACTGGAATTTTGCTTATTAGGCTATCCATTTAGTGCCCAATAGAGAAATCGCCAAATAGATTTTATCAGAGCAACTTAACACCAGCATCTTTCGAGCCCCGGCCTCTTCACATAATGTGAGGGAAAGGCTGCACGCGCTAATCGACCACCCCCAGAGCTCGGAAAACCGTGAGAATAGTACCAGATGAGAAACTGTCTAGGAAGTCCTCACGCTTGAATACGGGAGTCTTCGACACTGGGTACCCACCTAACTTAACGCCAGCATCTCTAACAGAGTCAATTACAGCGTTAACCTTGCCATGGTACTTTTGCTCTCTTGTGAGGGAGACGGCAACAGCAGGAATGCCGGACAAAAAGTCGCTCCTCCAGCAGTTTCCCAATCTTCACAGCAGCAGCCACAGCAGGAATCCCAGTGCAGGCCTCAGCAACTTTTCTTGAGAGCTGGCTGATGAAGCAAGTGTAGCACTTGGAGTGTGTACCACTTGGGCGCTATGAATTTGTTCGAGAAACACGTGTAGTACGTATGGTTTTACATATCTTGTTATTCATGCAGCCCGCGCTGGAAGTGTAATCACCATGCTTTGTTTTTCTTCTTTTGATATCTGTTAAAACCATATGAGATAATAATTACATGTTGATTTCAAACAATTATAAAACGTATTACATAGTGTATTACATACATTTCAAAGTAGGTAGGAAGAGGCAACATACATAACATTTTGAAGATAAATACATATTAAGAATGAACATGTATTACATAGTCTATTATGATGCACGATAAGTAGTCCTGAAAGGCTGAAACAGTAAATAATAAATATGCATGCATCTACAGTAATTTCATCTTAGAGAAAAACTTAATTTCGACCAATCCTCAAGTGTTCCTTGAACTCTCCTAGACATACAGACAACTATACTGCCTATGAATCTACTAGAGGTCTGAGACAACTCTAAACCATATTTGTTAGTGAAGCAACATATCATAATCAATAAATAATCTTCAAATAAAGTTATTTCCTATAACTTATAAGTGTTATTTATGAGCTCTGCATTCTAAATGTGGCAAGCTTTAATATTTCAAATTTAAACATCAAATTACAAATCCATAACATCAATTATATATAATCGCACATGACATTTTTAGCGACAAGAATGACACATCCGAAGATTTGTACCATATAAAGCATCGTCATGTCAGTTTTGTTATACTATGACGATTTTAACAAGAGAAAGCCAATAAATTTAGAGCTTGAATTGCATACTTTCATTACAAAAGAGAGCCATATATATAGGCTTACAACATGACAGTCAAATTTAGTAATTAATGCAATACATCCTTTTAGTTTATTAAAGTTTTAACACAACCTTCCATTTTTTATATTCCCAAGAAAAACTTTGAAGTCAATGCAACCCTTCATAAAAGATACTTCATTCCCTAGGTGAATAGCTTTCAATAGCTACTTGGAAAAGCTTTGATCAACTTCAACATACTAGTCCATTGATCTGTACATGTGCTCTTGTCCATGTGAAAGAGTGCACATATGATGGAAGATTGGCATATTTTGTCGAGGATAGGAACAATAAGCCGTATAGTCTAGAAAAAGAATATTTGAATTCAAATTTAACAGCTAAATTTCATTTTTAAAACTTCTAAACCATACGATACCCAATAAGTCTTCTCGTCTAACAGCTCAATGAATATGTCTAATATTTGAGTTTAAGTATCTGCTCTCAGTATTGCACTATAACACTGTTTAGTATATAATGATTTGTTTCATATGGTTACTAGAGCATAGCCCGAATAGCATCTTGATACTCCTGTCCTTGTATGTTTATATGCTTGTACTTTATTTTGGCTATATATGTACGTAAAATCAAGTATCAATGTATAGCATGTTATGCAGACTATTAGTACCAAAATGTAATTTGGCATGTCTAGAGCATTCTTTAACCAAAATTATTAGTTATTATACTCTTTTATGCAATTTGTAAGTACATTTGTTCTTGACTTAGACAGCTACAAAAATTATCTAGCTTGCTTGCTATTAAGTAGCATACAAGTGAAACATTGTTCCACCTCATAAAATTGTTCATTTTCTTGATGCTTTTCTTCCTTTTGGATTGAATATACAAGGGAGGGTGCAAAATTGCCTATATGTTGTTTGTATTAAAGGGCTGTTATTGCTTCAGCAGAACTGTAACTTGTATTCAATAGCCGGTTTCCATTTATTGCTTCAGCCGAACTGTAATTTGTATTAATACTTCCCTTGACTAACTTTCCTCTTGTTTGCAGGTCCTGTTGCAGAGGATATGTTCCATTGGCAAGCAACAATCATGGGACCTGCAGATATCCCCTTTGCAGGTGGTGTATTTTTAGTTACTATTCACTTTCCTCCAGATTATCCATTTTAAGCCACTTGTTTTGAATTCCGGCCTAGTTGTGACATTTGGCCACACTAATCTTGTTCTTCCATACTTGGACCTAAATTGTTGTCGTATACACCCATTTTTCACCTCCTAGTGATACTAAAAATATTTGTTATTGGAAACCAACTATATTTTTTATGCTTTGAATCCTCTGTTTGCGCCTTTTTTTTTTAAAGTCGAGCTTTAGAAAGCCTGATTTTGTCGTGTAACATCTGGGTTTTGTTTTCCAGTGAGTCGGATTTCCTTTCTGATTTTTCTAAAAGTGATAATTAAAGGCTAGCTACATTTGTTAGTATGACCATCACATTTATACACTGAAAATATGCACTGGTATATTAAAACCTTCCACTTGCATGTGCAATAATCTCCGGATTATTTACATACTTGGCTATATGCGATTTCTATTACAGGCCCTCCTCCCATCCAAAATAAGGTCTGTCTACAAATTGGAGTGAAGCTATGGCAAAGAAGGGGAAGGTGTGAAGTGCGTAGTATTAGCTGTTCCTTTTGAATTATTTGGATATAATGCTTGTGGTTATTATGATAAACACTGTATTTTTGGTATTATATGGCGAATATTGTGATGTTAGACTTGCTTGGATATATATGATGTTTGTGGTTAACATTTTCCTTTACATTTTGATCAAAGTAGAATCCTATATTTAGTAATTTTATGGTGCATATTGCATTTGGTTCTCTTCCATGTTGATCAAAAATATCTTGAACAGACTGAAGCAATGCAAAGAAGCATGTAAAACCATTATGATTTTGGAATGGCTACTGCGCAAAACTATGGTTTAGTAATGACATTGAGCTGATTATGGAATGGTTATTAGCCGTTCCTAAATGGTCTATGTAGAACTCTTAGTAGGCCGTTACGAACACATTTTGGAATGATTTTCGATCGTTCTAAAATTTTAGCCACTCCCTATTTTAGAAAGAGTACATGCCCTTCCAAAGTCATATTGGAACGGTCTAAAACCATTCGAGAATTGTATTTCTGGTGCAATGGTTTGCATCAACTATTATACATACATACATACATACATACATATATATATATACACACACACACGCACACATATTTCTTACGAATTTGAGATATGTTTATTTTACTAATCAGGCATAATTTACAATCATTACGGCTAGCGGTTTTTTTGTAAGATGGCAAGATTGAATGCAAAAAAGAATGTTCGATTATTAAGTAAACCAAATTATTAAATTTAACAATAAATAAAAATAAAAGACAACTACATTGGCCGTGCAATAATATAGGTAAATATATATACATTATCCGTCCGTACCTGTGTACACAACGAAATATACATTACATTGAATGTTTGAAATGTTTGTATGTTCGAACGTTATTTATTTATGGAATCATACATGTAAATTATATTCCATACTTAAAGAATATATTTATGGTGATCGTTGTAGCAACTAGTGTAATTGATTGCTATAAATAAGACCATAAATAAATAAATAACAATTGTAACCAACGCTGATTTGGGGAAAATGAATATAATAGGATAATGGTTACAATTCCTAAATTAATTAGGATAAATGTTGTACATCCCAATTAGAAAATTTAAATTATAACCACAATTAGACACGAGGTTAAGTTCAACCTATGGTAGAAGTTTACCCGAAACCGACCAAAAAATCCAACATGCACAAGTAGTCAGCTTAATGTAAGGGGTCTAATGCGTAAATGTAAATGTACCCAGACATAGAGTTAAGTTCAACTTGTGGAAGAAGTCTGCCTGGAACATCCACAAGTGGTCAACTAAATGTGAGAGACCTAGTGCATGAATATATATATATATATATATATATATATATATATATATATATATAGAGAGAGAGAGAGAGAGAGAGAGAGAGAGGAGGGTTCCGCTACACCTCTTATATTGCACGTGAACTCTCCCCCTCAATCTCCACCACCCATTCCTCCACTTATTCTCTCTCTTCGCACTAAAAAATAATATTGAAATGGGAAGAGAAACAATGAGTGGGGGAATGGGTGCTGGAGATTAAGGGGGAGAGTTCACGTGCAATATAAGAGGTATAAAGGAACCCTCCTCATATATATATATATATATATATATATATAACAGTCAACCAATAAATAAATAAGAATAGTAATTGTCTGTTGAGGTACAACAAATAGACACTTTGAAACTGATAAACTAAGGATACCCAGTGTAAATAGTTGCCTTAGGAAAATACGGCTGTTATGGTCATAAATGACAATAAACTTAAGAAATAGAAGTAAATGGGTGTAAACAGGGGGTTAATGGATGTTGATTGTGTTTAAATACTAAGTCCAATTATGGAAGAAATCAAATAAATATCCTAGGTAAAAGAGGATATGACCTTCCTTATTTATATTAATAAATATAGAACTTATAATTAAAAATTGAGTTGGGACTAGTAGGTTAATAATGTAAAATATTATTAGCCATACGAACATGTGACGATAATAAAGAGTGTGTGTGTGTCTATATATGTATATATATATATACATATATGTATGTATGTAAGTCTATTATATGTGAAAATAGGACGGTTTACTACACCTTGAGAAGGTCTTAAGTGACTGACTTTCTTCTAGTCTAATTTGGATCTTAAGTGGTTAGGACTAGGATCCCTCTGAAGGTTTATTCCTTGGAGAGGAAACAAAGTCATGCGACCCACTCTTATTTGATTCGAAGTTAGTCTTTGGGTCCTCCTTCTCTAAAAGTGGTAATGCATAAGAGGTTATGAGTAGGGTAGTTCAAGAGGGATATCCACTTCCTCTTAGAAGCTTGTAAGGGGATCAACTATGGACAAGATTGGTATATAAAAGATACGTGGCCATTGCATGCTCGCCAACTATCTTAGGAAAGTATTAAGCGACATAGGTGTCCTACCATAATATCAGTTAAGTAGTAACGTTTGCAATACTACTTCTCATATTACAATTGAAAGCATAGACTTTAAGAACGTTGACGTATTACGACAGGGTCTTAAGGGGCTAAGGTCCGGCTCATAGTTATAAGAGATCATAAGAGTCCACCTTTAATAGGGCCATAAGTGACCGAGAATTCCCACCTCATTGGGTCTTCACCCTAAAAACACTAATAAGCGATTGACTTGGATATTCACCTTATTGGTTTGATATTTGGTGTTTGTGTGAATCTTGTGTGCTGCCTAGATATACCTTGACATATGTAACCTGCTACATATATGCGTAATCGTTCTATCTCGGTATTATACTTTGGGAATATTACCTTTGGAAGGATAGCAGAATCGTGCGTAAAACATTTACAAGGTTAGGCTAGAATCACTGACCATGATAGGCATACATCTTGGGTTGAACCAAACGGGATACATCTGTGTATTATAATATGTGTTATATATTTCCTATTCACCAGAATCTTGTTTTTCTGACCCCCCCCCCCTCCTCATTACAACCTCCCAGATTTCCAGAGAAGGTCTGGTTCTCACAGGTGTTTAAGTTTGGCTTTCAGTTCTCGTTCTCTCTCATGCTCGGCATTGGCAAAGTGACTTACTTTAAAAAGGTAGTTGCTTGAGTTAATGTTATTTTATCTTATCTTGTTTCCGTTGTGTAATGTCTTATTGTACTCTGATTATGCTCATGCTTATTTGTTGCAGGTACCAGATTTACACACTCTATGCTTGGACGTGTTTGAATTTCGATTTTTGTCCAAATTTGGGCACAGAAAAATGTGAGGTATTACATTTGGTATCGAAGCCTAGGTTAAATGATCAGAGAAATTAGTTAAATTAGGACTCGTGAGAGAACGTAATCTGATTTTATTTTCTGTTTTTCTTCTTTTTTCTTACTCGGCTTTAATTTATTTCGACGATGAATTAGTCGTGGGCCTAAGTATCTAAAATGGGCATTAAGCGACTAAGAGTTAGAATATGTTGAGTTTGGGTTCCTAGCTAATTTTGTCTTACCCCACAGTACGCTGGCGATCTTGTCGTGAAAAGCACGAGGACGACATCAGGTGGATTCCATTGATTTGACTTTGGAGACTGGACAAAAATCAAACTACAACCGAGATAGTCTCGGTTTCTGTTTTTTTGGTTTCGTGGGTAGTGCCGGTTAAGACCATTGCTTGATCTAAAACAGGAAAAAAAATCATATTAGTATGTAATATTTATTTCGTAAATATAATTACGAGGTATATCCATTTGTTACTTCCTTGAATATTTCTGAATCTACCTTTGTTGAAACATTCAATTGAGTTCTTAGCCTTCTATTCGAGGGAATTTTATTTTTAAAACTATTTGGAAAGAATAAAAATGAGTTTCGAAATACGATTTTAGAAAATGGTTTTATAGAGGCCTAGTTTTATAAAAAAAATATGGTTTTTAAATTATCCATTCATGTCTCAAAATTATTGGGGCTTTGTTTTAATAAATATAATCTGATTGGTAGGAAGGAAGGAATTAGAAATGACAAGGAATATGCCATTAAACTTAAGAATAATAAATATCCATTCCTTGTGATTTTTAGTATCCCTCTTCCTATATATATTGGACACTTTATTGAAATTATCACAATTAATCCTTAAGATTTTAAAGCTTCAACATTTTAGAACACGAAAATGTTTTTCATTTGGTAAAATAAACTGGAATATAAATAATAATAATAATAATAATAATAATAATAAGGGTTATAAATACGAAACCGTTAGTTTATAATAAATTCCATTTTGGAACATTTTAAAATTTCCTTCAAAAAGACTAACGAAAACCCTTCATCCTTATTTTTGGGGTATTTGGTTTTCATGAATCGTTTGTTGTCAGTTAGTAAGGGAAAAATCCGTTATAATTTAATTACGAATCTCTAGCTGAATTATTTTGTAATTCATTTATTTGTTTGTGTAGTCGCAATATCATTTTTGAGATTACATTGGATCATTGGAGTTGGTTCGGAATTTGACTACGGTCTTCATACCGTCATGGTGAGGATAATTATTTTTGGATCGCGTTAAAACTTAAAAGATTACATGGGGCGATTAATATTTTAATCCGGCCTGATAAGGTCAGGGTTCAACCTCTTTCCAAAACCCATTTGGTAGTTGACCATTTAGTGCCATACTAGTGAAATGACCCAAACTTCCCCATAAAGGAAAACCTGGATTGAGTTGGGAACACGACAAATCAGAACACAAACAGAAGAACATTTCATTGTTATCACAACAATTTACATCAGAGTACAAGAATATTACAGAGTATGAATAAACAATATACATTTGATAAATATCAGAGATTTAAATTACATTTAAATACATAGCAGCGAAAAAATAATACATAACACAACTGTACGAAATACACGGATACAGAGCTTTCCGTATATAGCTCCAGTTGTAAACCAGGATCCTGTACGAATAAATCTGCAAAACCAAAACTCCTAGCTGGCCGTGTGGAAAATAGGGGCACCCAAAGTTTAGGTAAAAACAATAAACTCCAGGTCAGTCATGGGACTGGTGTGAGAACTCAAAACATTTATTAAATCTTTAGTTTAAAATATAAAGTAAATCAAGGGACCACGCCATATAACACGGAACGGGTTTCTTCCCAAGAATACCAATGCATAAAAAAACAGTGTAATACTTTTTTGGAAAAATGAAGCTATTATAAGACCCAGGTCCCATCACACAATGCAATGCAAGCCGGAGGATAGGGTTTTCCCTTATAATAGCCAAACATGCTTGGTACGTTTAAAATAAATCATTTGATACTATAATAAGTTTATAGTGTCAAAACAGCTTCAAATATAAATGTATCAATCATAGACGGCATGTCTATCATATATCATGTCGCACTACTACAAAAGTGGGCATATTCGACACTATTCTTTTGTGGCCGTAGATCAAAAAAGCGTTGCCTTAGGCCTTTTTTTTCAAATAGGCAACACCAGGGGGGCGTGGCATCCGCGGCCGTTGCATTAGCCATCTAATGCAACGCTTTTGTCCATCTACGGCCACGGAAAGAAAGCGTTGCCTTAAGTAGAACTTTTGCCCTATTGCAACAGCATATCCATGTAATGCAACAACATACAGCGTTGCCTTAAGTAGAAGCCAGACCCTGGCTTCCAGCTCATGATAGTGGGGTCCGCATTGACTTTCCACGTCAGTTGTCAACGTGGCACATGCCACGTTAGCTCGCCACGTCAGCTGCGCATGTGTCACATGCCACGTCAGCTATCCACGTGGCGCCACGTAAGCTGTGGGGCCCACGTGCCATACCATTGTGGAATTAATAATGTTAAACTTAATGCAACACCACAGCACAGTCTAATGCAACACCACAGCACAGTCTAATGCAACACCACAGCACAGTCTAACGCAACACCACAAAAATCAAATGCGACACTAGGAAAAAATCAACTGCAGCTGTAATACAACCCTGTAATTACATATTCTGCAGTACATATATTCAATCCAAAACATTGTACCACATTCATACATATATACCAAAATATTCATACAACAATTCCTCCCAAAACATTCATCACCATAGTCAGACCAACCAATTATATATACCAACTCACAAGTATCATCACCAACACATTCCACAAGTACTGCCATCACCAAAACATACCACAAGTACTGTCATCACAAACACATACCACAAGTGCCATCATTTAAAAGAACAATCCGAATATATCACAAGTGCTAACACATACCATCCAAATACTTCAGTCAGTTGCTGGGGTTGAAGGAGTACAATTGTCAGCATCTTCATCACTTGTTGTGGTGACAAAAAGGTCTCCGACATCTAAATTTAGATCTGGATTGGCTTCACCTAGCTTTTTTAACACCCACGACACGTTCTCTTTAACTTTTCTATTCACCTTTTCCTCCAAGTCCGCCTCCAGCTCTTGCCTTATTTTTTTTGTCAACTCTTGGACATAGCTGTCCAAAGAACCAGGATTTGGAGACTTTTCAGCCAATTTACCTCGCCTTCCTACAAGCCAGTTACGCGTGTGCCTCTTCCCACCAGAAACCAGTGCATCTGCCTCAGTAATGTTTCCAGCATCCACCATTGCTTGCACCTTCGCCTACAAAATGAAAACCAGGCAAGCATATAGATAAATAGGCAGCTGGCAGGAATGAATTTATTAACAGAACTGGTTCTCTTTCAAACTAACTATATATGTGTTCGATTTAATATGCAGCTCCAACAAACGTACAATGTGCCAATTATACTGACACAAGTATTGCTATTTCAGTATCTAATTATATATGTACTCACGTATTTGGCCTTCAGTTCATCCGTGTTAGTCTTGTAACTTCAACCCGGTTCTCGTTTATAAGTTCCTAGATAAACCAAGGCAGCGGATGGGGAGGCTTTTTCTGGGTCCTTCTTTCTCTGTCAAGTATTAGGATTACCAATAATTCAATGATATAACAAATTAGAATTATCATGTGGTCAATTCAACTCAATCACAATAAAAAATAACTTAAGTTCAGAAAAACACATACTATCTTTTCTTTGGCTACTGCATGAGTTTTGGGACCCATGGTATGTGTCTCATTCAACGAATTACGATGCGCGGAATTAGAATCAGCTAGGGCCTGGAAATCCAAAAAAAAATAGCACTAAACAAGGATAATGTGAACTACTAAAGATTAGCATTAAACAAGATAATGTGAACTAATAAACATTATACAAATGTGAATATCATTAAAGCCGTACCTGAACTGCTTCATCCCCCCAGTAGTCCAAGAGCATTTTAAAATCCTCCAACGGAATTGTACTGGGCCTATTTGCAAGCCTTTCCTCATCAGTTGAGTATTTTTTATAATACCTTATTTTGATGCGAGACTTGTACTGCCTCCAAGAGTCGTTAAGCGTGTTCAAGACCCAATTGTGTCCTTCTTCCGGTATGACATACCTAGCCTACAATATAGCAATCACAAAATTCAGGAAACAAACTAATTAAGTAAAACCAAACATTTAGGAAGTCAGTTGAACTGTATATGGTTAAGGAAATTAGATTGTACCAGAGCATAATCCAACATTTGTCGCTTTAATTGATCAGGAACCACATGCCAATTGATGTAAGTAAGAGACACATTATCCTTTGCTAGTGTACCAAGAAAATTGCTTAACTCTGTAATATTATCAGAAACTGGCTGGCCATCCTCATTCAACTCAATGACTACTTTATCATCAGGGGTTCTAGCATGCACCTTGGTCATTTTTGACTTCCCTCTAGGATTTTTTGGACCTTGTACTTTATCTACCAGGTTCATATTTTGTTACTACGAAGGATTCTCCGCCAACGTAACATGCCCTTCGAAACTGTCCACCATGTTGCAGTCAGATATTAATAAGTTCATCCATCCTGTACAAAATGAATACATTAGAACAAGGTACATGCATGTTAAAGTGGACAAAAAACAACAACTATAACATTTTGGTCTATAACCAATTTAGATGACAGTAAAGAACATAGCATTAAATCATAAAACATGCGAACATTGTAGATTGCAATATGAGAAAAGAGTGCCAAATACATTCATCAAAGATAATAATTTCCAGCTAAAAAAAAAAGTGCCAAATACATCATGAATTAGACCAAATTAAAGCAATAAGAAAGAGGAATTTTTTGTCCTAATAAGACGGAACAGGATCAGGAACTTCTGCTTCTAGTTCTGTTTCTAGTTGTATTACGGGGACATCATCCCTAATCCAACCCCCATCAACAATTTCTGGTTCTAGTTCACCACCTATGCCCATATCATGTGGTTGCGTATTGCTCATGTCTTCTTCCATTGCATTCTCATTTTCAGTATCACACCAATCTCTCGGCAATTTTTTAATAACGTAATGACTGTTCTTTTCAACTGCATCTTCCACATAAAATACTTGCTGCACTTGCGAAGACAGGACATAAGGATCAGTTTTATGGCACTTGCTAAAATTTACTCGAGTAAGACCATATGAATCTTTTTCCTCTTGGTACCAGCAACACTTAAAAAGGACCACTGTGAAAGCTCCCCAATAATCAAGCTCAAAAATTTCTTCGATTGATCCGTAGTAATTGACATCACCCACTATTGGGTTTTGGTCTTTCGAACTTGCAAAACTGGTGGTTTTGGCAGTCAAAAATACACCACTATTTTGTGTAGTACATCGAGAATCTCTAAATTTTGTGTGGAATCTATATCCATTTACTATATAACCGGTAAACTTCCTAGCTACTCGATTAGGACCTAATGCAAACACCTCTACATCTGTTGAAATCTTGTCCTTTTTCAGAACCTCTTCTTTAAGCCAATTCCAAAACTCTTCGAAATGTTCTCGTTCCCTCTTGTATCTTCTTCTATTTGCAAGACCATCCACAAAAGCTCGATGAACCCTAAATAATAATTACGGTCAAAAAACTACGAAATGCAGATGTTAATTTATAGTTAAGGAAAATGATATAGGAACATAAGAACTTACTCGATCAAACTCTCAATTTCTTTATTACCGGAATTGAACAGAACATAGCGATGCGTTGCCTTCCAAACTGCATCTTTCAAATTGAACATCTTTCCATCTTTATTCTTCTTTGTTCCAATATGACATTCCAAATCTGTTTGGCATCTTCCAAAATCAATCGACGTGTTTTCTGTTCCTCCATCAACGCTTAAAAATCTTGAACAGAAGGTCACACACTCTTCTGCCAAGTAACCTTCTGCAATCGAACCTTCCGGTCTGTTTCTATTTCGCACATAAGATTTCAACTTTCCTAGATATCGCTCAATTGGATACATGCATCTAAGATGTTCAGGCCCACCGTATTCGATTTCTCTGCATAAATGAACAGGCAAGTGTACCATTATATCAAAAAAAGCCTGTGGAAAAATCATTTCAAAGTGACAAAGTATCTCTACAATTTCTTTTTGCAGCCTCTTGATATCATCCACTTCGATAACCTTGCTCCATAGTCCTCTAAGGACTGCACTAAATCTGATCATTGATAACGCAACCTCGGGTTTTGACGCTTTCTTCACAGCAAATTGTAACAAATAGTGGAGTATGAAATGAGCATCATGGCTCTTATATCCCACAACCGTTCTCTCTTTTACGTGCACGTACCGACTAACATTCGAGGCACAACCATAGGGCAGTTTGGCGTTCTTCAATACAGAGAAAAATATTTCTTTTTCCTTGTTTGTCATATCAAATATTGCAGCTCTAATTTCAACATGCTTTCCATCACCACATTCAACAGGATGAAGGGCCTTCCTTATGCCCAATTCCTGTAAATCCAAACGAGCGTTTAGGTGATCCTTCGACATGCGACCTATATTAAGTAAAGTACCTAATATTTTGTCGCATATGTTCTTCTCTATGTGCATGGCATCCAGGTTATATCGAAGGGGATTATGACACCAATATGGTAAGTCAAACAGTATTGACCTCTTTTTAAAAGGGCCGTCACTTTTACCAGGTTTCTTCGTCTTATCCCCAAACCGATTTTTGAACCCCCGCAATAACTCTTCAATATCAGTTCCTGATAATATTTCTGGAATGCTCCCCATTTCAGTTTCTCCATTAAATCTCCTCTTATCTAGCCTCCACTTATGTGTCGGATCAAGAAACTTTCTATGGTTCATATAATACATTTTTTTGCTATGCTTCAAATAATTTGAAGAAGTTTCGTAATGGCTTACTGGACACGCTAGTTTCCCCTTCGTGCTCCAACCTGACAACATGGCATATCCCGGAAAATCACTAATGGTCCATAAGACGCTTTCACGTAAATTAAAATTCCCATCAGTCAAGGAATCATATGTTTCGACGCCAACATTCCATAACGCTTTCAATTCCGCAATTAAAGGCTGCATATATACGTCAATACTGTTCTTTGGAGAATCTGGACCAGATATTAATGTTGAAAGAATCAAATTCTCTTGTTTCATACATAACCAAGGCGGAAGATTGTAGTTTACCAACACAATTGGCCATGTTCTATAACTTGAATTCATTGAACGATATGGATTAAATCCATCAGATGTTAGACCCAATCTAACATTATGATTTTCTGATGAAAAATCAGGATAGCGAGCATCCATCATCTTCCATGCCACACCATCAGCCGGATGTCTTAATTTTCCATCTTCTTTTCGTTCCACTTGGTGCCATCTCATAAGCTTGGAAAATTCTTTGCACATAAACATCCTTTGTAACCTTGGTCTTGTTGGATCTAGACTAACCCTAGAGGGGGGGTGAATAGGGTTTATCACGAATTATCGCAGAGTTTAATAATTACAGGATATTAAATAATAATCAAATCACAGAACGTAGCAGAAATAAAAGTGCAAAAAGGAAATAACACACAGAGATACCCAGCTTCGGCAAAACCCTGCTTACTGCTGCATTCCTAAGGTTTCTACTAGATGATAGAACAGATCCCGCATACAAGACCATGTACACTTGCGACTCTCGCTCCTATCCTAACTCTACGCTCAAAACCCTAGACTGGACGATATCCTCTCGACCAGATTTCCCAAATTACAAAACTCTGTAACTCGTAACCCAGATTTTACTGACTTTGAAGCTGACAGTCAATACCCTGACTGTTTCACTCTAGTTTATACAGACACTAGAAAATTGTTCAGATGATTTTTACAAAGCAAATTAAACAATACAAATTTTAAAACCAAACTCAAGAAAAACCCTTTTGGAGTTAAAATAAAAAGGGGTCATCCCCTTTTATATTTGTGTTGGCCGGCCCCTTTGTATAATCGGTGCACTCTCTTTTGTTTTGTCCGATCCCTTTCTCTCTTTTGTTCTGGAAATTAAAAATGGCGGCTGTGAGAAACTCTAGGGTTTCCTTTATCCCCAAAATCAATCGGTTGTCTCTGGAATTTATCTCTGAAGTTCGAATCGAATGATGGTTGGTTCTCTCTCTTGTCACCAATTTGAGGTTTTGGTTCTGCGATTGAAAACTGATGTGAGTTTTCTAGATTTTTCTTTGATTTCCTTGAAATTATTTTGTGGGTTTTTTCGATCTGAATGCCTGTGATGTATTGGTGTAAAATAAATATAGGGTTTTCAAACCCTTTGATTCTCTCTGATTTCTTTTAATGGCTTGAGATGATTTGCGTGTTTCCCCTTTTTGATTTTCCTTGATTTCTCGGCTTTGATTGATAAGAGTAATTCTGAAAATTATTTGAGATTTAAATTGTGGCCCTTTTTCACCTGAGTACTGAATGATTTACAGAAGGAAATGATTCGATTTTCTGTAAATTAATTGTCCCACAAAAATGCTTGCCAAATATGTTCTGCCGTGAGTAAAAACTGGAATCAATTAAAAGATTTTCCAAAAGTATTTCACTGGTTTCTGAAGATCATTTGCCATATATGCTCCATGACTGATATCTGAAACTGCTGCCTTGAATTTCTTGTGTAGTAACCATGATTTGATAGGATTTAGCACCCTTGAATTGTGATTCTTCTTGCCAAAAGTTATATCATCGTGTATTTCTTGATTGAGATGTTTCATTTCTGAAAATTTAGTTTCCTCTTTTGGTTGATTGTTGCTCTGCCTTGATTGAATCGACATTGATTAAAATCTGGAAAGAATCATTTGTGGCCCTTGAATACATGAGAACCATTTGTTATTTCTTGCTAAAAACAATTGAGATCTTCTGTCCCTTGAAATTAAATGAATCATTTTTGGAAGGATTTGATTTCTTGCTTTAGAAAAAAAATCTTTTTTTTTCTTTTGTTGCCTTGCTTGAATTGATTTGCTCCTGTGACTAATCTGAGAAAATCTGGAACTTTATAAAGTTTACCAAAAAATGATTTCATCAATATCAAATCAATTTAGAGCATACCTAAAATTGGATTGCTTATCTCAGTAAAGTATTTGGAGTCGATTGTTAACAACTCTTATGCCTTGTATGGTGAATGCAATTTCTGGAAACATTTTTGAAATTGCTGTTGCCAAGAATGAAATGTGATTTCAGGAAATTCCTTTTTAAAAAAAAACTTGCCACTTATTGATTTCATTCCTGAACCTGAATTATGTCGAGTTGTCTATGTTTGCACAACTATATGTATGTATGTATGAACTATGCTCTGTCCATGATGCTTGTTGTTAAACCAAAACTGTTTGACTTTGGTTGTGTAGAACCATGAACTTGCTGTTTTGTTGCCATACTTGTGGTGCACTGTCTTGTAATCTGCCATCCACTTTGAATCTGCTATGCCACATACTCATGAATGTTGTTCTTCATTTCTGTGCTCACTGTGAGTGTTGTTGCGCTTGACATGCTTACACCCTCTTTGAAACTACCTTGTTTGCTGAGTTGATAAATGTACTTTGCTTCTTTGTTCAACTGCTGTTTCTAAAACCAGTTTAGCATTTGACCTTTTCACTTGAAAGTTTGCTGCTTTGATTTGCTTTTTCCTCGACCACTTTATGTTTTGTACCTTCACTTGAAATATGTTGTATTCCATTTTCTGCCATGTCGTTTTCATTAGTCCATGCTTTGTGTTGGTACCTGTACATCTTTGAGTTGCTATCTTTTTGAAAAGAACTTGATCATTGTGCACTTCTTGTTCCACCATGCTTGCTAGTTTGTCTTGAAATTGCCTTTACTATACTTGCTGAACTCCATGACCATGCTGCATTGTTTTGGACCTTGGCTCGACACTTGAACAATGAGACTCGACCACTTTTGCACTTGAACTGTCTTGACTCTTGCTTGTCATTTCAGAAAATATACTTGTATTGGTTGCTTGGCATTTGAATATTTGCTTTGTACTTTGAGGTGTGTTGACTTTGTTTTCATGTGCACTGAGTTGAGAAGGTCCTCGTGGCTACTCCTTAGTTGCACACTGAATTGGCGTGGCAGTGCACATGTGTATATATATATACACGTGTGTATATACAGCCATTCAGAAAATTTCCTGTCCCTGTACATATACAAACTGTCTGCTAGACACAGATGAATCAGATCAAGTCATGAAAAATGATGAGAAACACACCAGAAATCTGAGGCAAATAAAATTTAAAAATAAAATTTATATACACATGTATTCAGCTTAAATTCTATTGCAGTGTACTGTGTGTGTGTTCTTGTATATGACAGGTATGAAGACTGGACTGATGGTGAAGATAGAAGACTGAAGATACAAGACAGAAGATAAAAGACCGAAGATGATAGAGAAAAGTATATGTGTCAGTTATGGGAAAAATGTATGTCTGAAATGTAAACAAAGTGAATGATGTAACAGTGTCAAAGTATATATGAAATGTATATCAGTGATATGTACAAATAGTGGAGTGTACTGTTTGAAAAGTTGAAATAACATATCATATTTAAATAAAATACTGTTTAAATATTTAAATTCGTGTACAGTAGTATTCTGTTTAAATATAAATATTATATTTCTGTCTGTGATGTATATTAACAGTACGATATCAAACACATTTATAATATATATTTATTTGGTTGTTATCATCAAACAAAAATCATATAATAGTGTATACGACTACGTCATATACAACAATCTCCCCCTTTTGATGATGACAAACAAATAAAAGATTTTGATCGTAATAAATGTGTTTGACAGTGAATATTGAACTCCCCCTATTTATTTGCTCCCCCTACAACAGACAACTCCCCCTATAACTGTGCATGAGTGAAATGTATGAACAATAATAAATTTTCGAAATTAAAAATATTTATAAAATATTCACTCATAAATCAAAATCTCTATCCATTCTCCCCCTTTTGTTATCATCAAAAGGATACAGAGTTTAAAATACAAATGAAAAATGACTAAAGATATAATTTCAGCTTAAGAGGAAGAACGATCATCATAAATCTCAATCAGTCAAACAAAAATCATAATATTCTGAGAACAGGTGGCATATTTCACATTGTAGAAAATGATGGATTTACCAATGAAAATGGGGAGAGTAAAAAAATGTATTCCAATTATTTTCAAAAAAAAAACAATGAGGTTCAAAAACAGTGATTGAATTTGGACTATAATTAATAATTCAATTTAAGTGATAAGATCGAATAACTTCAAATCCCAATATCTATCAATCAACAAATCATAATACGTCATAATATTTCAACATATTTCACAGATTAGAAAGATGGATTGATAGGCTGGTTTTTATACACTGAAGAGAATTTCAAATTTATTTCTATTTTTATAGCACATTATTCCTTTTTATTTATTTATTTTATTTAAGAGCACACTGTCCATGCATAACCAGAGCTTGGATTTTTAAATGGGATCAGTCGCAACTTAAATTATAAGACGTCTCATAACCATGCATAACCAGAGCTTGGATTTTTAAATGAGGTTAGAGACACTCTTATATATAAATTATATTTATTATTTTCAACTTTAAAAGGAAAAAAAACTCCTCGGTGTATAAAACCAATATGAATGATAGAAAAGTGGTAGGTACAGAGATGGACTGTGAAATAAATTTCTAAATTAATTATGTTATGAAATATGACCAACTGTACCGGGATCATTGAAAATTCTCAATTTCACTAATTCTGAATAATAACACCGTCACATTTCCATCACGAATATTTCCACTGTTTATTAAAAAAAATTATAAAAAATTAAACTCTCCATATTAATATAAAAAGAATATGATAGATGTCAGAATGATGATAGATAAAGGTGATGGTCGTGAAATAATTGCCAATTCAAAGATATTATAATAAATGTTCAGCCATCATGAAAATCTAAATAAAAATCTCCTCTTATTGTGAAATATATTGCAGTCATAATTCATCACAATTTCAGATTCTGATATATTTTGATGAATTATAAATACAGAACAATTTGGATATTGATTTCAATTTCTGAATGAATAAAAAATAACTAATCTTAAAATTGAAAATTAATTACAAGAGGAATAAAAAGAGTTATACAGGACAAGAGTGATTAAAAAAAAAATTCAGCACATCTGATACCAATTGTTCTCGCTTTCTCGAGGATTTTACCAAGACAATGGAAACAAACTATGGTATCACAGACAACAGAAATTTAAAGCCCAAGCAGACAAATCAAACAATAAGCGATTATCTAAGAACAGTATCAGAGCAGTGCAGAACACAATATCACATCAGACTTGTCTGGGGATGGTCACATAAGAACTTTCATGATCCAAGATTAGAACTACCATTAATTTGAAATCATTTGAGGAATATGAAAAATCTCTAGATTCAATGAATCGATCACACCAAATTATTATTTTCATATTCAGAATATGTGTGTGATTCAATAAATCAATAATTTCAAATGATTTTAAACAAACAAATACTTAAATCATATAACCATGAAATAACAGAGAAATTCAAGACCGGATTTTCAAAGAATTTTCACAAGAATTTTCTGACAAGTCCTCAAGAAATTTCAGATCATCTACATCAATTTTGTGAGATATTCATGATCCAAAGAATAAAAATAATTTATTTGAAATCATTTGAATCAATGTCAAATTTTGAGATATAATGAATCAGTCACACAAGGTTAATAATTTCAGATTTAAGTGGTATGTGAGATTCAAAATATCAGGAATTTCAGATGATTTCAAACTAAACTAATTTCAACCATAATAATCATGAATAAAGATGAAATTCTAGATGTATCACTGATTTAACCCAAATATTTTTCAAGTCAGAAATAATCAAGCCAATCTAAAAATTAATGGGATTATCACAACTGAGAAGTAACAGTGCTGTAATGAGTATAATACTTTAAGCGTTTCCAAAATGAATTGGAAGGGACTCAAAACCGTATAAGTGTGTGAAATTTCATTAATTATTCAGATCTTCAAAAAATTAGAATTCTAGTTAACAGTGTTCAAGATATGATATGAATGCATCAACACTGTTATGAATTCAAAAATCAGAAAGTAAACTTCAAAACAATTGCAGATATATACAAGTTCAAATTCAGGATATGGAAATAATTAACACATGATGATTTTATACAAGTAAGGCAAATTTCCAGAAAATCATTAATTCTGCAACTGGAAGTTTAAGAAGCACAGAATAAACAAAGAGATACGGAAGTGACAAATCAAATAAAGACAAATAGAAGAAAATAAAATAGAAAGGAGTAGAAGAAGCAGGAATAAACAATAAAAAATATTTACAAGGTTGAGGTCAGAAATCATACCTGATTCACAGAAAACGTTGTGGATCTCTAACTCATCAGACTTTGCTAAGGAACAGTAGATGATTCAATGATGTGAAGCAGTTTGAATCAGTTTCTCTTTTCAGCACAGTTGTTCCTCAGCCTCCTTTGGTAGCTAACTGTTTAGAGGATTGAGTGGTCTAACAAAGGCAGTAAAACCACTCACAGTTGTATTTGCTCGTTTTGGTACCCAAACCTGTTTATATAACAAACCATCAGAATAAACCTTTGTACCCTTAGGAACCCAAATCTGTTTGAATTTCACGAAGTTTGGTTTATTTCTTTTTGGGATCCAGGATTGTTTAGAAGGATTATTATAAAACAATTTCTCATTTTGATTTTGACTCAAAAAACCTTTGAAATTATAGGAGTTCAAATTTTCAAATTGATTCTTTTCAAGATTGTTTGAAGGATTTTTCAAACCATTCGAAATTCGTCTTTCAAAAACATTATTTTTCTCAAACCCAAGTCCACGTTTATTTTGAACAGAGAATTGGTTTTTCAACAACATATTCAAAGATTTTTCACCGTTTGAAAAATTAGACAAGATTGTTTCAAGTTGTTGAATTTCAGTTTTAAGATCACCATTTTCTTTCAATAAATCTGAACAACGATTTTTAGTGATCTCACATCTTTCAAAATCAGATTTCAAAACCAAATTTCCATCATTGAGTAACTTTATTTTGGTTTGGGACTCAGCAATCTCAGACTCAAGATGTTTTCGACTTTCAGACTCAAATTTCTTGAAATTTTCAATCTCGTTTTCAAGTTCTTTCAAAATCGAATTCGATTTCAACAAATTTTCCTTTTCTGCAATTTCAAGTTTGGAATGAATATTAGTTTTAAAAATTTCAAATTCCTTTTGCAGATGATTGTTCAAATTTGATAACTCAATCTTGTTTGCTTTTAAGATCAAAATTTCATCTTCAAACTTTTGAATATTTTTATTGAGATGAACAAGATTGGTTTTCAATTTCAAACAATTTTTACAATCTGAATCTGAAAGGTTTTTAAAATATTCAAGCTGTGATTCCAAATCATCAATTTTGCTGGTCAACTCAGAATTCCTAGATTTTAGAGTTTTGTTTTTAGATTTGAGTTTATCAACAGATTTAGTTAAATCAACACACATATAAACCAAATCTTCGTATGAGAAATTTTCAACTTCAGCATCCGTTGATTCTCCATCATCTGATCCTTCTGAATTCTCATTTGTAAATCCTGTTAAACAGAATTCTGAATCTGAGTTGACAATCTGGGGTTTTGAACTGGAGTTGTCAATTTGACCATACTTCGTATTGAGAGCTGTCCAAATTTCCTGCGCAGTTAAACAATGGGAAATCAGACTGTATTGATTATCATCAAGATGAGAATAAAGAATATGTGTAGCACGAGAATTAAAAACTTTATCTACCATATCGTACCCATTGATAACAACATCCCAACATTTAATATTAACAGATTTTAAATAAAATTCCATTTTGGATTTCCAGTTTAAAAAATCTGTTCCAGTGAAAATAGTTGGGGATGAACTGGACTGACTCTCGCTAGACAGACAACTAGGGTTACCCATGACTCTAGAGTTAAAAAAATACCTGCTCTGATACCAAATGTTGGATCTAGATTAACCCTAGAGGGGGGGGTGAATAGGGTTTATCACAAATTATCGCAGAGTTTAATAATTACAGGATATTAAATAATAATCAAATCACAGAACGTAGCAGAAATAAAAGTGCAGAAAGGAAATAACACACAGAGATACCCAGCTTCGGCAAAACCCTGCCTACTGCTGCATTCCTAAGGTTTCTACTAGATGATAGAACAGATCCCGCATACAAGACCATGTACACTTGCGAATCTCGCTCCTATCCTAACTCTACGCTCAAAACCCTAGACTGGACGATATCCTCTCGACCAGATTTCCCAAATTACAAAACTCTGTAACTCGTAACCCAGATTTTACTGACTTTGAAGCTGACAGTCAATACCCTGACTGTTTCACTCTAGTTTATACAGACACTAGAAAATTGTTCAGATGATTTTTACAAAGCAAATTAAACAATACAAATTTTAAAACCAAACTCAAGAAAAACCCTTTTGGAGTTAAAATAAAAAGGGGTCATCCCCTTTTATATTTGTGTTGGCCGGCCCCTTTGTATAATCGGTGCACTCTCTTTTGTTTTGTCCGATCCCTTTCTCTCTTTTGTTCTGGAAATTAAAAATGGCGGCTGTGAGAAACTCTAGGGTTTCCTTTATCCCCAAAATCAATCGGTTGTCTCTGGAATTTATCTCTGAAGTTCGAATCGAATGATGGTTGGTTCTCTCTCTTGTCACCAATTTGAGGTTTTGGTTCTGCGATTGAAAACTGATGTGAGTTTTCTAGATTTTTCTTTGATTTCCTTGAAATTATTTTGTGGGTTTTTTCGATCTGAATGCCTGTGATGTATTGGTGTAAAATAAATATAGGGTTTTCAAACCCTTTGATTCTCTCTGATTTCTTTTAATGGCTTGAGATGATTTGCGTGTTTCCCCTTTTTGATTTTCCTTGATTTCTCGGCTTTGATTGATAAGAGTAATTCTGAAAATTATTTGAGATTTAAATTGTGGCCCTTTTTCACCTGAGTACTGAATGATTTACAGAAGGAAATGATTCGATTTTCTGTAAATTAATTGTCCCACAAAAATGCTTGCCAAATATGTTCTGCCGTGAGTAAAAACTGGAATCAATTAAAAGATTTTCCAAAAGTATTTCACTGGTTTCTGAAGATCATTTGCCATATATGCTCCATGACTGATATCTGAAACTGCTGCCTTGAATTTCTTGTGTAGTAACCATGATTTGATAGGATTTAGCACCCTTGAATTGTGATTCTTCTTGCCAAAAGTTATATCATCGTGTATTTCTTGATTGAGATGTTTCATTTCTGAAAATTTAGTTTCCTCTTTTGGTTGATTGTTGCTCTGCCTTGATTGAATCGACATTGATTAAAATCTGGAAAGAATCATTTGTGGCCCTTGAATACATGAGAACCATTTGTTATTTCTTGCTAAAAACAATTGAGATCTTCTGTCCCTTGAAATTAAATGAATCATTTTTGGAAGGATTTGATTTCTTGCTTTAGAAAAAAATCTTTTTTTTTTCTTTTGTTGCCTTGCTTGAATTGATTTGCTCCTGTGACTAATCTGGGAAAATCTGGAACTTTATAAAGTTTACCAAAAAATGATTTCATCAATATCAAATCAATTTAGAGCATACCTAAAATTGGATTGCTTATCTCAGTAAAGTATTTGGAGTCGATTGTTAACAACTCTTATGCCTTGTATGGTGAATGCAATTTCTGGAAACATTTTTGAAATTGCTGTTGCCAAGAATGAAATGTGATTTCAGGAAATTCCTTTTTAAAAAAAAACTTGCCACTTATTGATTTCATTCCTGAACCTGAATTATGTCGAGTTGTCTATGTTTGCACAACTATATGTATGTATGTATGAACTATGCTCTGTCCATGATGCTTGTTGTTAAACCAAAACTGTTTGACTTTGGTTGTGTAGAACCATGAACTTGCTGTTTTGTTGCCATACTTGTGGTGCACTGTCTTGTAATCTGCCATCCACTTTGAATCTGCTATGCCACATACTCATGAATGTTGTCCTTCATTTCTGTGCTCACTGTGAGTGTTGTTGCGCTTGACATGCTTACACCCTCTTTGAAACTACCTTGTTTGCTGAGTTGATAAATGTACTTTGCTTCTTTGTTCAACTGCTGTTTCTAAAACCAGTTTAGCATTTGACCTTTTCACTTGAAAGTTTGCTGCTTTGATTTGCATTTTCCTCGACCACTTTCTGTTTTGTACCTTCACTTGAAATATGTTGTATTCCATTTGCTGCCATGTCGTTTTCATTAGTCCATGCTTTGTGTTGGTACCTGTACATCTTTGAGTTGCTATCTTTTTGAAAAGAACTTGATCATTGTGCACTTCTTGTTCCACCATGCTTGCTAGTTTGTCTTGAAATTGCCTTTACTATACTTGCTGAACTCCATGACCATGCTGCATTGTTTTGGACCTTGGCTCGACACTTGAACAATGAGACTCGACCACTTTTGCACTTGAACTGTCTTGACTCTTGCTTGTCATTTCAGAAAATATACTTGTATTGGTTGCTTGGCATTTGAATATTTGCTTTGTACTTTGAGGTGTGTTGACTTTGTTTTCATGTGCACTGAGTTGAGAAGGTCCTCGTGGCTACTCCTTAGTTGCACACTGAATTGGCGTGGCAGTGCACATGTGTATATATATATATACACGTGTGTATATGCAGCCATTCAGAAAATGTAATGTCCCGCATTTTTACCGGTTCGTAATTGAATATTTAAATCAGTTTAAATATTGAATTCGTGTTATATGTAGATTTATATATTAATTAAAACGATGTTGAACGTATAAAAATATATATTTATTTATAATCAAGCTCATAATGACGCTGCAGTTCGTAATTTAACGTTCTGAACTTCAACTGAGTGTACAGGACCCGTTATAAATCGGATTTCTTCGAAACAAGAAACGTTGTAATCTGTTGAACTGTATTTTTCTGATGGAAGTGAAAAACCAAGATTTTTGTGTTATAGATTATGAGATATATCCAAATCAAATTTCCAAATAGTCGCTATAGAATCGTTTATCGACCGTAACGGTTTATTCGATATAACTAGCTATCGGTTTCGAATTTAGACAAAGTTCTTTTGAAACATAGAGATAATTTAATTTTTAGAGTTTTAGTGAAATTTTTAATTAATTAAATATGCAACTTTTTATTTAGAGTATTTTGCACCCTGTATCAATATTTTAGGGTTTCACAATATGGATTAACCTACCGATATTATTATATTTTTGGGATCGCACCACATTGTTTATCATGATGGTATTTTTATTTTTGGTTATAACAGCTCGTGCATGAATGGATAATACGATCACCGCTTTAGCCGAGTTTGAAACAATAGAAAAGATTGGTATCCTAGTAGCAATAGAAGTTCAATATCACCTTAAATGTTGATGAATTTATGACGGCCGTGCCCAAATCATGGATATCTCCTCACATGACTTTAAGTACTCTACCCACTGCAAGTGTATTTTCATGTGCCTACATGTTATTACTTCATAACCAAGGGATCGTACAGCCCTATTTTTCATGCAGACGTATTGTCATTTTCACATCGCAATCCTATTGTCTCCTAACAGCTACCTACCCCTTAAAAGCCCCAGGCTATCCCTGTAAACTAAATTCACGGAACAATAAACAACCGAGGCAGGACATGCAAGACAAACTATATTCCTTCTTGCCAACGTTTACTGTACCACGTTTTATTTGCTTGAAGGAAGAGACTGTAAACATATAGTTAAATTAAAAATGGCCAAACAGCTTTCAGCTGACATATGAACAGACCTACTATATGTGTTGTTCTTTCACTGCCTACCCAAGGTGCTTCAGCTACCTAACACTATGTAATTTCATATTACCCTTAAATAAAATCACACAGGCTAAAGGAATTATACTACAACGATATGACAATACCAATCGCTGCGAAGCTATGAAAAATACTAATCAAGTATTTTCAATTCAAACTGCAGACTTATTGATAATTCAAATCAAGACAGTTTTATACGGACTGGAAATTTCTTGTCTACAGGAAACAAAATATCAATCTACAAACCTATTTCTACCTAAAACACCAAATCAAATTTGTAACGCTGACACCAGATGCGCAGACCTTGGGCTACCCTATTCTAACAGCGTGGGTGCCAAGCCTCCTTACACTATATATAAACGACAACCTCTGTCTTCTCCTCTCAGAGTTTAGGTCGAAGTTTTTAAATGGCGAAAAAGAAAAAAAAAAGAAAAAAAAATACTGGTATTCTCCTTGCATACCGCGCAACTGTTCATGTAGCTCGAGTTTAGAGCAGTGGATCGAGGCTTGCTGTGAGATGACCTGAGACAGCGTCCAGCATAGATGCGTGCGAGAGGGGTGAGCTAGAAGTCGGGTTCAACAAGGAAGAGATGGAGTGTAAGACTACGGTGGTGTATGTGAGGAGTTGGTCACGTGACTGGTATGGGTGGAAGTTCTATTTGAATATAGGAGGAGTTTCTGAAATTACTGGAGCTCACATTTTCCTGTTTGAGGAGTTTAAATATCTGGAGCGTGAGTTGTTCAGGAATGATGAATGCACGAATGGTTAAATACCCAAGGAGTACGGTGAGCATGAACAATTGGGTAATGATGAAAATGGCATTCACATATGGATTCCTGGAGCTGACGGGTGAAAGTAAAGGTGTGGTATTTCAGTTGTATACGTGAAGTCTAGAAGGATGGGGCTTGGGTTGAGCTTTTGTATCAAGGAAGATGCGGCAAATACCAGTACTGGTGGGAGCAGATTATTATAGGAGGAAGTCTTGCGCGATTTTAAAGTGGACTTTTGTTTTTAAACAAATTAAAGGGGACTGGTAATTAGTAGGAGTTAAAAACGTGTTGAGGAGCAGTCTGGAGTAGTTCATTTCGCTGTTGGGTACTGGGGAATGGCATAGGCTGCGAACGAATGTGCTTCGAAGGACCTAGGCGTGATGTAGGAGTACTGACGACCATTGTATAAAGGCTTCAGGGAGAAGCGGGTTTCAAGTATATGTAAGAGGGGTCGGCGGTATAAGTATGTTGTAAATAGCATGGTAGGTGAGAGCGTGGGAGAGCATGGAACTTTGTTGGGAAGGAGGAGCCATGTCATTAGCCTGGTGAGTGAATGTGAAAACGTCGGTTTTCAGAACAGAAGATGGGCCATATATAAAACGGGAAGTCCAGATTAGGAGGAGGAAAGGTGTTTATGTTCGAGCATTTGAGGGAAGGCGTGGTGTGCATGTATGACGGCCTGCATGGGAGCCAAGTTGTAAAATAAGAAAGAAACGCGAAGATACTAGTTCACGGAGGGATGCAACAATATATCTGAAATGGATTTAACGAACAGTCCATCATGTTGGAACCGTACGAAAGCTGGCTAAGCTATGCAACTGACGCAAATCGTTATTTAACGGTTAACGCGCCAAGGTGAGTAAATTCACTGACTTTGATCTATTTTTAAATATTATAATCTTGGTTGAATGTTGTATGATGGTCACCTCGGTAGATTGAAATTAAATTGGTTGAATTATACATCGTTACATATATACACATCATTGGTTGGGCTGATTCCATTGATTATAATATTTCCTGGTATGGAATCAGTGTTAATTGTTGACTAACATCGGTGGATGCAGGAAACCGGTTGGAGGAATCCAACCGGATTCCTCAATATTTATATGTACTGTTTGTTTTATATAGATGCACTGTTTGAACACAAATGACTTTTGAAAACTTGTGTTAATATTAGCGTCGAATGGAAATTCAAACGTTATTTTGATTTAATCAATAGATGATATCGATTAAGAAAGTGGCAACCACCAACCATAAATGTATCATTTGTTTTAAACCGCTATTGTTTTACCAAATCCCACCGTGTGCGAAGCACGTGTTTCACCATACTTACTAAATGCTTTGGTAAGTAGATTCTTATATTGATAAGATTAATAAGTATGTAGGCGGAGATGAACTTGATGATTAATAACAAATATTTATTGTTTTAAGAACAAGTAAATGAGATATATACAAATGGATTATGGTTGATTTCATATTAAGTAAGATTAGTTAGAATCGATTATTGTTTATTTAATAGTAAATGAGATTATTTAGAAATAAATTATTTTTCTATAGTAATCGATACAAGTAAAATTATTTGAATAAATAAATGTTATTTATTCAAAATGAAGAGCTTTGTTAGAGTTGATTAGTGGGTTAAGCATGGCTAATATTTACCAAGCAAACTGTTTTGATCAATAATTGGTTATTTAATTAAGTTAGATTGGGTTGATTTATCTAATGTAATAAAATTGATGAATAGTTGATTTAATAAGATTTTAAAGTATAAGGGATTTGTCTAAGGGAGACAAAGCGAAGAGGAATGTTTTAAAAGAGATTTGTCTAAGAAAGACGAAGCGGAGGAAATGTTTAAAATGGGTTTGAACAAAGAAGTTGAAGCTAATGTAAATGACCGAGTTTTAAAAATAAAGATATGGCGTCATAAAACCATATTTAAAATATAGCAAGACGCACGGATACTGATTTTAAAGTATAAGGGATTAGAATTACGAACTTATATCTATTCTAAGATAAGAACGTCGTCGATCAAGGTCTGAGAGGTAATTAAAATACCCCAACTTGAACGGCTTCACAATTATCGAGGGAGGGTATTTGGTTTGTAACAGAAAGAGATGTTAAGATTTTTGTAACAGAAAGAGATGTTAAGATTTTTGTAACAGAAAGAGGTGTCAAGATTTTTGTAACGGGAAGAGATGTCAAGATTTTTGTAACGGAAAGAGGTGTCAAGATTTTTGTAACGGGAAGAGATGTCAAGGTTTTTGTAATGAAAAGAGATGTCAAGAATTTGTAACAGAAAAAGGTGTTGAGATTAATTATAAAGTGGAATATAGTAGCATATTGCCAGTTTCAGAACTATAGCAGTAAAGTAACGCTGTTGACTAGGCTTAAGCGTGACTGTTATTAGTTATAAAGGGATATAGCAGCGTATAGCAAATTTGAACTGTAACGATAAATGAAACGCTGTTAACCAAACTTAAGCGTGATGTTTATATACAGTAGCACTTCCTAGGGAAGGAAAACAGCTTGTGTTGAAATTCACTTATTCAAAAGTAATAAGTAATGACGTTTGTCCAAAGAAATATAAGAACGAATGTTAAATAAAAAGTGCCTGTGATTTGGGTGATATTGGTTGTACATTGAATGGATGTTGTTTTTACTTCGATAGTTAAACAACCGACTATCGAAGTGTTTTGACCATCGTTGTCAATACGGGGAGACCGGTTGGATATATTATCCGAGAACCACTCCGTATAGGCATAAACGCTGCGTATTCGACTATGCTGAAGAAAGTTGAAGATGGAGTAAAATGCAAGGGTCGTCCTGTTCCAGAATGGTGTTTTCTGTTTGTCCAGTCCCAGGACAACTTGTATGGATGAATGCCTGACAGCGTATTCTTAGAAGATCACCTAAGACGTTCTTTTCAAGATATTACGTCTGGTGGCGGAGAAATTCGTTTCTCTTGGCTTTTATACCCGTAATATTTTGGGAAGATCAACTAGTGATTTGACGGGTTTGACGATGTGGCATTCAAAGTGAATGATGGCCAGATGTTCTAAAAGGTAGGCGTAGCCTCAAGCTTCACATCCGGGAAATGACAAAAATCGGGCAGGCAGCATGGCTATGTGGGTCGCTCCCATTAGGGTGTATAATCACCTATCTAGAGAAATTCCTTTTGTTTCTAAATCTATCGATTCTGCCCATTCGGGAACGGTGGTTTGAGTCCAACCGTTGGTGATATACATTCGATACACTCAAGCGAAATGAGTGGTCGGTCATGTGTGGGCCGGGTTGCAAGATGTTCTTGTTGAACCCCGTGTATTTGCCTCTAGAGGTACACGAGCGGCAGGTGGTCCCATACCTTGTCATAGTTGGAATTCAATCTCCAATAAGCGCCCTGCGGTTTTTGATTGTATACTATATATGTGGAGTGTGAGATGCAAGCGTTCCACTAGATTGTTATTTACTTGCATTTAGACATTATTATAATATCAGAAAAATATTGATTTTAAAAGTGTTTTGGGTTATAGTAAGGTAAAAACCGTCCATGTTTATGTGTGGGTTGGTCTTACTATTATCCTTTTGTTTCAAAAAGGATTTTCAAAGTTAAACCATATGGTTGGAATTTACTCACACCAGTCCCATGACTGACCCAGAGTTTATTTTGTTTGTTTTTCCCTAAACTCTTGGGTGCCCAAATTTGTACGGGCAGTCAAGTGTTTCAGGCTTTTACAGATACGCTTGGAGGATCTTAAAGTAGAAGGCTCCACCGTCAGTTATCTAGAGTTATTTCCGCTGTATCAAATGTTATGTTGTACTCTGATGATGGTATGAATATACAATACAGTTTTGTATTTCAAAGTTATGTTATATAATATATTTTATCCGCTCCGCTGTGAGATTCGTGTTTACTCTGATTATGCTCAGTTGTGTTCTTCTTCTTCTTCTCCTATTCTATTAGTTCTATCTTATCTTTCTCATCCTCTCACTTCTTTCTATTAATGGTCCGGTATTTTCGATGTCTGGACAGTCGACGCTGGGTTTTGTGTCGATTTTCGGAGTCGAAAATCTCGGGTCGTTACAGTTGGTATCAGAGCTAAAGGTTAAGTGATTACCTTGGCTCTGTGGCGTGACTCAATAGAGATAAGGTTAGTAATACTCTAGATTGAGTTTGAGTATATATATATGAGCGCGTATTTGTGAATTAATATAAAAACTGTTTTATATTGTGTTGATTGGTTTGGCAAGTGGTTTATGAATTCTGGTCGAAACAGTAATGCAAACTGTGTCGATAGGTGTTTCTAAACTCTTGAACAGAGTAATTCGACATAGTATGTTTTGAAAAGAGGGTAAATGAAATAATTTTACCCGAAATATATTTTGATATAAAAAGAAGTATATGACTTGATATTATTATAATATATTGGATATGTGATCATAATTATGATCGAATAAGATTTTAATTGAGATGGGTATATAAATAACCAATCGAAATAACTTATAATATAATATGTAAAATCAGATATACTGAATCTGAAATTTAAACCAGAATTGGAATAAAAATTCTGAAACATGAAAATGTTGTAAATGAAATTTGAATTAAATATATGGAATTTTAAGATCCTGGGGAAATTTTGAAATATTATCCAAGTTTCGAAAAGATATTTTTGAAGTAATTTCAAATAAAAGTATTTGAATATGAGCTTTGAAAGTGATATAGTATTGAACTCACTTTGGTCACTGGGAAATGAGTTCCGATGATGAAGTCGACCATTATCGGTGTTCAATTTCGAGTTTCTAAGTGACGGATTACTACCAAAGATTTTGTTTTGAAATAAGTTGTTCAGAGATTCAAAGGTTTTGAATTGCTATGTTATGAATATATATGATTTCAAACAGATTTGAAATGAAAACCCCAGGAATTTGAATTCTGAAATTAAAATTTACTTGTGAAGTAAATAAACAAAGAATTTAAATAAGTCAAATAAAATTTGAGTTGAATTGAAGCCAAATAAGTGGAAATCGTACTGGAATAAGGATTTGACTTGACCAAATAGTTTGAGTTGTGAATTGAGATTGGGAATGGAACCGAACTTGGTTTGGAAATTTAATTATTTGGAATTGGAATTGAACTGGAGTTTGAAAAAGAAATTTGAGTTGGGATGTTAGAGAATTATTGATTGAGAATAAACTGACTGGAGATCAGTTGGAGATGCATTTGGGTATGCTGAATGGATTGCAAATGGAAATGAGAAAGTTGGATGTCCGATAAAGGGAGAGGGCCCAGAGTGGCGTGTGGTAGTAGTACCGAATGAACCGTGCAACAGAGAGACTGATAAAATTCTCAAAAAAATTAAAATGTTAGAAAATTTTCCGAATTTTGAAAATTTTCGTTACAAAAGAAGGGAATTAATATTTTGATCAGTTTAGTTGAAAACTGAAATTATGAAGTAAACCAAAAAGATTTTTAACCTGTTTGCAATAGAGATTGTAGCATTTTTTTTACCATCTTAGCAATTTCGAGGACGAAATTATTTTAAGGGGGAAGGAATGTAATGTCCCGCATTTTTACCGGTTCGTAATTGAATATTTAAATCAGTTTAAATATTGAATTCGTGTTATATGTAGATTTATATATTAATTAAAACGATGTTGAACGTATAAAAATATATATTTATTTATAATCAAGCTCATAATGACGCTGCAGTTCGTAATTTAACGTTCTGAACTTCAACTGAGTGTACAGGACCCGTTATAAATCGGATTTCTTCGAAACAAGAAACGTTGTAATCTGTTGAACTGTATTTTTCTGATGGAAGTGAAAAACCAAGATTTTTGTGTTATAGATTATGAGATATATCCAAATCAAATTTCCAAATAGTCGCTATAGAATCGTTTATCGACCGTAACGGTTTATTCGATATAACTAGCTATCGGTTTCGAATTTAGACAAAGTTCTTTTGAAACATAGAGATAATTTAATTTTTAGAGTTTTAGTGAAATTTTTAATTAATTAAATATGCAACTTTTTATTTAGAGTATTTTGCACCCTGTATCAATATTTTAGGGTTTCACAATATGGATTAACCTACCGATATTATTATATTTTTGGGATCGCACCACATTGTTTATCATGATGGTATTTTTATTTTTGGTTATAACAGCTCGTGCATGAATGGATAATACGATCACCGCTTTAGCCGAGTTTGAAACAATAGAAAAGATTGGTATCCTAGTAGCAATAGAAGTTCAATATCACCTTAAATGTTGATGAATTTATGACGGCCGTGCCCAAATCATGGATATCTCCTCACATGACTTTAAGTACTCTACCCACTGCAAGTGTATTTTCATGTGCCTACATGTTATTACTTCATAACCAAGGGATCGTACAGCCCTATTTTTCATGCAGACGTATTGTCATTTTCACATCGCAATCCTATTGTCTCCTAACAGCTACCTACCCCTTAAAAGCCCCAGGCTATCCCTGTAAACTAAATTCACGGAACAATAAACAACCGAGGCAGGACATGCAAGACAAACTATATTCCTTCTTGCCAACGTTTACTGTACCACGTTTTATTTGCTTGAAGGAAGAGACTGTAAACATATAGTTAAATTAAAAATGGCCAAACAGCTTTCAGCTGACATATGAACAGACCTACTATATGTGTTGTTCTTTCACTGCCTACCCAAGGTGCTTCAGCTACCTAACACTATGTAATTTCATATTACCCTTAAATAAAATCACACAGGCTAAAGGAATTATACTACAACGATATGACAATACCAATCGCTGCGAAGCTATGAAAAATACTAATCAAGTATTTTCAATTCAAACTGCAGACTTATTGATAATTCAAATCAAGACAGTTTTATACGGACTGGAAATTTCTTGTCTACAGGAAACAAAATATCAATCTACAAACCTATTTCTACCTAAAACACCAAATCAAATTTATAACGCTGACACCAGATGCGCAGACCTTGGGCTACCCTATTCTAACAGCGTGGGTGCCAAGCCTCCTTACACTATATATAAACGACAACCTCTGTCTTCTCCTCTCAGAGTTTAGGTCGAAGTTTTTAAATGGCGAAAAAGAAAAAAAAAGAAAAAAAAATACTGGTATTCTCCTTGCATACCGCGCAACTGTTCATGTAGCTCGAGTTTAGAGCAGTGGATCGAGGCTTGCTGTGAGATGACCTGAGACAGCGTCCAGCATAGATGCGTGCGAGAGGGGTGAGCTAGAAGTCGGGTTCAACAAGGAAGAGATGGAGTGTAAGACTACGGTGGTGTATGTGAGGAGTTGGTCACGTGACTGGTATGGGTGGAAGTTCTATTTGAATATAGGAGGAGTTTCTGAAATTACTGGAGCTCACATTTTCCTGTTTGAGGAGTTTAAATATCTGGAGCGTGAGTTGTTCAGGAATGATGAATGCACGAATGGTTAAATACCCAAGGAGTACGGTGAGCATGAACAATTGGGTAATGATGAAAATGGCATTCACATATGGATTCCTGGAGCTGACGGGTGAAAGTAAAGGTGTGGTATTTCAGTTGTATACGTGAAGTCTAGAAGGATGGGGCTTGGGTTGAGCTTTTGTATCAAGGAAGATGCGGCAAATACCAGTACTGGTGGGAGCAGATTATTATAGGAGGAAGTCTTGCGCGATTTTAAAGTGGACTTTTGTTTTTAAACAAATTAAAGGGGACTGGTAATTAGTAGGAGTTAAAAACGTGTTGAGGAGCAGTCTGGAGTAGTTCATTTCGCTGTTGGGTACTGGGGAATGGCATAGGCTGCGAACGAATGTGCTTCGAAGGACCTAGGCGTGATGTAGGAGTACTGACGACCATTGTATAAAGGCTTCAGGGAGAAGCGGGTTTCAAGTATATGTAAGAGGGGTCGGCGGTATAAGTATGTTGTAAATAGCATGGTAGGTGAGAGCGTGGGAGAGCATGGAACTTTGTTGGGAAGGAGGAGCCATGTCATTAGCCTGGTGAGTGAATGTGAAAACGTCGGTTTTCAGAACAGAAGATGGGCCATATATAAAACGGGAAGTCCAGATTAGGAGGAGGAAAGGTGTTTATGTTCGAGCATTTGAGGGAAGGCGTGGTGTGCATGTATGACGGCCTGCATGGGAGCCAAGTTGTAAAATAAGAAAGAAACGCGAAGATACTAGTTCACGGAGGGATGCAACAATATATCTGAAATGGATTTAACGAACAGTCCATCATGTTGGAACCGTACGAAAGCTGGCTAAGCTATGCAACTGACGCAAATCGTTATTTAACGGTTAACGCGCCAAGGTGAGTAAATTCACTGACTTTGATCTATTTTTAAATATTATAATCTTGGTTGAATGTTGTATGATGGTCACCTCGGTAGATTGAAATTAAATTGGTTGAATTATACATCGTTACATATATACACATCATTGGTTGGGCTGATTCCATTGATTATAATATTTCCTGGTATGGAATCAGTGTTAATTGTTGACTAACATCGGTGGATGCAGGAAACCGGTTGGAGGAATCCAACCGGATTCCTCAATATTTATATGTACTGTTTGTTTTATATAGATGCACTGTTTGAACACAAATGACTTTTGAAAACTTGTGTTAATATTAGCGTCGAATGGAAATTCAAACGTTATTTTGATTTAATCAATAGATGATATCGATTAAGAAAGTGGCAACCACCAACCATAAATGTATCATTTGTTTTAAACCGCTATTGTTTTACCAAATCCCACCGTGTGCGAAGCACGTGTTTCACCATACTTACTAAATGCTTTGGTAAGTAGATTCTTATATTGATAAGATTAATAAGTATGTAGGCGGAGATGAACTTGATGATTAATAACAAATATTTATTGTTTTAAGAACAAGTAAATGAGATATATACAAATGGATTATGGTTGATTTCATATTAAGTAAGATTAGTTAGAATCGATTATTGTTTATTTAATAGTAAATGAGATTATTTAGAAATAAATTATTTTTCTATAGTAATCGATACAAGTAAAATTATTTGAATAAATAAATGTTATTTATTCAAAATGAAGAGCTTTGTTAGAGTTGATTAGTGGGTTAAGCATGGCTAATATTTACCAAGCAAACTGTTTTGATCAATAATTGGTTATTTAATTAAGTTAGATTGGGTTGATTTATCTAATGTAATAAAATTGATGAATAGTTGATTTAATAAGATTTTAAAGTATAAGGGATTTGTCTAAGGGAGACAAAGCGAAGAGGAATGTTTTAAAAGAGATTTGTCTAAGAAAGACGAAGCGGAGGAAATGTTTAAAATGGGTTTGAACAAAGAAGTTGAAGCTAATGTAAATGACCGAGTTTTAAAAATAAAGATATGGCGTCATAAAACCATATTTAAAATATAGCAAGACGCACGGATACTGATTTTAAAGTATAAGGGATTAGAATTACGAACTTATATCTATTCTAAGATAAGAACGTCGTCGATCAAGGTCTGAGAGGTAATTAAAATACCCCAACTTGAACGGCTTCACAATTATCGAGGGAGGGTATTTGGTTTGTAACAGAAAGAGATGTTAAGATTTTTGTAACAGAAAGAGATGTTAAGATTTTTGTAACAGAAAGAGGTGTCAAGATTTTTGTAACGGGAAGAGATGTCAAGATTTTTGTAACGGAAAGAGGTGTCAAGATTTTTGTAACGGGAAGAGATGTCAAGGTTTTTGTAATGAAAAGAGATGTCAAGAATTTGTAACAGAAAAAGGTGTTGAGATTAATTATAAAGTGGAATATAGTAGCATATTGCCAGTTTCAGAACTATAGCAGTAAAGTAACGCTGTTGACTAGGCTTAAGCGTGACTGTTATTAGTTATAAAGGGATATAGCAGCGTATAGCAAATTTGAACTGTAACGATAAATGAAACGCTGTTAACCAAACTTAAGCGTGATGTTTATATACAGTAGCACTTCCTAGGGAAGGAAAACAGCTTGTGTTGAAATTCACTTATTCAAAAGTAATAAGTAATGACGTTTGTCCAAAGAAATATAAGAACGAATGTTAAATAAAAAGTGCCTGTGATTTGGGTGATATTGGTTGTACATTGAATGGATGTTGTTTTTACTTCGATAGTTAAACAACCGACTATCGAAGTGTTTTGACCATCGTTGTCAATACGGGGAGACCGGTTGGATATATTATCCGAGAACCACTCCGTATAGGCATAAACGCTGCGTATTCGACTATGCTGAAGAAAGTTGAAGATGGAGTAAAATGCAAGGGTCGTCCTGTTCCAGAATGGTGTTTTCTGTTTGTCCAGTCCCAGGACAACTTGTATGGATGAATGCCTGACAGCGTATTCTTAGAAGATCACCTAAGACGTTCTTTTCAAGATATTACGTCTGGTGGCGGAGAAATTCGTTTCTCTTGGCTTTTATACCCGTAATATTTTGGGAAGATCAACTAGTGATTTGACGGGTTTGACGATGTGGCATTCAAAGTGAATGATGGCCAGATGTTCTAAAAGGTAGGCGTAGCCTCAAGCTTCACATCCGGGAAATGACAAAAATCGGGCAGGCAGCATGGCTATGTGGGTCGCTCCCATTAGGGTGTATAATCACCTATCTAGAGAAATTCCTTTTGTTTCTAAATCTATCGATTCTGCCCATTCGGGAACGGTGGTTTGAGTCCAACCGTTGGTGATATACATTCGATACACTCAAGCGAAATGAGTGGTCGGTCATGTGTGGGCCGGGTTGCAAGATGTTCTTGTTGAACCCCGTGTATTTGCCTCTAGAGGTACACGAGCGGCAGGTGGTCCCATACCTTGTCATAGTTGGAATTCAATCTCCAATAAGCGCCCTGCGGTTTTTGATTGTATACTATATATGTGGAGTGTGAGATGCAAGCGTTCCACTAGATTGTTATTTACTTGCATTTAGACATTATTATAATATCAGAAAAATATTGATTTTAAAAGTGTTTTGGGTTATAGTAAGGTAAAAACCGTCCATGTTTATGTGTGGGTTGGTCTTACTATTATCCTTTTGTTTCAAAAAGGATTTTCAAAGTTAAACCATATGGTTGGAATTTACTCACACCAGTCCCATGACTGACCCAGAGTTTATTTTGTTTGTTTTTCCCTAAACTCTTGGGTGCCCAAATTTGTACGGGCAGTCAAGTGTTTCAGGCTTTTACAGATACGCTTGGAGGATCTTAAAGTAGAAGGCTCCACCGTCAGTTATCTAGAGTTATTTCCGCTGTATCAAATGTTATGTTGTACTCTGATGATGGTATGAATATACAATACAGTTTTGTATTTCAAAGTTATGTTATATAATATATTTTATCCGCTCCGCTGTGAGATTCGTGTTTACTCTGATTATGCTCAGTTGTGTTCTTCTTCTTCTTCTCCTATTCTATTAGTTCTATCTTATCTTTCTCATCCTCTCACTTCTTTCTATTAATGGTCCGGTATTTTCGATGTCTGGACAGTCGACGCTGGGTTTTGTGTCGATTTTCGGAGTCGAAAATCTCGGGTCGTTACAGAAAATTTCCTGTCCCTGTACATATACAAACTGTCTGCTAGACACAGATGAATCAGATCAAGTCATGAAAAATGATGAGAAACACACCAGAAATCTAAGGCAAATAAAATTTATATACACATGTATTCAGCTTAAATTCTATTGCAGTGTACTGTGTGTGTGTTCTTGTATATGACAGGTATGAAGACTGGACTGATGGTGAAGATAGAAGACTGAAGATACAAGACAGAAGATAAAAGACCGAAGATGATAGAGAAAAGTATATGTGTCAGTTATGGGAAAAATGTATGTCTGAAATGTAAACAAAGTGAATGATGTAACAGTGTCAAAGTATATATGAAATGTATATCAGTGATATGTACAAATAGTGGAGTGTACTGTTTGAAAAGTTGAAATAACATATCATATTTAAATAAAATACTGTTTAAATATTTAAATTCGTGTACAGTAGTATTCTGTTTAAATATAAATATTATATTTCTGTCTGTGATGTATATTAACAGTACGATATCAAACACATTTATAATATATATTTATTTGGTTGTTATCATCAAACAAAAATCATATAATAGTGTATACGACTACGTCATATACAACAATCTCCCCCTTTTGATGATGACAAACAAATAAAAGATTTTGATCGTAATAAATGTGTTTGACAGTGAATATTGAACTCCCCCTATTTATTTGCTCCCCCTACAACAGACAACTCCCCCTATAACTGTGCATGAGTGAAATGTATGAACAATAATAAATTTTCGAAATTAAAAATATTTATAAAATATTCACTCATAAATCAAAATCTCTATCCATTCTCCCCCTTTTGTTATCATCAAAAGGATACAGAGTTTAAAATACAAATGAAAAATGACTAAAGATATAATTTCAGCTTAAGAGGAAGAACGATCATCATAAATCTCAATCAGTCAAACAAAAATCATAATATTCTGAGAACAGGTGGCATATTTCACATTGTAGAAAATGATGGATTTACCAATGAAAATGAGGAGAGTAAAAAAATGTATTCCAATTATTTTCAAAAAAAAAACAATGAGGTTCAAAAACAGTGATTGAATTTGGACTATAATTAATAATTCAATTTAAGTGATAAGATCGAATAACTTCAAATCCCAATATCTATCAATCAACAAATCATAATACGTCATAATATTTCAACATATTTCACAGATTAGAAAGATGGATTGATAGGCTGGTTTTTATACACTGAAGAGAATTTCAAATTTATTTCTATTTTTATAGCACATTATTCCTTTTTATTTATTTTTTTTATTTAAGAGCACACTGTCCATGCATAACCAGAGCTTGGATTTTTAAATGGGATCAGTCGCAACTTAAATTATAAGACGTCTCATAACCATGCATAACCAGAGCTTGGATTTTTAAATGAGGTTAGAGACACTCTTATATATAAATTATATTTATTATTTTCAACTTTAAAAGGAAAAAAAACTCCTCGGTGTATAAAACCAATATGAATGATAGAAAAGTGGTAGGTACAGAGATGGACTGTGAAATAAATTTCTAAATTAATTATGTTATGAAATATGACCAACTGTACCGGGATCATTGAAAATTCTCAATTTCACTAATTCTGAATAATAACACCGTCACATTTCCATCACGAATATTTCCACTGTTTATTAAAAAAAATTATAAAAAATTAAACTCTCCATATTAATATAAAAAGAATATGATAGATGTCAGAATGATGATAGATAAAGGTGATGGTCGTGAAATAATTGCCAATTCAAAGATATTATAATAAATGTTCAGCCATCATGAAAATCTAAATAAAAATCTCCTCTTATTGTGAAATATATTGCAGTCATAATTCATCACAATTTCAGATTCTGATATATTTTGATGAATTATAAATACAGAACAATTTGGATATTGATTTCAATTTCTGAATGAATAAAAAATAACTAATCTTAAAATTGAAAATTAATTACAAGAGGAATAAAAAGAGGTATACAGGACAAGAGTGATTAAAAAAAAAAATTCAGCACATCTGATACCAATTGTTCTCGCTTTCTCGAGGATTTTACCAAGACAATGGAAACAAACTATGGTATCACAGACAACAGAAATTTAAAGCCCAAGCAGACAAATCAAACAATAAGCGATTATCTAAGAACAGTATCAGAGCAGTGCAGAACACAATATCACATCAGACTTGTCTGGGGATGGTCACATAAGAACTTTCATGATCCAAGATTAGAACTACCATTAATTTGAAATCATTTGAGGAATATGAAAAATCTCTAGATTCAATGAATCGATCACACCAAATTATTATTTTCATATTCAGAATATGTGTGTGATTCAATAAATCAATAATTTCAAATGATTTTAAACAAACAAATACTTAAATCATATAACCATGAAATAACAGAGAAATTCAAGACCGGATTTTCAAAGAATTTTCACAAGAATTTTCTGACAAGTCCTCAAGAAATTTCAGATCATCTACATCAATTTTGTGAGATATTCATGATCCAAAGAATAAAAATAATTTATTTGAAATCATTTGAATCAATGTCAAATTTTGAGATATAATGAATCAGTCACACAAGGTTAATAATTTCAGATTTAAGTGGTATGTGAGATTCAAAATATCAGGAATTTCAGATGATTTCAAACTAAACTAATTTCAACCATAATAATCATGAATAAAGATGAAATTCTAGATGTATCACTGATTTAACCCAAATATTTTTCAAGTCAGAAATAATCAAGCCAATCTAAAAATTAATGGGATTATCACAACTGAGAAGTAACAGTGCTGTAATGAGTATAATACTTTAAGCGTTTCCAAAATGAATTGGAAGGGACTCAAAACCGTATAAGTGTGTGAAATTTCATTAATTATTCAGATCTTCAAAAAATTAGAATTCTAGTTAACAGTGTTCAAGATATGATATGAATGCATCAACACTGTTATGAATTCAAAAATCAGAAAGTAAACTTCAAAACAATTGCAGATATATACAAGTTCAAATTCAGGATATGGAAATAATTAACACATGATGATTTTATACAAGTAAGGCAAATTTCCAGAAAATCATTAATTCTGCAACTGGAAGTTTAAGAAGCACAGAATAAACAAAGAGATACGGAAGTGACAAATCAAATAAAGACAAATAGAAGAAAATAAAATAGAAAGGAGTAGAAGAAGCAGGAATAAACAATAAAAAATATTTACAAGGTTGAGGTCAGAAATCATACCTGATTCACAGAAAACGTTGTGGATCTCTAACTCATCAGACTTTGCTAAGGAACAGTAGATGATTCAATGATGTGAAGCAGTTTGAATCAGTTTCTCTTTTCAGCACAGTTGTTCCTCAGCCTCCTTTGGTAGCTAACTGTTTAGAGGATTGAGTGGTCTAACAAAGGCAGTAAAACCACTCACAGTTGTATTTGCTCGTTTTGGTACCCAAACCTGTTTATATAACAAACCATCAGAATAAACCTTTGTACCCTTAGGAACCCAAATCTGTTTGAATTTCACGAAGTTTGGTTTATTTCTTTTTGGGATCCAGGATTGTTTAGAAGGATTATTATAAAACAATTTCTCATTTTGATTTTGACTCAAAAAACCTTTGAAATTATAGGAGTTCAAATTTTCAAATTGATTCTTTTCAAGATTGTTTGAAGGATTTTTCAAACCATTCGAAATTCGTCTTTCAAAAACATTATTTTTCTCAAACCCAAGTCCACGTTTATTTTGAACAGAGAATTGGTTTTTCAACAACATATTCAAAGATTTTTCACCGTTTGAAAAATTAGACAAGATTGTTTCAAGTTGTTGAATTTCAGTTTTAAGATCACCATTTTCTTTCAATAAATCTGAACAACGATTTTTAGTGATCTCACATCTTTCAAAATCAGATTTCAAAACCAAATTTCCATCATTGAGTAACTTTATTTTGGTTTGGGACTCAGCAATCTCAGACTCAAGATGTTTTCGACTTTCAGACTCAAATTTCTTGAAATTTTCAATCTCGTTTTCAAGTTCTTTCAAAATCGAATTCGATTTCAACAAATTTTCCTTTTCTGCAATTTCAAGTTTGGAATGAATATTAGTTTTAAAAATTTCAAATTCCTTTTGCAGATGATTGTTCAAATTTGATAACTCAATCTTGTTTGCTTTTAAGATCAAAATTTCATCTTCAAACTTTTGAATATTTTTATTGAGATGAACAAGATTGGTTTTCAATTTCAAACAATTTTTACAATCTGAATCTGAAAGGTTTTTAAAATATTCAAGCTGTGATTCCAAATCATCAATTTTGCTGGTCAACTCAGAATTCCTAGATTTTAGAGTTTTGTTTTTAGATTTGAGTTTATCAACAGATTTAGTTAAATCAACACACATATAAACCAAATCTTCGTATGAGAAATTTTCAACTTCAGCATCCGTTGATTCTCCATCATCTGATCCTTCTGAATTCTCATTTGTAAATCCTGTTAAACAGAATTCTGAATCTGAGTTGACAATCTGGGGTTTTGAACTGGAGTTGTCAATTTGACCATACTTCGTATTGAGAGCTGTCCAAATTTCCTGCGCAGTTAAACAATGGGAAATCAGACTGTATTGATTATCATCAAGATGAGAATAAAGAATATGTGTAGCACGAGAATTAAAAACTTTATCTACCATATCGTACCCATTGATAACAACATCCCAACATTTAATATTAACAGATTTTAAATAAAATTCCATTTTGGATTTCCAGTTTAAAAAATCTGTTCCAGTGAAAATAGTTGGGGATGAACTGGACTGACTCTCGCTAGACAGACAACTAGGGTTACCCATGACTCTAGAGTTAAAAAAATACCTGCTCTGATACCAAATGTTGGATCTAGATTAACCCTAGAGGGGGGGTGAATAGGATTTATCACAAATTATCGCAGAGTTTAATAATTACAGGATATTAAATAATAATCAAATCACAGAACGTAGCAGAAATAAAAGTGCAGAAAGGAAATAACACACAGAGATACCCAGCTTCGGCAAAACCCTGCCTACTGCTGCATTCCTAAGGTTTCTACTAGATGATAGAACAGATCCCGCATATAAGACCATGTACACTTGCGACTCTCGCTCCTATCCTAACTCTACGCTCAAAACCCTAGACTGGACGATATCCTCTCGACCAGATTTCCCAAATTACAAAACTCTGTAACTCGTAACCCAGATTTTACTGACTTTGAAGCTGACAGTCAATACCCTGACTGTTTCACTCTAGTTTATACAGACACTAGAAAATTGTTCAGATGATTTTTACAAAGCAAATTAAACAATACAAATTTTAAAACCAAACTCAAGAAAAACCCTTTTGGAGTTAAAATAAAAAGGGGTCATCCCCTTTTATATTTGTGTTGGCCGGCCCCTTTGTATAATCGGTGCACTCTCTTTTGTTTTGTCCGATCCCTTTCTCTCTTTTGTTCTGGAAATTAAAAATGGCGGCTGTGAGAAACTCTAGGGTTTCCTTTATCCCCAAAATCAATCGGTTGTCTCTGGAATTTATCTCTGAAGTTCGAATCGAATGATGGTTGGTTCTCTCTCTTGTCACCAATTTGAGGTTTTGGTTCTGCGATTGAAAACTGATGTGAGTTTTCTAGATTTTTCTTTGATTTCCTTGAAATTATTTTGTGGGTTTTTTCGATTTGAATGCCTGTGATGTATTGGTGTAAAATAAATATAGGGTTTTCAAACCCTTTGATTCTCTCTGATTTCTTTTAATGGCTTGAGATGATTTGCGTGTTTCCCCTTTTTGATTTTCCTTGATTTCTTGGCTTTGATTGATAAGAGTAATTCTGAAAATTATTTGAGATTTAAATTGTGGCCCTTTTTCACCTGAGTACTGAATGATTTACAGAAGGAAATGATTCGATTTTCTGTAAATTAATTGTCCCACAAAAATGCTTGCCAAATATGTTCTGCCGTGAGTAAAAACTGGAATCAATTAAAAGATTTTCCAAAAGTATTTCACTGGTTTCTGAAGATCATTTGCCATATATGCTCCATGACTGATATCTGAAACTGCTGCCTTGAATTTCTTGTGTAGTAACCATGATTTGATAGGATTTAGCACCCTTGAATTGTGATTCTTCTTGCCAAAAGTTATATCATCGTGTATTTCTTGATTGAGATGTTTCATTTCTGAAAATTTAGTTTCCTCTTTTGGTTGATTGTTGCTCTGCCTTGATTGAATCGACATTGATTAAAATCTGGAAAGAATCATTTGTGGCCCTTGAATACATGAGAACCATTTGTTATTTCTTGCTAAAAACAATTGAGATCTTCTGTCCCTTGAAATTAAATGAATCATTTTTGGAAGGATTTGATTTCTTGCTTTAGAAAAAAAATCTTTTTTTTTCTTTTGTTGCCTTGCTTGAATTGATTTGCTCCTGTGACTAATCTGAGAAAATCTGGAACTTTATAAAGTTTACCAAAAAATGATTTCATCAATATCAAATCAATTTAGAGCATACCTAAAATTGGATTGCTTATCTCAGTAAAGTATTTGGAGTCGATTGTTAACAACTCTTATGCCTTGTATGGTGAATGCAATTTCTGGAAACATTTTTGAAATTGCTGTTGCCAAGAATGAAATGTGATTTCAGGAAATTCCTTTTTAAAAAAAAACTTGCCACTTATTGATTTCATTCCTGAACCTGAATTATGTCGAGTTGTCTATGTTTGCACAACTTTATGTATGTATGTATGAACTATGCTCTGTCCATGATGCTTGTTGTTAAACCAAAACTGTTTGACTTTGGTTGTGTAGAACCATGAACTTGCTGTTTTGTTGCCATACTTGTGGTGCACTGTCTTGTAATCTGCCATCCACTTTGAATCTGCTATGCCACATACTCATGAATGCTGTTCTTCATTTCTGTGCTCACTGTGAGTGTTGTTGCGCTTGACATGCTTACACCCTCTTTGAAACTACCTTGTTTGCTGAGTTGATAAATGTACTTTGCTTCTTTGTTCAACTGTTGTTTCTAAAACCAGTTTAGCATTTGACCTTTTCACTTGAAAGTTTGCTGCTTTGATTTGCATTTTCCTCGACCACTTTCTGTTTTGTACCTTCACTTGAAATATGTTGTATTCCATTTGCTGCCATGTCGTTTTCATTAGTCCATGCTTTGTGTTGGTACCTGTACATCTTTGAGTTGCTATCTTTTTGAAAAGAACTTGATCATTGTGCACTTCTTGTTCCACCATGCTTGCTAGTTTGTCTTGAAATTGCCTTTACTATACTTGCTGAACTCCATGACCATGCTGCATTGTTTTGGACCTTGGCTCGACACTTGAACAATGAGACTCGACCACTTTTGCACTTGAACTGTCTTGACTCTTGCTTGTCATTTCAGAAAATATACTTGTATTGGTTGCTTGGCATTTGAATATTTGCTTTGTACTTTGAGGTGTGTTGACTTTGTTTTCATGTGCATTGAGTTGAGAAGGTCCTCGTAGCTACTCCTCAGTTGCACACTGAATTGGCGTGGCAATGCACATGTGTATATATATATATACACGTGTGTATATGCAGCCATTCAGAAAATTTCCTGTCCCTGTACATATACAAACTGTCTGCTAGACACAGATGAATCAGATCAAGTCATGAAAAATGATGAGAAACACACCAGAAATCTGAAGCAAACAAAATTTAAAAATAAAATTTATATACACATGTATTCAGCTTAAATTCTGTTGCAGTGTACTGTGTGTGTGTTCTTGTATATGACAGGTATGAAGACTGGACTGATGGTGAAGATAGAAGACTGAAGATACAAGACAGAAGATAAAAGACCGAAGATGATAGAGAAAAGTATATGTGTCAGTTTATGGGAAAAATGTATGTCTGAAATGTAAACAAAGTGAATGATGTAACAGTGTCAAAGTATATATGAAATGTATATCAGTGATATGTACAAATAGTGGAGTGTACTGTTTGAAAAGTTGAAAGAACATATCATATTTAAATAAAATACTGTTTAAATATTTAAATTCGTGTACAGTAGTATTCTGTTTAAATATAAATATTATATTTCTGTCTGTGATGTATATTAACAGTACGATATCAAACACATTTATAATATATATTTATTTGGTTGTTATCATCAAACAAAAATCATATAATAGTGTATACGACTACGTCATATACAACAGGTCTTAGAGGAAAGTACCTCATAACATTTGCCGGCACTTTGGGAATCGACTTTGGTGGATCATTATTATCAACGATGTCTTCCTTTTTTTTTACAGCCCATCTCGAAAAACCACAAATGTCACAAACCTCTTTATCCTTATTCTCTGCCCAATATAACATGCAATGGTTTGGGCAGGCATGTATTTTATGGTAATTAAGACCTAAATCCTTAATGACATTCTTTGCAGCGTAGGAAGACAAAGGCAGCTGGGCATCAGGAAAGGCTTCTTTTATAAGCTTTAGTAATTCCCCAAACGCGGACTCGTTAATTCCATAAGCACACTTTAAATGATAAAGCCTGATCAAGAAACTTAGTCGAGAAAATTTAGTGCAGCCAGGATATAACGGTTTTTTTCCTTCTTTAACATGCCGATAAAATTTCTCGGCCTCTGGATTTGGTTCTACTACAAAGTCCTTGGGATTTTGACCAAATTTGTAACCCGCACACTTGAACATCACATCAAAATTATCCTCAAAATCTATCTCCGTTGCACAATCCATATGGTCATCAACACCTATTAATTTTGTCTGTGAAACTTCACAAATCCACCCGGTATGTAATGGAGAAGGGCCATTAAAAATAAGATGATCGTATATGACATTTTCACAATACCAATTACGTTCTGTACATTTTTTGCAGGGGCACTTCATCTCATCACCTACTTTATAAATGGGAAATGCATTTCTTAGAAAAGCTGTTACCCCTCTTACGTATTCTGCGGTCGATCTCGGAAGTCCTATCCATATGTAATACTCACTATCCATTGACACAATCTAACCATGGCTTAGTAAGACTAAATTTGATACCCCTAAGAGTTTCAAGACACGAACAAGGGCTACCCTGTAATGTTAGACTAAATTAGAAATAAAAACAAAACAAGTTAATAATTTACAAATATACATAATCAGTGTGATGATACAAGGACGATTGTTTTGATATGAATTATCACTAACTTTTGGAAATGAGTTACCAAGAGAATACGTACATAAAACAAGCAACTAAGGATACTGAACACAAATGCATAACATTACATGACTGCACCAAAACAAAACAGTACAGATACAAAGACTATACAGGTGATACATAGACGATACAGTTGTATCTAATACAAAGAACGATGCAATAATTTAATTTTGTCGTCTAATGTTTAGCCCTTGAAGCTGGTCGTTAAGTCTACTAACATCAGTTCGAAAACCAATAACATGATTTTGCAGCGTTGTAAGTTGATGTTGTATCTCATTTGCGTACTCAGCGGCTCGACTTGGAAACTGTTGGTCAATCCACTGCCAAAAGGTACACCCTGTGGGATAAACCCAACATCTAAAATAACGATGACCAATGTTGAATCCAATCGAAATAACATCTTCTGCAGCGGCATACCCACAATGACACATTATGATTGGTGAGTCAGCATGTTGTTCGTTAACCACTTGGTTGTTTTGATGCTGACGACGCAAACGACTATGCCGTCGCATCGCCCTTTCTTCACGTCGTTCTTCTTCTCGCCGTTGTCTTCGGAGTTCTTCTTGCTCTAGTTCATACTCAAGCAAATCATCGTAGTGCCTTTCTTGCATCTCTATATAAAAATCAATAGGAGTTTCTGGTGATGATGGGTTTGACAGTCCTAGATCACCCATGCCCAGGGTATCTTCGTAGTCATACGATGTAGGAAGAGATATAGGCATTATTTAACTACAAACAGAAATAGACATTTGAACATTCATATTGGATTTCTTTTATCCTCTAAATTTTGTTAACACCTTTGGAAATAGGCATTTTTTACCAATACATCAATGGTTTGGCAAACATAAAAATACAGAACTTGCACAATTTCAACACATGCAAACATATAAATACAACACTTCAAGTATAAAAACCCTAATTTAAGGTAATCGGTATACCTAAATCACCCAGAGACTTTGAACGCAGATCAAAATAAGTTAGAGATGAAATCAACTAAATAAAACCTAAATGATGAAGCCCTAACTACCTGTAATTGTCCTAAACGATCCAAATTGGAGGTGTAAAGTTCGTAAAATAGGAGCAATCGAAGGTTTATAGTTTGTAACCTGAGGAAGAGTAGCAATCAGAGGCGTTCTTGGACGGATTTCGTGGAGAGCGAAACGGACAGAAGGAGGAGTACTGGAGAAATTTGTTTTGGGGGGAAGTATTTCGTGAATGGGGACACTGTCGCGCCAAATTTTCACTAAGCTGTAGCAAGGATCAGCTTGAACCGTTGGATTAATCAACATCTACGGTTATTTATTTGTTTAAACTGATAACGCGGATCGCTGACCTGGCATGTATTTATGTAATGCAACACTTTGAACTGGTGTTGCAAGGATCGGCAAGAACCGTTGGATTAATCAACATCTACGGTTATTTATTTGTTTAAACTGATAACGCGGATCGCTGACCTGGCATGTATTTATGTAATGCAACACTTTGAACTGGTGTTGCAAGTCACAGCACAAGAATTTCAACCGCAACACTGTGTTCACATCTAATGCAACAACAAATGAATGTTGTTGCAGAAGATCAAAGAATGCATAGCTTTCGCCACACTTTTCATGCAACGCACACAAATTAGTGTCGAATATGCCCACTTTTGTAGTAGTGTCGCCAATACTAGGCTCTACAATCAAAATCGAAAAGTGTCGTACAAGAAATTGGATTTCCGTAAATGACCGAGGCTTTCTTGCCATCCCTACATTGAATCCAAGACTCGAAAGGAAATCAATCGACATGCATTCAACTTTGACATTGAATCCAAGACTCGAAATAGTGATTCCATATCGACATGCACTCAATGTTAACATCTGTTACTCCTTTTTGGGGCCTATCTGGTGTCCTACACAGCTCTCAGTGGAGAATCACCCTTATCGGTGCTCCCAGATCATATAGATCCTTCACAGCTCTCATTGGAGAATCACCCTTATCGGTGCTCCTAGATACCAGATTCATTCTTGTTGTTTACTTACCTAGAAACCTTCACAGCTCTCAGTGGAGAATCACCCCTATTGGTGCTCCCAGATCGTATAGATCCTTCACAGCTCTCATTGGAGAATCACCCTTATCGGTGATCCCAGATACCAGGTTCACTCTTGCCGTTTATTATTCGGCCTCAATTATTCACGGGTTGTGAAACTCGTTGAAATCACGTCTCGACATACAAAGCTATGCTATATGAAAGCTATGCTTTGATCATCATCAACAAGGCTCTACTTTTCAACAAAAGTCTTAATGCATGCACTCGGCATACCACATTGTCAATCCATACAGTACCATTGATTTCCACCTATATATAACCTCTAAGCTCGTACGTCTCATAGAAAGGTGTTAAGCAAGAGAATAAATTCTCCGCCACCAAACATATATATATATATATATATTTAGCAAAGATCAACGAATACAGTATAAAGGAATACAATGTCAGACATACCATCCATTTTGCAAGTCCGTTCTGGGTCTGAACGAAACCGGAGGCACCTTATTCCTCGTCCCATATGTCCAATACAGGAGAGAGGCCCTCGCATATCACATCGATATCCAAGTTTGTCTAGACGATCACCACTTATTACCTTGTCTTGGGTGTACCGCCCAATCAAGACATCAGTAATCATCCAAACGATGCGAAGATCTCTGGTCTTCAACCACCGTCTTTATCATCGACTTATCGTCGAATCAGTTATTCAGAATAGGATAAACCCGGTCTTTTCGAATAACCTGCGTATATTATAAACAAGTGCTACACAAACGCAACATACGCTTATCCCAATCTAGAATATTATTTTATTCAAATATTCTTTTCACAATTTAAACAAAATTAAGGTTTTCCAAACTAGTCAGGATTAGCGAACCTTACCGAAGAAATCATTTATTTTATTTCCCAATCCCAACCTATTCATCCCATGAAGCAAAACTGGTAATACTCCATTTTCGTTCCTTTCCCAAATTTGATAATTTAAATTATCACATTCTCATTTCAGTCTAATTAAAGATTCATTAAAACTCCACTTAGTTTTAATCTCCCTAAAAATCGATATTAATAATTATTCAAGTTTAGGAAATAAATCCAGTCTTTAACTAGGTTAAAGAACCAATGTCATTTAAAACACAGTTCTCGATAAATCCAAAATCACATTGCATTAATTGTGGAATATTCATGGAAAAACAAATCAATATATATAATCGATATTAATTTCCGTATCTGACTAATAATATAAATGGAATAACGGCAAAGCCTTTTAAATTTCATATATAGTAACTGTCTCCCTCCACAGATTCTCATTTTGATTATTACCAAATCGAATTCCATTCCATTCCAATTAAATATTAATTAATTGGAAACTATACTTTGGAAAATTTCCATTAAATCTTAATAAAAAGATTTATAAATTCCAAATCACATTTCACTGTTAGTCGGGTTAAAGAATGAATGTCATTAAAAACATAGTTCACAATAAACCCAATTCACATTCCTTTTCAATTCCAATTAAATGTTAATTAATTGCTAATTTTTCTCTAAATCTTAATTAAAATATTTATCCTTTTCACACGGGGTTTAAGAATGCTGTTATTTAAGACACCATTCATGACAAACACAAAATCCAATTCTTTTATTCAATTCCAATTAAATATTTATTAATTAGAAAACTTCACCAAATCTTAAATTAAAGATTTATTCTTTCCTCTACTGGGTTTAAGAATAGTGTTAATAAAGACATCATTCACGACAAACCCAAAATCCAGTTTGATATCAAATACAAGGCTCTGACGAGAAATTATATCGGCTTATATTCAATATCGAATTCTGAAACCAACGGATATCGTGTTGGAAATAACGATATCTGTATCTTTCAAATTCCCATAACAATATCCGTATAATTACGGAATCCAATACCGAAATATTCTGAAGATTATTTCTATTCAAATCCATTCCAATTCATACATTGGAATATTCTGATTATATTAAAACCATTTCAATCCAATTAATTTATTTAAAAATATTGGATTATCCTTTCTAGTTAATAACTATTTCATTTCGATAAAAATATATTTTTATCTTCTCAAATATGGAATTTTTCATCCCAATTCTTTCCAAATCATTTACTATGATTTTACACAAATTATTAATATTTTTAGTAATTTTATCAGGGCTCGTACAGTCGATTTCCATAAATGGTCATCGAACTGCACTTACAGCGACCTTTTCCGAATTTGATTTGGACATAATTCCAAATCCAACCGTTAGATTTCAAATCTCTTGCTTTTGTTGGAAAGCTCTTTTCGATACAAACCCAACGGTTCCGATTTTAGGAGAATCCGACGGTCGGATCTCCTGTAATGTCAATTCAAAGTTAATGGTCGAAATTCGCGAATGGGCGCAGCGCGGTGCGTTCTATTCAGGCCATTAATATATATAACATATATATTATATATATATTCGTCAATTTCCATTTAAAACTTATTTTATAAATCGTTTTAAATTCATTTTGAAAATGATTCTAAGTTCATTTTCAATTTTATATCAAAATTGAATACGCCCTTTCATTATAACATTAATGATAATATTTTCAAAACGTTAGATTTTGAAGTCATTTCCTTTGAGATATTCATTATAAAAATGAGTAAAATCGATATAAATATCATTCGCGTCCAAATGACGCATAACTGATCAACAAGGCTAAATATCTTTTAATATTTTCGTGTCCATCCAAAATCGGACATCAAAATCAGATTTTGGTTCTTTTCTGAATATTATTTTAAAATATTCATTATTTTAAAATATTCATTATTTCTGAACTGGAATCAAACACAATCAATTACCATATAATATTATTTATATGGATTTCATAGAACATATGAATACAACAATAATGATACACAATCAACCATCATCCAGAGTGAAATTTACAACTGTATGAGCGTTAAAAATAAATAATTAATGCTCATCATAGCCTATCAACTCATCGTTTGACATACAACTAAATATTGGGATTAGTGTATGCCCAATATCATCCCACAACCTGTGTGGGGTTTTCAAACAACAAATACAGATTTTTATTTGTGCAGTTGGGCGATGTGTAAAATTTATCGTCCCAATCCATATCAGTAAAATGGGTGTACCTAAACAAATTGTCCGATTTGTAAATGAATATTTATTTTATTCATATACACGTTAAAAATTATATTTTTAACGATAAAATATTTATTCAATACATGAATATTTTATTTTCCATTTCACATCACAATCACAATCAATTTTCACAACACATTACAATCAAACAAGTCGTCCATGGTCTGTGGACGACGGTGTCAGGAGCTACTAAGCCCCATCTGCATCCTAGTATATATTTAACTAGAAAACAAGATTAGAGTAAGAAGTTCTCACCTTGGGTTTCACTCCTCCATTCTTTATTTCTGAACGGTTTGGATTTGGATTCATTTCCAGTCGGTTCCATCGCAATCTGTTTCACATGATTTTTATATTAAAAATCACATTTTTATTCTTATACTGCTCATATAAAAATCTCATTTTTATACCGCTATTCATATGATAAGATCATATTTTTATTTCAAGTCTATATATATATAAATCATATTTTTATTTTGCTAATCTTATTTTTGTTTACGCTGCTTCATTTTAAAAATTAAATTTTTATTCTTTGCTTCATTATAAAAATCAAATTTTTATTTCCTACTTCATTATAAAAATCAAATTTTTATACTCTACTTCATTATAAAAATCAAATTTTTATATCATTGTTATATATAAAAACAATATTTTTATTTTAAAGTTATATATATAATAAAACTCACTTCTTTATAATTAAAAAAACAGAAAGAAAAAGGGGAAAAACTCATAACTTTTTAGGGTTCTGGTCTCCTGAGAGCTCGCTGGTCTACTGCAGGTGGGGGGTGGTCAGTGGCGTCGCGCTTGCAGGCCAAAGGGGAGGCGGGGCTGACCATGGAAGTGGTTTCAGAACGAAGGCGGCGGGTTTTCTTTAGTGGGTTTGGGGGTTTATAGGAGAGAAGGCGCGAGGGGAGGGAGGAGGAGAGGAAGGGGTGCTGCGGCCTTGGAGGCCAGCGGCGCGGCGGGCGGCGCCTCTGAAATGGCGACGACATGCTGAAAAAGGGTGGAGCGGCGTGGGTTGTACGAGATCGGGGGGTGGGGTGGGGTGGGGTGGGTGGGCTTTGGGGATCTGAACGGAAAAAGGAAGAGAGGAGGGCGTCAGAGGGCCGGAGGGGGAGGTGCGCTGTCGATCGGCTGCAGGCTGGGGTTCGAGGCGACTGCAGAATAGAGGGTGGCGAGCTGAGGAAGAGAGGCAATGGGATTTCAACTGAAAAGCGGCGGGTTTGGGTTCTGAAGGGATTTAGGGTTAAGCCCATGTATATATTTTTATTTTATTTATCAAAAAGTTTCTTATCCATTCGAATTCCAAATCTAACCCACCGACTGTCGTCCCCAGCTAATTGCCCCCATTCCGATCGAAATGGGATATACCCCGCAAGCCAATTTGACTGTTACGATCAGTTTCCATTCAAATTAAAATATAAATCAATGTATATTCAATTTGAACATACATTTTAATTTAACGAGGTCACATACTGACTCCAAAAATTCTAGAAAAAATATTTCTAGCTTCGTATTGATGATACGGTCCTAATAAAACTAATTTCGTCGAATTTGGAGACCGTTTGAAAAATGGTCAATTTTCGGTTAATCCAATTCAAACTGAAATTGACAAAATACGTTTTCTTTTGCCACGCTCACATATTGATTCAAAAAATTAAAAAATTGAAATCTAGCAATAACTTGACATTATGGATCCAACAAAAGTGGTTTCATCGAAAATGGAGGTCGTTTGCAAAATGGCTATTTTTAAGGGCCATATATATAATATATTAAAAATATATATAAATTTCACAACGACTATTCTGAATTTTAAACTAGACATAATTTTTAACTTATAAAACGAAATCTCGGTTTCTTACATCCGTTAGAAAGATATTGTTAAACAGATTCAAGTATTTCTTGTTTCGTCCAGTTCTGACTTATATTGAATTCTGTATATTCATTTGAAATTTGAAATCGAATTTTCAAACTGCCGTACCATTTCAGGCTCGTTTTATAATTAAAATAAATTTATACGTTCTAACTTCGGTGGAAATAAATTTCTAGTCGCTATTATTTAAAATAAACCATTTTTAATATTCAAAATCCATTAAATTTGCTAAACTAAAATTTTTAATTTGGTTCCGATTTTCCTGGTTATTACAATCTCCCCCACTTAGAATCTTATCGTCCTTGAAAAGGAACGGAGCTGAAAGTTGTTTTACTAATCAACTCAACTTTCATTCTTCAACTTTTCAGTTTCTACGAATTTTCTAATTTTTCGAAAAATTTCGCCATAACCTCCTTTGTACGGGGAGACCTTCAAAACCTCAACTAGCCACGCAGGGCCCTCATCGTCCAAAAAGAAAGAGAAAAAGGCAAGCGGCTAGCCAATCGGCTCATAAAATCATCCAAACCCAAGAAATTAGTAAACATGTACCTATTTGTCGGGCATACAATTTTATTCCTCTTCTCTAGCCTCCTTGCAATGTCCTGTTCAATGTATATGCATGCAATTTCAATCAATTTTCAAATTAGTTCAATATTTTGATTCAATCTAGCTACATTTCTCTTATTGGTATTATTATTCCAATATTTTATATCAATCAAACTAATAATGAAACAACACAACCAACAATCAATTTGTGAATTAGCTCTTCAAATCCATAATTTTTATATATGCAAAAATCATATTTTTGGTCCCAAATCACAACAATATATCCTATCTAGTATTGGTTCTCACACCAGTCAATTGGAAATATATAGATATCCCACTTTCGAAACTCGAAAATAACACTGATGATTGGGCCTCATCATCAGAATCATCCCCGGGCGACTAGAGTGTGATTCTACACCTATCTAGTATATTAAAACTTTGAATATACGTTTGCAAGGCGTATATGCAAAATCTTTATATACTCGATTGTCCAAATCAGTTTAAAATAAAATATTCAAATAAGTTTAGTAAGGTTAAAATTTTCAAAACAAAATTTGTTTTCATTTTGTTTTTAAAAATAATTCTTCATACTCGTTCTAGGATACTACTGATCCCATCTCTAACGTGTTATTCTCATTAGATATTACTAATCCAATCTCTGATGAACTCTTTCGTACGGTTCTAATGTGTCTTGTTCTCGAGCTCTGTAAACCAAAGCTCCGATACCACAATGAAATGACCCAAACTTCCCCGTAAAGGAGAGCCCGAATTGAGTTGGAAACATGGCAAATCAGAACACAAACAGAAGAACATTTCATTGTTATTATAACAATTTACATCAAAGTACAAGAATATACCAGAGTATGAATAAACAAATATATATTTGATAAATATAAGAGATTTAAATTACATTTAAAGATATAGCAGCGGAAAAATAATACATAACACAACTGTACGAAATACACGGATACAGAGCTTTCCATATATAGCTCCAGTTTTAAACCAGGATCCTGTACGAATAAATCTGCAAAACCAAAACTCCTAGCTGCCCATGTGGAAAATAGGGGCACTCAGAGTTTAGGTTAAAACAATAAACTCCAGGTCAGTCATGGGACTGGTGTGAGAACTCAAAACAATTACTAAATCTTTACTTTAAAATATAAAGTAAATCAAGGGACCACGCCGTATAACATGGAATGGGTTTCCTCCCAAGAATACCAGTGCATTAAACAAACAACGCAATGTTTTTTTTGGAAAAATGAAGCTATTATAAGACCCAGGTCCCATCACATAATGCAACGCAAGCCAGGTGTAACACCCCACCTCCGTTAAGGACACTCACAAAGGGAATGCCTTAACTTTGGTGGAGCATTTTAGTAAACAGAACAGAAAATTTCAAGACAGATAAACAATACTTGAGAAATTATAACTTTATTATAGTGGAAAACAGAAATCAGTATGGTTACATCTTTACCAAAACCTCAAGTACATAAATATCAGCCTTGTTCAGAAAGTCATCAGAGTACAAAACTTTAAAATCATAATCCCCACAGAATATGCCATAAGAAGTTAAGCCATACTTTACGCACTTCAAGTACTTCAAGTAGAAGAAATCCGGATCAAGCTAAAGTATTCCCTCCTTGAAAAACCTGGGGAGGGGGGGGGGGACGGAAGAAAAGGGGCGAAAACAAGCAAGGTCAGACATAAAGTCTGGCAAGTCCAGTGACTTTCAGCATATGAACAGATAATAATAATCATGGCATGCAAATAAAACTGCATGAGAGATAACGGTAACAGGAGTAGAAGATATACTTAGGTTAAACAGAACAAACAGAATGATATAAGCTATTACTTTTCGCTTCTCTGCACTAATACTAGTATAACAGGATTAGGTGTCACCCCAATGTCTAAACTGAAACAGAAACGGGAACAGAATAATTTCCACAGAAGAGAATGCTAGTAATGGGCCTTTACCACCCCAATAGAAAGTACAGAAACAGAATGCTAATATTGGGCCTTTACCACCCGAACAGAAGGTACAGAAACAGAAACAAATTAATCCCTACGGAAACAGAATGTAGAATTAGGTGTACACTAGTAAATGGGCCTTTACCACCCCAACAGACGGTACCACGCAAAAACAGACAGGTGTTACCACCCAACAGAAACAGACGGTACCAACAGAAAAAGACAGAACTAAGTGTACCCTAAAACCCTACCCCAAGCGATCGGCTCCCTAATACATAAATACCCTGTGTCGGCCCCACAGTAGGGTGTATCACTCCCTAAAGTGACAACCAATTGGCACAGACCTATTTACAGATGTCACGGCGTCTTACATCCTCAGAGGCAGACCGGGATCCATGCACGCACATGAACCGGTTGGAACGCACCATCAACACCCCTCGCCATTATCAGAATGAACCGCTTATAATTAGTTCAGTAAGCGTGCCCGGACCGTACCTAATGTTGTGTCAAAGTTTTGATACCAGAAAGAGTTACTGACTAATATGGGTCCCAAACAACATATGACACAAGTAATTTCCCTCCTAAACTTATGTCCCCAGACTAACAGATTTCAGATTTACTTGTTTACAAGTTCAGACATACAGAGTTCAGATCAACTAGTTCACAGAACAGACAAGTTTTCAGACTAACGGATCAGATATACAAATTTAACAGATTTACAGATTTGTCTAACTTTGTAATTGGGCCTACAGATTCACAAAACGGGTTTGTTAAATTCATTAGTCCTATTGGTTTAACCCTATCCACCCAACACGTTTTAGACATCATATTTATCCCAGATTTGCATTAATTAAATATTAATGCACAGACCTCTCACATTAGGTCGGTAGCTTGTGGCCGCTGGATATGCCGGGCGGTTCCGGGCAGAATTCTTCCACAAGCCAGATCTAATCTCGTGTCTAAGCATATTTTAGTTATGCCTACGACCTCTCACATTAGACTGGCAGTTTGCAGTCGCTGGTTAAGCCGGTTGGTTCCGGGCAGGCTTCTACCGCAAACAGAGCCTAACCTCGTGTCATAGCCAATTCATTCCGATACAGATTTTTCAGATATCAGACTAATTCTGTTTATTTAATAGATTAAACTTCTTCACAGGATACAACAGATTAATCAAATTTCCATGGTTTACTAAATCTTAGGTCGAGCCTGTGAATTTCCATACCCAGATTACCATTTTCTAGTTTTCAACAGATCAGACAATTCAACAGGTGGCAGATCTAGCAGTTAAAGCGATTCAACAGATTTTGCAGATAACAGATTAAGCAGTTTAGGCAATTCAACAGATTTAGTAGATAACGGATTAGGTAATTTAACAGATTTAGCAGATAACAGATTTAGCAGATTATATATAACATATCTTGCCTAATCATAAATTTAGCCTAAACTCACTTGCCAAATCAGGGTCATAATTCATAATACCACATATGCTCCTAATTTTTTGTTAAACATTACACAGTACAGAATATTCTCCATAAATCACGATAAACAATATGAATTATGCCAAATTATAGCCTATGATGCCAGATATCCAAAAACCCTTATTTAGGCGCATTCATATTAATAGTTATCCTGTTTTTGTATATGTCTTTACGCCTAAGTCACATATTCCTTTTTCAAGTCATGAATTTTTACATAAAGAATATGTCCAAATATCTAGATTTTTAAACTATAACATGTAGTATGTCCTCAACATGCATTATCATTCATGCATAACATGTTGTAAATTATCTTTAAACTCTAACATCAGACCTTGATTTAAAACATGCATTATGTCCCCAAGTTTCAAGTTGTCCTACAATTCCCCTTCTCCCAAATCACAGATCATCGTACCTAGTATGAATAGATCTAGATCTAACATATGTTTATTTCTCAAATTAACTATAGATTTAGATTACAACATGTACTATGTATCTAAACTAGTTTCATGTTTACGGTTAAATCTACGCCCCGAATCCCAAGTCATATGTCCAATATATTTTATGCCTCAATCTCAAGTCATATGTTAAATATGCCACATGTCCAATTATATGCCTCAGATTTTATGTCATGTCCTCGAATCAGTCCTGTCCAATTATGCAGCATTCATTATTTGTCCCAAACATTTTAGCGTTCGTGCGTTAATCTCTTATGAGATTTGGCTCAGGCTCGTGGTAGCCTGGCTATAGAACAGAAAGAAGAAAGAGATACAGAATAAGATAGATCTAAAAAGAACAGAATAGACATAATCTCAGATTTAGATTTACAATTCAAGTCACAATCATAATTAGCGTTTATATCGGAAAATAACTTTACATGCCTTTCGTGGTTTAAGAAAGGAAATAAACTAGTGTTGATGCAGAAAGGCTGAATTACTCTTCTTTAATTGTTGTTGAAGCTCTAAACTTTGATTTGAGATTTGATTTAGCTTTTAATTTTATTTAGGTTGGAAGAAAATGCATCAGTCCAAGTTTTGATTTCAGCAGAGTAGCGACGGCATTTTTATTTTTAATTAGAACAGAGGCAGAGTATAGAAATAATGAAATTGTGTAGAGAAAATGAGGCTAGGGGGCTGTTTATATAGGATTAGGCGGACGAATCTAGACAGAAAACGAGACCAGATACATCAGAATGAATCAGGTTCAAAAACTGGGTTTCGGGAGCAGGTCGACCCCCATGTCGACACTTTGGTCGACCTGGCCCCTGGGAGGTCGACACTATGGTCGACCCCCAGGTCGACCTGATCCATGGGCGGGAATTTTCCCGCCTAGCCTGTTCTGGGATTTTGAATTTGAATTTGAATTTTCGAGCTGTTTTCGATTCTGAAAATCTCTGAAACTTCGGAGGGCCATATCCCCCTCATACAGACTCTGTTTCTCGAAAACTCGGACTCGTTTCCAAGAAGAATTTCGAGACGAACGCAATGGCGCAACCCGTTTCCCTTGATTCTTATTTTAAATTAATTATTCTTTGATTTGTTATTTATACGTTCACAGAAAATACGGGGTGTTACATTCTCCCCTCCTTAAAGGATTTCGTCCCCGAAATCTTCAAGTTAAGAAGAATATGTCCTACCATCCAGTCATCCATCTACTCTACCATCATCTACAAGCATCCATTGTCCTTAGAAAACTTCTAATGTTGTATGAACATATGCAAAAGTGTGTGTATATGTTCCTTATCTAATGCAAAGATCAGGCGGTCCACTGATTCAGTTGACCTCCTTAATGCGAATTATGTCAGTGCCATGAGTCCAACATGTATGCAATTTTCCTATTTGATCCATATCATTCTTGTATGAGTGACAACCATTCATTCGTATGCAACATCCATGTGATGAGTCAATCATTTTACATCCACAAAAATTGAGAATGCTCACACATCCATATGTAGTGTGAGAGTGTTTTCGAGCCGATCTACTGCCTAGTGTGTGTATATGCATCCATGAGCAACCACTAGAAACCACTTGCATCCACTTGCAACCATCAAACATAACATGTCTCAAACACATGTTTACACCCATTAGTTTTTACCTAAAGTTCAAGATTCAATCGATAGGATATAGTCGAATGATGGAAACAAGTACAGATAAAACAAAAACTTGGTTCCCATTAGACATTGGTTGAGAGACTAATTCCCCTAAGTATCAACACCGAAGACCGAAATCAACATCAGATTGACACCCAGAGGATTACCCTCTTTAGTCAATGTCAAAACTGGAAATCTTAACCTTTTCAGAAATATCCAGATGCTTACAGACTACTAGTACAGATCAGATTATCGAATGATTCTTAGAAAACTAAGCATGGGAAAATCCCACCAAATCCCTCAAAAACCTAGAATGTATGCATTACAATCGACTTGACGCCTAACACAGATACCCTCAAACCCCAACCAATCACTAACAGATGAGTCGTAACCCATATGGGGTTTGAGACCATAACCAGATCAGAAACAAGACTAGTATTAAAGTGCAGAGACTCGACTACAGAATCAGAATGCCATAATCGGAAAGAGCTCTAACTCAATAATCAGATACGGAAACTAAACTCTCTACGGAAATTTTCCTACTTCTATCCTATCCACCAACTATGAGAGCATTCGCCTGCCTTCCCGAAGTAGGTCATGTCCTCTGTCCTTGCCCCTGTTTCTTCGGGCAGTCCCTAGTGAAGTGTCCCATCTCACCACAGTTGAAGTGAGTGTCCTTCCTCTTTTCGGCAATCCTTGTTCAGACGAGTCGAGCTTCCACAAGTAAAGCACTTTTTCTCCTTCTTATCTTCAGACTTTTCATCCTTCTTTTGTGTTTCCTTTTAGCCTCCTTTGTGAACCAAGTCCATATCCATGAGTTTCTCATCCTTGGTTTGTGCTCCTTAGCCAAACTCCCTCATTCTCATCTTTACTATCTGTGTGTAACACATTGACAAGTCCCTTGAAAGCAGCCTCCATCGCATGGAAAATCCTATAAAGCTCGAAAGAAAATTAGCCGTAGGTGAGACTACTGCGGCTACAGATGGAAGTCGGGCGCTTATTTGCCCTTTGACTGGTGTCGTAGTCTTATCAAGCCTACAGAACCATGCTGCGATGAGGTTAACTTCCAGAAAGCCGGGAGCCCCGGAGAAAGAAGGAAACAAAGATTCAAACAGAGGATCAAAAGATAGATATATGGATTTTGTGGATTATGTTTTTCAAAAATAAGCTTTACTTTTGAAAATAACTTCCTTTTTAAAACCTTTTTGAAAATAGTTTTCAAAAACTTTACCCAATCTGGTAACCTTCAGCTCTGATACCAAGTGTAACACTCCACCTCCGTTAAGGACACTCATAAAGGGAATGCCTTAACTTTGGTGGAGCATTTTAGTAAATAGAATAGAAAATTTCAAGACAGATAAACAATACTTGAGAAATTATAACTTTATTACAGCGGAAAACAGAAATCAGTATGGTTACATCTTTACCAAACACTCAAGTACATAAATATCAGTCTTGTTCGGAAAGTCATCAGAGTACAAAACTTTAAAATCATAATCCCCACAGAAGATGCCATAAGAAGTTAAGCCATACTTTACGCACTTCAAGTACTTCAAGCAGAAGAAATCCGGATTAAGCTAAAGTATTCCCTCCTTGGAAAACCTGGGGGGGGGGAACGGAAGAAAAGGGGCGAAAACAAGCAAGGTCAGACATAAAGTCTGGCAAGTCCAGTGACTTTCAGCATATGAATAGATAATAATAATCATGGCATGCAAATAAAACTGGATGAAAGATAATGGTAATAGGAGTAGCAGATATACTTAGGTTAAACAGAAGAAACAGAATGATATAAGCTATTACTTTTCGCTTCTCCACACTAATACTAGTATAACAGGATTAGGTGTCTCCCCAATGTCTAAACTGAAACAGAAACGAGAACAGAATAATTTCCACAGAAGAGAATGCTAGTAATGGGCCTTTACCACCCCAACAGAAAGTACAGAAACAGAATGCTAATAATGGGCCTTTACTACCCGAACAAAAGGTACAGAAACAAAAACAGATTAATCCCTATAGAAACAGAATGTAGAATTAGGTGTACACTAAATGGGCCTTTACAACCCCAATAGACGGTACCACGCAGAAACAGATAGGTGGTACCACCCAACAGAAACAGACAGAACTAAGTGTACCCAAAAACCCTACCCCAAGCGATCGGCTCCCTAATACATAAATACCCTGTGTCGGCCCCATAGTAGGGTGTATCACTCCCTAAAGTGACAACCAATTGGCACAGACCTATTTACAGATGTCACGGCGTCTTACATCCTCAGAGGCAGACCGGGATCGATGCACGCACATGACCCGGTTGGAACGCACCATCAACACCCCTCGCCATTATCAGAATGAACTGCTTATAATTAGTTTAGTAAGCGTGCCCTGACCCTACCTACTGTTGGGTCAAAGTTTTGATACCAAAAAGCGTTTCTGACTAATATGGGTCCCAAACAACAGATGACACAAGTAATTTCCCTCCTAACCTTGTGTCCCCAGACTAACAGATTTCAGATTAACTTGTTTACAAGTTCAGACGTACAGAGTTCAGATCAACTAGTTCACAGATCAGACAAGTTTTCAGACTAACAGATCAGATATACGGATTTAACAGATTTACAGATTTGTCTAACTTTGTAATTGGGCCTATAGATTCACGAAACAGGTTTGTTAAATTCATTAGTCCAATTGGTTTAACCCTATCCACCCAGCATGTTTTAGACATCATATTTATCCCAGATTTGCATTAATTAAATATTAATGCACAGACCTCTCACATTAGGTCGGTAGCTTGTGGCCGCTGGATATGCCGGGCGGTTCCGGGCGGACTTCTGCCACAAGCCAGACTTAACCTCGTGTCTAAGCATATTTTAGTTATGCCTACGACCTCTCACATTAGACTGGTAGTTTGCAGTCGCTGGTTAAGCCGGTTGGTTCCAGGCAGGCTTCTACCGTAAACAGAGCCTAATCTCGTGTCATAGCCAATTCATTCCAATACAAATTTTTCAGATATCAGACTAATTCTGTTTATTTAACAGATTAAACTTCTTCACAGGATACAACAGATTAATCTAATTTCCATGGTTTACTAAATCTTAGGTCGAGCCTATGGATTTCCATACCCAGATTACCATCATCTAGTTTTCAACAGATCGGACAATTCAACAGGTGGCAGATCTAGCAGTTTAAGCGATTCAACAGATTTTGCAGATAACAGATTTAGCAGTTTAGGCAATTCAACAGATTTAGCAGATAACAGATTAGGCAATTTAACAGATTTAGCAGATAACAGATTTAGCAGATTATATATATCATGTCTTGCCTAATCATAAATTTAGCCTAAACTCACTTGCCAAATCATGGTCATAATTCATAATATCACATATGCTCCTAATTTTTAGTTAAACATTACGCAGTATAGAATATTCTCCATAAATCACGATAAACAATATGAATTATGCCAAATTATAGCCTATGATGCCAGATATCCAAAAACCCTTATTTAGGCGCATTCACATTAATAGTTATCCTGTTTTTGTATAGGTCTTTACGCCTAAGTTACATATTCCTTTTTCAAGTCATGAATTTTTACATAAAAGAATATGTCCAAAAATCTAGATTTTTAAACTATAACATGTAGTATGTCCTCAACATGCATTATCATTCATGCATAACATGTTGTAAATTATCTTTAAACTCTAACATCAGACATTGATTTAAAACATGCATTATGTCCCCAAGTTTCAAGTTGTCCTATAATTCCCCTTCTCCCAAATCATAGATCATCGTACCTAGTATGAACAGATCTAGATCTAACATATGTTTATTTCTCAAATTAACTACAGATCTAGATTAGAACATGTACTATGTATCTAAATTAGTTTCATGTTTACGGTTAAATCTACGACCCTAATCCCAAGTCATATGTCCAATATATTTTATGCCTCAATCTCAAGTCATATGTTAAATATGCCACATGTCCAATTATATGCCTCAGATTTTATGTCATGTCCTCGAATCAGTCATGTCCAATTATGCATCATTCATTATTTGTCCCAAACATTTTAGCATTCGTGCGTTAATCTCTTATGAGATTTGGCTCAGGCTCGTGGTAGCCTGGCTATAGAACAGAAAGAAGAAAGAGATACAGAATAAGATAGATCTAAAAAGAACAGAACAGACATAACCTCAGATCCAGATTTACAATTCATGTCACAATCATAATTAACGTTTATATCGGAAAATAACTGTACTTGCCTTTCGTGGTTTAAGAAAGGAAATAAACTAGTGTTGATGCAGAAAGGTTGAATTACTCTTCTTTGATTGTTGTTGAAGCTCTAAACTTTGATTTGAGATTTGATTTAGCTTTTAATTTTATTTAGGTTGGAAGAAGATGCATCAGTCCAAGTTTTGATTCCAGCAGAGTAGCGACGGCATTTTTATTTTTAATTAGAACAGAGGCAGAGTATAGACAGAATGAAATTGTGTAAAGAAAATGAGGCTAGGGGGCTGTTTATATAGGATTAGGCGGACGAATCTAGATAGAAAACGAGACCAGATACATCAGAATGAATCAGGTTCAAAAACTGGGTTTCGGGAGCAGGTTGACCACCAGGTCGACACTATGGTCGACCTGGCCCCTGGGAGGTCGACACTATGGTCGACCCCTAGGTCGACCTGGTCCATGGGTGGGAATTTTCCCACCCAGCCTGTTCTGGGATTTTGAATTTGAATTCGAATTTTCGAGCTGTTTTCGATTCTGAAACTTCAGAGGGCCATATCTCCCTCATACGGACTCCGTTTCTCGAAAACTCGGACTCGTTTCCAAGAAGAATTTCGAGACGAACGCAATGGTGCAACCCGTTTCCCTTGATTATTATTTTAAAAATTAATTATTCTCTAATTTGTTACTTATACGTTCATAGAAAATACGGGGTGTTACACCAGGGGATAGGGTTTTCCCTTATAGTAGCCAAACATGCTTAGTACGTTTAAAATAAATCATTTCATACTATAATAAGTGTATAGTGTCAACACAACTTCAAATATAAATGTATCAATCATATACGGTATGTGTACCATATATCATATCGCCAATACTAGGCTCTACAATCAAAATCGAAATGTGTCGTATTGGAAATTGGACTTACGTAAATGACCGAGGCTTTCTTGCCATCCCTACATTTAATCCAAGACTCGAAAGGAAATCAATCGACATGCATTCAACTTTGACATTGAATCCAAGACTCGAAATAGTGATTCCATATCGACATGCACTCAATGTTAACATCTGTTACCCCTTTTGGGGCCTATCTGGTGTCCTTCACAGCTCTCAGTGGAGAATCACCCTTATCGGTGCTCCTAGATCATATAGATCCTTCACAGCTCTCATTGGAGAATCACCCTTATCGGTTCTCCCAGGTACCAGATTCATTCTTGTCGTTTATTTACCTGGCACCCTTCACAACTCTCAGTGGATAATCACCCCTATCGGTGCTCCCAGATCGTACAGATCCTTCATAGCTCTCATTGGAGAATCACCCTTATCGGTGCTCCCAGATACCAGGTTCACTCTTGTCATTTATTATCCGGCCTCAATCATTCACGGGTTGTGAAACTCATCGCAGTCACGTCTCGACATACAAAGCTATGCTATATGAAAACTATGCTTTGATCATCATCAACAAGGCTCTGCTTTTCAACAAAAATCTTGAACCATGCACTCGGCATACCACATTGTCAATGCATACCGTGCCACTGATTTCCAGCTATATATAACCTCTAAGCTCGTATGTCTCAGAGAAGGGTGTTAAGCAAGAGAATAAATTCTCCGCCATCAAACTTATATATATATAGCAAAGACCAACGGATACAGTATAAAGGAATACAATGTCAGACATACCATCCATTTTGCAAGTCCGTTCTGGGTCTGAACGAAATCGGAGGCACCTAATTCCTCATCCCATATGTCCAATACAGGAGAGAGGCCCTCACATATCACATCGATCTCCATGTACATATGGACGATCACAACTTATTACCTTGTCTTGGGTGTACAGCCCAATCAAGACATCAGTAATCATCCAAACGGTGTGAAGATCTCTGGTCTTCAACCACCGTCTTCATCATCGACTTATCGTCGAATCAGTTATTCAGAGTAGGATAAACCCGGTCTTTTCGAATAACCCGCGTATATTATAAACAAGTGCTACACAAACACAAAATACGCTTATCCCAATCTAGAATATTATTTTATTCAAATATTCTTTTCACAATTTAAACAAAATTAAGGTTTTCCAAACTAGTCAGGATTAGCGAACCTTACCGAAGAAATCATTTATTTTATTTCCCAATCCCAACCTATTCATCCCATGAAGCAAAACTGGTAATACTCCATTTTCGTTCCTTTCCCAAATTTGATAATTTAAATTATCACATTCTCATTTCAGTCTAATTAAAGATTCATTAAAACTCCACTTAGTTTTAATCTTCCTAAAAATCGATATGAATAATTATTCAAGTTTAGGAAATAAATCTGGTCTTTAACTAGGTTAAAGAACCAATGTCATTTAAAACACAGTTCACGATAAATCGAAAATCACATTCCATTAATTGTGGAATATTCATGGAAAAACAAATCAATATATATAATCGATATCAATTTCCGTATCTGACTAATAATATAAATGGAATAACGTCAAAGCCTTTTAAATTTCATATATAATAACAGTCTTCCTCCACGGATTCCCATTTTGATTATTACCAAATCGAATTCCATTCCATTCCAATTAAATGTTAATTAATTGGTAACTTTACTTTGGAAAATTTCAATTAAATCTTAATAAAAAGATTTATAAATTCCAAATCACATTTCATTATTAATCGGGTTAAAGAATGAATGTCGTTAAAAACACAGTTCACAATCAACCCAATTCACATTCCATTTCAATTCCAATTAAATGTTAATTAATTGGTAATTTTTCTCTAAATCTTAATTAAAAGATTTATCCTTATCACACGGGGTTTAAGAATAGTGTTATTTAAGACACCATTCATGACAAACCCCAAATCCAATTCTTTTATTCAATTCCAATAAAATATTAATTAATTGGAAAACTTCACCAAAACTTAAATTAAAGATATATTCTTTCCTCTACCGAGTTCAAGAACAGTGTTAATAAAGACACCATTCACGACAAACCCAAAATCCAATTTGATATTAAATACAAAGCTCTGAATAGAAATTATATCGGCTTATATTCAATTTCAAATTTTGAAACCAATGGATATCGTATTGGAGATAACGATATCTGTATCTTCCAAATTCCCATAATAATATCCGTATAATTACGGAATCCAATACCGAAATATTCCGAAGATTATTTCTATTCAAATCCATTCCAATTCATACATTGGAATATTCTGGTTATATTAAAACCATTTCAATCCAATTAATTTATTTAAAAATATTGGATTATCCTTTCTAGTTAATAACTAGTTCATTTCGATAAAAATATATTTTTATCTTCTCAAATATGGAATTTTTCATCCCAATTCTTTCCAAATCATTTATAATGATTTTACACAAATTACTAATATTTTTAATAATTTTATCAAGGCCCGTACAGTCAATTTCCATAAACGGCCATCGAACTGCACTTACAGCGACCTTTTCCAAAATTGATTTGGACATAATTCCAAATCCAACAGTTAGATTTCAAATCTCTTACATTCGTTGGAAAGCTCTTTTCGATACGAACCCAACGGTTCCAGTTTTAGGAGAATCCGACGGTCAAATCTCCCGTAATGTCAATTCGAATTCAATGGTCGAAATTTGCGAACGATCGCAGCGCGGTGCGTTCTATTCTGGCCATTAATATATATAATATATATATATTATATATATTTTCGTCGATTTCAATTTATAACGTATTTTATAAATCATTTTAAATTCGTTTTAAAAACGATTCTAACTTCATTTTCAATTTTATATCAAAATTGAATATGCCTTATCATTATAACATAAATGATAATATTAACAAAACATTAGATTTTGAAATCATTTCCTTTTCGATATTAATTATAAAAATGAGTAAAATCGATATAAATATCGTTCGCATCCAAATGGCGCATAACTAATCAACACAGCTTAATATCTTTCAATATTTTCGTGTCCATCCAAAATCGGACATCAAAATCAGATTTTGGTTCTTTTCTGAATATTATTTTAAAATATTCATTATTTTAAAATATTCGTTATTTCAAAATATTCATTATTTCTGAACTGGAATCAAACACAATCAATTACCATATAATATTATTTATATGGATTTCATAGAACACATGTATACAACAATAATGATACACAATCAACCATCATCCAGAGTGAAATTTACAACTGTATGAGCGTTAAAAATAAATAAATAATGCTCATCACAGTCTGTCAACTCATCGTTTGACATACAACTAGATATTGGGATTAGTGTATGCCCAATATCATCCCAAAACCTATGTGGGGTTTTCAAACAACAAAACGGGTTTTCAAGCAACAAACACAGATTTTTATTTATGCAGTTGGGCGACGTGTAGAATTTATCGTCCCAATCCATATCAGTAAAATGGGTGTACCTAAACAAATCGTCCGATTTGTAAATGAATATTTATTTTATTCATATACACGTTAAAAATTATATTTTGAACGCTAAAATATTTATTCAATACATGAATATTTTATTTTTCATTCCACATCACAATCACAATCAATTTTCACAACACATTACAATCAAATAAGTCGTTCATGGCCTGTGGACGACGGTGTCAGGAGCTACTAAGCCCCGTCTGCATCCTAGTATATATTTAACTAGAAAACAAGATTAGAGTGAGAAGTTCTCACTTTGGGTTTCCACTCCTTCATTCTTTATTTCTGAACGGCTTGGATTTGGATTCGTTTCCACTCGGTTCCATCGCAATCTGTTTCACACGATTTTTATATTAAAATCACATTTTTATTCTTATACTGTTCATATAAAAATCTCATTTTTATACCGCTATTCATATGATAAGATCATATTTTTATTTCAAGTCTATATATATAAAAATCGTATATTTATTTTGCTAATCATATAATAAAATCATATTTTTATTTGCGCTGCTTCATTATAAATATCAAATTTTTATTCTCTACTTCATTATAAAAATCAAATTTTTATTCTCTACTTCATTATAAAAATCAAATTTTTATACTCTTCTTCATTATAAAAATCAAATTTTTATATCATTGTTATATATAAAAACCATATTTTTATTTTAAAGTTACATATATATATATAATAAAAATCACTTCTTCATTATTAAAAGAAATCAGAAAGAAAAAGGGGAAAAACTCACAACTTTTTAGGGTTTTGGTCTCCTGAGAGCTCGCTGGTCTACTGCAGGGGGGGGTCAGTGGCGTCGCGCTTTCAGGCCAAGGGGGAGGTGGGGCTGACCGTGGCGGTGGTTTCAGAACGGAGGCGGCGGGTTTTCTTTAGTGGGTTTGGGAGTATAGAGGAGAAAAGGCGTGAGAGGAAGTGGAGGGGTGCTGCGGCCTTGGAGGCCAGCGACATGGCGGGCGATGTGTGACGACCCCAAACTTCCACGAGTGAAAGCGAGGGATAATCATTTTTGGAATACAACATAAATACAATAAAACAGAACACAGATACAATATAGCAAAGGAAATCCATAGAGTAATAACATTATAGCAGCGGAAAAATATAATGTCATCAATCACAGAAAATCCACAGTCACAGAAACTAAGCTATTACAACAAGTTTGCAGAAAAGAAATAAGTTTGATGTCTAAAAAGAAAAGAAAAGATGCCATAGAAACAAAGGTAAAAGTCTTCAAGCTCCAAGTCATCACCTCTTCTCCCAAGCAGAATCCAAGAGAGAGAAAATAAGCAGCTTCAAAGAAAAACTCCAAGCAAAGAAAGAACCTGTCTACTTGGCTGCCCGTGTAGAAGAGAGGCCACCCAAGTTTGCAAAAAGGTGAAACAAACTATGGGTCAGTCGTGGGACTGGTGTGAGAATTCTTAACTACAGTAACTATTAAAAATAAGGCAAATCCAAAAGACCACGCCGCTAACGCGGAACGGGTTTACTCTAAGGGACTGCCGTGCATAATTTAGAGTGTCATAATAAATGATTAAATAAGTCGTCAACAACGCAATGTCTTTTGAAAAATGGAACCACCATAAGACTCAGGTCCCATCACACAATGCAACGCACACCAAGAGGATAGAGTTTTACCTTATGGTGGTTAAACATGCTAAATACGCCAAATACGAAACTAATACTATTATTAGTGTATATGAAAACATTTCAAAATAAATGTATTAATCCTAGGAAGCATAGGTACCATATATTATGCCTCCGTACTAGTAATACAAATCAAATCCGTCGGGGTCGTATTGGAAATTTGGGTTTCCATCATGAGTCCAGGCTAGGGAGGACTCCTTACCGATTCGAGACACTCTAGTTAATGTCCCAGGATTACCCGCAGTTAACCCTTGGATCCTGCAGGGCCGGTCCTCACATACAGCTTAGAGGATTGGCAATTCCTAAGCACACGTTCCCCGGTCCTATAGGACCTATCCGAGGCGCCTCATTTCATCATCCTCCAAAAGTAAAATGACTACTAACTAGAAAGAAACGTGCTACTTTCCCTGCGTTCCCTTCCCCCTTTTTAGACTCTACCGGTTTGTGAGGCTCGTGAAGTCATGTTCTTCATACCACAAGGTTCTGCTTTTCAACAAGAAACATTGATCATTGCATCTTAGTATGCCACACCGTCACTCCATACCGTACTATTGATCGTCCGTCACTATATAAACGGGTGTTAAGTAGAGAATAAATTCTCTACCACCAATCGTTTATATATTAACTGAATATCAACAACATAATATTTTGTGGGGTACGATGTCAGACACACCATCCATTTATACCCATGCTCTAGGTCTGAACTAGGGTCAAACCCGTGAAATCAACACGTACGTTTGGGCAATTACCCCGACCCTTGAATTGGGAGCAAACCAATTCAGAGTCTTGATCGTTGTCCATTCGAGGGGAGATTTACGGTCTTCATGTGCCGTCTTCATACTTGAATTCTTGGAATCGTACGATCATTTGGAATGGGATTAACCCGGACTTTCCAAATAATCTGGCATTCATATATTTTGAGAAAAACATATTTCATAACGTTATTTTATTTTATAACGATTAATTCTTGCCTTAATTATTTAATATAATTAATTCCTTTATATATTCTTTTATTCAACATTATAAATAATGTTAATCTTACATACCGTATCATTTCTTTTATTTAACATTATAAATAATGTTAAACCTTACATACAGTTTCTTTTCTTTTATTTAACATTATAAATAATGTTAAACCTTACATACAGTTTCTTTTCTTTTATTTAACATTATAAATAATGTTAAACCTTACATACAGTTTCTTTTATTTAACATTATAAATAATGTTAAACCTTACATACAGTTTCTTTTCTTTTATTTAACATTATAAATAATGTTAAACCTTACATACAGTTTCTTTTCTTTTATTTAACATTATAAATAATGTTAAACCTTCCTACGGGGTGAAATCTCTTTTTATATACATTATGAATAATGTATATTCTTCCTACGGTCCAGTTCTTTAAATCTTAACATTATAAAATAGTGTAACTGTCATACGGTGAAATTTTCTTTTTATTAAACATTGTAAATGATGTTAAATTTATATACATTTCATTTTCTTTTTTAATAACATTGAAAATAACGCTAATATTACCTACGGTGTTTTTTTCTATTTATTAACATTGAAAATAATGTTAATATTACATGCGGTGCCTTTTCTATTTATATTTTACATACGATGCATTATTTCCATATTTTACATACAATGCATTATTTCCTAATCTTGACAAAATAATATGCATACATACAATGCATTATTTTACATACAATGCATTATTTTCTAACTTGACAAAATAATATGCATACATACAATGCATTATTTTCTAACTTTGACAAAATAATATGCATACATACAATGCATTATTTTACATACAATGCATTATTTTCTAACTTTGACAAAATAATATGCATACATACAATGCATTATTTTCTAACTTTGACAAAATAATATGCATACATACAATGCATTATTTTACATACAATGCATTATTTTCTAACTTTGACAAAATAATATGCATACATACAATGCATTATTTTCTAACTTTGACAAAATAATATGCATACATACAATGCATTATTTTATAACTTTGACAAAATAATATGCATACATACAATGCATTATTTTCATACAATGCATTATTTACTTATTTTACATATAATGCATTTTATGCTTTTTAACTTGACAAAAACGATGATATACATACAATGCATTTTCTATTTTTTCTAACATGACAAAATACTATTTTATGCAAAGCAAATTTCTATTTTTCTATCATGACAAAATACTATTTTATGCAATGCAAATTTCTTCTTTTCTAACATGACAAAATACTATTTTATGCAAAGCAAATTTCTATTTTTCTATCATGACAAAATACTATTTTATGCAATGCAAATTTCTATTTTTCTAACATGACAAAATACTATTTTATGCAATGCAAATTTCTATTTTTCTAACATGACAAAATACTATTTTATGCAATGCAAATTTCTATTTTTCTATCATGACAAAATACTATTTTATGCAATGCAAATTTCTATTTTTCTATCATGACAAAATACTATTTTATGCAATGCAAATTTCTATTTTTCTAACATGACAAAATACTATTTTATGCAATGCAAATTTCTATTTTTCTAACATGACAAAATACTATTTTATGCAATGCAAATTTCTATTTTTCTAACATGACAAAATACTATTTTATGCAATGCAAATTTTATTATAACACAAATTTGTTCATTCAACATACGGTGCTCTTTATTTAAGATAACACAAATTTGTTCATTCAACATACGGTGAAAATTTTCTATAATTAACACAAATGAATGTTAATCTCATACGGTTCATTTTCTTAGTACATAACATTAAAAATAATGTTAATGAATCATACGGTGACATTTTCATATTTAACAAAAATAAGTATCAATCAATCATACGGTAAATATTTTCATTTTTTACAAAATGCTATCTTATCATACGATACAAATTTATATTTTTATAACATGCCCAAAGATGTTATTTAACATACAATGCAAACTTATATTTTATAACATTAAATAAAAAAATGACAAAAATACCATTCACATACAATGCATTCTTATATGTTAAACATTAAATAAAAATGACAAAAATACTTTTATCTTAACATTAAAAATAATGCTAAATCATCCTTTCTTTTTATATAACAAAAATGAATGTTAATTTAATATGCATTCATTTCATTTTCAGTTAACATAAAAAAAAGTAAATGTTAATTTACCCTACAATACATTTTCCTTTTTATTAACATTAACAATAAATGTTAAATTTTTCATGCCTTACATTTCAAATTTATTAACACTAAAAATAAATGCTAATTTTCTTACAATGCATTTTCTATTTTATAACATGTCAAAATGTTACCTTTCATTCAATGCATTTTCAACATGACACGATGCTAGTTTAACATACAGTGTATTTTTATATTGTTAACATGACCAAATGCTAGTTGAACATACAGTGCAAATTATATTATTAACATGACAAAATTTTGTTTTTCATACAATGCATTTATCTAATTTTAATATGACAAAAAAAAAATGCTATTTTACATAGAATGCATATTTTCTATATAATATTAACAAAATGTTATTTTTCATACAATGCACATTTTCCTTACAGTGCATTTTATATTTATCACATGACAAAAATGTTATTCTTCATATCAATGCATTTTCATATTTACATATTTCTAATGTAAAATTAAACACCGTTTTTCATTGCAACTATATTTACAAATTTCAAATGTAAAATCTATCCATCTTATTAAATCAACAAAACATATACTTTTATATGTTTGCAATAAAAATGTGGTCTTTTGTTTATAACAACAAAATATATAACTTTTTATATAATCAATAAAAATATAATCTTTTTATAAAAACAATAAAATCTCTGACTTTTGTTTCATGTCATATTAACATCGTCCAACTTAAATTTCCTACCTCTATAGTGATTCAAGTTTTCATGTCATACACACATCGCTAATCTTATTTTTCCATGAAACATAACAACAGCAAATATATTCATCGATGCTAAATTTCAGATCTACTATTTCTAATCATTCAAAACGTCAACCATACAATTCAAACATCATACTTCATACATCAAATAATAGATCTATAATTAATTTAAATAAAGTGAATACTCACAACATTAGATCTAGCATACATACAGAGGTTTGGTCATAGATGATTCACATCGCATTTGTTCATAGCAGGTTCACATCGCATAGTATGAATTAAATTAAATTAATTAAAATAGGAGTGAACTCTCACCTTGAATTTTTGGCCAAAATTTTACTGTCTCCTTTTTAGCTGCGGTCTGCGCCATCGCGAAGCTCTTAATTTTGTGATTCCAACGCAATTTACGGTTCGTCAAACGGACCTCGTATGAAAGAGTTATGAATTTTTAAAGATCGGGTAATTAAATAATTAATTAATATTCGTGAAAATACCTAAAAATTTCACCGTCTCAGAATTGGACAAAATTAGTGTCCACGCGTCCATCTCGTCGCCACGATCCCAACGCACCTGAAATCGTCGATTTTCGACTTCGTATGAGTGAGTTATGCAATTTTAAAGTTCTGGAAATTAATTAAATAATTTAAAAATAAAATAGAAAATACCCTCAGCCCGTTGACCGAAAAACACTGTTCATCGCCGAACTTTGACCGCACTTTGCCGCTGCCTCGGGCCACCTGACGCCACGGGACCACCGCCAATGTCTTCGTCTTGGCGAGACGCACCACCACCAGAAAGAGCCGCCCCTAAAGCTTCTCCGATCATCGGGAAATCGTCTAGAAAGAATTTCGCCTCGCGGGTCCCACAGGCCGCCTCACACCTCCAAACGACCTGAAATTTTCTGAGCATCTTCGTCTTGCGTAGACGAAGAACTTCCGTGTTCGTGACTTCGTCCAATTCTTCCTCGATTCACGGGAATTTCTTAATTTACGTTTTGAGCTGCTGAATTTCGAAAACAGCGAGCTTTAAGACGAGATTCCGGCGAATCCGAGCGCTGTTTGACAAAACCGACTACACCATTAGCTTCGTATCGTCGAGACCTTCGAGAAAACATATAATTTGCTATGGTTTGAAGAGATTTTATTTTTGACAAATTTTAGAGGAAGAGAGAGCCGCCATGGAAATTGAGAAAAAACGATGGAAGAGAGAATGGCTGCTGTGTATTTCGAATTTCAGCCCTAAATCTCAGAAAAAATATAATATATACCATGGGTTTAATTTTGGTTTGGGCCCAAATATCATTACGTGCCCAATTACTCAATTTTCGACTGTTTTCTTCAATTCAGAAATTCTTATAAATACATGCTGATTTCAAAATTAATAAAATTTTAAACATAATTATTTCAGGTCATTACGAACCCAACGAACCTGATTTCGTAATTTTCCGATTCCGTATGAATTTATTATAAATTTCCGAAGTCTGAAAATAGGCTGTATTTCCACTGTAAAAATTATACAGGCCACAAAATAATTCCAAAAATTATAAATTTTATAATTTAACCTTAATTTAATATTCCGAATCCATAGAAACTGGTTTCGTCGAATTCGGAGTTCGTTTGCAAAAATTCTATTTTTCAGGTGTATATTTTAATATTTAAAAATACAAAAAATAGTGTAATTTTTCCGAAACTCAAAAATATAAGTTCTTATAGTCATTTTTATATGTAAACAACATTCTAAAACCAATGGAGATGGTTTCGGGTCCTAATTCCTTATTCTGCAAAATGTAGCATTTTGGCCCTTATAAATTTCATAGCGACCTTTCTAAATATTGAATTGGCCATAACTTTTGATTTCCGCTATGAAATTTCGATTTTTCGGATTCGTTGGAAAGATATTTTTAAATAGATTCTAATATTTTTGGTTTTACTAAAATCCGTTAAATTTTGCATCCTGTATGGTTAGTCAAAGTTCAAGTTTGACTTTTCAAACTACCACGCTATTTCTAGCTCTTTTTATAATTAAAATTAAATTTATTCATTCTAACTTCGATTAAAATAAATAAATCATTAAAAATACTTTAAATTCATTAAAATAAAAAATTTAAATTGCTCTAAAATTCCGGGTCGTTACAATCTCCCCCACTTAAGAACTTTTCGTCCCCGAAAAGGAAAAAGAAAAAATAGAAGAGGAGAAGAGGAAGAATAAACACAGGGAATGTTTTTAACAGAGATGGTACCGTCTATAACATCAGGCTTTCCTCCTCCTTCAGTAAAAGCTGCTACTGAAGAAGTTGGTCCTTTCGCTCCTTTATACACATGGGCCACTTGAGCATCGCTACTTCTCTTAGTCTTCTTCGAACGTATGATCAAGGAAAGAGTCAAAACAATGGTAAAGGTGATTCTAAGGGATAGAGAAGATCGAAGGATAAAGGAAAGGATGATGATAAAGTGACTGGCTATTATGTATCTCATGAACTGTTCGCCATAGAATATAGTGATTCTATGTAAACGAATTATTATAAATATGTTGTACTCCGCTTTGTAAACCAAAGCTCTGATACCAACTGTGACGACCCCAAACTTCCACGAGTGAAAGCGAGGGATAATCATTTTTGGAATACAACATAAATACAATAAAACAGAACACAGATACAATATAGCAAAGGAAATCCATAGAGTAATAACATTATAGCAGCGGAAAAATATAATGTCATCAATCACAGAAAATCCACAGTCACAGAAACTAAGCTATTACAACAAGTTTGCAGAAAAGAAATAAGTTTGATGTCTAAAAAGAAAAGAAAAGATGCCATAGAAACAAAGGTAAAAGTCTTCAAGCTCCAAGTCATCACCTCTTCTCCCAAGCAGAATCCAAGAGAGAGAAAATAAGCAGCTTCAAAGAAAAACTCCAAGCAAAGAAAGAACCTGTCTACTTGGCTGCCCGTGTAGAAGAGAGGCCACCCAAGTTTGCAAAAAGGTGAAACAAACTATGGGTCAGTCGTGGGACTGGTGTGAGAATTCTTAACTACAGTAACTATTAAAAATAAGGCAAATCCAAAAGACCACGCCGCTAACGCGGAACGGGTTTACTCTAAGGGACTGCCGTGCATAATTTAGAGTGTCATAATAAATGATTAAATAAGTCGTCAACAACGCAATGTCTTTTGAAAAATGGAACCACCATAAGACTCAGGTCCCATCACACAATGCAACGCACACCAAGAGGATAGAGTTTTACCTTATGGTGGTTAAACATGCTAAATACGCCAAATACGAAACTAATACTATTATTAGTGTATATGAAAACATTTCAAAATAAATGTATTAATCCTAGGAAGCATAGGTACCATATATTATGCCTCCGTACTAGTAATACAAATCAAATCCGTCGGGGTCGTATTGGAAATTTGGGTTTCCATCATGAGTCCAGGCTAGGGAGGACTCCTTACCGATTCGAGACACTCTAGTTAATGTCCCAGGATTACCCGCAGTTAACCCTTGGATCCTGCAGGGCCGGTCCTCACATACAGCTTAGAGGATTGGCAATTCCTAAGCACACGTTCCCCGGTCCTATAGGACCTATCCGAGGCGCCTCATTTCATCATCCTCCAAAAGTAAAATGACTACTAACTAGAAAGAAACGTGCTACTTTCCCTGCGTTCCCTTCCCCCTTTTTAGACTCTACCGGTTTGTGAGGCTCGTGAAGTCATGTTCTTCATACCACAAGGTTCTGCTTTTCAACAAGAAACATTGATCATTGCATCTTAGTATGCCACACCGTCACTCCATACCGTACTATTGATCGTCCGTCACTATATAAACGGGTGTTAAGTAGAGAATAAATTCTCTACCACCAATCGTTTATATATTAACTGAATATCAACAACATAATATTTTGTGGGGTACGATGTCAGACACACCATCCATTTATACCCATGCTCTAGGTCTGAACTAGGGTCAAACCCGTGAAATCAACACGTACGTTTGGGCAATTACCCCGACCCTTGAATTGGGAGCAAACCAATTCAGAGTCTTGATCGTTGTCCATTCGAGGGGAGATTTACGGTCTTCATGTGCCGTCTTCATACTTGAATTCTTGGAATCGTACGATCATTTGGAATGGGATTAACCCGGACTTTCCAAATAATCTGGCATTCATATATTTTGAGAAAAACATATTTCATAACGTTATTTTATTTTATAACGATTAATTCTTGCCTTAATTATTTAATATAATTAATTCCTTTATATATTCTTTTATTCAACATTATAAATAATGTTAATCTTACATACCGTATCATTTCTTTTATTTAACATTATAAATAATGTTAAACCTTACATACAGTTTCTTTTCTTTTATTTAACATTATAAATAATGTTAAACCTTACATACAGTTTCTTTTCTTTTATTTAACATTATAAATAATGTTAAACCTTACATACAGTTTCTTTTCTTTTATTTAACATTATAAATAATGTTAAACCTTACATACAGTTTCTTTTCTTTTATTTAACATTATAAATAATGTTAAACCTTACATACAGTTTCTTTTCTTTTATTTAACATTATAAATAATGTTAAACCTTCCTACGGGGTGAAATCTCTTTTTATATACATTATGAATAATGTATATTCTTCCTACGGTCCAGTTCTTTAAATCTTAACATTATAAAATAGTGTAACTGTCATACGGTGAAATTTTCTTTTTATTAAACATTGTAAATGATGTTAAATTTATATACATTTCATTTTCTTTTTTAATAACATTGAAAATAACGCTAATATTACCTACGGTGTTTTTTTCTATTTATTAACATTGAAAATAATGTTAATATTACATGCGGTGCCTTTTCTATTTATATTTTACATACGATGCATTATTTCCATATTTTACATACAATGCATTATTTCCTAATCTTGACAAAATAATATGCATACATACAATGCATTATTTTACATACAATGCATTATTTTCTAACTTGACAAAATAATATGCATACATACAATGCATTATTTTCTAACTTTGACAAAATAATATGCATACATACAATGCATTATTTTACATACAATGCATTATTTTCTAACTTTGACAAAATAATATGCATACATACAATGCATTATTTTCTAACTTTGACAAAATAATATGCATACATACAATGCATTATTTTACATACAATGCATTATTTTCTAACTTTGACAAAATAATATGCATACATACAATGCATTATTTTCTAACTTTGACAAAATAATATGCATACATACAATGCATTATTTTCTAACTTTGACAAAATAATATGCATACATACAATGCATTATTTTCATACAATGCATTATTTACTTATTTTACATATAATGCATTTTATGCTTTTTAACTTGACAAAAACGATGATATACATACAATGCATTTTCTATTTTTTCTAACATGACAAAATACTATTTTATGCAAAGCAAATTTCTATTTTTCTATCATGACAAAATACTATTTTATGCAATGCAAATTTCTTCTTTTCTAACATGACAAAATACTATTTTATGCAAAGCAAATTTCTATTTTTCTATCATGACAAAATACTATTTTATGCAATGCAAATTTCTATTTTTCTAACATGACAAAATACTATTTTATGCAATGCAAATTTCTATTTTTCTAACATGACAAAATACTATTTTATGCAATGCAAATTTCTATTTTTCTATCATGACAAAATACTATTTTATGCAATGCAAATTTCTATTTTTCTATCATGACAAAATACTATTTTATGCAATGCAAATTTCTATTTTTCTAACATGACAAAATACTATTTTATGCAATGCAAATTTCTATTTTTCTAACATGACAAAATACTATTTTATGCAATGCAAATTTCTATTTTTCTAACATGACAAAATACTATTTTATGCAATGCAAATTTTATTATAACACAAATTTGTTCATTCAACATACGGTGCTCTTTATTTAAGATAACACAAATTTGTTCATTCAACATACGGTGAAAATTTTCTATAATTAACACAAATGAATGTTAATCTCATACGGTTCATTTTCTTAGTACATAACATTAAAAATAATGTTAATGAATCATACGGTGACATTTTCATATTTAACAAAAATAAGTATCAATCAATCATACGGTAAATATTTTCATTTTTTACAAAATGCTATCTTATCATACGATACAAATTTATATTTTTATAACATGCCCAAAGATGTTATTTAACATACAATGCAAACTTATATTTTATAACATTAAATAAAAAAATGACAAAAATACCATTCACATACAATGCATTCTTATATGTTAAACATTAAATAAAAATGACAAAAATACTTTTATCTTAACATTAAAAATAATGCTAAATCATCCTTTCTTTTTATATAACAAAAATGAATGTTAATTTAATATGCATTCATTTCATTTTCAGTTAACATAAAAAAAAGTAAATGTTAATTTACCCTACAATACATTTTCCTTTTTATTAACATTAACAATAAATGTTAAATTTTTCATGCCTTACATTTCAAATTTATTAACACTAAAAATAAATGCTAATTTTCTTACAATGCATTTTCTATTTTATAACATGTCAAAATGTTACCTTTCATTCAATGCATTTTCAACATGACACGATGCTAGTTTAACATACAGTGTATTTTTATATTGTTAACATGACCAAATGCTAGTTGAACATACAGTGCAAATTATATTATTAACATGACAAAATTCTGTTTTTCATACAATGCATTTATCTAATTTTAATATGACAAAAAAAAAATGCTATTTTACATAGAATGCATATTTTCTATATAATATTAACAAAATGCTATTTTTCATACAATGCACATTTTCCTTACAGTGCATTTTATATTTATCACATGACAAAAATGTTATTCTTCATATCAATGCATTTTCATATTTACATATTTCTAATGTAAAATTAAACACCGTTTTTCATTGCAACTATATTTACAAATTTCAAATGTAAAATCTATCCATCTTATTAAATCAACAAAACATATACTTTTATATGTTTGCAATAAAAATGTGGTCTTTTGTTTATAACAACAAAATATATAACTTTTTATATAATCAATAAAAATATAATCTTTTTATAAAAACAATAAAATCTCTGACTTTTGTTTCATGTCATATTAACATCGTCCAACTTAAATTTCCTACCTCTATAGTGATTCAAGTTTTCATGTCATACACACATCGCTAATCTTATTTTTCCATGAAACATAACAACAGCAAATATATTCATCGATGCTAAATTTCAGATCTACTATTTCTAATCATTCAAAACGTCAACCATACAATTCAAACATCATACTTCATACATCAAATAATAGATCTATAATTAATTTAAATAAAGTGAATACTCACAACATTAGATCTAGCATACATACAGAGGTTTGGTCATAGATGATTCACATCGCATTTGTTCATAGCAGGTTCACATCGCATAGTATGAATTAAATTAAATTAATTAAAATAGGAGTGAACTCTCACCTTGAATTTTTGGCCAAAATTTTACTGTCTCCTTTTTAGCTGCGGTCTGCGCCATCGCGAAGCTCTTAATTTTGTGATTCCAACGCAATTTACGGTTCGTCAAACGGACCTCGTATGAAAGAGTTATGAATTTTTAAAGATCGGGTAATTAAATAATTAATTAATATTCGTGAAAATACCTAAAAATTTCACCGTCTCAGAATTGGACAAAATTAGTGTCCACGCGTCCATCTCGTCGCCACGATCCCAACGCACCTGAAATCGTCGATTTTCGACTTCGTATGAGTGAGTTATGCAATTTTAAAGTTCTGGAAATTAATTAAATAATTTAAAAATAAAATAGAAAATACCCTCAGCCCGTTGACCGAAAAACACTGTTCATCGCCGAACTTTGACCGCACTTTGCCGCTGCCTCGGGCCACCTGACGCCACGGGACCACCGCCAATGTCTTCGTCTTGGCGAGACGCACCACCACCAGAAAGAGCCGCCCCTAAAGCTTCTCCGATCATCGGGAAATCGTCTAGAAAGAATTTCGCCTCGCGGGTCCCACAGGCCGCCTCACACCTCCAAACGACCTGAAATTTTCTGAGCATCTTCGTCTTGCGTAGACGAAGAACTTCCGTGTTCGTGACTTCGTCCAATTCTTCCTCGATTCACGGGAATTTCTTAATTTACGTTTTGAGCTGCTGAATTTCGAAAACAGCGAGCTTTAAGACGAGATTCCGGCGAATCCGAGCGCTGTTTGACAAAACCGATTACACCATTAGCTTCGTATCGTCGAGACCTTCGAGAAAACATATAATTTGCTATGGTTTGAAGAGATTTTATTTTTGACAAATTTTAGAGGAAGAGAGAGCCGCCATGGAAATTGAGAAAAAACGATGGAAGAGAGAATGGCTGCTGTGTATTTCGAATTTCAGCCCTAAATCTCAGAAAAAATATAATATATACCATGGGTTTAATTTTGGTTTGGGCCCAAATATCATTACGTGCCCAATTACTCAATTTTCGACTGTTTTCTTCAATTCAGAAATTCTTATAAATACATGCTGATTTCAAAATTAATAAAATTTTAAACATAATTATTTCAGGTCATTACGAACCCAACGAACCTGATTTCGTAATTTTCCGATTCCGTATGAATTTATTATAAATTTCCGAAGTCTGAAAATAGGCTGTATTTCCACTGTAAAAATTATACAGGCCACAAAATAATTCCAAAAATTATAAATTTTATAATTTAACCTTAATTTAATATTCCGAATTCATAGAAACTGGTTTCGTCGAATTCGGAGTTCGTTTGCAAAAATTCTATTTTTCAGGTGTATATTTTAATATTTAAAAATACAAAAAATAGTGTAATTTTTCCGAAACTCAAAAATATAAGTTCTTATAGTCATTTTTATATGTAAACAACATTCTAAAACCAATGGAGATGGTTTCGGGTCCTAATTCCTTATTCTGCAAAATGTAGCATTTTGGCCCTTATAAATTTCATAACGACCTTTCTAAATATTGAATTGGCCATAACTTTTGATTTCCGCTATGAAATTTCGATTTTTCGGATTCGTTGGAAAGATATTTTTAAATAGATTCTAATATTTTTGGTTTTACTAAAATCCGTTAAATTTTGCATCCTGTATGGTTAGTCAAAGTTCAAGTTTGACTTTTCAAACTACCACGCTATTTCTAGCTCTTTTTATAATTAAAATTAAATTTATTCATTCTAACTTCGATTAAAATAAATAAATCATTAAAAATACTTTAAATTCATTAAAATAAAAAATTTAAATTGCTCTAAAATTCCGGGTCGTTACACGATGCCTCCGAAGTGGCGGCAGCTCGCTGAAAAAGGAGGGAGCGGCGTGGGTTGTACGAGATCGAGGGGGGGCTTTGGGGATTTGAACGGAAAAGGGAAGATAGGAGGGAGTCGGAGGGCGTCAGGGGGCCGGAGGGGGAGGTGCGTCGTCGATCGGCGGCAGGCTGGGGTTAGAGGCGGCGGTGGAATGGAGGGTGGCGTGCTGAGGAAGAGAGGCAACGGGATTTCAATTGAAAAGGGGCGGGTTTGGGTTTTGAAGGGATTTAGGGTTGAGCCCTTGTATATATATTTATTTTATTTTATGCTTATCCATTCGAATTCCAAATCTAACCCATCGACTATCGTCCCTAGCTAATTGCCCCCATTCCGATCGAAATGGGATATGCCCCGCAATCCAATTCGACTGTTACGATCAGTTTCCATTTAAAATAAAATATAAATCGATGTATATTCAATTCGAACGTACATTTTAATTTACCGAGGCCACATACTGACTCCAAAAATTCTAGAAAAATTATTTCTGGCTTCGTATTGACGATACAGTCCTAACAAAACTAATTTCGTTGAATTTGGAGACCGTTTGAAAAATGGCCAATTTCCGATCGATCCAATTCAATTTGAAATTGATAAAACACGTTTTCTTTTGCCACGCTCACATATTGATTCCAAATTTTTTGAAAATTGGAATCTATTAATAACTTGACATTCTGGATCCAACAAAAGTGGTTTCGTCGAAAACGGAGGTAGTTTGCAAAATGGCTATTTTTAAGGGCCATATATATTAAAAAAAATATAAATTTCACAGCGACTATTCTGAATTTTAAACTGGATTTAACTTTTAATCCGTTTGAAAGATATTATTAAACAGATTCAAGTATTTCATGTTTCGTCCAGTTCTGACTTATATTGAATTTTGTATATTCATTTGAAATTTGAAATCGTATTTTCAAACTACCGCGCCATTTCAGGCTCGTTTTATAATTGAAATAAATTTATACGTTCTAACTTTGTCGAAAATAAATTTTTAGTCGTTATTATTTAAAATAAATCATTTTAAATATTCAAAATCCATTAAATTTGCTAAAATAAATTTTTTAAATTGGTTTCGATTTTCCGGGTTGTTACAACTAGGATGGTCAATTAGTTGATAAGTCTTGGTACAAATTGGGCCTAGGATTCAACCATAAAAGTTGCATCCAAAGAACCCCCTCAACTTCCTCCTTTTGTCCTTTCTTCCTTATCTAGTCGAACCATATCTCTACCCTTCTTCTCTTTCTTTATTGTCGCCTCGTCTCTTCTTTTTCCGTGCTTGTTTTCGCATTAGATCTTACCTCACTAATACGCCAAGATCTAGTTTCTTCTCTCCGACCATTTCTTCGTCCATAATACCTAGTTGCAATATTTGACACACCATTTAAGTATCCTCCTTAGGTACAGATCATTTGGCTGGATCGAAATGAGAAAAAAGCACCGCTTTAGGGTTAAGAGAATTTGTCAAGGCAGTTGGACTTGCACCGTCCAGTTGCTTCGAGATCTTAGAATAGGGTTTGTTGCTCGTGCTGCATCCGCCTTTGCTATACCTTATTTGAGTAGGTTCTTTCGAAGGCAATCATCATTTCGAAGATAAAGAATTAGCTATCTTTAGATGGTTTTTCTTAGGAGAATCTCGATGAGATTTTAGAGGAATCCGTGTTGTATGCGGACACATATGGTCTTTTGTTTGACCGGCTGTGGAGATTTTGCAGCAAATCTTTTTTCTTCCTCTTAATGTCGGGTTTTTGTGTTCGGGAATCTATGTTTAAACTGCCCGTGTTGACGTGTGACCCATTTAGCACATCGTTTATAAATGGGAAGTTATGACTAGATTGTCTCATGATGCGAAAATTAATCTTTTGCTTGATCGATGACATAACCATCATTTAGCACCACATACTCATGGAGTTACTTTCTATAACTTCGCCTATCCCTTGTTATCTTTAGACAATATTAGGTGGCTTTCCATAAGAAGCAGTTCTGTGGTAGGTTTCTTTTCTCATCATAAATTCTCTCTTAAGAGATAGTGATGTGGGAACCTCCAATAGCACCAGCAGTGTTTGTAACGCGAGATTGATCATTTTGCTACCACGTTATGATTAGTCAAAGATCATAAAAAATAGTTTGAGCTCCAGCCGCGGAGCAAGACATCTCGTTGTTTATAGCCATTGTTTTTGGAGTTTTGGTGTTGTTGTTTTCCCTTTCCGGCATCAGGTTCCTGGCTTTGGGGTGACTCACGTTTGTAACTGTTAATGCGATTTAACTTTTAGTGCTGTTTAAATTGCACAACTTAGGTAAATGAGATTTTTATATCTGGAATGTTCATGTCATTCACACATGCATGTTCGAATAAAATCTTATTTTTCTTGTCTAGACTAACAGTTGTCCTAGGGGTGGAAAGAATAGAACTCTATGTTGGGTAAATTTTAGTAAAGGACCGGTTCTATGTCAAGCAAATATAAATAAATAAATCACCGATCCTTGTTAAAACTAAAATTTATTTTGGTATACATTTGTAAACTAGTAACTACTATTGTAACACCCCACATCCATTAATGTCACTCATAAAGGGAATGCATTAACTTCCATGGAGGTTATAAGTGAATATAGAACAGAAAAATTACAACAAGACAGATAATAAGTGGTACTTGAAAAATCTAAAACTTCATTTTATTGCAGCGGAAATTAATCATGTTTGTTACATCACAAAACCATTAATCAGAGTCAAGTACATTATCCATCTTCATAAAACAAAATACGTAATCCCATTACAAAATAGCCATTAAAGAAGATAACAAGCTGGACTTTACTTCAAGGGTCCAAACTTTCCAAAGAGAGATAAAGCAATCCAATCAAACTCCACTAGAGCTGGACCCAACCTGAGGACCTGGAGGGGGAAAAGGATAGAAATGGAGGGGGTCAGACATAAAGTCTGGTGAGTATGATAATTCTAACAATACTATTATCAAAATAACTAGACTAAGGCATAAGCTGGAAGACAAGTAAATGTTTATGAACTATTTGGAAGATAAAGATAGCGTTTAAGATAACGTTAAAGATAACGGTAAAGGCTAACCTAATTACTAACGAATAATTACTATACTGCACCGCACATTACTACACTGCACCGAACATTACTACACTGCACCGCACATTACTACACTGCACCGCACATTACTACACTGCACCTCACATTACTACACTACACCGCACCAGTCACCCTAAAGGTTGATCCCGCATGCTTCACACAGAAACTATATAAATAGCCTTGCGTACCCCTAGCTGACTACATAGGTGTCGTCTGCCCCTATCTCCACTAGTTGTACCCCACTACCTACTTAGAAATTTTATAAGTAACTTCGTGTACTCCTAGCTGACTACATAGGTGCCGTCTGCCCCTATCTCTACTAGGTGTACCCCAATACCCACTTTCGATCGGCTCCCTACTCGTAGATACCCGTGCTGGCCCCACAGTGGGGGGTGTATCACTCCCCTAAAGTGGAAACCCGATACAACTGAGAATGCACGGCTTATACCTACACGATGCAACAACGTCTTACCTACCAGCCCGGGTCCACACACGCATATGAAACCCATTGGACTTGCGTTGCCACCGCTCCCCATTTTGGCCTCTTATAGTCAAGCTCAGTATGCGTGTCCCGTCCTCGACTTGGGTCGAGCCCACAAAGATACGTTTGGGATACTGGTTGAAATGGGGCCCCACAAGCTACCCACCTAAGCTTGTCATTAATATATCCCACTTAACCCTCTTAGTCATGTTCATTTACATGTGTGTTTGGTTAAGTCTTACTAATCGTATTTCACATGCCACTAAGGGCACCCACTAGATTCCTCATGCCACCCAAGGCACCTACTTAACCCCCATGTCCCACTTTACGTGTTTTATCTGGTTAAGTATTTCTTAATTCATTCAGGCCATAACCTCGTAAAGACCTCTCACATTAGACTGGCATTTATGGCAGCTGGATTTGCCGGGCGGGTCCAGGCAGTCTTACACCATAAAAGAGTCTAACCTCGTGTCTTTACAACTGTTATGCTTTAGTTTAGGCCTAGGACCTCTCACATTGGGCTGACATTTGTGACCACTGGATTTGTCGGGCGGTTCCGGGCAGGTTTACGTCACAAACGAGTCCAACCTCGTGTCCTAAGCATTGATTGACAACTTTCGATCTTTTACCCCAGTTTTAATAATTCCCTATCAAAATTATTAATTTAGTCCACTTTTATTGATGTCCATAATTGACTCAATTATGGTCATCTACTCATGGTATGCAAAATCATATCAATTGCACCCAACGTCTTATTATTAAATCCTTAATATTACCCCTACCCCACGTTTATACGTTCGCTTATTCAACGCATAATATAGGCTAGACTTGAATAGTCTAACGCACAACAAAAAGCCAAATTAACATATAGATAATAAAATAAATCTAATCATAATAGGGGTGAAACTTGCATAAATTACACATGTTAAGGATTAAAAGGTGTCAACTTGTTAAATGTCACAATTCACATGATATGATCATAGCCCAAATCTATACATAAACTTGCATATGGGGTTTATAGGCAACATAATGATGGTGTGAACTAGCATAGGATATCACATATGTCATAGCATAGTTCTAGATGTCATAATAGATGTCATGGCATATGTTCATAACTTTTCTAATCAATTTAACTTGCATATGTGACTTGTCATATAGATCAACATAGCCCAAACATGATGATTTAATTAATATGAACTAACTAGCATAGATGGCTTTCTAACATGTATGATTCATCACAACTTAGCATAGAAATTTTCAACATACATAGCATGATTTACAACATATAATATATCATCACCGCATAGCATAGGATTAATAACATACATGATAGCATATGTCAATTCACATCATCTACTCACAATCCATTCATGACTTAACCTAATTAAAATGATAATAATCTTGTTAAGACTATCATACTCACAATTAGAGAAGAAAGAGAGTCGAATTGGCGCTCTTTTGATGAAGAATCGCTGTTAGGGTTGGGTAGTTCTGATTTGGTTGTTGTTCTTTATCTTTAATTTGATGGCGGCTGTTCTAGGTCTCAAAATATCAGCATGACGGCCATGGTCTTTGTTTATTTTATGATTTAGGGTTTGTGTATAGGGATCTTTTTATAGAGTTATAAATTAATTCAAGTCGTCGGATGTTCTTAGGGTTAATCAAAACCATTTAATTATGATAGGGTGATGAGTCAGCCCTAACGACTCAGCAAGGAGTCAGAATGGACTCAACAACACGGGTCAGCCTGAACCAGAAAGCTGTGCAGGCTCCAGCCTCGGCCTGGGCGCACTTGGCAGGTGCGCCAGTGTAAATATGTTCTGGCGCACTTCCCAAGTGCGCCAGTGCATTTATTTTTTATATTATTTTTTTTGCCACCAAACTTCGTTCGTTCATAACTTTTTCATCCGGTACTCGTTTCCCGTAAACTCGGACTCTATCTCCACTAGAATTCCGAGAAGAACACAATGGCGCAACCCGTTTCCCACAATTCTCACGTCTGAGATTAGTTATTCTTTAATTTGTGAATATTAATATTATCAGAATTACGGGGTGTTACAACTATGCCACCGGTTGGGCGTGTCAATGAGATTATTATCGTACTATTAATATTATGGTAATCAACTATGTAGTTCCACGCTACACACCCGACTCTCTCAAAAAACATGTGACTTGAATCGTTTAAGCCTCCGCAAAATACATTTTTTGAAATTTTTGGAAAACATTATTTAAAAAAAAATCTTTTTATCATTTTCTTATATTATAGGGAAGTGAAACTGTTTTGAACAAAAAAATTTAAAATAAGCATAAGAAGTTTTAAAGCCAAAATATATTTTTATGAAATTTTTTGATTTTTAGTCACATGAATAATATAAGGAAGACGTTCGGATGTTTCGTATGCGCGTTTAGCTGTGCAGTAGGACCGATGATACGATAAAAATGACAACGATAACAAGGAAAGGGTTATTTTAGTTTTGGAAACATTGTTTCCATACCTTGTCAAAAATACGCAAGAGTTATTAATTAACCCGTTTTATATTTTAGAGCTTGTTTTAAGCCTCCTTTAGTCTACGAATGGAAATACTCAGAGTATTTTGGGTAACTAAGGTGAAAATTCCACTGTAGGATGGGAAATGGATTATTTGTAAGTGGAGGAAACATAAAAAATTCTTTGCTTTAATTTCTTTTTTCCGGTTTAGGAGAAATTAATAGTGAACGATTACATTGCGTGACGTTTTCGATGGATGAAAAATAGGTTACTTCACACTTTTATTCGTAATTGTGCGAAGGTTGTGGATGAAAAAAAATTCAAAATTTTTATTCATATAGAACTGCCAGTATATTTAGAATTTTTTGCATCATGTTCTCAAAAGAGTTTTAAAAAATTTCACTGCATACATATAGAGGGATCGATTTGGAATCATCTTGCATGTATCTTTTATAGTTGAAATGCATTATGTACACCGTGCAGATATACGCATTGTTGCAAAGTGGATGTACACAAATTGGTTGTGTGGGGGTAGGACAACTAGTGTCAGAATTTCAAGGCGAAATTCCTTTTAAACGGTAAAGAATGTAACAACCCCGAATTTTGAAAATAAATAGTAATTTAATTAGAATCTCAATAAATACGATTGCAAACGATGGAATTTGACCATGAAACTTTAACTGATGCGTTCGTCTCGGAATTCTGGTCAACTTTCATGTTTGGAGTTTCATGAATGGTGCTCGTATAAAAAAGTTACGGATGAAATATGAAAAACAGACGGAAATATATAAATAGAATAATTAATAAATATATTACCTTCTTTAACCTGCCTTCATTGGGCACTATGGCCGAAGGGAGGCCGACCGCTCCCTTGGATGGTGTCGACCACTTCAGGCCTGCAGTGCCCAATGACGGCTAGGTTTTGAGGGGAAATTTCGTTATATTATATATTATAAACAGACTGATGTTAATTAAAACAAATTTTGTAGTACATGGCCAATTCCACTCCTATAAATAAAGGGGTAAGCCTCATTATTTCCCATTCAAATATGTGGGCAGCAGCGAAGCTCTGCCATTTTCCTCCTTCTCCAAACCTAAATTCCTAATTAGAAATATATTATTAGACAACAAATGAAACACAAATCAAAGAGGACAGAGAGGATTATCAGATCTAATGGAAATGGATGCAAAGTGATGCTCAATAGTAAATTCTCCCCTCTTTTCCTATTTTCTTACATGTTTACAGATCTTAAATCATCCCCTTCAGATAAATTGTAGATTTATTAAAATTTGGGAATTGTAGGCCTAAAATATTATTTAAACTTCAGATTTGGATGCTTTTAGGCAAGTGGGAAATATATGTATACAGTTATAATAACTTATTTATTTCATTTGAATTAGATCTAAAGTTTTATGCCTATTCTCATCAGAGATGTTCATATTATTGTTGTAAATGTTTTGACATTTATCAAATCTGATCATAAACATTGTTATGTGAATTATGAATTGTGGTTAGGCATAATATAAATTGTAGGATTCCTAAATTTGTTCATACATATGTCCAACAAATTATGTTGTAAAATGTATTGTGGTTGTTGCTAAACACTGTATATCTGGAAGTCAATCCCATTAAGCACCATTTAGATGTAGTTATATTCCAGATCACTATTTTCAGTGTTGAATGATAAATTATGTGAATTTGGATAAAAAGATAAAATGGTTATTTTTGTGATTATGATATTTAAAAGGAATATGCCTGTTTGTATTTATGTTGTTGGGTTTTAGCTTAATTATTGTAAATATGTCATTTTCCTCTTTTTAAACAAAAAGATGGTTTTTTTGAGATATGTCTATATTACTGATCAGGCATAATTTACAATGTTTACGGCGAACTGTCTTTTTGTAAGATTTGAAACATTTTGGCAAGAGTGAATGCAAAAAGGAAAGTTTGGTTATTAATTAAACCAAATTATTAAATTTAACAATAAATAAAAATAAAAGACAACTACGTTGGCCGCACAAAAATATAAATAAATATATACACATTATCCGTCTGTACCTACGTAAAAACGAAATATACATTACATTGAATGTTTGAAATGTTTGAATGTTCAAACGGTATTCATTTGCGGAATCATACATGTAAGTTATATTCCATATTTAATTAATATATTTATGGTGACCATTGTAGCAAATAGTGTAATTTAATTCTATAAATAAGGCCATAAATAAATAACAATTGTAACCAACGTTGACTTGGGGAAAATGAATAAAATAGGATAATGGTTACAATTCCTAAATTAACTAGGTTAAATGTTGTATACCCCAATTAGAAAATTTAAATTATAATCTCCATTAGACACGAGGCTAAGTTCAACTTGTGGTAGAAGCCTGCACGGAACCGACTGGCAAATCCAGCATTCACAGGTAGTCAGCTTAATGTGAGGAGTCTAATGCGTAAATGTAAATGTACTAAGGCACGAGGTTAAGTTCAACTGGTGGAAGAAGTCTGCAAGAAACCGACCGGCAAATCCAACATCCATAAGTAGTCAACTTAATTTAAGAGGCCCGGTGCATGAATATACACACACACACACACACACACACATACATATAACATTCAATAAATAAATAAATAAGAATAGTAATTGTCTGTTGGGGTATAACAAATAGACATTTTGGGACTGATAAACTAAAGGTACCTTGTGTAAATAGTAGCCTTAGAAAAATATGGCTGTTATGGTCATAAATGGAAATAAACTTAAGAAATATAAGTAAATGGGTGTAAAAAGGGGATTAATGGATATTGATTGTGTTAAAGTACCACTACACCATAATGGGAATTTCGCAACTCCTTAATGCGGTAGCTTTGCAACGGCTTTTAGCCGTTGCTAATTTGCAACGGCTTGAGGCCGTTGCAAAGATCTTTAGACAATTGACCCCCATCGTCTCTTCTTTCGCAACGGCTTTAGGCCGTTCTAATTGGAAATTGTACTTCCCTACCCCCCGGTCAAACCAGTACGCTTCCTTTCCTAAACACATCATTTTGTCCAAATCATTACGCTCCCCTTTCCTAAAACACTCCAAAATAAAAAAAGAAACGAAAGCAAACCCTAACATCAACTCTCGATCCCAAATCGAAAGCTTATTTCCAGTCCGATTCCAAATTGAAGATTGCAATTTCAATCAAAGACCCTAATATCTATCGACTCAAGGTATGGAACTGTTCTTCGTTTCAATCATTTTTCGTCGATCCGTTTTATTTTGTAACATTCTCGATTGACTCAAGATTACAATTTGTTTTCTACAATTTGAAGGGGAATCTAAAGATTCGTTGATTTTTCTCCAAAAGATTGCGCCTGTTGCTTCTATATTTGGTAAGATCTGTTGATTTATTAACTTTTATTTCATCGTTTGCTTTCGTCATGTTCTAACCACTAATTTGAGCGAAAGCTTCATATTTAAAATTATACTATTTATTGATTTTATTTTTCCTTCCCAAATATACCTTTTTTTGGTTTGGGTCTAAAGCACCACTGTTAGCTAATAATCAGTTTGGCTATCCTTAGTTTAATGTGCATTTTGGATGGTCTAACTAGTGCTAAAATGCATGAGTATTGTTATTATATTGTAGTGAAGCTTTAGAATTGTCCTTGAGATCAATATAATCAATATTATAACAGTTAGGAAAAGTTTTTCTTCTTGATAGATAGGCACTATTGATATACTTGAATGGTTTTCGAACTATAACTTTTCCCTTCAATATAGTTTTCCACTAATATTTTTTGTGTATAGGTAGAAAACTTGAATCAAATGAAGTAGCCTTTTGACTATTCCCTAAATAACTGCTATAAGTGCCTGGATAAGAATCATAAATATGAAATAGTTAGTTCCGTATTCATTAGAAATATGTAGTTCAAAGCTAGCTTAACCAATTTACTAAAATTGTTCAAATTTGCCACAATCATATATTTGATATTTATTGCTGGTAGATTTGGAAGTCCAGTGAGGCCTTGGTAAATAAATTCTTAAGATCTTACTGAGAAAATGTTTTGATTTTATTCTTTTAACTGATAAGTATGATTTGCATATATTAAAAATTAGTCAATAATATAATGACTGTACTTGTAGCAGTACTGTGAAATGTGGTTTTGGATGCTAATATCTTTTCTTCTTCTTTCTACATGCATGTGTTTACTCGATGTTTTTTCAATTGTAGAACTTAACCTACTCACCTTTGTTTTTTATTAAAGTAGACTCAGATTTATGTTTATTGTAGTGTATGAATGTATGCTGGTTAATTGGCTTCTTGTCTGTTTTTATGCATCAAGAGATAATGGAAAATAAATACCCTAGGTAAAAGAGGATATAACCTTCCTTATTTATATTAATACATATTGAACTTATAATTAAAAATAGAGTTGGACTTAGTTGGTAAATAATGTTAAATATTATTAGTTATATGAACCCGTGACGATAATGAAGAGTGTGTGTATGTATATAAGTCTATTTTGTGTGAAAATAGGAAGGTTTACTACACCTTGAGAAGGTCTTAAGTGGCCTGCTTTCTCCTTGTCTAATTTGGGTCTCAAGTGGTTAGGACTAGAATCCCTCCGAAAATTTATTCCATGGAGAGGAAACAAAGTCATGGGACCCACCCTTATTAGATTCGAAGTAAGTCTTTGGGTCCTCCTTCTCTAAAAGTGGTTATGCATAAGCGGTAATAGAGTAGGGTAGTTCATGGGAGATGTCCCTTTTCTCTAGAAGCTTGTAAGAGGCTTAACTAGGGACGAGACTGGTTTATAAAAGATACGTGGTCATTACATGCTCTCCAACTGTCTAAGGGAAGTATTAAGCGGCATAGGTTTCCTACCATAATACCAGTTAAGTAGTAATGTTCGCAATACTTCTTCTCATATTATAATTGAGAGCATAGACTTTAAGAACATTGACGTATTAGAATGGGGCCTTAAGGGGCTAAGGTCTGGCTCAGGGATATAAGAGATCATAAGAGTCCACCTTTAATAGGGCCATAAGTGACCGAGAATTCCCACCTCGTTGGGTCTTCACCCTAAAAACACTAATGAGCGATTGACTTGGATATGCACCTCATTAGTTAGGTATTTGGTGTTTGTGTGAAACTCGTGTGCTGCGTAGACATACCTTAACATATGTAACCTGCTAAATATATATTATAATATGGGAATACTACCTTGGAAAGGGTAGTTGAGTCGTGCGTAAAACATTTACAAGGTTAGGCTAGAATCACTGACCTTGATGGGCCTACATCTTGGGTTGAACCGGGATATGTTTATGTATTATATTCTATGTTGTACATCTCCTGTTCACTAGAATTTTATTGTTCTGACCCCCTCCTCATTACGACCTCCTAGGTTTCTGGAGAAGGTCGGGTTCTCACAGATGTTTAAGTTTGGCTTTCAGTTCTCATTCTCTCTCATGCTTAGTATTGACAAAGTGACTTACTTTTAAAAGGAAATTGCTTGAGTTAATACTAGTTTGTCTTATCTAGTTTTCGCTGTGAGTTATCTTATCGTACTGTGATTATGCTCATGCTCATTTGTTGTAGGTACCAGATTTACACGCTCCATGCTTGGATGTGTTTGAATTTTGATTTTTATAGAATATGGGCATAGAAAAATGTGGGGGTATTACACAATTGAAACAAAAAAGAGATTTTTTAAAATCAGATTGTTAATACTATCATTATAAATATGAAAAGCATATTGATTCCTTTTAGACCAAATATACCAACAAGTAATTTAAAAAATTGTATCGGATAAATACATATTATTAACATTAAAATGAAACCTATAGAAATTCCTATAAAGATCACAATCAAAATGATCAAAGTTAAAAAATTAAAAAGGTTAAAAATGCTAAATAAAATAAACTTCGTAAAAGAACAATCGAAATATAAATGAGCAATATCTTCCAAATGATTATTACAAAAATAACAACTATTATTGATAGAAATATTTTTCAACTTAAGCAATTCAATAGTATTAAGTTTGCAATAAAAGTTGAACCACATATGTAACTTAGTTTTGGGAGATCCATTGGCTTTGCAAAGATAATCAAAAACTTTGTTTTTAATGCCTAAAAAACAAAGAAAATCATAGAGAGATTTAAAAGAAAAAGAACCACTATTATCCTAACACAAACAGTAAACATCATTCTCATTATCAAATTTATACAAGTCCAGTTTAGTACGTAGTAAGGCAAACTACTTGAGAGTAAGATCAGCAAGAGTACGATTAAAATTAAAATTCCAAGGAAAGTCTTATTTATATTGTGAATGTCAAAAATCAAAGCCTTTTTATAATTATAAATATCATATAATTCTTTGAACTCAATTTTTAAAAGCAACAATAACAATGGTCTAGATAACCTAGATAGAGAAATTCTTAGTAAGAATAAAGAAATCACCATAGTTTAAATAATTGGAATATTTCGGCTTATTTGCCTTCAAAAATTTACAGGAAATCTAGAAGTTTTATTACTAAGAAAGATTATATAATCAAAACAGTTGAACAAACTATTCCTTTATCTGAAGGCTATAATTCTATTGGTTTGTTTTTAAAAAAAAACTTTAAAATTTGCATAAAGAAAAGTTTAATCTTATTCATGTAGGATTATTACAGGTCACTTTAAAACCAGCAATAAGATTAGCATTAAACACATCTACCATTATTGCAGTAGGACACAGTAAATTTCATGATTCCTTATTACAAATTATAGAATCAACATTATGTGATGGACCAATATACTTTTCATGTTCTCCAAATTTAACGTACCCAAATTTACTTCAAACACTTTGTTAGGATGTAAAAAATGAAGATTTTAATATGATACCAGGAATGCAAAACATTATTCTTATTTATACAATATGTTACAAAGTAATGAACATAACTGTTAATAAAATTAGGAATGTTCCAATTAAAAATCAAGGAACAACTACATCGTTTATAAGAGATATCAGTAAAAGTAATGTTGTTATTCCAAAATCAATTAGCCAGAATGAAATATCTTTGCCACATAAATGGCTTTTAGAAGAAGCAAATGAAGCTACAAAGGTGGAAAATAAAAAATTAAAGAAAATGATTGAATATCCTGACGATGATGTTGAAATTAGATTTTTCAAATATAGAGTCACACACCTAAAAATGAGTTATACCTTTAAAATGGAGGAACCATGATTCAGTAAATGCTGATACAATCTTGTTAAATTAAATAATGAGAACGTAATAATTAGAAACACCAAATATGGTGTAAGTCAACCTAAATACAAGGTCGACATACCTTCATCTAATCCTAGATTTCCAACTCCTTCAGATATGGGATACGATGAAGACATATCAGTGTTTGGTATAAAACCGTAACTCTTGATGAAGAGTTTGATTTTTCAGAACCTGAAAAGTTAAAGTTTTATTTAGAAGAAAACAAATATAAAAGAAACTGATTTTTTTATCAGAGATCTTAAAGAACAAAAGATGTGGATTAGAAACTATAAAATATTCTTTGAAAAAATGGGCGACAACTTCAAAGATGATTATGGTTTCTTTATGGTAATAGAGAAAATGTATAAATTTGAAAACCGAAAAGAAACTTTTCTAGATTTTAATGATTCTCTTATAATTGCAAATATAAATTCTACTTATAAAGAGTACACTACTAAAGGGGGAATGCCAATTTAGAGTATTCATCCTCTTGAGATAAATTTAACATTAAAAGTTGATAAAGGGTGATTTATACTTCTCTGTATAGGAAAGAGAAAACTTTTGAAGCTATAACAAAATGAACTAATTTTACTAATCTAGCGCTACAATCAATAGGTGGCTAACTTGCTAGGACCGAAAAAGAATTTGATAAAATGCAAAATGAAGTTAGCGGAATAAGTGACATAGAAGAAGTTTTATATAAAATATGGTCAATGCAAAATTTAGAAATGAGTTTAAACAAAATAGAAGAATCTGAAACTTTGAAAAAACAATGAATAGACTAACTGCCTTAAATGTCAATGAAAAATAGGTTGCACCAACAACTGAAAATAGGTTAGAAGAAGAAAATTTTAACAAAAATCTGATGATGACTCAAATAAAGATGTAAATAATTTACAAAACATTTCTTAAACATAGAACAAGAAAATGTAAAAAATGATTTTGAAGTTAATAAAGTTAACTATAAAATTTATAGTAGTCGTTCACATTATAAACCTTATTATCCTAGGACATCACCAGTGGACCTCCTATACGAGGAACATTACGAACTACAAAATTTAATGATATAAATATTGTTGAATTAAATATAGATGGTTATACCAAGTATCAAATACAAATTACACTTAGTTACATGACAATGTATGCAACTGCAAGTGTTATAAAGGGTAATTCGGACGATAGAATAACTAAAGCTATAAATAAGGTTTTATAGGCCAACTAAAAGGTTGGTAGGATTTTCATTTGTTAAATGAAGCTACAACGCATATATTTGCTGCTACCAAAATGGAAGGTGGAACGATGAAATTGATTGTGTAAATACTTTACTATTCACAATAGTTAAACATTTTATTGGAGCTACGACTATTCAAACTGATAAAACTCAGGAACAATTAATGAATATAAGATGTCAGAATTTATCACATTTCAGATGGTATAAAGATGTGTTTTTCTCAAAATTATTTACTAGAAATGACAGTAGTCATGACTTTTAAAAGAAAAAATTCTTATACGGATTACCACATTTCTTTGCTGAAAGTGTTAAAATTGAATAAACCAGAGAAATAATGGAACCATTCCTTATAGCCAATATATGTATGTGACTTAGCAGCAGAAGTAGTTGTTGAGCGAATTTATTTCTGCAATAAGATAAAATTACATAAGCAAATTCGAAAGGATAAAATCTAAGGTAATTTTTCAGGAGATTTCTGTGATTGACTTAGTTTGCAACCCTTAAAACTAATAAATGAAAATAGAAGAGTTAGAAAATCAACCAAGCGGAAATTCTATAAAAAAAAAATCAAAAAGAAAACTATGCAGAAAACAGTAAAATTCCTAAAACGAAATCATATAAACCTTACAAAAGAAAAGGACAAAGAACACCTAAACAAAGAGAAATTCCAATATGCTGGAAATGTAAGACATCGGGTCATTATGCTAATAAATGCAAAATGAAAAATAAGATTAAGAATCTCGACGTTGACATTGATTTAAAAATTCATATAAAAAATTATTAATAACAAGTTCTTATTCAGAACAAGAAAATCGAAAAATATATGTTCTTATAGAACTAAATTCGGAAACTGAAAGCGAAATAGAAAGCGATTCAGATAATCATCCGACAGTTGTGATGGCAATTGTGATTATTACAAAGCCTTATGTTAGGCCAACGAATTGTTTATGTTAACCAAAGAAGAAAATTTTGTTCTAGAAATTATAGATAAAATTACATATCCCGAACAAAAGAAATATATGCTAAAGTAATATCTAGAATCCTAGAAAATAAAAACAAAGAAAAAGGATTAAAATTAAAAGACCAAAAACTTATAATTTGAAAGAAATACTAAATAGAGTTAAAACCTCAAACAAAATTGATTCGGCAAATGCTTAGACAACTATTATAGAATTACAACATAAGGTTAAAATACTCAAAGAAGAAATTAAAAGAATTAAAAGAAAGAGTGATTATATTAGATGTAAAACCATTAAGTAATAATAGTCAAGATAATAACAATATCTTAGAAGAAAAGGAATTAGATTCTTTAACATTAATAAATATGGTTGATAGAGTAATTACTCATAAATGGCATACCAAAGTAACTATTGTAGTTCATAAAGAATATTATTTTGCTACAATAGCAATGATAGATTCAGGTGCAGATTTAAACTACATCAATGAAGGATGTGTATCTTTAAAATACTTTGTTAAAACAACAGAAATATCAAATGCTACAGATGGTAGGAAACTTTTGGTTAATTGTAAATTACAAAATTCAGCCGTTTTTGTTAAAGGTATTTGCCTAGAAATGCTATGTATAATGGTTAAAATTTATCTCGTGATGTTATATTAGTAAATCCCTTTTTTACATTTGTCATGTACAATAGCAAAAATTTTAACAGAAGGAATTACTGGTACGATTCATAATCAGGAATTAACATTTAAATTTGTCTTGTAACCTGGGCATCATAAAATTGATTCTATACAAAAAAAAATATAACTAAAATAGAATTTTCTAAATTGCTTACCTTAAGAAATAATTTATAAAAGAATAGAAGAAAAATTATTATCACCCTAATTACAATAAAAGATAAAAGCCTAACAAGATTATATTGAAGACACAATTTGTGCTGACACTCCTAATGCCTTCTGGCAAAGGGAAAAAAGATAAAATAAGTTTGGCTTATAAACTTGACTATAAATAAAGTCAAATTCCAACTTAAGCCAGACCAATTGCAATATCTCAATGACATTTAGAAATTTGTAAAAAAGAAATAGAAGAATTACTTCCAAAAGGTTTAATTAGACTATTTAAAAGTCCTTTTAGTTGTTATGCATTCTGTGTTGAAAATGCCGCTGAATTGGAACGAGGTATTCCAAGATTAGCAATAAATTACAAATCTTTAAAAAAGGCCCAAAGATGGATTAGATATCCAATTACTAATAAAAAAGGTTACACGACCCAAACACCCGATCCATGGCGGTAAGGACTGTCTTTGGAATATAACACATAAATCACATCAGCAGACTACATAACATAATATAATACAAAATATCAGAGAATAATTCACATCATCTTACATCAGCGGAAATAAATATCATCATTAGAGTTACATAATGTTACAGAATCCTACTTAAACCTTGTTTCATCAAATAGATAATAAATTTGTAGCGGAATCAAACATAATATTATACATAAGATTGTCTTTTAAAGGTTCAGAAGGAATGATAAAGAAAATTCATCTTTAGCTCCATCGAAAATAGCACCCGCAGTTGCGGTGCACACCCAAAAAAGCAAGTAATCTAATCACTTGGTTGCCCGTGTAAAATTATGGGCACCCAGTTTGCTAGTAAAAACAAACCACGAGTCAGTTATGGGACTGGTATGAGAAATCCTACAGTTAACTTAAATCATTTAAAAGTGAGGCGTATCACGGGACCGCGCCGCATTACATGGAACAGGTTTAATCCACTCGATTACCTATGCATAAAATAAAATAAATAAAATAAGGCAACCCAATGCTTTTTAGAAAATAATAAGACGTTATAAGACACAAGTCCCATCACACAAAGCAACGCAAGCCGGAGGATATAATCTTACTTATAATGGATAAAAATGTTTGGTACTAGGAAAACAAAAATCATTTGATATTATTATTAGTGTTTATTTGTTTTAAAAACAATTTCAACATAAATGTATCAATCTTAGACGGCATAGTACCACATCCTACTATGTCAACATAGGTTTACAACTAAAACCGTAGGATCGCGTATTGGAATTTGGATTTCCATCTATGAGCCAAGGCAAGGGCTCTCTCCTCACCGATTCGGACCATCTCTAACAAGATGTCTAGGACCACATATATGGGTGATCCTACGAGTGGTAGGGTCGGTCCACTCTTACGTCTATGGATTGTCAATTCCCGAACAATGGGTTTCCCAGTCCCATCGGACATACAACCTGGTCAGTATGTCGATAATATAAGCCTTTTACGGCCCTATCCGAGGCATCTCACTATTCAAGATCCACATAAATAAATATACCTGGGCTCTGTACCATGGCACTACTCTTAGCTAGAAAGAAACGCATGTCCTCCCTACTGTCCTTTCTCCCTTTTTGACTCATACCTGTAACGACCCGAATTCTGATAAATCGAATTTTTTTCAAAATTCTAATCTATCAAAAATCATGTTGGTTTGTCTGGTATCCTGCAGAAAAGATAGAGATATAAAATATATCAAAGCTTAGAGAACATCTCACAGTGGAATAGATAAAATATAATATAATCAAAATATAGCCTTACCCAGATAATAATACTGCCTAACTAGTACCCAAAGCTATCATATCCCTGCCACAAATCTAACCGGCGAGTATGTTATGAGGAGAGGCCAGAAAGCAATTTCTGGCAACTGGATTTAAACTACACATTTTTGATAATCCTACATATACCGTTCAGTTACACTTTCTTATTTGTTAGGTAAATTGGGTTAACAGCGCTTACACATACATCGTACCCATCTACTTCCCAATGGATTAACCTAATATAGTATATATGCAACAACCCCAATAGTAAGGTACACACATGGTACCTCACTCGCACGGTCTCCACCGTAACATCAATAGAAATATACACAGTCCCTCATCCTACGTTGGGGTGACATACGAATCAACATAACAATGCTACTTTCCGCATAGCCCTATCACCACCATGTTATGTAAGCATACGGACTGCCACCTTCGAATCATTTGATCGAATCAGATTCCATCACAGAGTAATGCCCTAAAGTCTACAATACACCACCCGGAGCAGACATGCATGTGTCTAGACTTTCTCACATATGTATTGTTAATCGTACTCGATGCCTTAACTGCACATATTCTCTACTGTGCACTGAGTTCCGTAACAGGGCTATACCAGAAACACAGAACTCGGTCGGGGGCTTTTTAGATATCTGTATACACAGATGCCATGGTCTACATTTTCAGTGGCTATAGTCCCAGCCGACCCCTCCCTCAAGTAGTGAAAGACCGACAGAATTGAGAGCTAGTGACCTGGCCCTAGAGAAAACAATAAACAACAAATCCTAATTGACCTGTCCCTCACCCACAGACTTGATAGTAAAAGGTCTATGGTCTTTTGGTTTAGCTCTTCGTCTTTCCGCATCACGCTAACTGTCGATGGTTGGTACCTGATGGCTTACTATCAAACAGATGGTTAGACCCGCCAAGGCAAACAGAAGTGGTCATAACTCGCCTAGTCACAGGGCAACAGGATCGTCGAATCACCTAAGCAACCCTGCATCCTTCCAATTTCCCACTATCATGGAAGTCAAGGTATACTTACTGGGTAGTAACGTGCAGACTCAACCGCTGCGAGCACAGCCTAAGCACTGTCACCGCACAGAGGACTACCAAGAGTACCCTCCACGCCCCAAGAAGTCGTGTGCTTCCCCTTCCAGTCCTACGGACCCAGAAGAATATCAGCAGAAAAGGCAGAATAATCAGATGGACGTGCACTCCCCTCATATCTCATGACACCACTATGAACTACCCTTTTGGGTTATTCACCTTCAAACGTACGGACTAGTCCAAGCGCCTCAGGTTAATGTGTTATTAGACCCTATGTCTAATCATTTAATTACGGGCTTGCTCTACCTCATCAGATTTCCAGTTTAACTTGGTTATTTCAAGTCATATTGACTTCTTATTCAAGTTACCAAGTTCCTCTTGCTTATTAATTTCAATTATAACTTAATTCATTTAAGTTTATTAATAAGCCCACAACATGTTATTTTATTCATTGTCTGATTCCATAGTTACAATAACATGTTCTACTTCATATGTAGTTAAATATATTTTATATCAATTCACAAGTTTTCTGTTTAACATGTCATTTATTATTCATGATTAAATATAACTTATTCCATCCCATAAATTCACCGCATTCTTTCTTATTTAATCATTATTACATCTTACAACTGTCACTACAACTTGTTGTTAGTTACTTAATAACTTAGTTTCCTTAACTAAGGTTTATTGATAAGTTTCCTTTTCGTTTATTAAAACTTGTGTTATAATTTCCACTTGTCCCTAGGATAAGCCTACCTATTATCTTTCCTTTTTCCCCTTCAAGTTTATTCATAATAGGTTATTATCATTCTCCATTCACTCCAATTCTTTTTACTATTGTAACTCTCCGTTATTCTCATTAATTACATTCAATACCATTTATTTCTATCCTGTTATATACATATGTTTATATGTATGTTTATGCACCAGACCTCTCACATTAAGCCGACCACTTGTGGATGTTGGATTTGCTGGGCGGTTCTGGGCAGACTTGTACAACAAGTTGGACTTAACCTCTTGTCTTAGCATCTTTATATGTGAGTTTACGCACTATACCTCTCACACTAAATTAACCACTTGTGGATGCTGGATTTGTCAGGCGGTTCCGGGCAGACTTCTACCACAAGTAGAATTTAGCCTCGTGTCTAGGCGTGGTTACAATTTTCTATTCATAACAAATTTAAGCATAGTCATACTTCTAAATTTTACTGTAATCTATTTTTACATGTCATACTTAATATCATATTAAGTCCATTTTCTGGTTATCATGTCACATGTCCTTCCTAACATGTAATTAACTCTATTTAACATGTAATCATTTAACCATGTAATTATTCCAATCTAATAGATTAACATGTAATTATCCTAATTCTTACCGTTAAGGGTTTAAGTACGTAATATGACATAGATTAACATGTAATTATCTATAACAACCTGCAATTTTGACAGACCGATTTTTTTCAAAATTCTAATCTATCGAAACTCGTGTTGGTTTGTATGGTATCTTGTAGAAAAGACAAAGATATAAAAGAGGAAATTTGCGTGAAGGGCTTACTAGTTCGGTCCAATTTGTTTTAAGGACACGGCTCCGTCGGAATTAGTTTTAAGGACAAAAATTCATGCGCTGCTTATTTCACAAACCAGTTTACCCCTTTCTCAAATTGAAAAATCGATCTTTGTTAAACAATTAAACAGAAGAATTCTCATATTGAAAAATTGCTCAAAACATTCACTTTCCCCAATTTTATCAGGCCGCGATTTCTAAATTAGATCTCTCGAATTTGTCAAAATGTTTAGGCGATTTTCGATTTCGTGCTACGGTTGTTAATTTTATCAGGTGAGGTTTATCTTTTTCTTTTTTATTTCTATTATGAAATTTGAAATCAATCTAATACCTTCTCGAGATTAAAGAGGCGATTTTTTTTCAATTTTATTAGGCGGTTTTCAACATTTTGAATTGAATCTTCGATTATAATTCTACTCAGGTGATTTTTAGTTTTTACTTAAAACCTAAATTTTCATATAATACATCATTATTGCAATTTTTATTCTTGATTTTTTTTTGTATAATGTAGTTCTATCAAGGCGAAATGAAATTCAAAGTTCAAGTACTCATTGAAAGTATTGGGTTGTTGAAAGGTATGGTGTCTTTCTTATTAAATATTGTGCTTTTGTTAATTTATAGAATACATTGGTAATTCGTATAAGGATGACATTGGATTTCTGAATTCAACATGGATGACTGAAAAGAATTATGATGGAAATATATTATGGAAAAGATAAATGAGTCTACTGTTTTTATTCGAATAACATAACAGATGTTATAGGACTAAAAAAGATGTTTGGTTTTATCTATTTTAAACTTTGTGATAAATGGAAATGTATCATGGAAAAGTGTTATAATGTTTATTCAAATAACATAACAGATTTTATAGGAATAAAAATAATAATTGCTTTTATCTTTTTAAATTGTAATAAAACATTATAAAACATTGGTCTACTGTTATATAGTATTGCTTCAAATATAGTGCATACATGATTTAGAAGTTCTTACATAAGGTATACAAATGATTTAAACCACATATAGAAAAGATAAAAACATATATGTTTTAGAAGTTCGAACATAAGTCTTTGTATTGTATGCATGAATTATGTTTCTACTGCTTTTTATGTTAATATTTTATTCTTTTAGAAGTTCTTACATAAGATAAAAGAATATATGTTTTATGTTAATATTTTTATGCATGAATTATGAACATAAGTCTTTTTATGTTTTAGATGCTCGAACATATATGTTTTAGAAGTTCGAACATATGGTTCTACTGTTTTTTGAAGAAAGATAATTCATTTTATCTTTTATTGATAATATTTTTAATTTACGTGAATTTACTGATGATTTTTTAATGACTTATGTTGAAACTTTAATGATGAATTTGATACTGAATTTCTAATGGATGATGATGTTATTCAGATGATTGAGCATGAGTTGTAATCTGTAATATGGTTCTATTGCTTTTTGAAGAAAGATAAATCATTTTATCTTTTACTGATAATATTTTTAAGGTCGTGATATAATTTGTTATTAATAGTATATTATCTCTAGTAGATAATTTATTATGCATTTGTTTTATATTTCAAATTTTATTGTTTTTCTTGCATCTAATAGATAATTTCTAGTCTGAATGTAATCTGATCATATAAAAAGTTTTGGTACTAAAAAGATAAATATTTTTATATTTTTTATTAAATGCGATGCTGAAAATACAAAATATTATATTTCTAATTAAAAATATATTTATCTATTAGTTTTTAAATTAAAAATAGTGTTAAGATATAATGCTTTACATGTTTTTAAAATAATTGTTTCATGCTAGAATTTAAGTAGTTTAAAAAGATAAACAAGTTTATCTTTTTTTTTAAATATTATACAAAAATGCATGTTACATGATAACACACACATTAATAATTTAGGCACTACATTGATTGATATGCTTTAGTCACTTCTAACATGTGTGGTAATTGAATTTCCATTTTGATGTTACAACTATTGGATCAGCCTGAAGTATACATGCTTAACCGTCTGAATAAAAAAAGAGAATACAAAATTGTGTCGCATGCAAAATAGCATTAGCATGAAGTTGCAACACGAAAATTAAGCTGCAACTGTATCCCTAAAATGATTGGAATGCTTTAAATTATTCTGGAAATTGCTATTTGGCAGTCATGATGCTACTGTATTTAGTTCTTGTCTGCTGTATTTGGTTCTTGTCTATTGTGTTAATTGTTTTATATGCTGAGATTGTGGTCTACTTGTTTTATAGGCAAGAAGCAACATAATATGAATGTTGTAATCAGCTATTGCTACGCACATTTGAAGCTTTATGTATTGAAATAATGTTGTTTTGAAGCATTGTGCTTATTTGAGGTTTCTTGTTTTTTGCTTGTACTTGGCAAGCGCTTTAGTTATCTATGTGTGGTTGTGATTCACATTAACAATTTATAGCTCCTACTTGCAGTATCATTTTGTCCAGACTGAAAAAAAGATATATGCATTTATCTTTTTCACAAAATAGATAGAAATATATATTGTTATATTATATTCACAAAAGAAACTTCAGTATATATTGGAATCTAATAATATATTACACTTACACAAAAAGTATGGGATTTATACAAGCAATAATTTGGTGACATATCATTTATACTGGCAAACAAAATGTAATTAAACATTCACAAGAAATAAATTTGAGAAAGATAAATAGATTTATCTTTTCATTAGTATCCCATTTTATTAGCAAACCTAAAGCTTCCAAATAGCTTTGAAAGCAAAATACACTATAAAAGTAGATATATATACAACTAAGTATGAGTCTACACTTATAGTGAAAAGTTACGATTTGTTATGGAAACCCTTTTGTATAATTAGACTCTGCCGTGCAATCTGTTACTTAAGGGGCAGTGTTATGTGGAGACGGTGGAGAAGTTTGCTACACCAAGTATACCTCATATCATGTCAAAAGAAAGCAATGTCATGATATAGCCCTTGGAATTGTCCTTGCATGCATTAAGAGTCATGCAAATCAGTATAAGCAGTACATTGTTCAAGTCCTCACGGTACAAATTGACTTTTTTGCATTGGTTTAAGTAGTACATTTAAAGTGAACTTGCTACATTCATATTCCTTTTTTTGCATTGGTTTTCTGTAATGATCAAGTAGAAATCTGGGTGGTTCATAATAATGTATCAGTAACAAAAATAGCAAAGAGACACTGAATGCATGAACTGAGCCGTAATTGAAATCATCTCACTATAATGTTGCTTGTAATTGAACTGATGTTTAAAACTGTTATCTAGTATAAAGAAAAATATAAATGTTTTTATCTTTTAAGTTGTTTAAGCACAAATCATCATATAAATTTCCAATTAGTCCATACGCCAACAAAAACTTGTAATTAATCTCACACACCAACAAAATGGAAGTAGAAATCAAATGTTATAAGGTAGAAATAAACATTCAGTTTGTTTTATGTATTGACTTTAAGTTTGTTGATTGACCTTATCTTATATCTTTTAGTAAAGAATAGATGCATTTTTTTTATCTTTTAGTAAAACCAAAATTATAAATAAACATTCAGATAAAAGATAAAACCAAAATTTCATGCAAATCTGCTGCTAAATTATATGTAATGTTTAAGTAATAAGCATTTAGTTGGCCTTATCTTTTATCTTTTAGTAAAAGATAGATGCAATTATATTTTTGATTCACATTATCTTTTATCTTTTAGTAAAAGAAAGATAGCAGTAGATTTTCAAAAGTAATGTTTAAGTAATAAAAATTCAGTTGGCCTTGTTGACCAACTTTTTAGCAAAAGCTACGGATTGAAGCCCAACCTCCAGAAGCTCTCTCCAACTTCGACCCATCGGCCGATATAGCCACTCGCACTCCGGAAGGCCCAGACAGGGATCAGCCCAAACCAGCTTCCTTCGAGGCTAGCCCGATTCGATTCCAACTCCGCCTAATCATCTTTAAGATTCAACTTACCTAGCCCGAGAGAATCGCTCTCAATCGACCGGGTTAGAGGCTTCCATCAAAAGCGGAATGAGCGAATATCTCAGACTCATCTGGAAGTACCTAGCCAGATCATTCATTACTCAGACCGCTTCTCAAGGCAACAAAAGCGGTCAACCCTATCCGGACAACGATCTCCTTTTAATACACCTCACCTTGGATGCCACATAAGCCATGGTTTCCGAATACACTATTTATGAATAGTAGAGCCAGTCTTTCAGCCCCAGCTCCATCTAAGGAATGAACTCCACGAGTCCAAACTTTCCCAAAAAGGCCGGGCCCCATCACACCAGCCCTAACCGATTTCTCCATCTATAATACCTCATTCCCTCAGATCATGGAGCTATGAGGCAAAGGCGTTCCGGATAAGCACTTCTTCCCTAAAGAAGAAAGGGAGGATGGTTTTGAGAAACTCCAAGTTTTGGAAAAATAAGATATTCGGCTTATTCCTCAAACAGCTAACTCTAATTCCTCTAAAAAAAACTTCTCATCTCCCATCTTTCCTTAAGAGGAAAAAAGCATTGTATTTGTAATCGAAAAAGGATCAATAAATATAAGCTGGGCGTAGGCACGTCTTAGCCGAACCACTATAAAAAGTTGTGTGTGTTCCCTGTTTTATTTGCTTTACCGCATTTTATAATAGTTATTCTTGTTCTTTTCATAGGATTGGGGGTTAATTGTCACAAGTGACAAACTTTTAATGTCAACACTTTCACACGAAAGGAAGGGGGCACGCACTGACATTCCCTACGGCCCTCTGCTTATCTCATACCATGGTGAACAAACGAAAGATACAACGTCCTCTCTTCCCACAAATGCTGATGCAGCCGATACAACCGCTGTAGAAGCAAGCCAGAAAGCTTCCTCTCATGAAGATGTGTCTCGATATGTTACCCGGGATGGCATAGACAAAATCATGGTCGAGTTCAGAGACCATATGACATCTTAGGGTAAACTCCTCGAACGGTAGCAACAATTGATGGATCACCTTCTCGGTCGAGTGGAGATGGGACTAAACGTTTCAACATCAATTCCTCCAATGACCGGGACTAGGGCAACAACTGATCTTCGGTCTATACGGAATCAGGCCACTGATCAGATCACACCTTTACTTCCTCTTGGCTTGGCTCCACCTCCCGACCAATCTCAGCTAGGAGCGTCGTTTCCAGCGACCACCGCAGCTGTAGATTCACAGGAGGCCCGCTATCAAGATCTAGGTCGTTCGACCACTTTGCCTCCACTCTGGGGGATGACTTGACCCCCCGGACCACTCGAGCAATCACTGGGTCAGCCCGAGTTAATGCCGTTCTCATTACAACCCAGCATCTTACCACAAACTCGTCTTACACCACCTTCCCTTCAACGAACAACTGGTGGAGCCATCCCTTCAAACCAGGGAGACCGCTCTACTATACCGGTTCCAGAATGGCGGAGGAAAACACTGTAACACCCCATGTCCATTATTGTCACTCGCAAAGGGAATGCATTAACTTCCATGGAGCATTTTAAGTGAATATAGAACAGAAAATCACAACAAGACAGATATAAAGCAGTACTTGAAAATTAAAAACTTTATTTATTGCAGCAGAAGGTAAATATGTTTGGTTACATCATCAAAAACCATAAACCAAAGTCAAGTACATAATATCCATCTTGATAAAACAAAGTACATAATCCCACTACTACAAATAGCTATAAAGAAAATGATAGGCTGAACTTTACTTCAGCAATCTAAATCCAAGTGCTCCCAAAGAGATCCCAATCAAGCTCCACTAGTACTAGTCCCAACCTTAGAACCAGGGGAAAGGAAGAAAAGAGGTGGAAACAAAGGGGGTCAGACATAAAGTCTGGCGAGTCCGATAACTCTAACAACATAATTATTAAAGCAATATGATAAGATATAAGATGGAGAATAAGGTAATGACTGTGTGAACCACATGGGTATGGCAAGGCAATCAAGAGAAACATAGATAACGTTAATGGCGCTTCCTAATCAATATAGGATAATTACTATACTCTACCGTATTGTACCATACTATACTGTACTAACACTAACTGAACCCCTACTAGTCACTCTAGAAATTTGATCCCTCTTGGCTAAATAGAACGATGATAGCTTCGTGTACTACTAGACGTACCCACTATCCTCCATGTTTGACTGTATATCTCTAGTTGCTATCATAGGTACCCAGCGTGTACCTATCCCCACTAGATGTACCCCTTCAATAAGTAATAATGGTAATTCCCTGTACTCCTAGCTGACGTCATAGGTGCCGCCTGCTCCTATCTCCACTAGGTGTACCCCCTTAATAATTATTAATAATAGTGGTAGCTTCGTGTACCCCTAGCTGACTATATAGGTGCTTTCTGCTCCTATCTCCACTAGGTGTACCCACTACCCTGCCCCATTCGATCGGCTCCCTAACTCGTAGATACCCGTGCAGGTCCCATAGTGGGGTGTATCACTCCCCAATATGGCAACCTTATACTACGCAAGGAATGCACGACTTATAACTACACGATGCAACAATGTCATACCTACCAGCCCAGACCCACGCACGCACGTGACCCCGTTGGACTTGCGTTGCCACCGCTAACCCGTTTTGGCCTCTAACAATCAGACCCAGTAGGCGTGTCCCGTCCTCGACTTGGATCGAGCTCACAAAGATACTTAATAGGCTACTGGACTGAAAAGGGCCCCCCATGCTTGACACAAGCTTTCCACCTAGGCTTGGTCCCCTCTAGTACATCCCACTTAACCCCCTTCATGTCCACTTACATGTTTTAAATTTGGTTAAGGGTTTCTATTAGTAATTCCACATGCCACCCAAGGCACCCACTTAACCCATATGTCCCACTTACATGTTTTACCTTGGTTAAGTGTTACTAATCGTATTTCCTCATGCCACCCAAGGCACCCACTTAACCCCCATGTCCCACTACATGTTTTACTTTGGTTAAGTGTTTCTTAATTTATTACAACCGTAACCCCTGTAGGACCTCTTACATTAGACTGGCATTTGTGGCTGCTGGATTTGCCGGGCGGGTCCGGGCAGTCTTACACCACAAACGAGCCTAACCTCATGTCCATACAATTGTTACGCATTTAGTTTGGGCCTTTGACCTCTCACATTAGGCTACCATTTGTGGCTGCTGGATTTGCCGGGCGGGTCCGGGCAGTCTTACACCACAAATGAGTCCAACCTCGTGTCTTAGGCAATTAATTATACATAATGAATTTTCCCCAAATTTGAATTACTTTCCCTATTCAAATTTCCATATTTATTTATGTCCATAATTTATCACCTAAATTATGCTCATCTATTTATGGTATATAAATTACACCAATTTCATCACTAATTAATTTTATTCCTTAAAATTAATTGCATTCCTTTTTAGGCCATTACATGCCAAATTCACAATATGTGTGTATCCACTATTATCCCCATCGTACCCCCGTCATTCGTTCGCTTAACATGACATATACATATTAGACTAGCAAATAGTCTAATACTTAAAAAAAAGGAATAAACGTCACAAAGTCACATACACACAATAATAGATCTAATTTTCATCTAACTTGCAATTAAGAATTACAACATACTTGCATATTCTTTGTATTATCAAGGATCCAAAAATCATAGATCTAAAAGGTGTGAACTTGCATGTATGAACATAGTTTTACACCCAACTAGCCTAGGTAATTATCACAAACTTACATAAACTATGTATGTCGTCAACCTAAACATAAAGGTGTCATCTTGCATAACTATGGATCCAATAAAAGGTGTTAACCTGAGTAAACTATGGATCCACAAAAAGGTGTAAACTTGCATAACTATGCATGTCATAGTTTTCAACATAAAAATGTCAACTTGAATATGGATCTAAACTTTAAAGGTGTGAACTTGTATATATGTGAATCCAATTATCACTTAAACTTACATATGAATATAATACTTATACGAACTGGCATATGTTCCACACCCATATTCGCATGAAAACTGATGTTATAAACCTAGGTGATTGGATTATAAAAAGGGATACATTGACACAAGTTAACATCATGAACTACTAGCGTATATTTTAGATCCAAACTTACATAACATCATATAACTCGCATACAACTTGCGTGATCCTATTAACTTGCATAACATCATATGTACAACTTGCATAATCATATTAACTTGCATAACATCATATATGAAACTTGCATAATCATATTAACTTGCATAACATCATATATGAAACTTGCATAATCATATTAACTTGCATAACATCATACATGAAACTTGCATAACATCATATATAAAACTTGCATAACATCATATAATATGAATCAAGTTAACATACATGATTAAACATATGAATTAGATTCACAACCACAACTTATAATCCAACGTATATCACATCATATTTAATTTGGTAATTATTTTGTTAAAGTGATCGAACTCACCATTCAACGAAGTTCTGGAATTTATTAGCGTCCCTTTGTTGTAGTTGAATTTGCTTTTGGATTGAATTGATCAGTTGCTTTAATCTTATTCTAATTGGTGGCGGCTACTTTAGGGTTCAAGACAACAGCATGACGGCCATAGTTTTAGTTTTAATTCTGATTTAGGGTTTGAGTCTATAGGTCTTTTTTTAGAGCTTTGAATTAATTTAAGCCGTCGGATAACTTTAGGATCCATCTAGGCCTTAGAGACCAAGAAATGATGTCAACAGACCAACCATAAATCGCCATCTGAGCCCTAAAACATAAAATTTCATCATAGACCATTTAGGGTCGACGGGACCAATTCCAAACCTCCTGAGTCGACCCTGGGGTCGACCCAGCGGGTCTCGGTTCTGGGTCGACCCATAAAATAGGTTGGTTTGATGTTTTGCCTTCCCGCTTCCGCTGTTTTGAATTTTTTCCCTTAAATTTTAGGTTGAATTTTATTTTATTTATATATATATATCTATATATATATATATATTTCTATCTTCCTAATTAACCATTTTCACACTAAACTACTTTTTGAACCGCGTTCACACTAAGCCGCTTTTTAGCCATTCCCCTAAAACAAAAATATGGCGTTGGCGGGGATCGAACTCTGTACCTCTTGTATGCAAGTCACATGTTCCAACCAAATGAGCTACTAAGTCTTTTGCTTACAAACCTTAGAACAATGCTAAACATTTATTCTTTAATTCAGTTGATTGGATTATTCAAAAATCCGGGGTGTTACATTCTCCACTCCTTAAAGGATTTCGCCCCCGAAATCTCCAAGTTAAGGAGAATGCATATCGTAACATCCAAGCAACCATCTACTCAACCATCAAACACATGCATCCATTGTCCTTATAGAATTTCTTATGTTGTATGAACATATGCAAAAAGTGCGTGTATATGTTCCTTATCTAATGCAAAATCAGGCGGTCTACTGATTCAGTTGACCTCCTTAATGCAAACCATGATAGTGCCATGCGTCCATTATGTTTGCGAAAGAACCCTATCGATACATATTATTTCTACATGTGTGCACAACCATTCACCAAAATGCAACATCCATATGATAACACCTCCGGTATACATCCATTAGCTTAAATATGCACATACATTTATATGCAATATGCAATATGAAGTGACTGAGCCGATCTACTTCCTAAAGTGTGTGTATATGCATCCATGAGCAACCACTAGCAAACACTTGCATCCACATGCATCCATCATACATAACATGTCTCAAACACATGTTTCAGTCATAGGACTACCCTATCTAAAGTTCAAAGTTACTAACGAGAGGACATACTAAAGATAAGATAAGTATAAAGTAAGCGATAAAGGGGAAACTAAAAGACATACCCTCGAAAAGAAAAGGGTATAATGAACGCATCTTCTCTTCCGTCTCCCAAGTAGCGTTGCTCTCATCATCTCCCCATTGCACTTTGACTAGCTTGACCCCTCGATTCCTCAACTTCTTAACCTCCGACCCAAGAATGCACGTAGGAGCTCGCCGAATCGTCGCATCACGCTCTATCTCCACCTCTCTAAGCAAGCTCGGCTCTACCACTTCCGTGGTCTCATGCAAGCACTTCCTCAAATGTGACACATGGAATACATCGTGTACACCACTAAGTCTCTCGAGCAACTCCACTCTATACGCCATCTGCCCAATCCTCTCCTTAATAGGAAACGACCCTACGAACCTTGGTGCTAACTTCCCAACGGACCCAAAGCGAACAACATTCCGTAATGGAGACACCTTGATAAAGACCATGTCCCCAATATCAATCTCAAGGTCTATCCTCCTCTTGTCCGCATAAGATTTCTGCCTATCTTGCGCCGCCTTCATCCTCCTTCGAATCAAATCGATCTTTTCCGAAATCTCTCTAATCATATCGGGCCCAAGCAAGATCTTATCCGTAGATTCCCACCAACATGTAGGTGAAGGACAAGGCCTTCCATAAAGAGCTTCGAAAGGTGCCATGCCAAGCTATTATTATACGCGAACTCCACCAACGGAAGATGCTCTTCCCATGTACCTCCAAAGTCTAAGACACATAGCCTCAAAAGGTCCTCTAGAATACGACTCACCCTCTCGGTCTGGCCGTCCATCTGAGGATGATATGCGGTGCTCAAACATAACTGAGTCCCTACCGCCGCTTGTAAGCTCTTCCAAAACTCGCTAGTAAAGATAGGATCTCGATTGCTCACTATGCTAGAAGGAACACCGTGCAAACGGACTACCTCTTGAATGTATACGGAAGCTAACCATGGAGCAGTCCTCTTACTCTTCACGGGAATGAAATGGGCGCTCTTTAGTAAGTCTGTCTACCACAACCCAAATCCCCGTATTACCCTTCCTCGATCTCGGCAATCCATCGAGACACTATCCCACTTCCATTGTGGAACCTCCAATGGGTGAAGCAACCCACCGGGTTTCTTTTGCTCTGCTTTTACTAGTTGGCACACCAAGCATCTAGCAACATACTCGGCCACATCCCTCTTCATACTAGCCCAAAAGAAAACTCGCTTCATGTCTTTGTACATCTTGTCCCCGCCGGGATGAATGGTCATCTTCGAACGATGTGCATCATCAAGAATAGCCTTCCTCAAGATCTCATCCAGTGATACACAAAGTCTATCGTCCCTACGCAACCAACCCTTTTCATCTAGGTTATACCTACTTAGGTGGCTTGATGACTCCCCTCTTATGAGCTTCTCTACTAATTCCATCAACTGTGGATCATCATGTTGTGCCTCTCCAACCCGTCCCAAAAGCGTAGGTCTGACCTCAAGGACGCTAGCAAACTGGGTACAACATCAATGGATGGTCTAAAGTCCAAGATAGAGATAAACTCTAAGCTACGTCGCTCGACAAACAAAGGACTCAATGTCAACTTTTTCCTACTCAAGGCATCTACCACAACGTTACCCTTGTCAGGGGTATATGCTATCTCGAAATCATAGGACGCCAAGAACTCCATCCACCTTTGTTGCCTCAGGTTTAGACCTTTCTGAGAGAACAAGTACTTTAGCGACTTATGGTCTGCAAGCAACTCAAACTTCTCACCAAGCAAATAAAGATGCCAAGACTTGAGCGCAAAAACTATGGCAGCCAATTCTGAGTCGTGGGTAGGGTAATTCTTCTCATGGACTTTCGACTGTCTTCCACCATAACATACCACCCTTCCCTAGAGACCACATGCCCTAAAATCCTCACTTCTTTCCTCCAAATATGGTATTTTGGAGAACTTAGCTTTATGTAACACCCCACGTCCGCTAAGGTCACTCATACCAGGGGAATGCCTTAGTTTCGGTGAAGTATTTTAAGTGAATATAGAACAGTAAAATTACAGCAAGACAAATATAAGTAATACTTGAAAATTTAAATCATCATTTCATTGCAACGGAAAGTAATACATGTTTGGTTACATCACAAAACCATAAACCAGAGTCAAGTACATAATATCCATCTTGATAAAATAGAAGTACATAATCCCACTACATAACTAATAGCCATAAAAGGATAGATAAGCTCGGCTTCACTTCAGAGGTCCAAGCTCCATAGGATAGATACAGCAATCAGATCAAAGCCCATTAGCACCAGGCCCACTCTAATAACCTGGGGTTGGGGGAAAAAGATAAAAACAACGGGGTCAGACATAAGTCTGAGTGAGTCCTATAACCCTAACAATACAATCATTAAAATAACCAGAGAAGACATAAGTTGATATACGGTAACGACTGGGGATGAATGGCTACACTAAGCAGCTTGGTAAACTTAGGATAAACTAAGATCACCGTAAAGACGCATTTATCCACCCAAGGATAATTACTAGATTACACCGCCCCAGACTTATCCACCCAAAAGTAATTCCTACACTGCACCACACCAGTTCTACCTACCCAAGATTAGTTCCTACTTAAAGGGTGACCCCACTAAATGTACTTAGTAATTGCTAGCCAGTAGTTTCTTTTACCCCTACATAGGTGCCGTCTGCCCCTATCTTTACTAGGTGTACCCACTACTCCCAAGCGATCGGCTCCCTAACGTAGATATCCGTGCTGGCCCCACAGTGGGATGTATCATTTCCCAAAGTGGCAAGCCTGATTTTGGTGCACGGGTTATACCTACACGATGCAACAACGTCTTACTTACCAGCCCGGGCCCATACACGCATATGAAACCCGATGGACTTGCGTTGCCACCGCTAACCCGTTTTTGGCCTCTTATAGTCAAGCCCAATATGCGTGTCCCGTCACTCGACTTGGGTCGAGCCCACAAAGATACGTTTGGGATATTGGTTGAGATGGGCCCCCACAAGCTACCACTTAAGCTTGTTATTTTATCTAGTGTATCCCACTTAACCCTTTTTAATAATCATGTCTACCTTCATGTTATAAATCCTGGTTAAGTTATTTAATTATATTTCAATTGCCCCTTAAGGCACCCACTAGATTTCCGCATGCCACCCAAAGCGCTTACTTAACCCTTTACCCATGTTTAATTACATGCCCCACTTTGGTTAAGTATTCTAATCGTATTTTCTATTGACACCCAAGGCAACCACCAAATTTCCACATGCCACCCAAGGCACCCACTTAACCCTCATGCCCCACTACATGCTTATACGGTTAAGTGTTTCTTAATTAATTAAGACCGTGATCCTCATAAAGACCTCTCACATTAGACTATCTTTTATGACCGCTGGTTAAGCCGGTTGGGTCCGGGCAGCCTTATGTCATAACCGAGTCTAACCTCGTGTCTTTACATTAATCACGTATTTAGTTTGTGCCTAAGACCTCTCACATTGGGCTAACATTTGTAGCAACTGGTTAAGCCGGTTGGGTCCGGGCAGTTTTACGCTACAACTGAGTCCAACCTCGTGTCTTAGTCGATTAATTACACCTAATTAATCACCCCCATAATTTATATTAATTATCCCTAATTAATATCAAGTTTTTCATAACATGGGTAGACCTAACTCAATAGGTAAATTCCCATGGGGTAGACCTAACTCAATAGGTAAATTCCCACTTATGTTAATTTATTTTTATGGTATGCTTAATCATACCCAACCATACTTTAATTAACATATTTATTAACCCCATCGTTCCCCACGCAAATCGTTCTCATTTCATGACATAATAAAAAGGGAAGATCCATCACAAATATCATGGGTTTTAACCAAATCTTAGCATATAACTTTGTCATGGGTTAAGAGGATGTCAACTTGCATATATGAGCATATATTAACCCAACTACATTTAGCCCAAACTTGCATATTATCGCACATGACTTGCACAACATATTGCATATGAACTTGCATATTATCATACACATATCTTGCATAACATGTTGAACTTGCATAAACACACATAACTTGCATAACATGTTGAACTTGCATATAAGCATTCTCACAACTTGCATAACATGTTAAACATGCATTTAAGCATACACATAACTTGCATAAGCATTCACATTCTTGCATAAGCATTCACATACTTGCATATTAACAAACATGTAACTTGCATAGCATATCTTGCATATTAACATACATGTAACTTGCATAATAACAAACATGTAACTTGCATAGCATATCTTGCATATTAACATACATGTAACTTGCATATTAACAAACATGTAACTTGCATAGCATATCTTGCATATTAACATACATGTAACTTGCATATTAACAAACATGTAACTTGCATAGCATATCTTGCATATTAACATACATGTAACTTGCATATGGACTTGTTTAACATGCATAAACCCACTTGTTAAATATGCATAAAACAACTTATTAATCATGCATATTATCACATACTTAGCATGCATAGAATCACATACTAAACTTGCATAATATCATATACTTAGCATGCATAGAATCACATACTAAAACTTGCATAATATCATATACTTAGCATGCATAGAATCACATACTCATCATGCATAATATCACCTACTTAGCATGCATAGAATCACATACACATCATGCATAAAACCACATACTTAACTTTCATAAAATCAATTATTTATTATGCATAAACCCACAAATCCAACTTGCACAAACTCCCATATTTAACTTGCATACACTTACATATTCAACATGCATAAACTCACATATTCAACTTACATAAACTTACATATTCAACATAGGATTAATATTATACATAGATTAGCATATCATTACAAATGACTCAAACTCACAAATCCGCATTCAAGACCATAAGTCTCATTACACCTAATCTACTTATCTTAACAATTGATCATCAAAGTGATAGAAACTCACCAAAACACAATTAGCAAGCTAATGAAGAAGATTAAGATACTTAGAATGGATTAGAGATTGATTAGAGCTTGCTTTCCTCTTCATTGATTTGTGGAGGCCATGACCAAGTTTCATTTTGCCATAGTTTAGTTACTAGGTTTAATTATGAATGAATTAGGGTAGGGTTAGGGTGTTATTTATAGGATTAGGTTGCATTTTAGACCCTTAGATTAACCCTAGATTAATTTAGGACCATCAGATCCAAGAAGCTTCCAGAACCAGCCCTCCAAGCCAGCCCAAGACCCAACCTGGTGCAACCTGGTGCACCCAGGTTCACTGGACGGTGCCACCCTGTCGACAGGCAAGTCGACAGGCATGTCGACACCCCTGTCGACAGGCCTGTCGACAGCCCTGTCGACATGGGTTAGGCGGGAAGCTTCCCGCCTGACCCCGCCTGGCCCATTCCAAATCTGAATATTTGAAATTATTAAATCTGTTTTAGTTTTGAATTTTCTGCAAACTTCATCGGGCCATAACTGGGCCATACGGACTCCGATTTTCGAAAACTCGGACTCTATTTTGCGTATTTTTCCGAGACGAACGCAATGACGCAGCCCGTTTCCCCCAATTCTCACATCTGAGATTATTTATTCTGTAATTAGTGAATTTTAGCATTAACCGAAATTCGGGGTGTTACATTCTCCCCTCCTTAAAGGATTTCGTCCCCGAAATCTCTAAGCTAAGGAGAATGCATATCCTATCATCCAAACAACCATCTACTCAATCCATCAAACACGAGCATCCATTGTCCTTAAACAATTTCTAATGATGTATGAGCATATGCGAAAAGTGTGTGTATATGTTCCCTATCTAATGTACAAACATATGCAAACCATGATAGTGCCATGCATCCAATATGTATGCGAGATAACCCTATCGACACATACAATATCTATATGAGTGCACAATCATTCACCAAAATGCATCATCCATATGATAACACAATCATTATACATCCATAAATATAGCTAACTACACACAATTTCATGCAATATGCAATATGAAGTGATTGAGCCGATCTAGTGCCTAGAGTGTGTATATATGCATCCACGAGCAACCACTAGCAAACACTTGCATCCACTTGCATCCATCAACCATAACATGTCTCAAACACATGTTTCAACCATAGGTTTTCCCTATCTAGAGGTCAAACAGCACTAATCGAGAGGACATACTAAAGATAAGATAAGTACTAGGCAAGCGATAAAGGAGAAGTTAAAAGACATACTCTCCAAAAAGAAATGGATACAAAGAACGCATCTTCGCTTCCGTCTCCCAAGTAGCATTTCTTTCGTCATCTCCCCATTGCACTCTAGCTAGCTGAACTTCTTTGTTCCTCAACTTCCTAGTCTCTGGCCCAATGATGCGAGTAGGAGCTCGTCGAATCGTCTCATCGTGCTCTAACTCTACTTCTTTAAGCAAACTCGGCTCTACCACCTCAGCGGTCTCATGTAAGCACATCCTCAAATGGGACACATGAAATACATCCGGTACACCACTAAGTCTGTCAGGCAACTCCACTCTATATGCCATCCGTCCAATTCTTTCCTTAATGGAAAATGGCCCTACAAACCTTTGTACTCACTTCCTAACAGATCCAAAGTGAACCACATTCCGTAACGGAGACACCTTGATAAAAAGCATGTCCTAATATCAAACTCAAGCTCTGTTCTCCTCTTGTCCGCATAAGATTCCGCCGCTTTCATCCTTCTTCAAATCCAACCCATCTTCTCTGAAGTCTCTCTAACCATATCTGGCCCAAGCAAGATCTTATCCGTAGATTCCCACCAACATGTAGGAGATCGACAAGGCCTTCCATAAAGAGCTTTGAAAGGAGCCATACCAATACTAGACTGAAAGCTACCATTATATGCGAACTCCACCAATGGAAGATGCTCTTCCCATGTACCTCCAAAATCCAAAATACATAACCTCAAAAGGTCTTCTAAAATACGATTCACCCTCTCGGTCTGGCCATCCGTCTGAGGATGATATGCGGTACTCAAACACAACTGAGTCCCTACCGCCTCTTGCAAACTTCTCCAAAACTCACTAGTGAAGATAGAATCTCGATCGCTCACTATACTGGAAGGTACACTATGCAATCTAATAATCTCTCGAAGGTAAACTGAAGCTAGACATGTAATAGTCCTCTTGCTCTTCACGGGCATGAAATGGGCACACTTAGTAAGTCTATCTACCATAAGCCCAATCCCCGTATTACCCTTCCTTGATTTTGGTAATCCAACGAGACACTATCCCACTTCCCATTACGGAACTTCCAACGGGTGAAGCAACCCTCCGGGTTTCTTCTGTTCCGCTTTCACTTGTTAGCACACCAAGCATCTAGCGACATACTTGGCCGCGTCTTTCTTCATATTGGCCCAAAAGAAAACTCGCTTCATGTCTTGGTACATCTTGTCCCTACTGGATTGAATGGTCATCTTCGATCGATGTGCATCATCAAGTATAGCCTTCCTCAAACCCTCGTCTTGCGGTACACAAAGTCCACCGTCTCTACGCAACCACCCCTTACCATCTAGGGTGTATCTATTCAAATGGCTGGACGACTCCCCCCCTCATGAGCTTCTTTACTAACTCAACCAATTGTGGGTCGTCCCGCTGTGCTCTGCCAATACGCCCCAAAAGAGTAGGCCTAACCTCCAAGGAGGCTAGCAAACCGGATACAGAATCAACGGAAGGTCTAAAGTCAAACATAGAAATAAATTCTAAACTCTATAGTTCAACGGACAACCTTTTTCTTCTTAAGACGTCTGCTACCATGTTTCCCTTTTTAGGGGTATACGCTATCTCAAACTCATAAGATGCTAAGAATCCTATCCAAAATCCTCACAACTGTCCATCTCTCACGCAGACCACCCTAGTCGAATTCGACATCCCCCAAATGCCAGCCCCAAAGGCCGAAACCAATATCAGACAAACACCCAAGGGATATCTCCTTCGAGTTTAGGCGACCTACGTGAGATGATACTAAAATAAATAATGGCTAAACAATTAAGCCTTTGACCATCTTTGGATGTCCTTGCCAGCCTTGCTCCAAAACCACCGTTTTATCCCATAACTGGCTTTGCTCAACCTATTGAGCACATATGAAAACTTATTTCGCTCCTAGAAAAGACCAAGATGTCATCCACAAAGATCATCACAAACTTATTTAGGTACTCCCTGAACACCCTTCTCTTCCAATCAACAAAGTATGCGGGGGCGTTCGTCAAACCAAATAGCATCACCAGCCACTCATAAAACCATCCGGAGTCTTAAAGGCAATCTTCTTTATACTATCGTCAGCCACTCTCAACTGACGAAACCATGTGGCTTAGTCCAACTGCGAAAATACTGAGGCGCCAACCAACTGATCAAAGAGATCATCAATCTTCGGCAATGGGTGTCTATTCTTCTTTGTGAGTTTATTTAGTTCTCTTTAGCCTACACAAAGTCTGAGGGACCCATCCGCCTTCATGGCAAAAACTACTGGAGCGCCCCACTCCGATATACTTCTTCTTATGAACCCCTTCTCAAGCAATCGCCTACTTACTTATGGAGTTCCCTCCTCTCACGGGGAGCCTTGTGGCACACTGGCCAAGTCACTGGTTTGGCATTGTTTACCAGAAATATTCGGAAGTCAATCTCCCGCTCCGGAGGTAAGCCCTTCACCTTCTCAAACACATCCGAGTATTCCCGGACCACTTCTAACAGATCGCAAACTCTCGACCGACGTGTCAAGCGATTCTAGATAACTTAGCATAACAGATTCTATGGGATTACAAGAGATCTCGAGAGTGTTACCCAAGCGGGTCATAAGCCTAACAACTCTCCCTTCAGAATCAAGAACGACACCCCTACTGGATAACCAGTCCATGCCCCAAAACTAACCCATAGTCCGTGAAGCCCAACAAGCATCACATCCAAACTCAACGCTAAGTATAGAAACTTTCAAACCCAAACACATCATGGAGCCCCAATTGGGTTTGAAACAACTAAGGGATCATCTACCAAACTGGTGTCTAAGTGCAGTGACTCAACTAACAATGATGAGATAAACGAACTCGATGCGTCAGAATCAAATAAAGTTCGAATCAGATAATATAGAAATCCCAAATTCCAACCTAGACGGTCCTATCCCCATCTGGTACCCTAGCCGTGAGGGAATACAACCACCCTCCAGGAGATTCCGAACCTTGCCTTTGCCCCTTTGGATAATCCTAATAAAATGTCCTATTCCTCCCAAAAGGATAACGACTAGCCTTCTTCTTCTTCCCATTCTCCACTCGTAACCTCCCACCAATGAGGTTTCGTCCTTCATTAACCAAACAACTATTAGAGCCTTCCTCCTATCGTCCATCCAATAAGTACTTACAAGTCCTCCTCCTTCTTGAACCAACTTCTAATCTGATTTACGTCTAATTCCCTTGAAGCGGTTTTCCATTCTTATCTATCTTAGAAAGATCATCTACACACGGAGGGGAAACTCAAACCGAGAGAGAAAGAGATTCAAACGGAGAATTCGAAAGATAAAGATATGGCTATCGGGGATTATGCTTTTCTCTCAAAAACTTTTCTCTTAAAAGACATGTTTTTGAAAAATACTCCTTCAAAAATTTTCTTAGAAAAATAGTTTTTCTAAAAAATTTATCTGTTCTGGTAACCTTAAGCTCTGATACCACGTGTAACACCCCACGTCCGCTAAGGTCACTCATACCAGGGGAATGCCTTAGTTTCGGTGAAGTATTTTAAGTGAATATAGAACAGTAAAATTACAGCAAGACAAATATAAGTAATACTTGAAAATTTAAATCATCATTTCATTGCAACGGAAAGTAATACATGTTTGGTTACATCACAAAACCATAAACCAGAGTCAAGTACATAATATCCATCTTGATAAAATAGAAGTACATAATCCCACTACATAACTAATAGCCATAAAAGGATAGATAAGCTCGGCTTCACTTCAGAGGTCCAAGCTCCATAGGATAGATACAGCAATCAGATCAAAGCCCATTAGCACCAGGCCCACTCTAATAACCTGGGGTTGGGGGAAAAAGATAAAAACAACGGGGTCAGACATAAGTCTGAGTGAGTCCTATAACCCTAACAATACAATCATTAAAATAACCAGAGAAGACATAAGTTGATATACGGTAACGACTGGGGATGAATGGCTACACTAAGCAGCTTGGTAAACTTAGGATAAACTAAGATCACCGTAAAGACGCATTTATCCACCCAAGGATAATTACTAGATTACACCGCCCCAGACTTATCCACCCAAAAGTAATTCCTACACTGCACCACACCAGTTCTACCTACCCAAGATTAGTTCCTACTTAAAGGGTGACCCCACTAAATGTACTTAGTAATTGCTAGCCAGTAGTTTCTTTTACCCCTACATAGGTGCCGTCTGCCCCTATCTTTACTAGGTGTACCCACTACTCCCAAGCGATCGGCTCCCTAACGTAGATATCCGTGCTGGCCCCACAGTGGGATGTATCATTTCCCAAAGTGGCAAGCCTGATTTTGGTGCACGGGTTATACCTACACGATGCAACAACGTCTTACTTACCAGCCCGGGCCCACACACGCATATGAAACCCGATGGACTTGCGTTGCCACCGCTAACCCGTTTTTGGCCTCTTATAGTCAAGCCCAATATGCGTGTCCCGTCACTCGACTTGGGTCGAGCCCACAAAGATACGTTTGGGATATTGGTTGAGATGGGCCCCCACAAGCTACCACTTAAGCTTGTTATTTTATCTAGTGTATCCCACTTAACCCTTTTTAATAATCATGTCTACCTTCATGTTATAAATCCTGGTTAAGTTATTTAATTATATTTCAATTGCCCCTTAAGGCACCCACTAGATTTCCGCATGCCACCCAAAGCGCTTACTTAACCCTTTACCCATGTTTAATTACATGCCCCACTTTGGTTAAGTATTCTAATCGTATTTTCTATTGACACCCAAGGCAACCACCAAATTTCCACATGCCACCCAAGGCACCCACTTAACCCTCATGCCCCACTACATGCTTATACGGTTAAGTGTTTCTTAATTAATTAAGACCGTGATCCTCATAAAGACCTCTCACATTAGACTATCTTTTATGACCGCTGGTTAAGCCGGTTGGGTCCGGGCAGCCTTATGTCATAACCGAGTCTAACCTCGTGTCTTTACATTAATCACGTATTTAGTTTGTGCCTAAGACCTCTCACATTGGGCTAACATTTGTAGCAACTGGTTAAGCCGGTTGGGTCCGGGCAGTTTTACGCTACAACTGAGTCCAACCTCGTGTCTTAGTCGATTAATTACACCTAATTAATCACCCCCATAATTTATATTAATTATCCCTAATTAATATCAAGTTTTTCATAACATGGGTAGACCTAACTCAATAGGTAAATTCCCATGGGGTAGACCTAACTCAATAGGTAAATTCCCACTTATGTTAATTTATTTTTATGGTATGCTTAATCATACCCAACCATACTTTAATTAACATATTTATTAACCCCATCGTTCCCCACGCAAATCGTTCTCATTTCACGACATAATAAAAAGGGAAGATCCATCACAAATATCATGGGTTTTAACCAAATCTTAGCATATAACTTTGTCATGGGTTAAGAGGATGTCAACTTGCATATATGAGCATATATTAACCCAACTACATTTAGCCCAAACTTGCATATTATCGCACATGACTTGCACAACATATTGCATATGAACTTGCATATTATCATACACATATCTTGCATAACATGTTGAACTTGCATAAACACACATAACTTGCATAACATGTTGAACTTGCATATAAGCATTCTCACAACTTGCATAACATGTTAAACATGCATTTAAGCATACACATAACTTGCATAAGCATTCACATTCTTGCATAAGCATTCACATACTTGCATATTAACAAACATGTAACTTGCATAGCATATCTTGCATATTAACATACATGTAACTTGCATAATAACAAACATGTAACTTGCATAGCATATCTTGCATATTAACATACATGTAACTTGCATATTAACAAACATGTAACTTGCATAGCATATCTTGCATATTAACATACATGTAACTTGCATATTAACAAACATGTAACTTGCATAGCATATCTTGCATATTAACATACATGTAACTTGCATATGGACTTGTTTAACATGCATAAACCCACTTGTTAAATATGCATAAAACAACTTATTAATCATGCATATTATCACATACTTAGCATGCATAGAATCACATACTAAACTTGCATAATATCATATACTTAGCATGCATAGAATCACATACTAAAACTTGCATAATATCATATACTTAGCATGCATAGAATCACATACTCATCATGCATAATATCACCTACTTAGCATGCATAGAATCACATACACATCATGCATAAAACCACATACTTAACTTTCATAAAATCAATTATTTATTATGCATAAACCCACAAATCCAACTTGCACAAACTCCCATATTTAACTTGCATACACTTACATATTCAACATGCATAAACTCACATATTCAACTTACATAAACTTACATATTCAACATAGGATTAATATTATACATAGATTAGCATATCATTACAAATGACTCAAACTCACAAATCCGCATTCAAGACCATAAGTCTCATTACACCTAATCTACTTATCTTAACAATTGATCATCAAAGTGATAGAAACTCACCAAAACACAATTAGCAAGCTAATGAAGAAGATTAAGATACTTAGAATGGATTAGAGATTGATTAGAGCTTGCTTTCCTCTTCATTGATTTGTGGAGGCCATGACCAAGTTTCATTTTGCCATAGTTTAGTTACTAGGTTTAATTATGAATGAATTAGGGTAGGGTTAGGGTGTTATTTATAGGATTAGGTTGCATTTTAGACCCTTAGATTAACCCTAGATTAATTTAGGACCATCAGATCCAAGAAGCTTCCAGAACCAGCCCTCCAAGCCAGCCCAAGACCCAACCTGGTGCAACCTGGTGCACCCAGGTTCACTGGACGGTGCCACCCTGTCGACAGGCAAGTCGACAGGCATGTCGACACCCCTGTCGACAGGCCTGTCGACAGCCCTGTCGACATGGGTTAGGCGGGAAGCTTCCCGCCTGACCCCGCCTGGCCCATTCCAAATCTGAATATTTGAAATTATTAAATCTGTTTTAGTTTTGAATTTTCTGCAAACTTCATCGGGCCATAACTGGGCCATACGGACTCCGATTTTCGAAAACTCGGACTCTATTTTGCGTATTTTTCCGAGACGAACGCAATGACGCAGCCCGTTTCCCCCAATTCTCACATCTGAGATTATTTATTCTGTAATTAGTGAATTTTAGCATTAACCGAAATTCGGGGTGTTACACTTTAAGCTGGTGCGCTTGTTGGGTCCCTAAGCTTTCCCTAAGATGTAGGGCATGCTCTTCTCTGCTTCTAGAGAAAACCAGGATATTATCCCATGCAAAATCGTCACAACTATCCATCTCTCACACAAACCATCCTAGTCGAACTCGACATCCCCCAAGTGCAAGCCCCAAAGGCCTAAACCAATATCAGACAAACACCCAAGAGGTACCTCCTTCAAATTCAGACGACCTACGTGAGATGATTCTAGTAAGACGACCAACCAATTGAGCACTTGACCGACTCTGGCTGTCCTTGCCAGTCTTGCTCCAAAACCATTGCTGATCACATAACTGGCTTTGCTTAATCTATTAAGCACATACGAAAACTTATTTCGCGCCTCTGGGTAAACCCCGCACTTTATCAAAGACATCTCCATACTCACGGACCACACAAACAGACTCCCAATCATAGTTGGATGCGTCAGAAGATTCTAGGCAGCTAAGCATCACTGAACCCCTAGGGTCACAAGAAATATGAGTGTCTTTCCATAACGAATCAATAGTCTAACTACCCTCCTTTCACAATCTAGGATGGCACCCCGCCTGGCTAGCCAATCCACCCCTAGAATCAAACTATAGCCCGTGAAACCAAGGATTCAAATCCAGCGCCCAAGATAGACACTCTCAAATCCCGACAAACCATTGAAGAATGAGCCGAACCACCAACAGGATTTGAGACTAGGATGGGATCCTTAACTAGACTAGTATTTAGGTGCAGTGTTTCAACTAACGAAGCAGATACTAACGAGTATGAAGCGCCAGAATCAAACAAAGTTCAAACAGGATGATAAAGAAAACCAAATTTCAACCTAGACGGTCCTACCCCCATCAGGTATACCAGCCGTGAGGGAATACAACTACTCTCCAGAAGATCCTGTACTTTGTCCTTGCCTCTTTGGACAATCCTAAGGTGTCCTATTTCTTCAAAACAACTAGCCTTCTTCTTCACATTCTCCATTCGTGACCTCCCACAAAGATGAGGTTTCGTCCTTTGTTAACCAAACAGCTATTTGAACCTTCCTCCCATCGTCTATCTTAAAGGTACCAACAAGCCCTCCACTTCCTTGGACTAACTTCTAGCCCGAAAAACGTCTAAGTCCCTTGAAGTGGTTTTCCGTCCTTCGTAGGGAAGTCCTTATTTATCTTAGAAAAAGCATCTATACACGGAGGGGGGGGACTCAAAAAGAGAAAGAGGAAGAGATTCAAAACGGAGAATCGAAGGAAGGATATATGGCTTTTGGGGATTATGTTCTTAAAATAAACCTTTCTTTCAAACATACTCTTCTACAAACATATTTTTGAAAGTATTCTTTATAAAAATGCTTTTGAAAAATAGTTTTTCAAAATATCTTATCTGTTCTGGTAACCTTCACCTCTGATACCACGTGTAACACCCCAAGTCCATTAATGTCACTCGCAAAGGGAATGCATTAACTTCCATGGAGCATTTAAGTAAATATAGAACAGAAAATCACAACAAGACAGATATAAAGCAGTACTTGAAAATTTAAAACTTTATTTATTGCAGCAGAAGGTAAATATGTTTGGTTACATCATCAAAAACCATAAACCAAAGTCAAGTACATAATATCCATCTTGATAAAACAAAGTACATAATCCAACTACTACAAATAACCATAAAGAAAATGATAGGCTGAACTTTACTTCAGCAACCCAAATCCAAGTGCTCCGAAAGAGATCCCAATCAAGCTCCACTAGTACTAGTCCCACCCTTAGAACCTAGGGGGGAAGGAGACATAAAGTCTGGCGAGTCCGATAACTCTAACAACATAATTATTAAAGCAATATGATAAGATATAAGCTGGAGAATAAGGTAATGACTGTGTGAACCACATGGGTATAGCAAGGCAATCAAGAGAAACAGAGATAACGTTAATGGCGCTTCCTAATCAATATAGGATAATTACTATACTCTACCGTACTGTACTGTACTAACACTAACTGCACCCCTACTAGTCACTCTAGAAATTGGATCCCTCTTGGCTAAATAGAACGATGATAGCTTCGTGTACTACTAGATGTACCCACTATCCTCCATGTTTGACTGTATACTCTAGTTGCTATCATAGGTACCCAGCGTGTACCTATCCCCACTAGATGTACCCCTTCAATAAGTAATAATGGTAATTCCCTGTACTCCTAGCTGAAGTCATAGGTGCCGCCTGCTCCTATCTCCACTAGGTGTACCCCTTTAATAATTATTAATAAGTGGTAGCTTTGTGTACCCCTAGCTGACTACATAGGTGCCGTCTGCTCCTATCTCCACTAGGTGTACCCACTACCCTGCCCCCATTCGATCGGCTCCTTAACTCCTAGATACCCGTACAGGTCCCACAGTGGGGTGTATCACTCCCCAATATGGCAACCTTATACCACGCAAGGAATGCATGGCTTATAACTACACGATGCAACAACGTCTTACCTACCAGCCCGGACACACGCACGCACGTGACCCCGTTGGACTTGCGTTGCCATCGCTAACCCGTTTTGGCCTCTAACAATCAGACCCAATAGGCGTGTCCCGTCCTCGACTTGGATCGAGCTCACAAAGATACTTAATGGGCTACTGGAATGAAAAGGCCCCCCCATGCTTGACACGAGCTTTCCACCTAGGCTTGGTCCCCTCTAGTACATCCCACTTAACCCCCTTCATGTCCACTTACATGTTTTAAATTTGGTTAAGGGTTTCTATTAGTAATTCCACATGCCACCCAAGGCACCCACTTAACCCCTATGTCCCACTTACATGTTTTACCTTGGTTAAGTGTTACTAATCGTATTTCCTTATGCCACCCAAGGCACCCACTTAAACCCATGTCCCACCACATGTTTTACTTTGGTTAAGTGTTTCTTAATTTATTACTACCGTAACCCCTGTAGGACCTCTCACATTAGACTAGCATTTGTGGCTGCTGGATTTGCCGGGCGGGTCTGGGCAGTCTTACACCACAAACGAGCCTAACCTCGTGTCCATACAATTGTTACGCATTTAGTTTGGGCCTTTGACCTCTCACATTGGGCTACCATTTGTGGCTGTTGGATTTGCCGGGCGTGTCCGGGCAGTCTTACACCACAAATGAGTCCAACCTCATCTCTTAGGCAATTAATTATACATAACTAATTTTCCCCAAATTTGAATTACTTTCCCTATTCAAATTTCCATATTTATTTATGTCCATAATTTATCACCTAAATTATGCTCATCTATTTATGGTATATAAATTATAACAATTTCATCACTAATTAATTTTATTCCTTAAAATTAATTGCATGCCTTTTTGGGCCATTACATGCCAAATTCACAATATGTGTATGTCCACTATTATCCCCATCGTACCCCCGTCATTCGTTCGCTTAACATGACATATACATATTAGACTAGCAAATAGTCTAATACTTAAAAAAAGGAAAAAACAGCACAAAGTCACATACACATAATAATAGATCTAATTTGCATCTAACTTGCAATTAAGAATTACAACATACTTGCATAGTCTTTGTATTATCAAGGATCAAAAAATCATAGATCTAGAAGGTGTGAACTTGCATGTATGAACATAGTTTTACACCCAACTAGCCTAGGTAATTATCACAAACTTACATAAACTATGTATGTCATCAACCTAAACATAAAGGTGTCATCTTGCATAACTATGGATCCAATAAAAGGTGTTAACCTGAGTAAACTATGGATCCATATAAAGGTGTAAACTTGCATAACTATGCATGTCATAGTTTTCAACATAAAATTGTCAATTTGAATATGGATCTAAACTTTAAAGGTGTGAACTTGTATATATGTGAATCCAATTATCACTTAAACTTGCATATGAACATAATACTTATACGAACTAGCATATGTTCCACATCCATATTTGCATAAAAACCGATGTTATAAACCTAGGTGATTGGATTATAAAAAGGGATACATTGACACAAGTTAACATCATGAACTACTAGCATATATTTTAGATCCAAACTTACATAACATCATATAACTCGCATACAACTTGCATGATCCTATTAGCTTGCATAACATCATATGTACAACTTGCATAATCATATTAACTTGCATAACATCATATATGAAACTTGCATAATCATATTAACTTGCATAACATCATATATGAAACTTGCATAATCATATTAACTTGCATAATCATATTAATCTTGCATAACATCATACATGAAACTTGCATAACATCATATATAAAACTTGCATAACATCATATAATATGAATCAAGTTAACATACATGATTAAACATATGAATTAGATTCACAACCACAACTTATAATCCAATGTATATCACATCATAATTAATTTAGCAATTATTTTGTTAAAGTGATCGAACCCACCATTCAACGAAGTTCTGGAATTTATTAGCGTCCCTTTGTTGTAGTTGAATTTGCTGTTGGATTGAATTGAGTTGCCTTAATCTTCTTCTAATTGGTGTCGGCTACTCTAGGGTTCAAGACGACAACATGACGGCCATAGTTTTAGTTTTAATTCTGATTTAGGGTTTGAGTCTATGGGTCTTTTTATAGAGCTTTGAATTAATTTAAGCCATCGGATCACTCTAGGATCCATCTAGGCCTTAGAATCCAAAAAATGATGTCAACAGACCAACCAGAAATCGCCACCTTAGCCCTAAAAAATAAAATTTATTCATAGACCATTTAGGGACGACGGGACCAATTCCAAACCTCCTGAGTCGACCCTGGGGTCGACCCAGCGGGTCTTGGGTCGACCCAGCGGGTCGACCCATAAAATAGGTCAGTTTGGTGTTTTGCCTTCCCGCTTCCGCTGTTTTGAATTTTTTTTTCTTAAATTTTAGGTTGAATTTTATTTTATATATATATATATATCTATATATATATATATATATATATTTCTATCTTCCTAATTAACCATTTTCACACTAAACTACTTTTTGAACCGCGTTCACACTAAGCCGCTTTTTAGCCATTCCCCTAAAACAAAAATATGGCGTTGGCGGGGATCGAACTCTGTACCTCTTGTATGCAAGTCACATGTTCCAACCAAATGAGCTACTAAGTCTTTTGCTTACATACCTTAGAACAATGCTAAACATTTATTCTTTAATTTAGTTAATTCGATTATTCAAAAATCCGGGGTGTTACAAACACTACTGTAGAACCTCATAATATCACCTCGGGCGGGGGCGTCGAAGAGCCCTAAACATCACATGCTAGGCTGAATCAGCCGGAACCTTCCACCATGGGCATGGTTCAAACCGCTCCTCATTAGGTTCAAGAGGGGCCAGTCTGCCCAGAACCAGCAACTGCAATGAACCCTCGCCCTCACCTTCATTCAACTCTCGGAGGTCAAGCCCAACCAACAACGACCCTTTCGAGCATGCTTTTGTCGTATCCCAGTACTAGAACTCCCCGAATGCAGAGTTGGATTCATTCCCAGTACTGGAACTCCCCGAATGCAGAGCTGGATTCATGGCAGCGACCCTTCGGAGATGGAAGTCAACTTGCGAGCATAGTTCGACGCTTCACCTGGGGCAATTATTCTCAACAGAATATAGATAACATCCACTACAGTCCCTTTACTAACGAGATCAAGAACTCCCATAATCCTCCGGACTTCAAGTTTCCAGGTATCGAACCATACACCGGTCGGACAGACCCGACCATCCATCTCATTCGATACATGCGACATATGGAAGTGCTCGGCGCATCGACCAACATCATTGCTAAGTGCTTCCCACTCTTCCTCACAGATATAGCCGGCATGTGGTTTCGACAGCTAACAACGGAGTTGATCAGTACCTAGAATACGCTGTTCACCCGTTTCATCGAGCAATTCAGGGTACATATCTCCTGGCCAAAGAGTGTCATGTACTTGACCACCATCAAACAACGGCCAGGTGAAACACTTTGGTCCTTCCTCGAAAGTTTCAACACCACTGTAGCATCTATCGATCGATCTGAGCCATCGATGGTGCTTATGGCTACCGTTGTAGGAGTTCAGAACCGATCAGAATTCTCAATCTCTTTAACTAGGGATTCCCCCAAGGATATAGAAGATTTCTATATCGAGGATGAGCGATTCCTCCGACAAGAAGACGCCAGCATTGAGATGGAGAGCCTCGAGGTCTTAGCCACGAGCATGGAGGTCCATCCAACACCAACGGCCAGAATAAAGCAAGAGAAAAGGCCCCGGAAAAGAATGAGTGCAACGTGTGACCTCGAAGGGGAAATAAGTATGATCAATATACCAAGATCAATTCTTTCTTGCTCAACATCTACCTTGACGTACGAGGGTCCCTACCTTTCCCAAGACCTTCTCGAAGAGAGCCGACCCAGAAAGAACTCGAATCTGGAAATCATTGCATGTTTCACAACATCACTGGCCACAACACCAATGAATGCAGTCACTTGGGCGATCTCATCGAGGACATAGCCAGGCAAAGGGAGCCTCTCAAATATAGCAAGAAGAACCCACAAGTCATGCCGTCACAGTCCTCTGCCCAAGCTCCTCAGGCCGATCCTCGAGCTCCTAGAAACGGAAAGCAACCTGAGACCAGAACTCACGGCATTATCATTAATTAAGTTTAATTTTTGTTTTTGATGTGTTTCCTTCAATAAAACATACGCTTTGATGTACACATGTATGGGGATTGGATTTAGCTCCTAGGCATGCTCTGGAATCCATTGTTGTCCTCTTAGAATTTATTATCTTTAATTCTTTAACGACTATGAACTCTCTTTTTGCAAACATGGATTATGTTTGAGTACTTTAAGTCGAGCATAATTGATGCTCGCCCCCTCCGAATGTGGTTAGCGCGAGAGCTTACCACCCTCTCTAAAAACCTACTCCTTGATCCGAGTACGGTCATGTCTCCTTAAGCCGAGTATGGACTATACTCACCCCTTCTTAAAACTTATCAAATAAACTTGCATAAGTCGAGCATGGATAATACTTACCACAAGCCGAGTATGGATAATACTCGCCACCTCCGTAAGCCGAGTATGGTTAATACTCGCCACCCCGTAAGCCGAGTATGGTTAATACTCGCCGCCTCCGTAAGCCGCGTATGGTTAATACTCGCCACCTCCGTAAGCCATGTATGGTTAATAATTGCCACCTCTCTAAGCCAAGTGTAACTACTGCTTGAATATCTCGACTTGCCTTCGAGTCGAACATGACTAATGCTTAATTAGATGAAATTACAAGCCTTCTCTAGACCGAGAATGGTTTCTATTGTCTTTTCAGGTACTTACCCTCAACCAGGATTTACGGTCATTCTCTCGGCCTTAATACGGTCTTCGATGGTTGTCGGTTTTCTGGACTTGATACGACCTACTTCGGTCGTCGGTTTCCGACCTTAATACAACCACCAAGGCCGTCAGACTTCTGGCCTAATTATGGTTCAGCATAACAATCGTTATATGCACGTTGGACTTTGATGCAAGAAATCAGAACACACCTCCTTTACCAAGAAATATGTATTTTGAGGGGCAAAGTATTGACTAAATTTTTAGAAGAAGCTATCACGTTTCAACGAATCGAAGCCCAACCTCCAAAAGCTCTCTTCAAATTCGGCCCATCAGCCGATATAGACGCTTGCACTCTAGAAGGCCCAGATAGGGATCGACCCAAACCAGCTTCCTTCGAGGATGGACCGATTCGATTCCAACTCCACCTAATCATCTTCAGGATTCAACTCATCTTGCCCGGGAGAATCGCTTTCAATCGACCGGGTTAGAGGCTTCCATCAAAAGCGGATCGAGCAAATATCTCGGACTCACCTGGAAGTATCTAGCCGGATCATTCATTACTCAGACAATTTCTCAAGGAAACAAAAGCGACCAACCATATCCGGACAAAGCTCTCCTTTTAATACACCTCACCTTGGATGCCACATAAGCCACAGTTTCTGAAGATATTATTTATGAATGGTAGAGCCGGTCTTTCAGCTGCACCTCTATCCAAGGAATGAACTCCACGAATCCAAGCTTTCCCGGAAAGGCTAGGCCACGTCACACCCTCCCTAATGGATTTCACCATCTATAAATACCTTCTTCCCAAAAGAAGGAAAGGAGGGTGGTTTTGAGAAACTCCAAGTTCTGGAAAAAGAAGATATTCAGCTTATTCCTCAAATAGCCAACTCTAATTCCTCTAAAAAAACTTCTTGTCTACCATCTTTCTTCAAGAGAAAAAAAGCACTGTATTTGTAATCGAAAAAGGATCAATAAATATAAAGTGGACGTAGGCATAGTCTTGGCCGAACCACTATAAAAAGTTGTGTGTGTTCCTTATTTTATTTGCTTTACTGCATTTTATAATAGTTATTCGTGTGCTCCCCATACGATTGGGGGTTGATTATCACAAGTGACCAACTTTTAATGTCAACAGGCCTTATCTTTTATCTTATATCTTTTAGTAAAAAATAGATGCAATTATATTTTTGATTGGCCCTATCTTTTATCTTTTAGTAAGAGATAAATAGCTGCAAATTTTCGAAAGTAATGTTTAAGTAATAAACATTCAGTTGGCCTTATCTTTTATATTTTATCTTTTAGTAAAAGAAAGATGCAATTATATTTTTGATTGGCCTTATCTTTTATCTTTTAGTAAAAGATAGGTAGTAGTAGATTTTCAAAAGTAATATTTGAGTAATAAACATTCAGTTGGCCTTATCTTTTAGTAAAAGATAGACGCAATTATATTTTTTTGAAAAGATAGATGCAATTTTGTTTTTTAAATCTGAAATAAAATAAGATATTCTACTAAACATTTAAAATTTGTTATACAAAAATGTATTATCTTTTTAAAAATCATCACACATGTACAAAATGAAAGCAGAAAACGATTAGTTCAGTTTTATCTTTTTTAAATCTTAAATAAAACAAGATATCATATGTAAGAAATGAGCATGTTAATATTTATCATTTAGTAAAAGATAAAATATGATATTCTATGTAACTTATCTTTTATCTTTTAGTAAAATATGCAATTATCTTTTTTAAATCTGAAATAAAATAATATATTCTATGTAAGAAATAAACATGTTAATATTTATCATTTAGTAAAAGATAAAATAAGATATTCTACATAACTTATCTTTTATCTTTTAGTAAAAAATAGATGTAATAATATTTTTCATAGCAAAAGAAATAGAAGCATCCACTCAAACACGAGCACTAAAACAATTGTTATTGAAATCAGACAATAGTATAACAAATGAATCACACCTGCAAAAAAAATGTAAACAGATAACTATCCATATAAAACTTAGAATTTAATAGCATAAAATACTACATAAGAAATCATTTTCTATCCCACTTTTTGAAAAGATAAAATCAATTATCTTTTGCAGATAAAACACACATAACCCATGACCATCCATTGCATTCATCACCTATACATAATAGAAAATTTACTTGGTTGTACGTTTAAAAGTTAAACATGGAGGCAAATTACCATACATGCATATTAGAAAAACACTTCCATACCAAAACATAAAATTATTTATCTGTTTGTTTAAAAGATGAATTTATCATTTCAAACAATTTACATGTTTTCACACAATATAATATACACATTATGTGTTTTAATATTATTATGAATAAGTGAATTTATCATATGTTGCAACTAAGAAACTCAGACAATCATATGATTTGGATTTGTTTATTATTTTAAAAAGATAAATACATTTATCCTTTTATAGAAGTTATATGTTTACATCTAATATAATATACAAGTTTTATCATTTAGTAAAAGATAACTACAAATATGGTGTTGACAATGTCATTCAGAAATTTTAGCAACAACTTTACCTAAATGAATGGAGTTCACATCTAATCAAACAAAATAAAAAGACAGCTTAATATCAGTACTCAATGAATACAAACAATTGATGAACAACTTCAATCAGTAATAATTAAATAAAAATCGCAAACCAAAGCAACAGATAAACAACAAAATGTAACTGGCAAAGGAGTATCTACTTGTTCAGCAATCGGCATATCCAAATCATTGCAAATCGTCAGCGTGGATTGTTTGTGTATCGGTAGGTGAGACGATCTGATTTCTTCAACAAATAATCAAATTTGGCTAGACAATTTTACATGATTTTTATTTTTGACACAAAATGGTTTTGAAAAACCAAATTTTTATTTTCGTTTGAAGCTTTGAATTTGAGTACCGATAGTGATTTATCGGCCAATAGTGATTTGGAAAACTTTGGCCTGGAAAATAATTGATTGGAACCCGTGTCCTGAAAATTAATTGGTTGAGGGAAGTAAGCCCTTATTGTAAAATGCCCCGATAAAAAATATATCAGAGCTCAGAAAACATCTCACAGCGGAATGCATAAAATATAATATAATCAAAGTATAGCCTTACCCAGATAATAATACTGCATAACCAGTATCCAAAGCTATAATTACTCTGCCACAAATCAAACCTGTGAGTATGTTATGAGGAGGGGGGTCAGAACACAAGTTCTGGTGCTGGACTTAAACTATACATTTTGGTAAATCCAACATATACCGTTCAGTTTACATTTTCTTATTTATTAGGTACCTTGGGTTAATAACACTTAAGGCTTACACACACATCGTACCCATCTACTTCCAAGTGGATTAACATAATATGGTTTATATGTAGCTACCCCAGTATTAAGGTACTCCACATGGTACCCTACTCGCACGGTTTTCGCCGTAACGTCCGCAGAAGTATATGCAGTTCCTCATCCTACGTCGGGACGACGTACGAATCAACATTGCAATGCTATTTTCCGCATAGTCCCACCATCGCCAGGCTATATAAGCCTAGGGACCGCCACCTTCGAATCATTTGATTGAATAATATTCCATCACAAAGTAATTCCCTAAAGTCTACGATACACCAGCCAGAGCAGACATGCATGTATCTAGACTTTCTCACGTACGTATCGTTAATCGTACTCGATGCCTTAACCACACATATTCTCTACTATGCATTGAGATCCGTAACAAAGCTACAAAAGAAAAACGGAACTCGGTCGAGAGCTTTTCAGATAACTGTATACACAGATGTTATGGTCTGCATTTTCAGTGGCTATGGTCCAACCCGACCCCTCCCTCAACTAGTGAAAGATCGAAAGAATTAAGAGCTAGTGACCAAGCCCCAAAGCAAACAACGAACAACAATTATTAATTGGTTTGTTCCTCACCGATAGCCTTGATAGTAAAAGGTCTATGGTCTTTTGGTTTAGCTCTTCATCTTTTCGCATCATGCATCACGTATCACACCGACTGTCGATGGCTGGTACCCGACGACTACTATCAAACAGATGGTTAGACCCTCCAAAAGCAGACGGAAGTGGTCGTAACCCTCCTAGCCACAAGGCAATAGGATCATCGAATCACCTAAGCCACCCTACAGCCTTCTGATTGCCCACTATCGTGGAAATCAAGGTATAATCACCGGGTAGTAATGCGTAGACCCAACCTCTATGAGCACAGCCTAAGCGCTGTCACCGCACGGAGGACTACCAGAAGGGTACATCCCAGGAAGCCGCGTGCATCCCCTTCTAGTCCTTTAGAGCTATAAGAACAGGCAAAATAATCAGATTGACATGTGCTCCTATTGTGCCTCATGACACCACGATGATCTACCCCGTTGGGTTATTCACCTGTTAGTGTGTTATTAGACCCTATGTCTAATCGTTTAATTACGCGCTTGCTTTGCGTTTTTAGATTTCCATTTAATTTGGTTATTTCAAGTCGTATTGACTTCTTATTCAAGTTACCAAATTCCTCTCGCTTATTAATTCCTACTATGTAACTTAACCCATTTAAATTCATTAATAAGCCTTAAACATGTTATCCTCTTCAGCAGACTTCAGATTTGCAGATTACTTAATTTATAATTAAGTACAAGTTATTGTCTTAGATAAGTTTTTCCTTCTTTCCTTTACTTATTGCAAGCAGCAGGATTCAGGTTTCCAGAATTACAGATTACTTAATTTATAATTAAGTACAACTCATTTTATTACATAAGTTATCACATTCCCTCTATTGTTTATTATAACCTAAGTTATAATTTTCACTTGTCCCGAGGACAAGCCTACCTATTATCTTTTCCTTTCCCCCTTCAAGTTTATGTATAATAGGTTATTATCATTCCCTGTTCATTCCAAATCTTTTACTGTTGCAACTTTTATTCATTTCCATTAATTTCAGTTAAGGCCATTTATTTCTATCTTCTTATATACACATATTTATATATATATATATATGCACCAAACCTGTCACATTAAGCCGACCACTTATGGATGCTGGAGTTGTCGGGCGGTTCCGAGCAGAATTCTACCACAAGTTGGACTTAACCTCGTGTCTTAGCACCGTTACATGTATATTTATGCACTAGACCCTCCACATGAAATTAAAAACTTGTGGATACTGGATTTGCTGGGCGGTTCCGGGCAGACTTCTACCACAAGCTGAATTTAACCTCGTGTCTAAGTGCGGTTTTAACTTTCCGTTAACTGTAAATTTAGGCATATTCATTCTTCCAAATTTTTCTGTAGTCTATTTTTACATGTCATACTTAATATCCTATTAAGTCCATTTTCTGATTATCATGTCGCATGTTCTTACTAACATGTAATTAACTTCATCTTAAAAGGTGGACGGTTCACTTTGTCTTTGTGTCGACTATAGGGAGTTGAACAAACTCTCTAAGAAAAACAGACACTCATTTCCGAGGATTGATGATTTATTTGATCAGTTTGTTGGTGCCTCGGTATTTTCGCAGTTAGACTTGGCCACGGGGTTTCATTAGTTGAGGGTGGCTGAGGATAGCATAGACAAGACTGCTTTTAGAACTCCGGATGGTTTCTTTGAATGACTAGTTATGCCTTTTGGGTTGACAAATGCACCCGCCTATTTTGTTGATTTGATGAGTACGGTGTTTCGGGAGTTTCTAAATAAATTTGTCGTGGTCTTTGTTAATGAAATCTTGATCTTCTCCAAAAGCGAAGAAGAACATGCCTAACATTTGAGAGAAGTTTTGAAAACTCTCTGTGCGCATCAGCTTAAGGCAAAGTTCTCCAAATGCCATTTTTGGAGAAGAGAGGTGAGATTCTTGGGGCATGTGGTCTCCAAAGAAGGGATAGCTGTAGATCCCGCAAAAGTGGTTGCGGTGCAAGATTGGAAGATTCCTAAAAATGCAATGGAGGTGAGAAGCTTTCTTGGATTGGCAGGTTATTATAGGAAGTTCATTAAGGACTTCGCAAAGATATCAGCCCCTCTCTCCAGGATGACAAGGAAGAATTTGGCATTTTCATGGGATATAGATTATTATGTTGCTTTCCAACGACTAAAGAGGGCTCTGACAACAGCTCCAGTCTTGACCTTGCCCGATGGAAACAAAGTGTTTACAGTTTACACTGATGCATGTGGTACAGGGCTTGGTGCGGTTCTGATACAAGAATGGAAAGTGGTGTGTTATGGGGGTAGACAACTAAGAGTCCATGAGAAGAACTACCCTACCCATGATCTAGAGCTAGCTACCATAGTATTTGCGCTAAAGTTGTGGCATCATTATTTACTTAGAGAGATGTTCGAGTTATACACCGATCATAAATCTCTCAAGTACCCGTTCTCACAGAAGGATCTTAATTTAAGGCAACAAAGGTGGATGGAGTTCCTAGCTTCGTATGATTTTGAGATTTCTTATACCCCTGGCAAGGGTAATGTGGTGGCTGATGCACTAAGTAGGCAGAGGATAGCCTTAAGTCCTCTGTTTGTAGAGAGGAAGAGTTTGGAGTTCATCTCAACTTTTAATTTTAGACCCTCCATCGAGGTTTTGCCTGATTTGTTTGCATCACTAGAGATACGACCAACTCTTATGGATCAGATAGGAGCTTCGCACCAAGGTAACCCACAGATTTTAGACATCATGGATAAGCTCAGAAAAGGGGAGACTTCCAGTCTCCTCATTAGATATGCCATAGATGAAAAGGGGTGATTGCGACGAGATGGAAGGCTTTGTGTTCCTCAAACTGGAAGCTTGATAAAAGCAGTCCTAGAAGAAGTTAACCATTCTAAGATGACTATTCATCTAGGCGGTGATAAGATGTATAGGGACATGAAAAGGGTTTTCTTTTGGGCTGGGATGAAGAAAGATGTAGCAGAGTTTGTTTCTCAATGTTTAGTTTTCCAGCAAGTTAAAGCTGAGCAAAAGAAGCCCAGCGGTTTACTTCATCCTTTGGAAGTTCCACAGTGGAAATGGGAGAGCATCTCTATGGATTTTCTATATGGTTTACCTAGATCAAAGAAGGGAAATACCAGTATTTGGGTCATAGTAGATCTAAGAGCGCTCATTTTATTCTAGTCAAGAATAAGAGGATGGCAGCATGGTTGGTAGCAATTTATGTTCGAGAGATAGTCCGTCTTCATGGAGTACCTTCCGGCATCGTAAGTGATCGTGACCCCATCTTCACTAGTGAATTTTGGAGGAGCTTGCAAGAAGCATTAGGTACACAGTTGTGTTTGAGCACTGCTTATCATCCTCAGACTGATGGGCAGCAGAGAGGGTGAATAGAATTCTTGAAGATCTTTTAAGGCTGTGTATCCTAGACTTCGGAGGGACTTAGGAAGAGCATCTTCCTTTAGTATATTTTTCCTATAACAATAGCAACCAAGCTAGCATCGGCATGGCAACCTTCAAAGCATTGTACAGACGACCCTGTAGATCGCCAACTTATTGGTGGGAATCTACAGAAGGATTATTACTTGGACCTGATATGTTAGAGAAACGTCTGAGACGATTGACCTTATTCGACGGCGGATGAAGACAGCCCAAGATAGGTGGAAATTCTATGCAGACAAGAGAAGGACTGACATCAAATTTGAAGTGGAAGACTTAGTTTTCATTAAAGTATCACCTTTGAGGAACGTGGTTCGCTTCGGATCTATAGGGAAGTTGGCACCCAGATTTGTGGGACCATTTCCCATAACCGAAAGGATTGGCCTAATGGCCTATAGATTAAAGCTCCTAGAAAATCTATTCGGCATTCATGATGTTTTCCATATTTCTCATTTGCTGAAGTGCTTGCCTGACACCGCAGAACTAGTTGAGCCGAGTGTATTGGAAAAAGTAGAGGTGGAAGGGGAGGCAACAGTCAGACAAGTTCCTACCCGTATTCTTGGAACGAAGTTAAGAAGCTACGCAATAAAGAAATCAAGCTGATAAAAGTTAAATGGGGAGATAACCCAGAAGATGCGACTTGGGAGACCGAAGAAAAGATTCGTGCTTCGTACCCTTTCCTTTTCGAGGGTATGTTCTTAACTCCTTTTCCAAAGCTTTTTACCTATGCTTGTTTCTATCGTTTAAGTATGTCCTATTAATAATATTTTCCACCTTTAGATAGGAATCTTATGGATGCAAACATGTGTTTGAGACATGTTATGTTTGATGGATGCAAGTAGATGCAAGTGGTTACTAGTGGTTGCCTGTGGATGCATATACACACATTAGGCACTAGATCGGCTCAATCACTCTCATACTGCATATGGATGTGTGTGCATTTTCTTTTCTCCTTATGGATGAAAATGAATGTATTAGCATATGGATGTTGCATTTGGATGAATGAGTGTGCACAAATATTGAAATTACATGCTATAATAGGATTATTGCATACATATTGGATTCATGGCACTATCATAAATTGCATTAAGGAGGTCAACTGAATCAGTGGAACGTTTGATCTTTCGCATTAGTGTTGGGACAAATACACACACCTTTGCATATGTTCATATAAGCATTAGAAAATTTTAAGTGCAATGGATTCCTATGATTGGTGGATGAGTAGATGGATGATGGATGGTAGGATACATTCTTCTTAACTTGAAGATTTCGGAACGAAATCCTTTGAGTAGGGGATAATCTAACACCCGTAATTTTAACAACATTAAAAGAGAATAAGTTAAACAATAATTAATTTAATATTCAGAATTAAGGGAAACGGACTGTGCCATTGCATCCATCTCGAAATTCTGGTCAAGATAGACATTTGGTTTGCGTAAAACGGACAATGTATGAAGAAGTTAAGAGGGTTTTAAGTTTGCATACGCGCAGACGAATTATATAAGTACATATGAGTCGGATATGAGTCAGATATGAGTCAGAATTTATCCAAAAAGGGTTCAAAAATCAAAAATTCGTATGGCGGTAGATTTCCCGCTCTTGGGGGTCGACCCCCCTATAGGGGTGTTGACACCCCTAGGGCTGATGTGGCAGTCGGTTTCTGGAGGCTGACGGCTATATATACGGGTCCATTTCTCTTGTCTTCTTCACTGAGAATCCATGGTGGCCAAACTTTGCCGGTGTCTGAACTGAACTGGATACCTTTATCTTCCACAACTATCAACTAAAGCAAAGAATTGGAGATCAAGATCCAATCTTTTCCAGTTCTATTTTCTAATCCAAACATTGTGAGTTCTTAGTTACTGTTAGATTTAAATATTTAAAAGTAAACCTAATAGGATTATAGTTTGGATTTGTTCATGTGCTTATATTATATTGGATCCATTGTAAATTTTGAACATATGACATTTTGGATTGGTTATAACTTGGATCTAAATTTCTATGATGTAGATCTCAATCCCAATTTGTGTTAGATCTATTTTTACCTATTAGATCTGAATTATGTGGACATTCTATGATGTAAATCCAAATCCTTATTTGTGTTAGATCTACCTTTAACCATTAGATCTGAATTATGTGGACATCTAAATTATTGATCAGATCTAGTTTATTATTTGTATCCCCTTGTGTTTATCATATTAGATATGAATCTGTTGGATAGCTAAATTAATGTTTCGATCTTATCATGTTCATCTTATCACCTTTTCTACGTTACAACTAGTTAACTGCCACAAGTTCACTAGATCTATGCTTATATGTCCACCATGTTAGTATATATTTATGCTAGTTATGTTAAAACATTCACCATTGACATATTTCCATTACCTTCCCTTTTATCATTTATGATTAGGCTATTATTTAGCCTATACATGCTGTAAATTATGTGAATATGCTAGTTAGGGAACGGGAGAAAAAAGTGAATATTGGCATAATTTGAATATAAACATGAGTTGGACATATAATTCAATAATTGGGTAAATTAGCATAAATACCCATAAAGGCATAGGTATAATTAACTAGATATTAATGAAATGCCTAGGATTACAATTAGAAAACTGTAAATGCACTTATGGCACGAGGTTAGGTTGCATTAGTGGCGGAATCTGCCCGGACCCGACCGGCATATCCAGCAGCCACTAACGTTGAACCTAATGTGATAGACCTAAGTGCACAAATACGAATTGGGCTAAGATACGAGGTTAGGCCCAACTTGTGAAAGAAGTCTGTCCGGACCCGACCGGCATATCCAACATCCACAAGTGGTAGGCCTAATGTGGGAGGTCTAGCCCATTATAACCATGAATGAAAATATCGTAATGAAAACTTGAATACTTAACCTAGGTAATCCATAGGGATTGTATGAATATAAACTAAAATGGGGGTTAAGTATATTTGGTTGAACAGTGGGTGGGTTAAGTAAATCTGAGGTGGTGGGTAATATTTACATATAGGCCCACAAACTTAACCCAATAAGGTTATATAATTAGAGACACCTAGTGGTATACATAACCGGTGGAAATAATAAAATTATGTAATTAAAGACACCTTTTAGGGTAAGCATAACTTGTAGAGATAATAGGCTATGTAATTAAAGACACCTGGTGGTATACATAGTCAATGAAAACCTAGTAGGGGATACAAGACAAGGGGGAGAGCTTGTATCATATTGTGTGGGACCCGTTTCAGCTAGTAACCCGGAGTAGTATCAAACATGTACTCCGAACTAGGTCGGAGAAGGGGCACACTTATTGGACTGATTGTAAGAGATCCAAACGTGGACGACGGTGTGGGCGGCACAAACCGACCGGGCCATGTGCATGCATGAGCCGGGCAGAGGGCGATAAGACGATCGTGACACTTGTAGATATAGGGTTGTGCATATCAGCGTTGCCACTTTAGGATGTGATACATCTTATGGTGGGAACGTCACAGAGTATCTATGCGGATAGGGAGCCGATCGATTAGGGTAGTAGTTAGGGTACATCTGGACGTATGCCTAAGTCTACCACCTGATAATGGAAGGGATTATCTCACTCTAGTTGTACTAGTAATAGTGCAGAGTAATCATTAGAGAAGCGTATATACCTTATCATGTCTACCTTGTCACTCCTGCCTCTTATGTAGCTATCTCACCCTTATCCACTTTATATGCACTACTCCAAAATTGGGCATATTCCACAATAATTTGTGTGTGTTGCATGAAAAGTGTGGCGAACACCATGCTTTCTTTGATCTTCTGCAACAACATTCATATGTTGTTGCATTAGAATGAATGCAGTGTTACTGTTGGAATTCTTATGTTGTGACTTGCATTACCAGTTCAAATTGTTGCTTTACATAAATACATGCCAATTCAACGATCCACGTTATCAGTTTAAATAAATAAATAATGTAGATCTTTCATTAATCCAACGTTTCAAACGTATCCCTACTTCAGTTTAGTGAAAATTTGGCGTGATCTTTTCCCCATTCACGAAATACTTCCCCCAAAAAAAAAATTCTCCCATACTCCTCCTTCTATTCATTTCTCTCTCCACGAAATCCATCCACAAAGACCTCCGATTGCTACTCTGCCGCCGATACAAACTATAAATCTCCGATTTCTCTTTTTTTACAAACTTTACACCTTCGATTTGGATCATTTAGGAAATTACAGGTAGTTAGGGCTTCATCATTTCAGTTTTATTTAGATGATTTCATCTCTAACTTATTTTGGTCTAACATTCAAAGTCTATAGATAGTTGGGTTATTCCGATTGCCATAAATTAGGGTTTTTCATACTTGAAGTGTTGTATTTATATGTTTGCATGTGTTGAAATTGTGCAAGTTATGTATTTTTATGTTTGCCAAACCATCGATGTTTTGGTAAATAATGCTTATTTCGATAGGTGGAAAAAAAATAGAGGACAAAAGAAATCTAATTTAAATGTTTAAATGTCTATTTCTGTTTGTATTTGAATAATGCCTATTTCTCTTCCTACATCGTATGACTACGAAGATACCTTGGGCATGGGTTATCTACGACTGTCAAACTCATCATCACCAGAAACTCCTATTGATTTTTATATAGAGATGCAAGAAAGGCACTACGATGATTTGCGTGAGTATGAACTAGAGCAAGAAGAACTCCAAAAACAATGGCGAGAAGAAGAATGATGTAAAGAAAGGGCGATGCGACGGCATAGTCGTGCTACCTTGCGTTGTCAGCATCAAAACAACCAAGTGGTTAACGAACAAAAAGCTGACTCACCAATTATAATGTGTGATTGTGGGTATGCCGCCGTAGAAGATGTTATTTCGATTGGATTCAACATTGGTCGTCGTTATTTTAGATGTCGTGTTTATCCCGCAAGGTGTACCTTTTGGCAGTGGATTAACCAATAGTTTCCAAGTTGAGCCGCTGAGTACGCAAATGAATTACAACATCAACTTACAACGCTGCATAATCGAGTTACTGGTTTTCGAACTGAAGTTAGCAGACTTAACGACCAACTTCAAGGGCTAAACATTAGAAGACAAAATTAAATTATTGCATCGTTCGATGTATTAGGTACAACTGTATCGTCTTTGTATCACCTGTGTAGTTTTTGTATTTGTACTGTTGTGTTTTGGTGCAGTCTTGTAATGTTATAAATTTGTGTTCAGTATCCTTAGTTTCTTGTTTTATGTATTCTCCTGATAACTCAGTTCCAAAAGTTAGTGATAATTCATATCAAAACAATCGTCTTTGTATCATCAAACTGATTATGTATATTTGTAAATTATTAACTTATTTTGTTTTTATTTCTAATTTAGTCAAACAATACAGGGTAGCCCTTGTTCTTGTCTTGAAACCAGTGGTGTCAAATTTGGTCTTACTAGGCCGTGGTTAGATTGTGGCAATGGATAGTGAGTATTACATATGGATAGGAATTCCGAGATCGAGTGCAGAATATGTAAGAGGGGTAACAGCTTTTCTAAGAAATGCATTTCCCTTTATAAAGTAGGTGATGAGATGAAGTTCCCCTGCAAAAAGTGTATAGAACGTAATTGGTATTGTGAAAATGTCATATACGATCATCTTATTTTTAACGCCCCCTCTCCATTACATACCGGGTGGATTTGTGAAGTTTCACAGACAAAATTAATAGGTGTTGATAACCATATGGATTGTGCAACGGAGATGGTTTTGAGGATAATTTAGATGTGATGTTCAAATGTACGGGTTATAAATTTTGTCAAAATCCCAGGGACTTTGTAGTAGAACCAAATCCAGAGGCCGAGAAATTTTATCGGCATGTTAAAGAAGGAAAAAACCGTTATATACTAGCCGCACTAAATTTTCTCGACTAAGTTTCTTGATCAGGCCTTATCATTTAAAGTGTGCTTATGGAATTAATGAGTCTGTGTTTGGGGAAGTACTAAAGCTTATAAAAGAAGCCTTTCCTGATGCCCAGCTGCCTTTGTCTTCCTACGCTGCAAAGAATGTCATTAAGGATTTAGGTCATGATTACGATAAAATACATGCCTTCCCAAAACATTGCATGTTATAATGGGCAGAGAATAAAGATAAAGAGGCTTGTGACATTTGTGGTTTTTCGAGGTGGGCTGTAAAAGAAAAAGAAGACATCGTTGATAATAATGATTCACCAAAGTCGATTCCCAAAGAGCCGACAAATGTTATAAGGTACTTTCCTCTAAGACCAAGGTTACAAAGGATGTTTATGTGTAAAGAATTTTCCAAACTTATGAGATGACACCAAGTGGAACGAAAAGAAGATGGAAAACTAAGACATCCAGCTGATGGTGTGGCATGGAAGATGATGGATGCTCGCTATCCTGATTTTTCATTAGAAAATCGTAATGTTAGATTAGGTCTAGCATCTGATGGATTTAATCCATATCGTTCAACGAATTCAAGTTATAGTACATGGCCAATTGTGTTGGTAAACTACAATCTTTCGCCTTGGTTATGTATGAAACAAGAGAATTTGATTCTTTCAACATTAATATCTGGTCCAGATTCTCCAAAGAATAGTATTAACATATATATATGCAGCCTTTAATTGCGGAATTGGAAGCGTTATGGAATGTTGGCGTCGAAACATATGATTCCTTGACTAATGGGAATTTTAATTTATATGCAAGCCTCTTATGGACCATTAGTGATTTTACAGGATATGCCATGTTGTCAGGTTGGAGCACGAAGGGGAAACTAGCGTGTCCAGTATGCCATTATGAAAATTCTTCAAATTATTTGAAGCATAGCAAAAAAAATGTGTTATATGCACCATAGAAAGTTTCTTGATCCGACACATAAGTGGAGGTTGGATAAGAGGAGATTTAATGGAAAAACTGAAATGGGGAGCATTCCAAAAATATTATCAGCAACTGATATTGAAGAGTTATTGCAGGGGTTCAAAAATCGGTTTGGGGATAAGACGAAGAAACCTGGTAAAAGTGACAGCCCTTTTAAAAAAAAGGTCAATACTGTTTGACTTACCATATTGGTTTCATAACCCCCTTCGACATAACCTGGATGCCATGCACATAGAGAAGAATATATGCAAAAAAATATAAGGTACTTTATTTAATATTGGTCGCATGTCGAAGGATCACCTAAATGCTCATTTGGATTTACAGGAATTGGGCATAAGGAAGGCCCTTCATCTTGTTGAATGTGATGACGGAAAGCATGTTGAAATTAGAGCTGCAATATTTGATATGACAAATAAGGAAAAAGAAATCTTTTGCTCTGTATTGAAGAACGCCAAACTGGCCTACAGTTGCGCCTCGAATTCTAGTCGGTACATGCATATAAAAAAGATAATGGTTGTGGGATATCAGGGCCATGATGCTCATTTCATACTCCACTATTTGTCACAATTTGTCGTGAAGAAAGCGACAAAACCCGAGGTTGCGTTATCAATGGTCAGATTTAGTGCATTCCTTAGAGCACTATGGAGCAAGCTTTTCGAAGTGGATGATATCAAGAGGGTGCAAAAAGAAATCATCGAGATACTTTGTCATTTTGAAACGATTTTTCCATAGGCTTTTTTCGATATAATGGTACACTTTCCTGTTCATTTATGCAGAGAAATCGAATACGGCAGGCCTGAACATCTTAGATGCATGTATCCAATTGAGCGATATCTAGGAAAGTTGAAATCTTATGTGCGAAAAAGAATAGACCGGCATGTTTGATTGCAGAAGGTTACTTGACAGAAGAGTGTGTGACCTTCTGTTCAAGATTTTTAAGCATTGATGAAGGAATAGAAAACACATAGATTGATTTTGGAAGATGTCCAATAGATTTGGAATAACATATTGGAAAAAAGAAGAATAAAGATGGGAAGATGTTCAATTTGAAAGATGCAAATTGGAAGGCAATGCATCGCTATATTCCGCTCAATTCCGATAATAAAGAAATTGAGAGTTTGATCGAGTAAGTTTTTAAGTTCCTACATTATTTTCCTTAACTATAAATTAAGATCTGCATTTCACAGTTTTTTGACCTTAATTATTATTTAGGGTTCATCGAGCTTTTGTGGATGGTCTTGCAAATCCAAGAAGATACAAGAGGGAATGAGAACATTTCGAAGAGTTTTGGAATTGGCTTAAAGAGAGGTTCTGAAAAAGGATAATATTTCAGCAGATTTAGAGGTGTTTGCATTAGGTCCTGATCGAGTAGCTAGGAAGTTTACCAGTTATATAGTAGATCAATATAGATTCCACACAAAATAGTGGTGTATTTTTTACTGCCAAAACCACCAGATTCGCAAGTTCGAAAGAACAAAACCCAATAGTGGGTGATGTATATTACTATGGATCAATCGAAGAAAGTTTTGAGATTGATTATTGGGGAGCTTTCATAGTGGTCCTTTTTAAGTGTTGCTGGTACCAAGAGGAAAAAGATTCATATGGTCTTGCTCGAGTAAATTTTAGCAAGTGCCATAAATCTGATCCTTATGTCCTGTCTTCACTTGCGCAACAAGTGTTTTATGTGGAAGATGCAGTTGAAAAGAATAGTCATTACGTTATTAAAAAATTGCTGAGAGATCGGTGTGATACTGAAAATCAGAATGCAACGGAAGAAGACATGAGCAATACGCTTTCACATGATATGGGCATAGGTGGTGAACTAGAACCAGAAGTTGTTGATGGGGGTTGGATTAGGGATGATGTCCCCGTAATACAACTTGAAAAGAAACTAGAAGTAGAAGTTCCTGATCTTGTTCTATCTCGTTAGGATAAAAAAATTCCACTTTCTTATTGCTTTAATTTGGTCTAATTTATGATGTATTTAGCACTTTTTGTTTTAGCTGGAAATTATTATCTATGATGAATTCATTTGGCACTCTTTTCTCATAATGCAATCTACACTATTCACATGTTTTATGATTTAATGTCATTCGTTACTTTCTTCTAAATTGGTTATAGACCAAAATGTTATAGTTGTTGGTTTTTGTCCACTTTAACATGCATGTACCTTGTTCTACTGTATTCATTTTGTACAGGATAAATGAACTTTTTAATATCCGACCGCAACATGGCGGACAGTTTCGAAGGACATGTTACGTCGGTGGAGAATCCTTTACAGTAACAAAATATGATGTAGACCGCTTTTCTTACAGTATGCTTATGGATTTTATTAAAGATGCTCTCCATTACACTGAAATAGGAGGATTCTATATCATCAGCAAAGGAACGAGGAGTGGATGGCAGCTAATATTGAATGACAAGGACGTAACCGAGTACATACAGGGCTGCAAAAAGCAAGGAGAAGTGGCTTTTTACATCGACAACACCATTGACAAAGACAGTGAGCCGTTGATTCAATAGCAGCCACAAGTAATCATACGGCCAAGGAAAAACATAATTCAAGGTATATATGTATACGTAATATAGATCCATTATTCTTATATATATATGTGTGTGTGTAAGGAACTATGAAGGAGGCCATCATTATTATTTTTATTGTTCCAGGTTCTGCTAAGAAGCCAGTTGAAAAGCGCAAGTATACTACTGCACATAGACTTCAGCAGCAACACAAAATGATGAAAAACAATCCAACTCAAGTGGGTCATAAGAAAACAGATAAAGGAACCAGGAGGAAATTAAATGTAGAAAATGAAATAGTTAATGATGATGATACCCGAGAGAATGAAGCTGATGTTCAGGTATTTTTCTGTTTTCATTTCAGTTTTATTAATTCGGATGATATCTTGTATTTCAAACTACTTTTTATTAAAATTCTTGTGCATGCATTCTGTCAAAATAGTAAGAACTGTTTATACGTCGACTCTATCTGGTTAACTAGCTTAAATTTATCATCGAAGGTGAGTAATAATGCTAATCTGCTTGCAGTTCTCACAACCATCAGTATTGACGAAGTATGAACAAGAGCGAATCGCGCGAATGCAAGAAAACGATGCAGTTATTAGATCACTTTGGGTGCTTTCATTGGTTAGTTGTATGCAAGAGGATGCCACATGAAATAAGAAAGATAAAGGTAAAGATGTTGTTGTATGTGATGAATATATCCCAGAAAATGCTAGTGAAGACGTCACTAATGATTCATTGGATTTGGAGGTATAAAGAAGTTATTTGTTTATTACTTGTTGTCTTTGCCTTTAGAAACGTAAAAAATCTTGAACTTCGACTTAATTGTAGAGAATCAAAATTGTTAATTCAAAGGATCCTTTATCTGGACCGAGAACTCGTTCATGAACCAATGCAGCCATTGAATTGAGAAGGAAGCGATGACCTAAACACCCCCTCCAAAGAAAGATGGCTCCAACAAGGATTTGATCATGACACACACTCCCACTCCAAGGAAACTCAGTAACTAGGAGAAATTTGCAGAAACATTAAAGAAATTGACGAAACCTACACTGTCTTTTTCAGGAGTTTTAAAACCTACAACGTCCCGTCCATCCGTTTTAAAACCTACATGTAGCAAATTGTTCAAACAATCAACCAATTCATGTGAAGTTGCTGGTTTAGTCACTGCTTATTTAGCGATGCGGAAATGTCAAAAGCAGAATGTTTGAAGCGCCTCCAACAATGAAAAATCTTACTGATCGATTAGAGCAGGAATGGATTGCACAGGCAGATGAAGTAGGTACAGGTACAATATAATGTTTCTTTATCTGTGCACTGCACTGCACTATTGAGTGTCTATTTTCTATTCATTTTTTTGAACCTGGTATATGAAGTACACGGTCCAAAAAACCTAGAGGGAACTCAAAAATGACCAAGGTGCATGCTAGAACCCCTGATGATAAAGTAGTCATTGAGTTGAATGAGGAAGGTCAGCCAGTATCTGATAATATTACAGAGTTAAGCAATTTTCTTGGGATACTAGCAAAGGATAATGTGTCTCTTACTTACATCAATTGGCATGTTGTTCTTGATCAATTAAAGCGACAAATGTTTGAATATGCTCTGGTATAATCTAACTTCCTAACCATATACAGTTCAACTGACTTCCTAAATGTTTGATTTTAATTAATTAGTTTGTTTCCTGAATTTTGTGATTGATATATTGTAGGCTAGGTATGTCATTCCTGAAGAAGGACAAAAGTGGATCCAGAACACGCTTAACGACTCTTGGAGTCAGTACAAGTCTCGCATCAAAGCAAAGTATTATAAAAAATATTCAACTGATGAGGAAAGGCTTGCAAATAGGCCCAGTACAATTCCGTTGAGGATTTTAAGATGTTCCTGGAATATTAGGAGGATGAAGCAGTTCAGATACGGCTTTAATGATATTCACATTTGTATAATGTTTAATAGTTCACATTAGCTTGTTTAGTGCTAATCTTTTCTTTAGTGGTTCGCATTATCCTTGTTTAGTGCTAATTTTTTTTTGATTTCCAAGCCCTAGCTGATACTAATTCCGCGCATCGTAATTCATTAAATGAGACACATACCATGGGTCCCAAAACTCATGCAGTAGCCAAAGAAAAGATAGTATGTGCTATTTTGAACTTAAGTTGTTTTTTTATTGAGTTGAATTGGCCACATGATAATTCTAATTTGTTATATCATTGTCACAATGTTCATAGGCAGCAGCTAGATCTGTAAATTCTTAAATGTCACAAATTGTGTTTAATTTCTGGTAATCCTAATACTTGACAGGGAAAGAAGGACCCAAAAATAGCCTCCCCATCCCCAGCGTTGGTTTATTTGGAAACATATAAACGAGAACCAGGTAGAAGTTACAAGACTAACACGGATGAACTAAAGGCCAAATACGAGAGTACATATATAATTAGATACTGAAATAGCAGTACTTGTGTCAGTAAAATTGGCACCTTGTACGTTTGTTGGAGCTGCTTATTAAATCGAACACATAGTTAGTCTAAAAGAAAACCAGTTCTGTTAATAAATTCATTCCTGCCAGCTGCCTATTTATATATGCTTGCCTGGTTTTCATTTTGTAGGCGAAGGTTCAAGCAATGGTGGATGCAGGAAACATTGCTGAGGCAGATGCACTTGTTTCTGGTGGAAAGAGCCACACGCAGAACTGGCTTGTAGGAAGGAGAGGTAAAATGGCTGAAAAGTCTCCAACAACTCCTGGTTCTTCGGACAGTTATGTGCAAGAGCTGACCCAAAAAATAAGGCAAGGGCTTGAGGCGGATTTGGAAGAAAAGGTGAACAGAAAAGTGAAAGAGAACGTGTCATGGGTGTTTAAAAATCTAGGTGAAGCGAATCCAGATATTAATTTAGATGTCGGAGACTTTTGAGTCACCACAACAAGTGATGAAGATGACATTATTACCTCTGTAACCCTAGCAACTGACTGAAGTATTTGGATGGTATGTGTTAGCACATGTGATATATTCTGTTCTTTTAAATCATGGCACCTATGGTATGTGTTCGTGATGGCACTTGTGGTATTTTTGGATGATGGCACTTGTGGTATGTGTTGGTAATGACCCTTTTGAGTTGGTATATATAATTGGTTGGTCTGACTATAGTTATGAATGTTTTGGGAGGATTTATTGTATGAATATTTTGGTATATATGTATAAATGTGATACAATGTTTTGGATTGAATATATGTAGTGCAGAATTTGTAATTACAGGGTTATATTACAGCAGCATTTGATTTTTTTCTCGTGTTGCATTTGATTTTTTTACCATTGCAGTTGATATTTTCGGGTGTTGCAGTACAGTATTGTGGTGTCGCATTAGATGGCACTGTGGTGTTGCATTATATTGTTGTGGTGTTGCATTAGACTGTAATGTGGTGTTGCATTAAGTGTAATATTATTAATTCCAGAATGGTATGGCATGTGGGGCCCACAGCTTACGTAGCGCCATGTGGATAGCTGACGTGGCATGTGACACATGTGCAACTGACGTGGAGAGATGACGTGGTGTGTGACACGTTGGCAGCTGACGTGGAAAGTCCATGTGGACACCACTACCATGACCTGGAAGTCAGACTTTGGCTTCTACTTAAGGCAACGCTGTATGTTGTTGCATTACATGCATATACTGTTGCAATAGGGTTATAATGCAACACTTTCTTTCTATTGTCGTAGATGGGCAAAAGCGTTGCATTAGATGGCTAATGCACTGGCCGGGGATGCCACGCCCCATTGGTATTGCCTATTTGAAAAAATGTCCTACGGTAACGCTTTTTTGTTCTACGGCCACAGAAAAATAGTGTCGAATATGCCCACTTTTGTAGTAGTGATGTCTGTCATGCTACTTTTATTTATTTACTTGCTAAAAGTAACTAGACTCGCTAGATTTTATGTCTGAGCCTTTTTGTTTCCTCTTCTTCCTTCCGTTTCCCCTCTCCCCCCGGGTTCGCAGGGAGGAAATTCTCAGGCTTAGTCAAGACTCAGTTATCATCTTGTTGGAGCTACTTTCGAAGTACAGCTCAAATTATTATCTCTACTATGGCTTAGCTCTTTTTGGGGAATTATGCTTTTTATATATTTATGTACTCAGATGGTGTAAGACCGAAGTTGTATTATTGTAATGGTTTTTGTGACTTATGGTATTTTTGGACCACGATATTATTATTATGTTTGAAATAAAAATTTGAAATTCCACTGCTATCTTATTTATATCTGTCTTGTAATATTATGTGTCTGTTTACTAATAACGCTCCACGAAACTTAATGCATTCCCTTATTGAGTGACATTATGGACGTGGGGTGTCACATTAATGCTGCATTGAAGAACTTTAGAGATGTTGGTGGGTCGACCGCGGAAAAGTTTTTGAGTGGAATTCCTTTTGAGAAATTTACTAATATCTTTTTTCTTAGTTGTCGTTACGGTGAAATGTCATCAAATTGTTTGGAAAGTTTTAACAAGTGGATTCTGGAGGAATGACATATACCAATTACTGCTTGTTTGAATAAAATTAGGTTGAAGTCAATGAAATTTAGGTCTGATCGTCATGAAGGTGCTTCTACTTGGAATAGCATTTTATGTCCTGTGAATGAAACTCGGTTAAGGAGCCTTCATTTGGAAGAAGCTTCATGGTATGTTATCAAATCAAGTGAATACGCTTTTGAAGTTCATTCTCCCACCCATCAATTTGTTGATTTATATACTCGAGTTTGTTCATGTAACGTGTGGCAAATTACTAGTTTTCCTTGTGCTCATGCCGTCCGATGTATTTTAAGTTATGAAAAGTTGAATGTGTATGACTACATTGAATATTATTTCAGAGTTGGTTATTTTCAATTATCTTATTCTCATCCAATCAATCCTATCATAAACTTTATGGGTGAAGACGTTTCTGTTGAAGATGCAATTATAGCTCCTCCAAAAGATGGACGAATGCCCGGTCGTCCATCTTCTTCTAAAAGATTGAAATCTGCAGGTGAAATTATAAAGACTACTAGATGTGGTTTTTGCAAGAAGCTGGGTCATAACAAAAGAACTTGTTCTTCGAAACACCGTTAGATATGCTTTGTTATTTTTTTAAGACACTTTATTTTAGTGTTTACGTTTAGCATTTGTTATGAACATTTCTTTGATGCCATAAAATCAGTTCAGTATTCAACTATAAAGTTGTGTTTGATTTACGATTTTTTTCCGCTTATATAAACATACATATTCGTAATAGTTGAATAAATGTATGCAGTAATGTTGAACATTCATATACCTCACATGTACAACTTCTTTTTTTGTCGGTGTATACATTACGAAACAAGTACTAGTACCTGCAAACAATTAAACTGTAACTCTGCATATTAACATACAACTATTGATCATTGTTGCATATAAGTGTGCAATAATTATTATTATTTGCATGCAAATATTCAAAAGTTCTACACATAAGTTTACTCACTATTAACCTTGAATAAAATTTTCCATTGTGTATGTTGAATTCTTTTATTTAATCCTACTATTCATCAGTTTTAATTCTGCAGTGTACTACGTAAATCTTTTGCACTTCTGATCATGTAGTTAGTACTACAGAAATTAATGGAAACAATTTCTTCTTGATTAATTCTGCAAATATGTAGTAATGTAGGCAATTATCCCAAATAAATGCATAAATGTATGCAAGTATGGAAACTATATGCACGCAATAACTGTTTGAATAAATTTATTAATCGTATGAATATAATAGTAATAATTTTGTAATAGTAAACTAGCATTTTAATTAGTTTATCATTTCTGATTTGCAAATTTTCATAATATTAGCATATAACTATGCTATTATTTCGTATATCTGCGCAGCAGTAAGAAAACTGTGAACATATCATGTAAAATCAAAGTATCTTCATTTAGTTCATTATATTCCGCTGTAAATCAGTATCCAAAATAACAATCAAGGGACCGTAGTTTGAAAAAAAAATACCAGTACATACATATACAAAAAGCACTAAACATCAAATTTTCCTATTTTACTCCATGTTGCTTGCATTAGATAGCAACTGCTTCTGCGTCAAGTCTTGAGTTTGAGTCCAATTATGTGGTTTGCAGTTAAGAATTTTGTATGCAGCACTGCTCTTTGTTCATTAAGCGTCGAAGCATTGTAAACTTCATCTTTCTTGTCGAGTTCTTTGCCGTCACTTCTTTATTTCATCATGTTCATTACAAACATTGCACATTCCACACTGATTTTTTTTATAAAAAATCGATATTGAGAGTTGCAGAATTGGTTTTCTTAATAAACTTTTTAAACAACAAACATAAAAGCATGAAACAAATTTTAAGAAATGCATAGCAGTATTCACAATATTTTGAAGTTATTTTGTTACGTATTTCCCTGTTGAGGGCACTTAGAAAATTCAATTGGTTTGTGATTTTGATGATTTTTCTTTTTCATCCCTCTCACCAAAGCGTGGATGTGCGCTCTCTGATCAAAAAAAAAAAAGACCAGACATACAGTTATACATATTTGTAAATATAAAACTGCTACTTATATTTTTATTACCAATGTACATACAATTTTTCTAACTGCAGTTATGTGTTTTCCTTCACGGCGTGGTATTCTAGAATTGTAATGAATCCATCTTCTTTCTTCTTTAGTAAACTCTAGTAAAGAAAAATGATCTTCTTGGTGGATAGGAATGAAAATCTTGGTGCAAGAATCATAAGCTTTCTACACTCTTTCATCCACTAATTTTTTAACTTGAATCATTATTTTATTGACCAGAAGTACCCGTAATTGTACATTTTAGTGACCAAAATTTATAATGTTATACGCATATTCAAGTACAAATTAAATAAAAACTTACGGGTGCACAAGTTTTAATATACATAATTTCAGGATGTTCTTTTTGTAGTTCGTACGCGAACCAATCAATTATCTAGTACAGATAGTAGATTGCATTTGTCAGAGATACATTAATATTTGTAGAAGTTTAAAAAAATTTATGCAAACTTTATAACTAAATTTCAATTCAACTGTGATGAGACCTATGCATCTATGAATCTTCCTGCTATTAAATCAGCCCATGCAGTTCCAAGTATGCATATGTCGTCATCCCCATTCAAATACGCACTTTTGCTGAAAGTGTACGAAATAATAAATTCAACTAACTTGAATAATTGAACATATTCATGCAATTTTTAAGAATATTTTTCCATGTATATGCAACTGGAAATGTAAATTTCATACTGGACTACTTTAACAATATATTTGTATACAAGTATGCAGCTATTATAAATATTTACATAGTTTTATGCAAATGTTCTAAATATATTTGTTCATTGTTGCTACTTTAATGACTATCTACGTACTAGTATGCAACTATTATAAATATCTACATACATTTATACAGAGTTTCAGAGTATGTGCAAAACAATAATGGTTTTATTCTTATTAAGTGCATATATTTATGAAGATATTTTCAAATTATTGCTTAAAATCAAGCAATATTTGAATTCAGCAGAAAATTAAACAAAATTTTATAAAAAAAACTTTCAACTAATTTTACCTTAAACCAGTTTTTGTAACAAAGTCTTCCATTTGAAGGATCTTATGCTTTTCTAGGTTCCTTACATTTCTATACTTTCTAATTCTCATTTTGTTCCAATGCGAGTTTCACATCTTGGTTCATCGTCGTACTCCTCTAGATCCAATGTTTTTGCTTGTTTCAGTTTTTTCCTGCCTGCAATACATTCTAATATATTGATACATAACTTCTAATTTATGATAAATTTTGCAATCTTTTAGTATCATCACAAAATAATAAATAATTTTTTTGACCACTTTTCTTTGCCACAGCTTTGTGTTCCTCCTCCTTTTCCTGATCCTCATCACTCTTGATTTCTTGATCATGTGTCCATTGCAAGACCTTCTCTGTCACCTGTTTCTTGATGTTGTCAATTTCCTTATCCTCATCATCCTTTTTATTTTCATCTTTGTTTTCAACAATTGTTGTATTGTATACACTAACTTCATCCTCGTCATCATTAATATGTTCCTTCTCATTAATCTTATTCCCTTCTTCATCAATATCCATTTCTTCAACTTCGTCTTATTCTATAGTATCTTCAACAACCTTATCAGTTATATCGAGTTCATTCTTCTCTTCAATATCTATTTACATAATATAACGTTAATCAATTTCTCCTATTTTATGCACATAATCATGCAATAATACTAATATATGCAGACAATAATGCAGTAATATTTGATAAATAATACAAGCATAAAACATTAATGAATTTGTTCATAGAAGGGTGATATAACTCTGTAAACTTTCATGCAGGTGTCCAAGTTTTCATTTATGTTGTATTATCATAAACTAAAAATTGTGTGTATGGTAACTATAAGTAAATATTATTATTTTTTACCTTTCTTCTTCTCACCATTTTTATTCTCTAGCACCTTCTCCTTATCCAACTATCTTGTCTACTGCTCCTCGTCACTATTCTGTTTCTGCTCCTTCTCCTGATCCTATTCCTTCATGTCCTCTTCTTTCTATTCTTGATCTTCATCACCTTTTCCACTATTAATTTTTTCCCTGATCGCACTTCAGACTTAAAACATATTTTTCCTTCTCCTTCTTGTTTTTCTTTCGCTTATCCTGCTCCATTTGTTACTTTTTTTCTTAACCTACTCCGTCTCTTCTTCTTCACTAGCAGTTTGCTCGCTATCCGAATCAACATTCATTTCTTCATGCACTTGTTCACCATCTCTACACTATCCATTTCATCTTCACTGTCAGCATTCATGTCAGCTGCATCATCTCTTATTTCAATTTGTTTGTCTGCACTATCTTCTTCGGATGAGTCAGCCTCAAGTTCATCAACCTTTTTGTTTTAACCACAAATTTTCTTCTTTTAACCGTCTATTCTTCAATTTTAACTTCGCTATGAAGTCCTTTAATTTTTTCCCTCTTGTCATAAAAGACAACATATTCATCATCCTTGTCGACAGCCTGCTTCAGCAAATTCATTACCTTTCCTTCCACATCCTAAAAACAATAGCAACACTCCATGATGAATTAATAGTGTAAATAGTTGCACTATGCGTGTAACTATGTGTAAACACTTCATAATTGTATGCAAATATACTGTAATTGTGATAATATTCAGAACACTTGCATATATGTTTACAACTTTTAGATATAATTGCATAGAATTATGTAAGTACTCAAAATTTTCTTTTAGGCAATATAAATGGTAACCATTAAAACTTACTAGCCCTAATCTAAACAAGTTTTTTTTAATAAATACGCAAAAGCCAATAGCATTTTTTACTAAAACTGAATCAAACCCAATAGTTCCATTTATTTATGCTAATGTTTTACATTTTTGCACATAATTATACAGCTATTTTGATATTTTTATTATTCCAATTACAAAAACAATACGTTTTATACGAGTCTTACAGTGTTGAAGGTGGCATTAAGAAGCATTGACGACTTCAACTTTGTAATGTCCCATTTTCCATCCAATGGGTAAATGTTGTTGTATTCCGGCTTTGATGTCCTCAAAACAAAGGTTTGTTCACAAAACCACCACTGCAAAAAAAAACATTTATTAGTAATCTGAAAAATTCACTACTAATAAACTTAAAAACCAGTTTGACAGTATTACCAAGAATAGTGTTACGCACACATTAATCTTGCGTGGTGTCTCGTGATATTTGTTCACTTGGGTAAATAGATGGTTGTGAATAGTTTTTGGCCAAGAAATTTCTTTTAATTTTCCGCTACAAACACAATACGGTATCAGCGTCCATAGTAAGTTGTAGTTTGGACTGGATACCAAGAATGTAGCAGCCAAATAGAGAAGAACAAGTTTCACAGTGTCAAAGCATGCTTCGGGTGAATCTTCTTTAATCATCGAGAAAATCTCTCTTTCTATATTATTTTTGTTTATAACTACATCATTCTTAAAATGTCTTTCTCTAAAAGAAATAAACTATTCATCATCCTTGTCTTCCTTCTTTATATGGCCATTTGTTTTAATCATTTCTCCTTGCGTTGGAGCGGCCAACATCTTTGCAACATCATCTTCTGTAAATGTGAGAATCAAATCACCAAATTGAAAATATTTCATGTTCTTTTTATAGCTTCTGATTATGATATCCAAGGTTGTAGAATTTTTTGTTGTCTCGGAAGGTGAAATGACACTGTCAAAAATCATGTCGATGAATTTGCCAAGAGGCAAATTTTCAAGTGGTAAGGTATAGTCTCCAGTAAATAAATCATCAGCTTTCAATTTCTCAACCATATCTATAAATGATTTCAGGTTGTTTCTATATACTTCTTCTTTTTTTGAAATCTTTGGGTCCTCTACAACTTTCTATTTTTTACTACCATGTAGAGAAGTCGTCGTTTGATCAGCTCTAACTAAGGCTTTCTCCTGCTCATAGTCAACTTCATCACTTTCTTCTACATTAGGTCGCTACAAAACAAGGTATAACATTTTTAAATAACCATGTTTAAATGCATACAACTATGAAGCAAACATTGTATGTATGCACATGCAATTGTTATTACTGCCACAACAAAATCATGCAACAATTCATGAGATAAATGCACACTTGATTTCTAAAGTTTTAATTATCTACACAGAATTATAAACCTATCTGTTGATGGTTGCAGGCTTGCTTCCATCAATTCTTGTTTGAATCAAAAATGAGTCAGACACCAGTGGTGCAAGTGTGCACTTCACCAATTATGGTTAGAAATTAAAAAGGCTACAATCGCAAAATAAATGGAGAAAAACAAGTAAAGGACACAGAATTTTTATAGTGGTTCAATTCAATGTGAATCTACATCTACTTTTCAATCACTTTTCATCATTATGGAAAGAATTATAAATTTTATCATCTCATACATCGCATTAATTACACTTGACCACTTTTGTGATAATTCTCCACTTTTTGCTCTCTTTCCGCTTTAGATCACACTTAGATTTGAGAAGGAATAGATTGGATTGTGTGATTATATAATTTTCCTTGGTTCCATCATGAAAATGATTTTAGATCCATGCATTGAAGAGGAGCTATGGTGGTTGGAGATCACTTAGAGTAGATCGGAGTGCGAATTAATGGTACTCGGAGAAGATGAGATCCATTCCATGTTGGAGAAAGGAGGAGAGGAGTTTGGTGGCTATCAATGAAGTTTTTAGGAGCTTTAGAATGGTGTAGAAAGGATTTAGGCAGCCCTTCGGAGTAGTGAAATCGGTCCCTTGAATTGTGGAGCGAGGGGCTATTTATAGAAGAAGTTTGAAGGCAATGGCAGTCTTGTAATTATAGGGTAAAGAATTTGGATCAGGCTAAAACTATTTACAGAAATGCCACTGCTTTTTAACATGACCGATCCAAAATGAATGCACCGATCCACATATAAAGGAGTGTATCGATCCACTTTCAGTGCAACGCACTGATCCAGTTTGGAAATATGGTACCGATCCAAACATTACTAAGTAACCGCCTTTCACCTCTTGTAGTGCCCACATGTTCATGATGCCACCTCAAATTATTTTGCTCGATCCAATGGGTCTTTATGTTTCCGTTCCATGGTAACAACAGCCTTTTCCCATGCGATGCCTTGGCCAATTCTTCCTCTTACCATGCGCAGCATCTTGTTTTGGCATATGTGATCTTACCCGATCCAACTATGCCAAAATACCTGATCCGTTATATTTACCAAACTGCCACCGTGTGAGGATTATGACCGATCCATGTTTAATTAATTCTTCTGAATTGCAGCTTATAGTCCACGTTTTACATTAATGTAAAATATATGTTCGATTCATATCATATATTTGTGCCCATGCTTCTACGTGGATATTGCTTTGTACCACGCAAATGATACACGTGTCTTTCATTAATGTCTTGAGATAGTGTTGTTTACATTTATTCCATGCTATATTCAAATGTTCACAGGTGAAGTAATCTTATTCAAATCAACATATGCATTAACATATATGTATGCAACCAGCGTAATGCTATACATTACTTTGTGCGCTTTATTCTCTTGTGAGCCACGTGTACTTGCATGACGAAGCAACCGACCCAAATGTAGGATCCATTTACACGTAAGAGACATCCACATGTTAATGTTTGTATATATATGAATATAGAAATTGAATTACATGCCACGTTCACTTCAGAGAACCGATCCATATTTTTTATAGCAGCTAAATCATGCACCGACCAGGGTCATATTTTACTAACCGATCCAGAATTCACGTAAGGTTCCGACCCAATATGATCTTCCATTTGCCATCAACCGTATTCATGGAAGAGAAATCATGTATACATATGTTAAACATTGCCATGTTAATCTATGGACTATGCACGTGAAATATATTTTCACTTTTCATTTGCTGAAACCATTCCATGCAAACACTTATCATGTTTTGCTTATTATGGCCGACCCGAATGCTCTTCTTTGAGACCGGCCGGTGTGCCGCTTACAGGACCGACCCGGTCCATTAATGCTGACTGACCCGACCCGATACAACTGAACGACCCGGTGCCTTGCAACTGACCGACCCGACTTAGTGTCGATCCGATGCTTTGCAACTGACCGACCCGGTCCGTTGGTACTGCCCGACCCATATGATTGAGGCTGATCCAATGCTTTAGCAGGGTCAACATTTGCCCCTTGAAACTTGTATTTTTTGCTTGCGAGAAATGCGAACTTCGAAATGAACGTTGTTGTTGATATATTATGCATTGAGATTCAGTTATAGCTTTTTTCCGTTTACTATGCAAACCATGCCTTGAATTCGTATGCTTTGTGTCACCTGTTTTGTAATTAAAACAAGCACCTATGCAATTTTGGACTTATACTTCACTATCGGTCGTCTGTATCGATAGCGGATTAGTTAATCATTAAAAGATGAAATATAGCGAATTTTATTTTGAATTGAATAAAATGCCTACACAGAATTGTTATACTCAACGGCTTATAACTCGTCAAATATTATCAGCACAAATACGATATTCTAATTCGAACTTGCGTTAACGCTTGAAATCAACTAATCGACTAAGGTCAACTGTGGATTCCAAACGCTATCATTTTAATGATTTATATATGATGGTGGACAACATTTCATATTTTTGGAAATGCATATTCATGATGTGTTCCCTGCCTCCTTTTTTAGAAGCTTTGGATATTTGTGCCCCTGTCTGAGGGGTCTTTATCCTTTATTGTGAGGAGTATTTTGGATTTCGTGCCCCTGCTTGGGCTGAAATCTAACTCTAGTCATGTCCAAAAATTTCAAAGACAAGTCAATTGGTTAAATCCGAATTCCACCTATAACCCGGCTTGGCAAATTCAGATATTGGAGACTTTTGTTACTCAATTGTACTGATTAATCCAAGCATCGAAAATTTTAGATGGAGTGCCTCTAGAAAGGACTTCGGTTGAAACATAATGCTTATCGTGATTGGATTAGGTGCTTCCTGATTCTGACGATCAATTGGGTGCCCCGTGGAGGACTTTGGTTGAAACCCCAATGTTTGTCGTTATCGCATTAAGTACTTCCTGATTCTGACGATCAATTGGGTGCCCCCGGAGATGACTTTGGTTGAAACCCCAATGTTTGTCATTATTGCATCAGGTACTTCTTGATTCTGACAATCAATTAGGTGCCCCTAGAGAGGACTTTGGTTGAAACCCCAATGTTTATTGTTATCGCATCAGGTACTTCCCGATTCTGACAATCAATTGGGTGCCCCTGGGTAGGACTTTGGTTGAAACCCCAATGCTTGTCGTTATCGCATCAGGTACTTCCTAATTCTGTTCCTAATTCCGACGATCAATTGGGTGACCTCGGAGAGGACTTTGGTTGAAACCCCAATGTTTGTCTTATCGCATCAGGTACTTCCTGATTCTGACGATCAATTGGGTGCCCCTGGAGAGGACTTTGGTTGAAACCCCAATGTTTATCGTTATCGCATCAGGTACTTCCTGATTCTGATGATTAATTGGGTGCCCTCGGAGAGGACTTTGGTTGAAACCCCAATGTTTGTCGTTATCGCATCAGGTACTTCCTGATTCTAACGATCAATTGGGTGCCCCCAGAGAGGACTTTGGTTGAAACCCCAATGTTTGTTGTTATCGCATCAGGTACTTCCTGATTCTGACGATCAATTGGGTCTCTGACATTCTTCACATCTGAGATTTCAGATGCTATGCGAATGGTTTTCATTCTTCACATCTGGGTATTCCAGATGCTACGCAAACGAATTGGAGCGGTCATTATATTCTCCAAGGGGCAGCTATTAGCTCATTGGTCGGACGATCGACTTGGCAGGTTATTTCAGTTTTAGGAATTTGAAGCTCTGAACCTCCCACTTAGGGAGGTGCCCCTCGACCAAGGTTATAGCTCCCTCGTTTATTTGTCGTGGCGCTTTCTCGTTGTTTGAATCTTTGCGACTTCTTCCATTCACTTTTTAAGGCGGTGCTTTTCTATTTTTATATTCGTGCGTGTTGATATTTATAGCATTTGGCACTTGAACTAGTGTTGTTGGGGTTGCAATGTTTCGTCAGATTTCGCAAGAACAAATGCTCGACAGATGGCCTGCAATATGAAATCAATTTTTAAATAAGTTTTGATTTGACACATAATTTGGCAAGCTAGAAATTCATTCAAACAGACATGCTCTTAATCGTTGAACTAACATTCAGTGCATCACTTGCAGATTATTACAGACTATTTACAAGAAGTTTTGAATATAACATGAAGTAAAGCATGAACTAAATCAGGAAAAAGAGCATGAAGTAAAGTGATGGCGATGTTGATCGCTTATTCTAAGCCATTGAAATTGAATCACAATCAACGGTCATTAGTTGATGATCAGCCTTGGCATGGTTTGATCAAAAGCTTCGTTGCTTATTGCCCCCTGGCCCTGGGGAGTCAGAGCAACATTTGAGGACTATGGATTTTTTATGTATTGGTGCAGACGATTCTTCCTAACCAACTCTTCAATCAGTGATTTCAGATGCCTACACTTGTTGGTGTTGTGGCCTGGTTGATTATGGAATTGGCAGAACTTTCTAGAGTTCACTTGCTTGCCGCTTACTCTCTAAGGCTCTGGAATCGGATAATCCTTGGTATCTTTTGTTGCTGCAAAGATTTTTTCTGGAGTATCATTCAAAGGTGTTAGCTCTGATGGGTTGGAGAAGCGAGGCTTCTTGCCGTCTCAATTATCTTTCCTGTCGCTTCCGCTTTTCTGACCTCCGGCATTTTTCTGATTGTACTGAGTAGTAGCGTTTTTGAGAGCTTCAAGAGGTTGGTTTGAATTAGTAATCTGAAAAGGCGCAAGCTTATTCTCCAATCTCATGTATTCCTCGGCCTTTTTATAGAATTTTTGAAGCGTGCTTGGCTCTTTCATTTTGATCCACTTGCCAAATTTGCTATCCTCGTCTATGGCATCGATTAGAGACATTAAGATCATGCGAGGCTCGGGATTTCCTACTTCGGATACAGCAGCGTCGAATCTTTTGAGGAAAGCTTTGACAGATTCTCCTGGTTTCTGTTTCGTTGATGTAAGAGAAATAACGTCCTTCGCCTTCGTAGCTTGCAGCCTGAACTGCTCTTTGAACTTCAGAATCAAATCATCAAATTGGTTGATGGATTTGGGCGGGAGCCTTGTGAACCATAACGATGCGACACCTTCTAAATATAGAGGGAAGAATAGGCATTTGATCTCTCTGCTGCTTTAGCTCCATTAATATACCATTCATATTTGTATAGGAAGTGATTCGGATCAGAAATCCCGCTGTACGGAGGCAGAGTAGGATGAGGGAACTTCTTGGGAAATTCAGCCTTGCGGATCCTCTTTATGAAAGGATTTTTGTTAAGAGAGAAGTCACATTCCCTTTCACTATCCTTGCGAGGCAAGCTGTCTTTCATGATTTGCTTTACCACAACCGCGATATATTCCTACGAGTTGTGTCGTTCTGGGGAGGGGACTTCGATCTCTTTCCCGGATGTTCGTCGTGGCGAGCGATCACGTTTAGAAGATCTAGATCTTTTACTTCCGCTATGGGAAGGTGCCCCTTTGACGGGACTTGTAACTCGTCGGTTATTTCAATCGGAGTGGTTTATAGCATTCAACTTTGAGTCTTCGACATTAGCATCGTCTTTGCCAACAAATGCTTCTAAGTTGTCATTATGAGGATCGGAGGCTGATGAATTTGCATTCTCTTCAAGGTTGACATGGATTTTCGGAAGAGGAGTGGGATTTACTTGAGCGTTTAGGAGAGCGCTCACTTTATCCATCAAAGCTTGATTAGCATCCATGAGAGTTTTATTAGCATCGATTAAAGCTTTGTTGGAGGCTTCCATGCGTTGACTCAAGTTAGCGACGACAGCATCTAATTCGGCTTTAGTCACTCCAGCCCCGGACACAGAATTTTCTCCACCTTCAAATCGGTTGGTGAGTGGAGTAGTTTCATGATTAGCAACATTGTCGTTTTCGTTAACGACATTGCTAAAGGTCTTCTTTGATTTGGCCATGATCTCGGACAAGGCCTTGAATTTTGATGAGAATTCGTCGATTGGCCTAGATTTTAGATTTGCGGAATATATGGTAGAAGTAGGCTTAGAACTTCAGTGTGAAGGAAGGAGATGCGAATGCGGCCCCACGGTAGGCGCCAAATGTTTGAATCAAAAATGACTCAAACGCCAATGGTGCAAGTGTGCACTTCACCAATTATGGTTAGAAATTAAAAGGGCCACAATCGCAAAATAAATGGAGAAAAACAAGTAAAGGACACGGGATTTTTATAGTGGTTCGATTCAATGTGAATCTACATCCACTTTTCAATCACATTTCATCATTATGGGGAGAATTATAAATTTTATCATCTCATACATCGCATTAATTACACTTGACCACTTTTGTGATAATTCTCCACTTTTTGCTCTCTTTCCGCTTTAGATCACACTTAGATTCGAGAAGGAACGGATTGGATTGTGTGATTATATACTTTTCCTTGGTTCCATCATGAAAATGATTTTAGATCCGTGCATTGAAGACGAGCTATGATGGTTGGAGATCACTTGGAGTAGATCGGATTGTGAATTAATGGTGCTCGGAGAAGATGAGATCCATTCCATGTTGGAGAAAGGAGGAGAGGAGTTTGACGGCCATTAATGAAGTTTTTAGGAGGTTTAGAATGGTGTAGAAAGAATTTAGGAAGCCCTTCGGGGTAGTGGAATCGGTCCCTTGAATTGTGGAGCAAGAGGCTATTTATAGAAGAAGTTTGAAGGCAATGGCGGTCTTGTAATTATGGGGTACAGAATTTGGATCGGGCGTAAATTTGGATCGGGCTAAAACTATTTACAGAAATGCCACTGCTTTTTAACATGACCGATCCAAAATGAATGCACCGATCCACATATAAAGGAGTGTACCGATCCACTTTCAGTGCAACGCACCGATCCAGTTTGGAAATATGGTATTGATCCAAACATTACAAAGTAACCGCCTTTTACCTCTTGTAGTGTCCACGTATTCATGATGCCGCCTCAAATTATTTTGCTCGATCCAATGGGTCTTTATGTTTCCGTTCCATGGTAACAACAGCCTTTTCCCATGCGATGCCTTGGCCAATTCTTCCTCTTACCATGCGCAGCATCTTGTTTTGGCATATGTGATCTTACCCGATCCAACTATGCCAAAATACCCGATCCGTTATATTTACCAAACTGCCACCGTGTGAGGATTATGACCGATCCATGTTTAATTCTTCTGAACAGCAGCTTATAGTCCACGTTTTACATTAATGCAAAATACATGTTCGATTCATATCATATATTTGTGCTCATGCTTCTACGTGGATATTGCTTTGTACCACGCAAATGATACACGTGTCTTTCATTAATGTCTTGAGATAGTGTTGTTTACATTTATTCCATGCTATATTCAAATGTTCACAGGTGAAGTAATCTTATTCAAATCAACATATGCATTAACATATATGTATGCCACTAGCATAATGTTATACGTTACTTAGTGCACTTCATTCTCTTGTGAGCCACGTGTACTTGCTTTGTTGGATCTAGATTAACCCTAGAGGGGGGGTGAATAGGGTTTATCACAGTTTTTTAAAAAAAACCGACGAGATATATAATAATAAACAGACCACAGAATATATCAAAACAGAAATGCAGAAGATAAATCACACAAGGATATACCCAGCTTCGGCAAAACCCTGCCTACTGCTGCATTTCTAAGGTTTCTACTAGGTGATAGAACAGTTCCCGCATACAAGACCATGTACACTCGCAAACCCTGCTCCTATTCTAACCCTACGCTCAAACCCCTAGACTGATCCAATCCCCTAGATCAGATTTCCCGAATTACAAACCCTGTAACTCGTAATTCCAGATTTTACAGACACTGAAACTGGCAGTCAACACCTTGACTGATATCCTAGAATTAACAGATCTAGACACTGATTCGTTTGTTTACAAAAGATAAACAACACAAATTGAAAAACAAAAACAAAACAAGAATAAACCAAAGAAAACCCTAGGAGTTAACTTTAAAAGGGTCATCCCCTTTTAATTTAAAAAACAAATATGCCCTTTTGTTTAAAACTTAGGCCGGCCCATTTTCTTTTCTTGCTTCATTCTTCTGCCCGATTCCTCTTTTGTTCTGGGAAACAAAAATGGCGGCGGCGATTAGAAACTAGGGTTTCTTCAATTGCTCCAGACCAAATCGATGCTTGATTGTTGACGTTGTGATAATTCCGAAGCTTGATTCTTCGATGGCTTTCCTCGTCTGACTTGGAGTTGCTCTCTGGCTCGATCGAATCAGTGAGTTCTCTGTGATTTGTTGCTTTGAAAAAATTGAACTATTTTGTGGGTTTCGATTTCTTGACTGTTGCGTGTGGATTCCCTCTAATTTGCCAGTGATGAAATGCGTGTACATATAGGGTTAGAAATAGAAAACCCTAAATCACTGATTTCATATATGACCCGATCTGATTTCGCTGCTTTCCTCGATTGAAATTCTCGGCTTGAATGTTTGTGGCCCCTTGCTTTTTGATTTGCTGTTTATGCTCCATGGCCTTGATTGAATCGGCCCTTAAAAATTTTCTGAAAGCTTTTTTTTTTTGAATTGTTGCCTTTAAAAAAAATCGGCCTTGAATTGAAATATGGATTTGTTGCCTTGTTTAAAAAAAACGTGAATGTTGCCATTGATTTGTTTCCTGGAATACCACTCTTGATTGCTCGAATTTGCCTCTTTTTGGCAGTCACTGCTTTGAATTATTTTGCCCCTTTTGTTGCCTGATTCGAACTGATGCTCTGGAAAGATTTTGCATGTAAAAAAAACTTGCCAAATATTCTTCATGTGATTTTCTGGAATTAATTCAAAGAACTTGCGTGTTCTCTGGAAAATATCTGCTGCCTTGAATTTGAAATCTTGTCATAACTATATAAATGAAATCTGGAAACAAGTCCTTAGCCTCTTTAATCATAATGCAAGTTTTCCAGAGATATACCCATTGCGTGATTTATGTGATTTAAATCTTGAAATCTTTCCAAAAAAAATTCTGCATTGATTTCTTGCCAAAAATGAATTGTTAGATTTAATTCTGAATGCTGGTTTCCTTTGTTAAAAAAAACTTGTGACATATCTGGAAAAAACAATATTGCCTAGACACTTTGAGAATTCATTTCCAATTGATTGCTAATTTCTGGAGAGATTTCTTCTTCATGAGCTTTGTTGCTTTGTTAAAACTGGAAAGTGATTCTGGAAATAAGGCTCGACACAATTTTTTTCTTCTCAGTGATAACAACACACACATTTGTGCATGCACTTTGTGTTCCCATGTACATCTGCTATACTTGTAAATTCTGATGTATATGCACTCCTTATCGAACATGAGTTGATCCCACCTGCACACTTTGGCCTGGTTTGTTGCACCAATTATATGTTGGCTGAAACATGTTTAGCCATTTTCCATTGGCCATGTTGTCTTGACATTTGTTTACCTGAAAATGTATTTGTGCCATGAACCCTAGCTGCTCCATTTTGTTTGCATGTGTTGCTCTTCCTATCCCATTTGCAAAACAGTCGAGTTTGTTCTTTATATTGTTATGCACTTGGACTTTACATGTCATTTGTCATGCTGCTCCATTCTTCACACTGCCTTTGTTCTCTTGAAACATTTTGTAGCTGCTGTCTTTGTCATTTTGTATTTGCAAATTCTAGCTCGACCATTTGCTTGTGCTTTTTGCTGAACCATGTATGGTAGCTGCTGTAACATTTAGCTGCTATAACATTTAGCTGCTATAACATCTAGTGCTCCATTGTATATTAGCTTGCCATGTTGCATTCTGACTTGAAAGTTTGTACTGAATTTTGCATCAAGTGTCACGTACCATGTATCCATCCTTGCTGTTCCATTCATTCTGTATTTGTGAACAACTTGACCTGATCTGTTTGGCTAAAACACTTGAAACTATGCATGTGTGTACTGCTCCTATGTTGTTTGCATGTGTGCCCATGCTGAAACTTCACTGGCATATGTTGTCTCACCCCATTTAACCATGCTGTCATCTTGTTTGTATGTTGACACAGCTATGCTGCTAGTCATTCTTTACTATGTTCACCATAAACTTGTTTGTGCTGAAGTAACTGGGCCGAACCTCCATGTTTAAACTGCACCTTTACTTGCTTGTGTGATCTGGACATCATTCATGTATGCTCTGTCCATTTGACCATTGTTGCACTTGTATCACCATTGTTAACACTGCTATCATGTATGTGTACACACACACACGCTATGTTATACCATTATGCTGAGTCATCATGTTCACACCACCATTGCTGACCTGAAATTTTCGCACTCTCATTTATATTGAGCAGTTTGTCTCTTTGCTGATTTTATTTGTTTTCCATTTCTCCTTTGACCTGTCTTTGTGTTGATTTTGACATTTGTGTTTATATATATATCAGCAGACTAGTCACACTAGTTGAGGTTGATCAAAAATCAGCAAACTAGTGTGATTATGTCGAGGCTGATCAAATCAGATCGAGTCAGAAAAATGATGAGAAACACACCGAAATCTGAGGCAAATAAAATTTAAAAAATATATTCGCATGTATTTAGAAATGTTTCTATTCGTTCCAGATACTCTGTGTGTGTGTTTCTGAATTGACAGGTATGAAGATGGGACTGACTGGAGAAGAGAAGACAAAAGACTGAAGAAAAAAAATAACAGTGTGAATGTATAAGTCTGTATTTGTGTCCATGCAAATGTATATATAAAAATGTATAAGAGTGTGAATGTTATAGTGAGGAGTTGTGAGAGAAATGTACAGATAGATGTAATAAACAAATTTGATTGAAATAAAATATCATTTTATTGCTGTCAAACGAACTTGTCTATTATATTCTGTTTATATACAAGTACAATGAATGTTTAAATAGCAGAGTTGTACTGTTTGAGTGTGAGAAATATAATATTCAATTCAAATATTATATTCCTATCTGTGTTGTATATATAAAACATTACAATAACAAACACATTTATAATAATATATATTTGTTTGTTATCATCAAACAAAAATCATATAATTGTGTATACAACACCGTTATATACAACAATCTCCCCCTTTTGATGATGACAAACAAATAAAAGATTTTGAATATAATAAATGTGTTTGTTCGTGAATATTTGAACTCCCTCTATTTAAATGCTCCCCCTACAACAGAAATTCCCCCTATAACTATGCATGAGTGAAATGTATGAATAATTAAATTTTCAAAATTAAAAATATTTATAAAATATTCACTCATAAATCAAAATCTAATCCATTCTCCCCCTTTTGTTATCATCAAAAGGATACAGATTTTAAAGTACAGATGAAAAATGACTAAAAATATAATTTCATCTTAAGATGAAGAACGGTCATCATAAATTTCAATCAGTCAAACAAAAATCATAATATTCTAACAACTGGTGGCATATTTCACATTTTAGAGAATGATGGATATACGATGAATTTTATATAAAATGGAGAGGAGAGAGTTAAAAAAAAATATTTCCAATTTTTTTTTTTTTTAAGGATTTTTATAAAATAAAGCACAAAAAAAAAGTGATGGATTTGGACTATAGTAAATAATTCAATTTAAGTGAAACAATCGAATAATCTCAAATCTCAATATCTATCAATTAACAAATCATAATACGTCATAATATTTTCAACACATTTCACAGATTAGAGAGATGGATTGATAGGTTGATTTTTACACACCAAGGAGAATTTCAATTTTATTTCAGTTTTTAGCACATTTTTATTTATTTATTTATTTAAGAGCACACTGACCACGCATAACCAGAGCTTGGATTTTTAAATGAGGTCAGTCGCAGCTTAAATTATAAGTTGTCTCTTAACCATGCATGACCAGAGCTTGGATTTTTAAATGAGGTTAGAGACACACTTATATATTTATTATATATATTTATCATTTCATCTTTTAAAAAGAAACACTCCTTGGTATAAAACCAATATATGGATGATAGAAAATGTGGTAGGTACAGAAATGGACTGTGAAATAAATTTCTAAATTAATTATATTATGATGAAATATGACCAACTGTACCGGGATTATTGAAAATTTTCAATTGACACTAATTCTGAAAAATAACATAACCACAATTCCATCACAAATATTTTCATTGTTTATTCAAGACAATTTTAAAAAAAAATATTAAACTCTCCACATTTATAAAAATTATCATGGATGATAGAATGATGATAGATAATGAGGATGGTCGAAAAATAATTGCCAGTTCAAAGATATTATAATAAATATTCAACCATCATGAAAATCCAAATAAAATTTCCTCTTGTTGTGAAATATATTGCAGTCACAATTCATCACAATTTCAAAATCTGATAATAATTTTGATGAATTCTAAATGCAGTTCAATTTGGATATTGATTTCAATTTCTGAATGAATAATCAATAAATAATTTTAAAATTGAAAATCAATTACAAGAGTAATATGCTGATCTATGCATGACAAGAGGGAAAAAAAAATATATACAGCAAAAAAAATATGCAGCACTTCTAAACTGATACCACATGGTGTCTCTACAAAGTAAAAATTCAGAACAGATGGATGAAATAAATATAAGCACTTCTGATACCACTTGTTATCTCGCTCTCGAGAATTTTAAACACACCCCGGTGGCTAACATTGGTACCTCAGTCAACAGAAAAGACTTAATTTCAAAGCAAGCAACTCAAGCACACAAATTTCATTTATCAGAGCACGATAAGCCTTTGATACCAAATCAAGCAGTCCTCAAAAAAATATTTACAAATCAATTTCTTATAATCAGAGCAGCATGATTCCAAAACAAACATTTTTCAAAAACAGTATCAGAGCAGCACATAGAAATCAGTATCACAACAGACTTGTCAAGATGTTGGTCACATAAGGGGGTTCATGATCCAAGATTTGCAAATATACTATATTTTAAATCATTTGAAGAAATGTGAAAGTATTAGGATTTAATGAATCAATCACACCAGGTTATATTTCAGATTCAAGATATGTGTGAGATCCAATAAATCAATAATTTCAAATGATTTTAAACAAACATATATTCAAATCAAATAATCATGAAATAACAATGATTTTCAAAGACCATTTTCAAAAAGAACATTTTCAAGAATTTCTCAAAACTATTTCCGACAAGCCCAAGAGAAATTTCAGGTCATTTACATCAAATTTGAAAATATTCATGATCGGGATAATTTATTTGAAATCACATGAATCAATGTAAAGTTTTGGGATATAATGAATCAGTCACACGAGATTGACAATTTCAAAAATAAGAGATGTGTGATATTCAAAATATCTAGAATTTCAGATGAGTTCAAACAAACATATTTCAATTTAATGATCATGAATAAAGATGAATTCCAAGATGTATCACTGATACAAGCCAATCTGAAAATCAATGAAATTATCACAACTGATAAATAACAGAGTGTTGTAATGAGTATAATATTTTGAGCTTTTCTAAAATGAATTAGAATAAACTCAGAACAACAAAGGTGTGTGACATTTCATTAAATATTCAGATCTTCAAAAAATTTAGAATTCAAATTAACAGTGTTCAAGATATGATAAGAATACATCAACACTGTTATGAATTCAGAAATAAAAAAATCTCAAAAAAAATTGCAGATATTTACAAGATTAAATTTAGGATATGGAAATGATTAACACACGATGATTTTATACAAATAAAGCATATTTCAAGAAAGATCATGAATTCTGCAACTGGAAGTTTAAGAAGTACAGACAAAGAAGAATATGGCAGTGTCAAATCAAAAACAAAAAACAGAAGGAGATAGAGGAAGGAATAAAAACAGACAATAGAGAATATACAAAGGTGAGTTTAGAGATCATACCAGAATCCAATGTAAAGCAGAATCTCTAACTCAACAAATGTTGGCCTAAGGAACTGTAAATGACACAGAATTATAGACAATCTTGATTTCAAATTTCTTTTCAGCACATCAGTTCCTCAGCCTTCACTGGTACCTAGCAGTTGAGAGAATTAAGTGGTCTAACAAAATTTGTAAAACCACTCTGAAATACGTTTACCACTTTTGGTACCCAAACCTGTTTGTATAACAAACCATCAGAATTAACCTTTGTACCCTTTGGAACCCAAAACTGTTTGAATTTAGTCAAAGTCGTTTTATTTTTATTCGGGATCCAAGATTGTTTAAATGGTTTATTATAAAACGATTTCTCATCACAATTTCGATTCAAAAAACCTTTGAAATTTTCAGAGTTCAAATTTTCAACGTAGTTCTTTCCAAAGCAATTTGAGGGATTTTTCAAATCATTTGAATTTTGTTTTCCAAAAGTATTATTCTTCCCAAAACCAAGACCACGTTTATTTCCAACAGAAAGTTGGTTTTTCAACAACATATCCAAAGATTTTTCACCGTTTGAAAATTTAGATAAAATTGTTTCAAGTTGTTGAATTTCAGTTTTAAGATCATCGTTTTCTTTTATTAAATCTGAACAACGACTTTTAGTGATCTTACATCTTTCAAACTCAGATTTCAAAACCAAATTTTCATCATTAAGCAATTTGATTTTGGTTTGGGACTTAGCCATTTCAGAATCAAAATATTTTCGACTTTCAGATTCAAGTTTCTTCCAATTTTCAATTTCGATTTCAAGCTCTTTCAAAATCAGATCTGTTTTCAACAAACTATCATTTTCAGCGTTTTCATGTTTGGAATTTTTGATAGCCTTGAAATTTATAAATTCCTTTTGTAAACAATTGTTTGCATCTTTCAGCTCAATCTCGTTATCTTTTAAAATTAAAATTTCTTCTTCAAGCCTTCGAATATTATTATTGAAATGAACGAGATCAGTTTTTAATTTCAAACAATTTTCACAATTAGAATTTTCAAATTTCACGACATTTGACAATTTCGATTCCAAACAATTCATCTTGTTGGTCAACTCAGAATTTATAGATTTCAGAGATTTATTTTTCGATTGGAGTTTGTCAACAGATTTGGTTAAATCAACACAAAAATAAACCAGATCTTCATATGAAAAATTTCTTATCTCATCATCTGTTGAGTCTTCATCAGCTGATTCATCTGTTGAACAAAGATCTGAATCTGAGTTGACAGTTGAGGGTTTTGAGAGGTTGCTGTCGTTTCCATATCTTGTAGTTAGAGCTGTCCAAATTTCCTGCGCAGTTAAACAATGAGAAATCAGACTGTATTGATTATCATCAAGGTGAGAATACAGAATATGTGTAGCACGATAATTAGAAGCTTTATCTACCATGTCAAACCCATTGATAACAACATCCCAACATTTAATATCAACAGATTTTAAATAAAATTCCATTTCGGATTTCCAATTTAAAAAATCTGTTCCAGTGAAAATAGTTGGAGATGAACTGGACTGACTCTCTGTGGACTGACAGCAAGGTTTACACATGACTCTAGAGTTAATGAAATTACCAGGCTCTGATACCACTTGTTGGATCTAGATTAACCCTAGAGGGGGGGTGAATAGGGTTTATCACAGTTTTTTAAAAAAAACCGACGAGATATATAATAATAAACAGACCACAGAATATATCAAAACAGAAATGCAGAAGATAAATCACACAAGGATATACCCAGCTTCGGCAAAACCCTGCCTACTGCTACATTTCTAAGGTTTCTACTAGGTGATAGAACAGTTCCCGCATACAAGACCATGTACACTCGCAAACCCTGCTCCTATTCTAACCCTACGCTCAAACCCCTAGACTGATCCAATCTCCTAGATCAGATTTCCCGAATTACAAACCCTGTAACTCGTAATTCCAGATTTTACAGACACTGAAACTGGCAGTCAACACCTTGACTGATATCCTAGACTTAACAGATCTAGACACTGATTCGTTTGTTTACAAAAGATAAACAACACAAATTGAAAAACAAAAACAAAACAAGAATAAACCAAAGAAAACCCTAGGAGTTAACTTTAAAAGGGTCATCCCCTTTTAATTTAAAAAACAAATATGCCCTTTTGTTTAAAACTTAGGCCGGCCCATTTTCTTTTCTTGCTTCATTCTTCTGCCCGATTCCTCTTTTGTTCTGGGAAACAAAAATGGCGGCGGCGATTAGAAACTAGGGTTTCTTCAATTGCTCCAGACCAAATCGATGCTTGATTGTTGACGTTGTGATAATTCCGAAGCTTGATTCTTCGATGGCTTTCCTCGTCTGACTTGGAGTTGCTCTCTGGCTCGATCGAATCAGTGAGTTCTCTGTGATTTGTTGCTTTGAAAAAATTGAACTATTTTGTGGGTTTCGATTTCTTGACTGTTGCGTGTGGATTCCCTCTAATTTGCCAGTGATGAAATGCGTGTACATATAGGGTTAGAAATAGAAAACCCTAAATCACTGATTTCATATATGACCCGATCTGATTTCGCTGCTTTCCTCGATTGAAATTCTCGGCTTGAATGTTTGTGGCCCCTTGCTTTTTGATTTGCTGTTTATGCTCCATGGCCTTGATTGAATCGGCCCTTAAAAATTTTCTGAAAGCTTTTTTTTTTTGAATTGTTGCCTTTAAAAAAAATCGGCCTTGAATTGAAATATGGATTTGTTGCCTTGTTTAAAAAAAACGTGAATGTTGCCATTGATTTGTTTCCTGGAATACCACTCTTGATTGCTCGAATTTGCCTCTTTTTGGCAGTCACTGCTTTGAATTATTTTGCCCCTTTTGTTGCCTGATTCGAACTGATGCTCTGGAAAGATTTTGCATGTAAAAAAAACTTGCCAAATATTCTTCATGTGATTTTCTGGAATTAATTCAAAGAACTTGCGTGTTCTCTGGAAAATATCTGCTGCCTTGAATTTGAAATCTTGTCATAACTATATAAATGAAATCTGGAAACAAGTCCTTAGCCTCTTTAATCATAATGCAAGTTTTCCAGAGATATACCCATTGCGTGATTTATGTGATTTAAATCTTGAAATCTTTCCAAAAAAAATTCTGCATTGATTTCTTGCCAAAAATGAATTGTTAGATTTAATTCTGAATGCTGGTTTCCTTTGTTAAAAAAAACTTGTGACATATCTGGAAAAAACAATATTGCCTAGACACTTTGAGAATTCATTTCCAATTGATTGCTAATTTCTGGAGAGATTTCTTCTTCATGAGCTTTGTTGCTTTGTTAAAACTGGAAAGTGATTCTGGAAATAAGGCTCGACACAATTTTTTTCTTCTCAGTGATAACAACACACACATTTGTGCATGCACTTTGTGTTCCCATGTACATCTGCTATACTTGTAAATTCTGATGTATATGCACTCCTTATCGAACATGAGTTGATCCCACCTGCACACTTTGGCCTGGTTTGTTGCACCAATTATATGTTGGCTGAAACATGTTTAGCCATTTTCCATTGGCCATGTTGTCTTGACATTTGTTTACCTGAAAATGTATTTGTGCCATGAACCCTAGCTGCTCCATTTTGTTTGCATGTGTTGCTCTTCCTATCCCATTTGCAAAACAGTCGAGTTTGTTCTTTATATTGTTATGCACTTGGACTTTACATGTCATTTGTCATGCTGCTCCATTCTTCACACTGCCTTTGTTCTCTTGAAACATTTTGTAGCTGCTGTCTTTGTCATTTTGTATTTGCAAATTCTAGCTCGACCATTTGCTTGTGCTTTTTGCTGAACCATGTATGGTAGCTGCTGTAACATTTAGCTGCTATAACATTTAGCTGCTATAACATCTAGTGCTCCATTGTATATTAGCTTGCCATGTTGCATTCTGACTTGAAAGTTTGTACTGAATTTTGCATCAAGTGTCACGTACCATGTATCCATCCTTGCTGTTCCATTCATTCTGTATTTGTGAACAACTTGACCTGATCTGTTTGGCTAAAACACTTGAAACTATGCATGTGTGTACTGCTCCTATGTTGTTTGCATGTGTGCCCATGCTGAAACTTCACTGGCATATGTTGTCTCACCCCATTTAACCATGCTGTCATCTTGTTTGTATGTTGACACATCTATGCTGCTAGTCATTCTTTACTATGTTCACCATAAACTTGTTTGTGCTGAAGTAACTGGGCCGAACCTCCATGTTTAAACTGCACCTTTACTTGCTTGTGTGATCTGGACATCATTCATGTATGCTCTGTCCATTTGACCATTGTTGCACTTGTATCACCATTGTTAACACTGCTATCATGTATGTGTACACACACACACGCTATGTTATACCATTATGCTGAGTCATCATGTTCACACCACCATTGCTGACCTGAAATTTTCGCACTCTCATTTATATTGAGCAGTTTGTCTCTTTGCTGATTTTATTTGTTTTCCATTTCTCCTTTGACCTGTCTTTGTGTTGATTTTGACATTTGTGTTTATATATATATATCAGCAGACTAGTCACACTAGTTGAGGCTGATCAAAAATCAGCAAACTAGTGTGATTATGTCGAGGCTGATCAAATCAGATCGAGTCAGAAAAATGATGAGAAACACACCGAAATCTGAGGCAAATAAAATTTAAAAAATATATTTGCATGTATTTAGAAATGTTTCTATTCGTTCCAGATACTCTGTGTGTGTGTTTCTGAATTGACAGGTATGAAGATGGGACTGACTGGAGAAGAGAAGACAAAAGACTGAAGAAAAAAAATAACAGTGTGAATGTATAAGTCTGTATTTTTGTCCATGCAAATGTATATATAAAAATGTATAAGAGTGTGAATGTTATAGTGAGGAGTTGTGAGAGAAATGTACAGATAGATGTAATAAACAAATTTGATTGAAATAAAATATCATTTTATTGCTGTCAAACGAACTTGTCTATTATATTCTGTTTATATACAAGTACAATGAATGTTTAAATAGCAGAGTTGTACTGTTTGAGTGTGAGAAATATAATATTCAATTCAAATATTATATTCCTATCTGTGTTGTATATATAAAACATTACAATAACAAACACATTTATAATAATATATATTTGTTTGTTATCATCAAACAAAAATCATATAATTGTGTATACAACACCGTTATATACAACATGCTTGACGAAGCAGCCGACCCAAATGTTGGATCCATTTACACGTGAGAGACATTCACATGTTAATGTTTGTATATATAAAAATATACAAATTGAATTACAAGTCACGTTCACTTCAGAGAACCGATCCATATTTTCATAGCCGCTAAATCATGCACCGACCCGGGTCATATTTTACTGACCAATCCAGAATTCACGTAAGGTGCTGACCCAATATGATCTTCCATGTGCCATCAACCGTATTCATGGAAGAGAAATCATGTATACATATGTTAAACATAGCCATGTTAATCTATGGACTATGCACGTGAAATATATTTTCACTTTTCATTTGCTGAAACCATTCCATGCAAACACTTATCATGTTTTGCTTATTATGGCCGACCCGAATGCTCTTCTTTGAGACCGATTCGGTGTGCCACTTACAGGACCGACTCGTTCCGTTAATGCTAACCGACCTGACCCGCTGCAAGTGACCGACCCGGTGCCTTGCAACTAATCGACCCGACGTATGACCGATCCAAGGCTTTGCAACTGACTGACCCGGTCCGTTGGTACCGTCCGACCCATATGATTGAGGCCGATCCAGTGCTTTAGCAGGGTTAACAATTCTAATTAAATGTATAAAATCATGCAACATTCAAGTAATAACTGCACAATATTATGCAACTTTTACTACCTAATTCATTTGAATAATTTAATAACCAGTTAACAATTGAAGAGTTTCATGCAACAATTATTAGAAATATGCTTACCTGAATGCTCACTAATTAATAAATTCATTAAATTATGCGAAAATTATGCATAAACTCTAGGTTTTAGGCAATTATGTTGAATATATTCATACACTTGTGCAAATGAACTGAATATATGCATGTATGTTTATATATTAACTGAATATATGCATATAATTTTGAATTTACAGAAAATACATGCATACTTCAAAACAAAAGTTATTAATACACTCATTTATGCTATTTTTATCTGATTCTATTCAGGTGACAACTGCACACTAGCAACAATCAACGAACAAATAAATAGTAACATCCAAAATATATGATAAAATTAAGATAATCATGCAACAAATAGATAATAATTGTACAATTGTATGCAAGAATTCTTATTACATGCATACATTCAAACATCACTCAGGAGATAAACGCACACTTGTACGCATTAGTTACGGATACTTGCATATAAACATGCAACTATCTGTTGACATTTGCCATCTCGCAATCAACATTTCTTGCTTGAACTCGGAGATTTATTGGAAATTCAACCAATAACTTCACAACTTTATCCAACATTTCTAATTGGATGTGTACAATTATGAAACAAACATGAACTAAACGCATACTTGCATGCAGTACATCTAAATAACTGCATATTATCATGCAGCTATCTTTTGATTTTTGCACATTTGCATGAAATATTTCTTATTTAATTAATATAATACTGGAAAAATCATGTAATAAATGCACCCTTGTACTCATTAATTTTGAAAATTTACCTACTATAATACTGTATTTCTAACTAGTGTGTGCCCGTGCCTCGCATACGGGTTGTAGTTATATGCTTTTTGGGCAGTCATCATTTAATCTTCATCTTTTCCTCCATGCAATTGTATATTATTGAATTCAAACCAAAATTCTTCCTATGGTAGGTCCGTATAAAAGTTAAATTCTACTATGAATTATGCAAACTAATATATTAGTCTTCACGATTGTTAATAAAAGCAGTAGCAAATATACAACAGTGCATGCATGTGGGAACAAATTTACATATATAAGGAACCTCCAGAATATGATTGGTACAATGAAGTTGCACATAAAAATATTAAATCCACGTGGGGAACACATCAAAAAGGTGGTTTTGAAGGTAATGATATATATATATATATATATATATATATATATATATATATATATGAGGAGCGTTCAACGACACCTCAAATAGTAAGCACCCCATTTGCTCCTGTCTCTCCACCTCTCATTTATTATAAATTAAGCTAGTGGAAGGAGAGAGAAGTAGTGGAGGGAGAGAGAAACGGAATGTGTGGTGGAAATTAGGGGGCATTTAGGGGTGTTGCACACTGTTTGGGGACCCCAAATAGTGAGCACCCTATTAGCCTACCACTTTTCCACCATACATTTCCTCTCTCTCCTTCCACTCATTCTCTCACCTTCCACTCACTTTTCATTCTTTTTTTTTTAATATAAATGAGTGGTTGAAATTAGGGGGCTGAAATTCAGGGGGTCTCTCTGATCCTATATATATATATATATATATATATATATATATATATATATATATATATATGAAGAGGGTTTTGCTACACCTTTTATATTATACGTGAACTCTCCACTTGAATCTCTTCCACCCATTCCTTCATTCTCTCTTTTTCCATTTAAATATTCTTTCTTCGTGAGAAGAGAGAGAATGAGTGGGGGAATGGGTGGATGAGATTCAAAGGGAGAGTTCACGTGCAATATAAAAGGTATATATATATGTATGTGTACATATATATATATATATATATGTATATATATATATCAAATGCTTGTGACCATTTTTAAAGATGAAAGTTGAGATAAAAGAAAAATAGCTCACTTGTAACGATGAAAATTGAGAAAAAAGAAACATGTGCATAAAGGCAAAGAAGAGAGTGCATAGGTAAACTGTAGCACTACAGTTTGTAGGCATAGGCCTAGAAGAAATTGCTAATTGATGCGAGCATGTAAAAGGTTTATGTTAGATACTACAGAAACAATAAAATATACTCATCAACGTTAATGCATATGGCTCAGGTAAAACAAAACCAAGGCAAAGTAATGCATATGGCCCATGTAAAACCAAACCAAGGCAAAGTTATGGTTAAACCAGTGGTCAACTAGGAAAACTTAGTAAGTTGTAGCATATAAGATCTAGATTATTATGTAGACACAAAAACCTATGACAAAATTATAATAAAAAATTCAAACACCATACTATCAAAACATGCATATCAACGACAGTGCACACAAAACATTTAACAAATACATTCCAGACATATATTTGCAACAATGATAAGGTCAGTTCTAGATGAGGCCATTTCTTCTGTACCTAACCCCCTATCCCCACGTGTGCCCACCAATCAAATCTCCCCATTTTCGATTTTTTGCATTTGAATCCCTGAAAAATTAAAGGATTTAACTGCAAAAGGTGAAAATCAGGAGGTTGTGATTGGTGGTTACACGTGGGACAGACAATTTCGGTACAGAACATTCCATGTGGTTCTATATGGATCAAATAACAACTTAACAAAGCTTCCATACGAAATGAAGTGCAATTTAAAGTTATAGACTAATAAACAAACAGCGGGCTTATTAAAATACTGCTAACTGGAATGTGCAACTTATTTAACACCATGATTGGTAACATGCTTATTTAACACCATGATTGGTAACATACTTTTGGATGGTTTTGCTCATAGATCCTTATGTTATAACTAGTATTATCGTACAACGGTGGCAAAAATCGACCATTAAAGAAAAATTTCTTTATTATTTTTTTTTAAATTTTGAATTTGATGAAAAATTATTGAAAAAAAACGAAAATATTAAGAAAATTATACATCAAATTACACTAAGGTTTAAACATGTAAATCAGTTTGATAATAAAAGGAGAAATCAAACAAATATTAACTCAAAATATATCATCATATTTGTTTCTTGTTAAAACGTAAAAGGACTTAAGTTAAAACGTAAAAGGAGAAGAAAAAAAAACCATTCATCTTAATTTTTAGTTTAAACAATTAGAAGTCATATATGTAGAAAATAATTAGTGTCAAGTGAAATATTTATTCATACAAATACATGGATACTATTTATATTCCTCAGTAGTAGACCATCAACATCTACGTATAATACTGAATAAGATATGTGAGTATCTATTTATATCAGGTCAAATTTATGTCCATTTACTTGCTCAAACACAGTGAATATTTATATCAGGTCACCTATAAAATTGTTGGAATCTTACAATTAGCATGACATATGCATAGAAAGTGTATGGAATTAATTGCACTTGTCAAGTAACACAAACTGGGTTATATTCACAGTTCCAATCGCATTAATAAGTATTAGTACATTCAAAAGAAATGGAGAAGATAGATATTATTAGTTTGTGTGACCACAGAAATAAGGAGAGAGAAATATGCGTTGTATAAATTCTCACATGTAAACCCATTAATAAGATAGTTGCAATATGGCATAAAGTCAATCATGATTCCTCAAAATTACCTCCTAATTCCTCTTAATTAAAACCCATTTGAATATTCTTCTTTAAATTAAAAGAGCTGCTAGCTCAAAGTCAATAAAAAGCAACAAAACGCCTGTTTGATACGATGATAATTAAGATTCAACAGATGTTAATCAATAATTATAGGGAAACTGCAGACTACGGCCACCTTCTGTATTTAAAAAGATATAAATAGTTTGCCCAATATAATAGTCAATACAGAACATATAAAAGCACTGATGAGGTTCACATACATTTTAAAATTGACATTTATGTTTAAACTTATACCTCTATACCTAAAATTCAAATTTTAGTATTTCGTTCTATTTTTATTTGTTTACGAAAACTTAGAATTGAAGTTGTAGACTAAATATAGATGTAGTTATGTAAACTTTTCTTATCTAATACAGAAACAGGACAACAACTTATTATTTCAAGAAATCTTCTAATGAAACCGTGGGAACATAAGCAATGAATACATGGACAAACTGGTTTCCACTTAATTGAAGCACAAATATAATCCAACATTGCTTAACATATTGCGCACTATACACTTGTTTAGGTACAATTATAATGAGAAACCTAAAAATGAATAGAATTTTATCATTACCTCATCAAGTAGAAGCTTAAGCCACATGTCTTTTCTCCAGAAATGCTTAATGACCTGAGGAAAGAAAATCAACAATCAAACTCTATCATTTACCATTTGGGAATGCACATAAAACATTTAATAATATTTAATTTATTATCAGTATGACTCAAGAAAATGTTTCCAATGGGACTGGATATTATATTTTGTACAACTATACATCAATATTACGTTTTTCATTTTTGTTGGAAAAAATATATTTACCTACAGCTTGTGCCTACTATCAGGCCTAAAAAGCATATAACCTATTTTATATGTTGGCTTAAGCTAGCAACTACAATAGTGAAGTTTTCTTATAGTGTTCCTCGATTACTGTATCACTCCCTCCTTTAGTAAGTGCACCTGAACTTGTCTCACTCTCGTATCTTTACTCTCTATAGTAATACTATCCAGAACTGTCTTCTTCACCATATGAGGTTCAGCTAGTAATTGGGAAATTATATGCGATATAATTATAAATATGGATGCATCTATAGACTATATACATATTTTTTCTTGTTATTGAGGAAACAACTTTGAAGTACACATGCTTTCACCTTTCAAAATTTATAATATATAGAATATTGTATTTTTGTTTTGCTAAATATAGATTTTTAACAACTGTTTACATGAATAATGACTCAAGTGTGAAAATGTAAATCATACAGCATACTTGGATTTGACAGTATTATTAAATGCATTTACTATGCCTTTTAAAGGTTATAAATCCTAGTTATGCACTTTGTTTAACACCACAATTAATTTCAAGTTTAATATAATTCAATAAATGAATTGCGTACGTCTGGTCGGTTATCTTTATTACATTAAATACCTTAAATATTTAGAAGTATATAACTCATAATTATTGTAAACATTCAACATTCCACAATTTTTTAATGATTTCATTGTTTAATTAGACAAATTTATCTTCTATTAATTAATGCCCAATTGCTCAAGCAAGATTATGAATCTTGGAAAAGTTTCTTCTCATCACAACAACGATGTAAATGTTGCTGCATAGTAACAGGAAAGCAAATGCAAATTATATAAATATAAAATTAACCTGAATATTGACTTTATTTGTTGGTGCATCAGGGGCGGACGTACCAAGAGCTCAGGTGTGGCAAACGCCATAGCTCAAAATTGCAAAATGAATTACAGAGATCCAAGTTTTAATACCTGGCCCCACCTGAAATTTGAATTGGGCCCCAGCTGGATTTCAAGTCTGTAAATATTTCACTTGCTTTTCCTTTTTTCTGCCTACGCACCGCACCATGCTTTCTCCTTCTACACACATCGTTCTTCCAACTTTCCAAGCTCCATCGCTTTTTCACAAAGCAATTGGAATACGCTGTTTCTCAATTTCAGTTTTAAATCCAATTCATATTAAAATACAAATTCAGTGAAAAGATTTCATTCGATTCAGCAAAATGGAAACCCTATTTCAGTTCCAGTAGCATTCAAGGTGAGCAATTTACTGCCAAATCGTTGCTAACAATTTGTGTTCTTGATACAATTTCGAGTTCAACTGAGTTCGACTCACATTAATCTTGTTTCTACTTTCCATTGTTATTTACTTGCAATTTGATTTGTTAATTTAGGTCAGAAATCAGAATTCAGAGATTGATTGAAACTTGAAAGAGAAAAAGATGAAGAACTATTTTAGCATAATTCAGGGTATGTGCTTCTTTAATCCTAGTTCTTACTATTATTTTTATATTTGTAATAGCAATTTAATTGGGCATTCCTTCTTCATTAATTTTCAATGTTGACGTTTAACCTACAATTTGGTAACTTGAACTGTTGAACAACTGAATAAGCATGCTCATGTATGTTTCAGAAAAACCATGTTCAGTCCTTATGCAACAAAACGATGTTGTAGAATCTTCCTCTAAAAAAGCTCGTATGGATGTTGAAATAAATTTTTCGAACCTTCCTACCGATCCTGGAGAAAGGATCCAAATTTATGAATATGGGAACCGTCGAGAAGAGGTTCGAAGATCTTACTTATTAAAGGGGCCTTGTCAACCTTTTAACCATAGTTTTCCAAGAAATACAAAAGAAAATGATTACAGACGATTTAATCCAGATTGGTTTAGTCAATATCCAGAATGGTTAGAATACAACATAAAAGAAAATGCTGCGTATTGTTTGTACTGTTATTTGTTCAAGCCAAATCATGGAGATCAAGGTGGAGGTGGTTGTTTTGTAACGAAAGGTTGGCAAACGTGGAAAAATAAACATCTATTGGACGCACATGTTGGAAATCATGGAAGTTTGCATAATCAATCTCGCCAAAAATGTGAGGCCCTTATGAATGCAAAACAACATGTTAGTACATTGTTTGATGGCTTCTCTGGGCTACAAGTTAAAGAATACAACATTCGATTAAAAGCATTTCTTCACTGTGTTAAATTCCTGCAACAACAAGGACTAGCATTTAGAGGACATGATGAGTCTTATGAGTCTGATAATCTTGGTAATTTCTTAGAGCTTTTACAATTTGTTTCGGACCAGAACGAGACAATTAAAAAAGTAGTGAGAAAATGCTCCGGCTAATAATAAAATGACATCTCCAAAAATTCAAAAAGACATTGCAAATTGTATTGCCGAGGAGACCACGAATGTAATTATCAAAGACCTCAATGATACTAATTTTGCTATTTTGGTTGATGAGTCTAGAGATATATCAATCAAAGAACAACTAGCATTAGTGATTCGGTATGTTAAGTCTCATGGGTGTGTAGTGGTGCGGTTTTTAGGCATTGTTCATGTTGGTGATACAAGAGCTTTAACGTTAAAGTTAGAAGTTGAACATTTATTGACCAAGCATGGATTATCATTGTCGAGGGTTCGTGGTCAAGGTTATGATGGAGCAAGCAATATGAGTGGTGAATTAAATGGACTCAAAACTCTTATCTTGCAAAACAATCCTTCGGCATATTTCATCCATTATTTTGCACACCAACTTCAATTAACTTTAGTTGGAGTTGCGAAAAATCATGTTCAAATTGGGGTTTTCTTCCATACCCTAACAAATATATTTAATGTAGCCGGGGCTTCTTGCAAACGTCGAGATATTCTTCGAGAACAACAAGCTCTTCAAGTTTCAGAGGCCCTTTATAATAATGAAATTGCTAGTGGTCGAGGAAAACATCAAGAGCTTGGGCTCAAACGACCTGGTGATACTAGATGGGGCTCACATTATGCTTCCATAATAAATTTGATAAATATATTTTCAGTGGTTAACATAGTTATCAAGTCGGTGGAAAATGACGTAGTAAGATCCGAACAAAAAGCTGAAGCAAGTACTTTATTTGATGCAATCAACACTTATAAATTTGCCTTTAACTTGCATTTGATGAAGAATGTATTATGCATAACCAATGAATTGTCACAAGCATTACAAAGGAAGGACCAAGATATTGTAAATGCTATGAATTTGGTTGATGTATCAAAAACACGTTTGTAGGAAATGAGAGAAAGTATGTGGGATAATCTCTTATATAATGTAGATGAATTTTGTAAAAAGCACAAGATAGATGTTTTGGATATGAATAGAATATTCGTTAATCCAGGACGTTCAAGAAGAAATCAATTTGAAGTTACAAACTTGCAACATTTCCAAGTAGGCTTGTACTATACTGTTCTTGACATGCAATTATCATAACTTAACAATCGATTTACAGTGTCTATCACCGAGTTATTACGTTGCATAGCATGTTTGGATCCTAGAGATTCTTTCTCATCTTTTAACAAAGACTCTCTGTTGAAGCTTGCTCATTTCTATCCAACTGAATTTCCAGATTCACAAATTTCAATGCTAGACGGTCAGCTTGAGACTTATATAATTGATATGCGTATGGATGCAAGATTTTCAAATCTAAATTGTATTGGAGATCTTTCCAAAAAAATGGTGGAATTAAAGAAGTCTGGTACATTTCAATTGGTATACTTACTTTTGCAGCTCGCTTTGACTTTGCCTGTCGCAACGGCAACAGTTGAAAGAGCTTTTTCTGCGATGGGAATTGTCAAAAGTCGACATAGAAATTCTATGGGAGATCAATGGCTAAATGACAATCTAGTTGCGTACAACGAAAAAGATATATCCAAATATGTTGAAGATGGTATTGTTATACAACGCTTTCAAGCAATGAAAAATCGACGCTTACAAATGATATGAGTTGAGGAAATATTTTGGTGATAAGTTCTTACTTTTGGTGATAACTATACGCTTTTGGTATACCTTTTGTAATAGCCTGTTTATCGATTATAAATGTATGGAAGTTTATTTTTAAAATCTTGTTCTTAGTTAGATTTATGTTATGATATTATTTGTCATACTGTTTTATTCTAATCTTCATATCAGAATTTGAACTTCATTTTCCCTTTGTTTGGTTTACTTCTTAGTTCTTAATGTTTATTTTGATCATGATATTTTCAATGTTGCAGTTGTCACTTTAGGCTTCACTATGTCCCAGGTTGTTGCTGCTGTTCCTAGAACACTTTTCTGTTCTTGGTATGCATCACAAAAGCACTATAGGACTTGAATTTTGTATCCAGGTTTGCTTATGCAGAGTACTTCCAAAATGTTCAGCTTAGCCATTTTTTAGTGCATAATTACATGCTTATTGTTAACCATTTTTGAAACATGAGTAGCAGCACATGTTTGCCATAGCTGAGTGCTTTGGCTAGGTCCGCCACTGAGCTGATATACACATCCAACCTAAATAGCTTGATTGTCACTTGGCACATTATGACTAAACTTGATATCTACTTTGGTTAACCAAAGCAAAGTACACATCTACATTTCACCTAGCTTGGCCAATTTCTTTACCTTTACCAAATCTTGCTTTTTCCACTTTATTGTTCTTCCTTTATCCATGGATGTACAATTTTGCGAACAATCATAAATAATGCATCTAAAGACATGATTTAAAATGAGAACATGGATTCATTACTTGTTAACTTACATGTTTTCTTTAAAAATGCATAATGAACGTGAATCAAAATCATAATATAGACTATGCAGCTGCTAATTTTTATATATTGTAATTTATATGTAAATATATATGAATCTGAATAGTAAATACAAATGAATCAAAAATAAATAAATACAAAGACGATAATAAACTACTAAATACAATTTACATTTATTTCTTCAATAGTAGCTTTTAACGACGATTCATTCGCTGTCATAACTGTTTAATATTATAATGTATATTAATGCCAAATTATGTAATTCCATTACAAATGTAGTACACCAGACTAAACAAATATAAAATTCTGTTATTTAATGAAGTTTGATGTCGAATTGTCGAGCTTCAAAGGTAGCAATACTGCAAATCTCTATGCACTTCTATACTGAGGGAAAAAATTAATGCATAAACTAACAGTTAAACGCGATGATCATACCAACAATGCTATAGACATATCAACCGCAACATGTTTCAATAGGTAAGCAAATCATATCTCTCTTTCTCTCTCCCTCCCCCCCTCTCTCTCTCTTTCTATATATATATATATATATGTGTGTGTGTGTGTGTGTGTGTGTGTGTGTGTATGTGTATGTGTCAGGTATGACAAATATTTTTTTACAAATATGTTGTTCTTCGAGTATACGTTACGTATGTACCAGAGAAAGTTACTCAAATTTTCCTAGAAGCTTGAATCAAGAATTCCATATCATAACTTGAATGTTTCCTCTCATCAAACAATCAGAATAATTGTGAATCTATGCTATTCTATCTAGTACATATCGTCCATCACCAATTTTATTTTAACAAATGAAAACTCGAAATTTTTGACCATACATTCAACCAATAAATCAAACAGCAAAACCAATAAAATTCATGAACGTGAGGACAAAACGTTAAAAACCTGGAAGACACAATAAAACCATAAATGCATGCAGAAACAAATTATTGAAAATTTTGTACTGGTTGAGGAAAATGAAGTTAGTTGCATGTCTTTTCAAGTAGGATTTTGTTCTCGGTATCTGGCTTCAAATTTTAACTGTAGTTTACGTTTTGAAAGCAAGAATCTTCTTATCAAACAACTTTTGAGGTGTCTTCCATTTTCGAGACACGAAGGAAAAAAGTTAAAGTAACTCATGAAGAGTTAATGGGGTTAGTGGCTTACTTATGATAATATTAAACACACTACATTTATTATGAAGCCTGAGTAAATTTGGAACTTGGAAAAAACTTTACCTCTAACTATGTATGTTTGTGCTCCTTATCAAATGCACAGTACAATCTGAAACTATTTCAGTTTGCTAGTAGCCTACCTTATTAAGCGAACTTATGATATGTGAATAACATGCATGGATTGCACATGCTAATAAAAAATAATACTTAAGTGCAGTTAATTTATGGGCCTTTAATAAATAATTTTAAGACAGTTGCATCTAGTTTATTCAAAAACTTATAGTGATAAATCATATGACAAGCACAATAAACTTACGGATATACAAATTGAATAAGAAAACAGACATGCAGCATAAATCAGATGCCAAAATTTCGTAAATAAATAAAATCCATTGTAATAACTTAGATGTTAAAGGTAGTTATTATACATCACAAATTAGAACCTATAAAATGATAATTCACCCTTAAATTTATGAGCATTCACTATGCAAAACAGAAGTTGAAATTGACTGAAACAAACTTACATGAAAAATAACCAGTTAGATTGAATTTACTAAAAAATACGTTAAGGAAAAAAATCCATTGGCAACGGGTAAAGTATAAATATAGTAGGTAAAGTGCAAGTAATTGTTATAAATGCTGAAAAATTATAAATTCAATTAAATCAATGGAACGAAGATTCACACCAAAAATTAAATGAAGTTTAAGAATTAGCAAAAATGGATAAAGTTCAAGGGTACAAAAAATACCTCAAGGATTGCTCTATGAATACTGGTTGATTTGGTGGCAAGCATTGCAGATTCGTCTGGGTTTCGAAAATTTTCCGAATTAATCAAGTACATAGTAGCCATGGAATTGGCGTTTTCAATTTCTGACATTAGAAAGGAGAACATAGGAACAATTTTGGATATAACAACCTAAATAAATGTACTCAAGGTTAATAAGCATTTTATCATGGTCAAATTAGCCCTGTGAACAATGACACAAGATCAAATAAATAGACTTGATTACAACTAGGGTCATAAACTCTGACACATGAGTTATCATACATAACCTGAATTAATCAAAACTGGAAATACTCTTGAATTTCACACACTTTTTTATGCATGACAGACAACAAGAGAAGATAGAAACCAAAATGAAAACCTTTCATATTTCCAATCTGCTTCAGTGAAGTGACTAATTTAGAGTTAAGCACACGAACCTTAGAATTGGTCTCGTACTTGACCGCAACTACTTCATGCGAATATGAATACCATTGATCACATGCTTGACTGCAACAAAATAGTCAGCAAGACTGGGGAGACTCCACACAACTAATGTGTAAACTAAGATTGCAAGATTCTTAGGTCCAATGAATAATCCGAACAAGACAAGACTCGGTACAAATAACACACTTAACAATTGACATGAAAAATGCGTTGTTCGTAACAATGCAAATATAGCACGAACCCGATAGCGATCAATAAATTGTCACTATCCAATTGTCACGTCAAGAAGTGTTACCAATTTGAACTACAATCAAAATTAGCAACAGCAAAAGGCGTGACCAGATTTGCAACAGCACAGAAGCGTTGCAAAGCAAACAGAAGAGAAAAGTACTTGTCAATAACGTCCGAGTCCAGAGTAAATCTGTTTCCTTGAAACAATATTGCTCCCTCTACGGCGCTGAAGGTTATTGAGCAATTGTCTCCCAACATAAAACAGTCCGGTTCTTGCAATTTGAAGCGCTTTCAAGTGCAGAGCAATTTCGAATTCAAGAGAGTATTATTTAAAAACAATTTTGCAAAGAAGAAAGAAGGGAATTTTCTGGTGATTTTTTCTGTTCTGTCGTGAAGTCCTTATATAGTGGCCAGGGGATGTTTTCTGGGCAGAGGCGACTGTCTGTACGAACGCGGGCGCGTCGGCTGAGCCCAAAAGGAAACGGGCGCACCTATTCGCTGCGCAAGCCCAAGAGCCGAAAGGAAACGGGCGCATCCGCTCCATTCAAAACAGATCCGTCCCATTGCAACAAGGCCGAGCGGGTTAGCGGCCCACGGAAATCAAGAGACCCCTAGAGCTCTAAGGCCCAAGGCCCTATCTATGACATTTTAATATTTATTATGAAAGCTTAATGCCTACATAGCCCCATTCACTCAATGCTTCATGTGCTCATTTATTTTGTTTTGAAATAGCTTATTGGGCTTTAGTATATATGGAGATATATTCACAAATCACACACAATGCGGGACTGTGTTTTCTTATATTTGTCCAATACTACACAACCTCTTCTTCCCCAATCTTCTTATTTATTTCCAACAATCCCCCACATGAATGAGAGATTATTATTGTTTGTTCTTAAATTTTGCGAAACATTTGGCGTATAGGAAAAAGTAGCGCAGTGGCCTTGAACTTTTCCTAGTGTTTTATCGTTATAACCTACTGGCAAATCATTGGACTAGATTGTCTTTGAACTGTAAGCCTTTTGTGTAAGTATATAAAGATAACACACACTAAGTGTTTCTAAACCTCTTGGTTCTCTGTTTGTGTTCGTTTTTACCATGAACACCTTCTTGGTCTCATGAGTGTTTAAAGATTTCGACCTTACAATTCTTTTGAAGTGGCGCCTTCACATTCACGTAGGTGATTCTATACAGAGTATCCCGTAATACTCCACTTGGGTCTTTTATAACACCACAGTATAGACATCATTAAAAGCTAAGCTTATCCTATTCTCCGACGGGTTGTGCACTGACTTATCATAGGAATGGTTTGTATTTTAAAAGTGTCATTAAGTTTATCTTTAAACTTAGTTGTCCCTTTGAACCTAGATCTTGGGATCTCCAGTCAACTAGGTGGGGTTTCCGTTTAGAAAAACTTTTAGATCATAGTTCTTAAACCCATTCCCATCAATAAGGTTTGAACTTTCTCTCTAGGAAAGCCTTTAGTTAGTGGATCCGCATTGTTATCCTTTGACTTTACATAGTCTATAGTGATAACTCCATTAGAGAGAAGTTGTCTTATGGTTTTATGCCTACGATGAATATGTCTATATGTCTAGATTTACCATTATACAATGTACTATTCACCCTTCCTATAGCAGATTGACTATCACAATGTATACATATTAGAGGTACTGGTTTTTCCCAATTTGGAATGTCCTATAAAAACCCCCTAAGCCAATCTGCTTCTTCCGCGGCTTTATCCAAAGCAATGAACTCAGATTCCATTGTTGACCTTGCTATGCAAGTCTGTTTGGATGATTTCCACGAAATTGCTTCATTTCCTAATGTAAACACATATCCACTTGTGGATTTTGTGTCATTTGAGCCCGTTATCCAATTGGCATCACTATATCCTTCTACTACTGAAGGATACTTATCATACTGCAACACATAGTTGTGTATACTTTAGATATCCTAGGACTCTGATTATTGCTTTCCAATGATTTTTACCAGGATTGTTGGAATATCTACTTAGCTTGCTTACAGCGTACGCAATATTAGGTCTAGTGCAATTCATGACATACATAATACTTTCAAGTATACGAGAGTACTCCAGCTGATATATACCATCACCAGTGTTCTTTACCCAATTTTGTTTCATATCTACTGGTGATTTTGCAGTAGTTATATTATGCTGTTTGAATTTTACAAGAATTTTAGCAATGTAATGTGACTAAGATAACGCATATCCCTGTGGTGTCTTTATAATTTTTACACCCAAAATTACATCGGCCACTCCTAGGTCCTTCATATCAAATCTAGAGGATAGCATGTACTTCGTAGAATTTATTATGACCTTATTATTTCCTAGGATCAGTAAATCATCAACATAGAGACAAACAATGACATATCCAGCATCTATACATTTTATATAGACGCCTTTATCTAATTCATTTATTTTGAATCCATTTGATAACGTTGTTTCATCAAATTTCTCATGCCATTGTTTTGGTGCTTGTTTAAGGCCATAAAGTGATTTTACTAACTTGCGCACCTTATTTTCATTTCCTGGGCTTAGAAACCCTTCAGGTTGCTGCATATATATTTCTTCTTCCAGTTCACCATTCAAAAATGTAGTTTTCACATCCATTTGTTGTATTCCCAAATTCAATATAGATGCGATTGCAATAAGCATCATAATTGATGTTATTCTGGTAACTGGAGAGTATGTATCAAAATAATCCAAATCTTCCTTCTGTCTGAATCCTTTTATTACAAGTCTTACTTTATACTTGTCTATTGAGCCGTCAGCCTTCAGTTTCTTCTTAAATATCCAATTATATCCTAGTGGTTTTGATCCTTTAGGGAGATCCACTAGTTCCCACGTATGGTTTTGTAGAATGGATTCTATTTCACTATTTATGGCTTCTTTCCAATAAGGAGCATTGGGAGATGACATTGCTTGTTGGTAAGTTAGAGGTTCATTTTCTATCATATATGCATAGAAATCAGGTCCAAAGGATTTAGAGGTCCTTTGTCGTTTGCTCCTTCTCGGTTCCTCTATCTCAGTTCCATCATTCATTTTTCTTTGATCAGCATTATCCTCGGGAGTATCTGAATCTCTTGGCCTCTTTTGAGTACTTGTTTCAATAGAGGTTTTTAGAGGATAAATGTGTTCAAAGAATCTTGCATTTTGAGACTTGATAATGGTGTTTTCATGAATGTCATCAATTTCAGATTTGTAAACCAAAAATCGATATGCACTACTATTATGAGCATATCCAATGAATATGCAATCTACAGTCTTTGGTCCTATTTTGACCTTTTTCGGTTTTGGAATTTCCGCTTTGGCAAAACACCCCCACACTTTCAAGTATTTGTAGGATGGTGGTCTGTTCTTCCAAAGTTCATGGGGAGTCTTAAACATTTTCTTTCGTTGTATTTTATCTAAAATATGATTTGCCAAAAGAATAGCTTCTCCCCAAAAATTATCTGGCAAGCCAGAGCTTATAAATAAGGCATTCATCATTTCTTTAAGAGTTCTATTTTTCTGTTCGGCTATACCATTGGATTGAGGTGAATAAGGAGATGTAGTTTGGTGTATTATACCATGCTCAGCACAGAATTCCTCAAATGGAAACTCATATTCTCCTCCTCTATCACTTCTTAAAGCTTTAATTTTTCTGTTGAGTTGATTCTCAACTTCTGCTTATACTGTTTAAACATATCGAATGCCTTATCGTTACTTCTAAGGAGATATACATAAAGTATCTTGTACAATCATCTATAAAGGTGATGAAGTACCTTTTTCCTCCTCTAGTTTGACACATTTTCAAGTCGCATACATCAGTATGTGTTAAGTCTAGAGGTTCAGTTTCTCTTTCAACATGATGAAATGAGGTTCTTGTCAATTTGGCTTCAGCACAAATTTGACATTTGTAATTTGAATCACTTCTACACTTAGGTATGAATTCTAGATTGAACAGTTTTTGTAAAGTATCAAAATTCACATGACCTAGTCTAGAATGCCATAGATTAGGAAAGTCAACCATATAAGCAGAAGATTCAATTTTATTCATATCATTGTTTGGTACAATAGTGGTTACATTAGCCTTGAATAGGCCATCAAATACATAACCTTTTCCTATGTACACTCCATTCTTAGACAACACAAATTTATCAGCCACAAATGTCAGTTTGAAGCCATGCTTACTGAGCAACAATCCTGAAATTGGATTCTTGCGAATTTCTGGAACATGGAGAACATCATTTAGAGTGAGTTCTTTTTCAAAAGTCAATTTCAGTACAATCTTTCCCTTTCCTTCAACCTTGATGTGGATGAGTTACCCATAAACAGTTGTTCTTCATTAGTAGCACTTTTGTAGTTTGTGAATATCCACTTATTTGCGCGTACATGCCTAGTGGCTCTAGTGTCTACAAACCACTCCTTGTTGTTGCCAACAAGGTTGCATTCTTAAACAACTGCACATAGGTCCATTTCAGAAACACCGTCTGAAACATCCGCCACATTTGCTTCTGATTTCTTCCTTTTGGGTAGGCCGCGACATTCTGCAGCTTTATGATCGTTCTTTCCACAATTATGGCATGACCCCTTGAATTTCTTTGACTTCTTAGGTTGGTTGTCACATTTTCTCTTATTGGACTTGTCCGTCTCGACAACGTTTGCTTTGGCAACCACATTTTGAGAAATCTTCTTTTCAGAATTTCTATTATCTTCCTCAATTTTCAATCGAACTACAAGTTCCTCCATTGTCATTTCTTTGCGCGTGTGCTTTAGGTTGTTCTTGAAGTCCTTCCACGATGGAGGAAGCTTCTCAATAGCAGCGACAACTTGAAAAGATTCGCTAAGGGTCATCTTTTGATCTTCTAGTTGACGAATGATAAGTTGTAGTTCTTGAATTTGGTTGATCACAGCTTTTGTATCGACCATTTTGAAGTCAAGAAATTTCCCAGCAATGAATTTCTTCATGCCTGCATCTTCAGTTTTATATTTCTTTTCCAAAGCCAACCAGAGTTGTTTGGATGTTGCAACAGTGCAGTACACATTGTATAGACTGTTGTCGAGGCCATTCAAGATGTAATTTTTACACATGAAATCAGAATTTTTCCAAGCAGTAACGGCTTCAACTTTAACTGGATCTGGTTCCAATTCTGCAACGACTGGAGCCTCTTTTGTAAGATACTTTGCAAGGCCCAATATTGTCAAGTAAAATAGCATTTATTGCTGCCAACGTTTGAAGTCCGCTCCGGTGAACTTTTCTGACCTTTCTCTGTGAGACAGTGCTATTGGTGTAACCCACGGGTGTAAAAGGATTGGTTACAAGTGGTGTTGGCGCAGCAGCACCGCTATTGCTTTTAGCCATTATCATTTTCTTTTAGCCATTATCATTTTCTGTCAAAACGAATATATTGTTTCAAGATTGTTGTTCGTAACAATGCAAATATAGCACGAACCCAATAGCGATCAATAAATTATCACGTCAAGAAGTGTTACCAATTTGAACTATAATCAAAATTAGCAACAACAAAGGCGTGATCAGATTTGCAACAGCACAGAAGCGTTGCAAAGCAAACAGAAGAGAAAAGTACTTGTCAGTAACGTCCGAGTCCAGAGTAAATCTGTTTCATTGAAACAATATTGCTCCCTCTACGGCGCTGAAGGTTATTAAGCAATTATCTCCCAAGATAAAACGAACCGGTTTTTGCAATTTGAAGCGCTTTCAAGTGCAGAGCAATTTCGAACTCAAGAGAGTATTATTTAAGAACAATTTTGCAGAGAAGAAAGAAGAGAATTTTCGGGTGATTTTTTCTGTCCTGTCATGAAGTCTTTATATAGTGGCCAGGGGATGTTTTCTGGGCAGAGGCGACTGTCTGTACGGACGCAGGCGCGTCGGCTGAGCCCGAAAGGAAATGGGCGCACCTGTTCGCTGCACAAGCCCAAGAGCCAAAAGGAAACGGGCGCATCTGCTCCGTTCAAAATAGATCCGTCCCATTGCAACAAGGCCGAGCGGGTTAGCGGCCCACGAAAATCAGGATACCGCAATAGCCCCAAGGCCCAAAGCCCAATCTATGACATTTTAATATTTATTATGAAGGCCTAATGCCTACATAGCCCCATTCACTCAATGCTTCATGTGCTTATTTCTTTTGTTTTGAAATAGCTTATTGGGCTTTGGTATATATGGAGATATATTCACAAATCACACACAATGTGCGACTTTGTTTTCTTATATTTCTCTAATACTACGCAATCTCTTCTTCCCCAATCTTCTCATTTATTTCCAACAAAATGCACATAAATGCGAAACAGCACCTGATTCGTTGAAGAGCAACACCATCACCTGAACAAAGTTAAACCCAAGCAACAGTGAATAACAGGCCTGCATGAAAGTAGAAACTATGAACTTATCGCTGCACGACCTACATGTATAAATACCCATCAATATCTTTCTCATTTCTTCACGCTAAGGAAAGGAACATAAAAGAAAAATTATTAGACACTAACGTATGCTAGTTTCTGAATTACTTTTCTTTTTTTTCGATCTTATTGCTATTCCCCCAGGCTTTAATAAGTCGATTTTTTCATCATCCCATTGTCCAATTTCTTCAGATATGGAAATCAAGCTTGACTGTAAAATAATAAAAATATCTGGAAATCGAAATCAACTTTAATTTCACAATTGAAATCGATTTTGAAATCAAAGCTAAGATACAATAATTGATTAACAAACCCTCATTAGATGATTACTGGAAAAAAATAGTAAGAACATAATAATATCAAACAAAATTCGTTCCTAGATACAATAATTGATTAACAAACCCTACAACTCCACCGTAGGTTAGCATGCAACAAAATCACTACTTATGGCAGGAATTAAGCCTGGGAAAGATACGAATCAGGAATTAGGCCTGAGAAGGATACGAATCAGAAAGAAAGAGTCGTTGCAAATAGATTTGATTTTTAATTAACAAAATCACGAAGAAGAAGGAACGCGAAGAAAAAGGAACAGACATAATAGAAAGATGGAGAATAAGGAAGCCGAAGAAGAAGGAACATACGGACGGGAAATAAGATTTGAGGAAGAAGGAAAATGCCGAAATTCATTGGCTCAGACAATTTGTTTTTGACTCTTACAGTACGGAAACCTTTCTAACGGTCGGTTTGATTAATTGAAGCTTCTATCAGTGAAAACATTAAACATGTGAGTAAACATGCACAACAGGGACCAAGTAATCATCTTGAAACAGAACGCAACCCATTGGTTACAGTCGCTTTTGGATAGCATTAAGGCAGTGACTGTAGAATAACATGCATGCTGTTGAATTCTCAATTTCTTTTAATTTTTTACTTCTGCTGCTAATATCTTATCTTCCGTTGTTTTCTTAACATCCTAAGGTTTTTATTGTGTTAACGCCAAAACTTCATAATAAATAAAACAAAGGTTTAAAAAAAAATCAAATATCAAAATAAAATAATACTTCGTTTCTATCCTGTATATTTTTGTCAGTAGCCCTTTGATGTTTTGGTGTTTCTTCTATGCATTCTTTTTCTTTCTTTACCGGTCTTTGCAGCTAACTCTTCTTTGCTTCAATATTTGCTTCCTTAGTTCTTTCCTTTTGCTTTTTCTTTACCTCAAGCTGTCTAACATTTTCATGCTTCAGCGTTTCCAGTTTGGCTACATTTGTATTCATCTTCCTCCCTTGTTTTCTTATCCTCATTTGTATCCAGCGGCTTCTAGTTCTAGTGTTGTGATTTTGACATCTCTTTTATCTAGTAAAATGGTTACTGTTTAAATCCCCATACTTGCTTTGTGCTCCAAAGAAAACTATTCAACTACTTGAGTATAGTCAAGAAAATTGTGGACGGTAGGCGCTGCAGGAAAAAATAAGAGAAAATAAGCTGATTGTGTTAAAAAGGGAAAATCGGATATTAAGGTAAAGAATCCACAAAAATAATATAAATTATCATATTATAATGTATGTTTTTCGAAATTATCAACACACTTCTATATTCATAACATATGGGTGAAAATAAAAAAAGCCAAAAATCATAAGATTATAAGATTGTGTAGTTATTTGTACAGATATTTCAGAATTTTAATTAAATTCATAGTTGAACACTTGAAAGAAATGCACAACATATTTTTTTTATTAGTCAGTGCCTTCTTACGACAATGAATACTATAGATGAAGTATTTTGGGAGCCATGGCTGCTTCCACTCACTCTTAATTGCATTTTGAAAACCTACATGAAGTATTTTAAAGACAACCGTTAAATTTTAAATTCCAACTTCTTTAACAAATTACCATTAAGCTCACTCAGTCATCCTAAAATGAAACTGAAGAAAATCAATTTTATATCATGAGTATAAAAAATGGCTCAAAGATTACATTTTAGGGGACACGAACCTGGAAATGCGTCAACCTAGTTAAATAAATTTGAGGTCGATTTGAGGTCAACCTCAAACCTAACACTGAATTTATAAATTTCAGCCTCATATAGGATAGCCCCCCGCCAACAAATAATTCAAAAACCACTACATCTCCATTTTTCGAATTCTTTCTCATACAAATGTCATGGGGTAAAGTAATTGAATAATCCAATGAATGAAATAAAAATTTATTGCTAGCGGTTGAAATCACAAACATTTGCAAATAAGTTCCAGCAAACTTGTAAAGCATGAAAGTTAAGTAGTTGCAAGTAGCACCAATTGACTGACACATATTAAACTCAAAAAACTAAGTTTACCTCCTACTTGTATTCTAGTTTAGCACCAAGAATACATGATAACGAAGTTAGATGATGAAACACTTACTTATGTTAAAATGAGAAGATTTCATGAGGGTTTTTTAATTTAGCACTGAACATTCCAAGAAAGAAAAAGGAAATCGTCTGAAAAGCTAAGCGGATAGATACACCTACCTTAAGGCAGTCTGTTCAAGTCTCTGTACCCCATAAAAATAAGCAGCATGCTCCCTCATTTCTCAACTATGTCCGCTGGTAGATTTGTATATTAACGTGTTTAAGAAAATGCAATTTCGTATATCTTAGTTTAAAACTGAGTTTTAAACTCAGATTAAAACAGAGTTTTGAACTCAGTGTAAAACTGATCAGTTTTAAAAGTTGTATTCTAAACAAAGTTTGAGTTTTTAACAAAGTTTAAACTTGAGATTTGAACTCCATTTGAGTTATCTCGGTGAATTGAGTTTTAAACTCGGTAAAAAAATTGATCATTAAACTGAGTGATTTATCAACTTCAATTTTGCTTTTTTTCTGTAAATTTGTCAATTGAATTTCAGTCAACTGTTGGAAAGCAACCATAAACCAAGTAATTTTAGGAACGGAAGCGAACAAAATCAACAAAAGCAATTTACCATGTCTAAGTATTGATGATAAACCATACAACTTCCACTATCATTTATTTGTGCATATCAATTGTACTCTAGTCTTTCTTATACTTTGGTGTTGGTTATATAATTCACCAAAGTGCAGCAAAACATTAGCTTAAATTGATATCGAACCCTTATAGTTCAATAGAAAATGCTATAAAAGCATGAAAAAAATGTTACCCCAAATTTAAATAGCATTAACCGAATTGTGAACTGATTTGAAGTAAAATAACGATGGACATCCTTTCTCTCATGCAAAAATTTGCAGTCTGAACTGTTACAAAGCTAATCAATGGACCAAGAAATCTCGCCATTATACACTTATTTGATCAACAGTGCGAGGTAACTGGCTATTCAATAATATGAATATAACCAATGTCAAATTCTATTACAACCCATGTTTTTAGGTAATATCCTCCCAAATAAAGAAAAAAACCGTATACCCCTATAATTAGTAAGTAGCCCCCCATTTTTTTCAAACTTACCCTTCCCTTCACGTTTCTCTCCCCGTTTCTCATGAAAAACATTTCGACGCAAATCATTTCAGCCCAAATAAAAAACAAATCATTTCCGCAAATCATTCCATCGCATATCATTTCTGAATAACTGGATCAAATTCATCAGAGAATAAGGGAAAGAAGGTATGCACCATTATACTTTAAGCACAAGCCAGAATATGTAATAATAGACTAATTTATGCCAAACTGCGAGGTATAGAACCCTATCACGCATGGATCATACATGGTTTATTTACTTTCCACGTATGTCATATGCGTGGTTAGTTATATATCCTCCATATTTTCTTACTAGGTTCTTACAATTTCCTAGGGTTAACACTACGTGGTTTTATACAAAATCACTCATTTCGTTGTGCATCGGCTGTACTTGAAAGTAAAAAAAACTCAATTTTTTTATTTTTTCTTCAATTACCTTGTGTGATTGCGGTGAGGAATCATCTTCTCCTTCAAAATCCATTGTATTCTTGTTTGCAAATGAAATTCTTCCTTCAGTGATTTGAAATCTAGGGTTTTGAAGCTCAGGTGCTCTAATGGACAGTGCAATATTACGTTGTACTGAGATCAGATTAGAAGATAACTCCTTAAGGTACTTTAGTCATTAAATTTTAATTTTTTAAGGGGGGTTACTAACTAAAAACATGGGTTGAAATAGAATTTGCCGTAACCAATTACTTAATTCAATAGTTAAGAAATCTTCCCATGAGGCTTAGAATATTCTTTCATTTTTTTCTTTACCAGCTAAATGCTATCTAATAGGGGTTCAAAAAACCAAGCACAACACTGGTAAAACACTTAAATAAAATGATACTCCAAATAATCAATAGATGCAGCAGTAAAAATAATTATACATACACCTTTTTTTAATATGCCTCACTATTTCCTCTTAAAATATTCCATTTATCTTGTTTGATACAGAAATAGCAGCACGGTAATTACAGATCAGATTGTTGCTGATATGAATTAAAATGAATGAATTAGCATTGAGAAAAAAGTACATATAAATATCACATTTCCCAATTCAAAAATTTATAAAAAGGAATATATTTAACTCCATGTAATTGGAATAATCAGTTTCTCTATGTTCTTAATTATGCTTAAAATAGATAATCATATGCACCCACTGTAGAAATTAAGGATAATTACATCAATATGAAGATGAACTATCTTTATTTATACAGACTTAAGGATGCAGCTTTACCTTAAAACTTGGTGGATTATCCAAATCTCTTAAAACTTAATACAAATTTCCATAATTTGATTCAATGCAAGTAAGCAGCTATAATTTTGGTTTCCATAATTTTTCTCAATTGATTGATCCTCCATTTCTTTCTATATTCCAAGAGAAATTAATTAATGGTGGATACCTTCTTTCCTTTAGAGAATTGATCCCATATATAATTATTGTTTATAGTCTTACTTGATTCCACACAAATATATGCACACACATACAAAAACACACATATACGAACAACACACATAAATTGCACATTAAAACATGCTACGTTTACAAAACTCAACTTAAGGACAATCTTCATAAATCAACCCTATTTACGAACCTAGAGATCTACTACATAAGTAAAAACCTTAAACCGTCATTGACCATGATTCAATATATCACTAAATGGAAATTATGTTATTAGAAAAGCTATATAAAATGAATAGAATTAGATGATGCAGATTTAGGACCGCAATAAGCATGTTATACATCATAAATATTTGCTGTTGCATCTCATAGTAAGTTCCTAAATATTATGCAGGAAAGACCTAGAGTGTACTGTGGTATGCTTTTTGCAAAACAAACCATGCCACATTATAGCAGTTTAAGAATCATAACCATAAGGGAAAACATATAAAACTTGCTTTAATGAATGTTCTCGACAATTTTGAAGGTAACTCTGAATTCTCTTCATGACAGATCTCGTATATGGTATCTAATTTACTTTGACCAAGATGGAAAACAATGCTGGCTCTTTTGTTGTGCCCAAATTTATGTTTTTCCTATAAATCTTAGTTTCCCTTTTTTGTTGTATTCATTTAATGACATCAATTGGCTTTTTTTTCCAGATATTAATTCAACATCTCAACCAAGGCATTCTAGTGTGACAGGCTACCTTTTTTAGAATTCAATTTCTAATTTTGTTTAAAAAAGGGCTAGGTTTCTACTTCTTTTGGGAATCATCTTGTTATTAAATTAATGCTTATGAAACATACGTTCTATTTAATGGTAATGAATGCTTTTGGGAATCCTCTTTTCGGGAATCCACTTCTTTTGGAGACAAATATTGTCCTTTGTGCTCATTCAACCATATTTTGTTTAGCTACCTACAAACATACATATTCAACTTTATTGAGTGATTAAGAAAGTATAGTATTTTGTTTCCTGTCATAAGGTCCATAACTATATTAAAATAAATAAAAATCTTCCTTTTATATCTTATAATATGATATAACTTTTGCGCAATAATTGCATAGAAAATGTATTACTAAACTACTGTCATTAAGAACACTAAAATTGCATTTGCATTTTACGAAATAAAAAACATTAGATTTTTATAACAGGAATATCGGTTCAAGGAAGAACATCTCGTGTTTTTTAGTCTCAAGGAAGCGCACTTTATTTCTTCTTAGGAAGGATGCATCGCTTATAATTTCGGCTGAAGGAAAAAATTTGGCTGAGAAATTCGAGCATCTTCTTTTTCATTCTCCATCTTCAATGCTGCCGATTAAAAAAAAAAAAGCAAATCGTCCTCAATTCTCAAATCGTTAATCTACAATCAAGAATAGGACGCCTAAAACATCAATTCGATCTGTTGTCTTGTGTTCTCTATTAAATCAAACTTGATGTCGTTGCAAGGTCTGTCTCAAATTATGTATTTTCTGTCAAATGAAACGAGTTTTTCGTTCTTTTTGTGATTTGTGATTTTGGGAGAAAAATTTATGCTGCAGTGAATTATTTTGACTGATTTTGGTTCCTGCCCAGGATAATGATATATGAAACTATCATTCTTACATGTGCTATGAATTTTGCTCCATTATATGTGCAGTTTAGTTTGATGTCCTTGTATTTTATGCTGATTTGCTTTTTTGTTAGTTTCAGACAGTTTGTTGAATTTTCTTAAGTGTGATGCAAATATTTTTTTTTTATTCTATTTGATTTTCTCTATTGATTGTGTTTGTGGTTATATTATCATTTGTTGCAGTATAATGCTAGTTGTATATATCATTACAATTATATTTCATATTGATTATATGATGCATGTTGTGTGATTTGTTTCTATTTGATTTACTCTACTAATTGTGTTTATGGTTTTATTATTCTTTGATTGTGTATATATCATGCTAAATTATAAATGAATTTAACACTGCAATTTTAAGTTGAGCCGGTAAACATAAAATTTGATGAATGATAGTTGAATTTAGCATTTCATCTTTTAAAGTGAACTGGCATTATAATAGTTGTATATGATTATATTAAAAAAGAACTAGCATGTATATAGCATTATATCATAAAATTGAATAGAGCATCATGTATAGTAAGGTAAAAATTGGTTGAATATAACATTATTTAAAAAAACGAAATAACATATGTAAAGTATATAGTAAATGATAGTTGAATTTAGCATTGTATTTTTTAAATTGAAATAACATGCGTAAAATACGTTGCACGACAGTTAAATATATCATTATATTTTTAAAGTGAATTACATGTATAAAATATGAAAAATGATAGTTGTATATAATATTATATTTGTAAAGTGAACTAGCGCTTGTATTACGATAAATGATAGTTGAATTTAGCACTGTATTTTTTAAAGTGAAATAACATATGTACAATATGCCAAATGATAGTTGAATATAGCACTGTATTTTTTAAAGTGAAATAACATATGTACAGTATGCTAAATGATAGTTGAATATAACATTGTATTTTTAAAGTGAGCTGCCATGTATAAAATATAATAAATGATTGTTGAATTTATCATTTGTATCATTGAAGTGAGTTAGCACGTGTAGAGTTTGCAAAATAATGTTTGAATATAGCATTTGTTAGTAAAATGAACTAACATGTATAGAACATAATAAATGATAGTTGAATTTAGCATTATATTTTTTAAAAGGAACCAAAACGTTTAAATATGCTAAATGATAGTTGAATATAGCATTACGTTTTTTTTTAATAGCAGATTGGCATCGCCGACTTGAAAGGTAGCGGCTAGGGTTGGAATGAACAATGATGACAGTTGAATCTTGGACGGCGGTGGCTAGAAAGCAGTGGCTAGGGTTTGGTTGAACGACGATGGCGGCAACCACGTTGCCTTAAGGCGACGATTGCTAGGTTTGGGACACCGGTGGCTGGGGGTAGCGGCTCGGAAGGCGGCAGCCATGATTGAAGCGGCGGTGTCTTGGGGCGGCAACTACGAAGGGTGTTGCGGAAAAAAAGGGATAGGAACGGATTGATGGTGAGGCAAAACAAACAACAGATAGTCACAAGCAAAGCAATCACAGATCTAGCAATAAAAAAAATAACACAAGAGGTTTATAGTGGTTCCAGTAACGTCTTGTTAGTGTACGCCCACTTAGGGAGAGGAGATTTTATTACTTTTCTCAATAAGAAAAAATTACAAGACTGATAGTAGGGAAGAAGAAGAACTTTTAGAGATGATACATCTCACATTTTTGAGATGATAATACATTCACCTAATCCTTATCCTTATATAAGCATTAATGCTTGGGGTTGAAGTAATTGATTTATGATATAAATCAATGCCTAATTAATTCTCCAATTCTCCTGATTGGCTTCCTTGTTTAACCAACCAATTAGGGAATTAATTCCTTACTTCACTATCCCAAAAAGAAACCTTCTTCAAATCCTTCCACTTATGTAGGTAATTTATTGCCTATCCCTTTTACAAATAAAAGAGCAATAAATTTCTGATATCTTCCAAATCTTCTGCAAATTGAAAATATTATATACCCAAATTAACAATATTTCCCAAATCTTCTCTAATTGGAAATATTCTATCACCATAATCAATAATATCTTCCAATCTTCAGCAAATGGAAATATTGTATCACAAATTCTAACAATCTGCACCTTGATACTATATTTACTTGAAAGCATACCAACTCCACCTACATCCTCTTACTCTAAGCATCTTCTCGGATAAGACACCATGATTACTTTCCCCAATGAGCTTCGACATGGCCATCACTCATTGCACTTTGTCAACAAACTCCGGCAATGCCACCGCCTGCCACCAAAGTGTACAAAGTAACCCATTCAAGTAAGACCTATCAATCTTCACCATGAAAACAAACGTCTCCATGAACCATCTCAACCCTCTCCCCACACCGTGCCACCACGTGGCACCTAGCATTTCGATAAGCGATTCCAGTTCGAGCAACGCTTGAACTTAGCAGTCTGCAAAGACTTATGCATATCCACTGCTTTCTCCTTTGTTCTCTGACCAAATTCAGACGATCCCTTCTTCCGCTTATCAGGCACATCCTCTTGGCAAAATCCCACCTTGTTGAAGCTTTCCCCTTTGATCATATTCTGCCTATGCAGAAACTCAAAGTCCCTTCTCGTATGCCTAGCTTTGACATCTTTCCACGAGAATTGTAGGCTCCAACCCTTGACTCTCCAAGTACAGTGCTTCCCATCTCTTGACTTTATTTTCTTCTTCTTCTCCCCTCTCTCCATGCTAGCTAATAAGGCTTCCGTACTACTTTCTCCTCTACCTACACTCAACCCCTTCATCTGATCCCTCAAGTCCTCAACTAGAAGACCTACCTTCACATCATCTACTGTTAGTGTATCTTTGGCATAGATAAGACTGTTAGCGAAACCTGTGTATCGCTCCGGAAGAGAACACAAAAGAATCATTGCTTTTTGCTCCTCATCCACTTTCAAGTCAGCAGTCTTCATCTTCATTACGAGATCATCAAAGAAGCTTAGATGTGCCTTCATTGGAGTACCCTCTCTCATTCGCATGGGGAAAAACGTCTTTAGCAAAATCAGATGGTTGGTTAGTGACTTCTTTAGATAGAGTTTTTCCAGCTTGGTCCAAATGTCCTTAGCAGTGGTCTCACCGCTAATCTCTGAAATGACATTTTCTCCCATTGCCAATTGTAAAGTAGTAAATGCCCATCGTTCCGTCTCCTTCTTTCCACGGCTGAAATATCATCTGTCAACTCCTCAGGAGCAAATACCACAGGATGAACATTATTCCTTATCAAAATAGCATTCATCCTCCATTGCCACTTCTCGAAGTCTTTATCCCCATTCCATCTTTCTATTGCTAACTGTGATCCCGCTGCCATATATGTCCCTTTGAAATATGGCCTTGATACAATTGCTGAATTCTCCTTATCTCCTGCCATAATGCCTAACACCCTTTCTCACTCAACCTCGTAGCTTTGATACCAATGTTGTTGAAAAAACCCGGATAGGAACGGATTGATGGCAAGGCAAAACAAACAACAGATAATCACCAGCAAAGCAATCACAGATCTAGCAATAAAAGAAATAACACAAGAGGTTTATAGTGGTTCCACTAATGTCTTGTTAGTGTACGCCCACTTGTGGAGAGGAGATTTTATTACTTTTCTCAATAAGAAAAAATTACAAGACTGGTACTAGGGAAGAAGAAGAACTTTTAGAGATGATACACCTCACACTTTTGAGATGATAATACATTCACCTAATCCTTATCCTTATATAAGCATTAATGCTTGGGATTGAAGTAACTGATTTATGATATAAATCAATGCCTAATTAATTCTCCAATTCTCCTGATTGGCTTCCTTGTTTAACCAACCAATTAGGGAATTAATTCCTTACTTCACTATCCCAAAAAGAAACCTTCTTCAAATCCTTCCACTTATGTAGGTAATTTATTGCCTATCCCTTTTACAAATAAAAGAGCAATAAATTTTTGATATCTTCCAAATCTTTTGCAAATTGGAAATATTATATTTCCAAATTAACAATATTTCCCAAATCTTCTCTAATTGGAAATATTCTATCACCATAATCAATAATATCTTCCAATCTTCAGCAAATGGAAATATTGTATCACAAATTCTAACAAAGGGAATGACACTGCAAAGGCGTTGATGAAGACGATTGATTTGGCTGGAACAAATCGCGCGTGTCCTTCCGCCTAGTTTTCAAAACTTACGTCTCTGATTTAAAAGCCACTTTTATGATTTTCCTTAAAACTAATTTCCTCTTTTCATAATAAGTAATTCATATGTAAGAAAGATTGATATATCTTATTGCAAAGTAGCATAATTTATTAAGCAGTTTCTTTTTTCCTCTCAGTTAAATCGTTAAATCCACTTCCTTGATGATTTCAAATGGACAGAAAATATATATCGCAAGCAAAAGGTGAATCCAAACACAAAATATCCAAATTAAAATCAGCGAGAAATGAGTGTAGGCAGTAAGAGAAAAAATTAAGTCCTAAAATTTTCATTTTTTTACTATAGCTAAACAGCCGATCAAAGAATTAAACAATAATGAGATCCAATCGGAAAACAATGAATGAAGTATAGAAAGCATCCAAAATAAGCTAGTCAAATTCCTCCTACCTTGTAGGAATTAGGTACTACAACATACATATAAATCTCAATCGATTCTCTGATTTCACCAATAGTCACCTAAATTAGATGATATAATAATCTAGAATTATGTTATATTTTAGAGCTTTTGATTACAACATATTGTGATTTCTTATGAGGTGACGTTTTCAATCCAGGTGATATTTGTATATATTTGATATTTGAACAATATTTGTATATCAGCCTAGATCTAAATAATTTAATACGATCTTAAAAAATTAGCTTATAAAATATATATTCTTATAAATTTGGTGTAGTATTATTTATTGTAGTCTCACGAACATTGTAGATATTATATCAATTTGTATAATTAATTGATGATTATATCTTGTAAAATATGACATATATGTCAGCTAATTTTAAAAAAATATCCATATGTCAGTCTAGATACCAAGTATATGATATAAAATATCATAAACAAATATAAGACACAATATTATATGGTAATCAAGAAAATACTATAAAACATTAAGCATTAGGAGGAAATGCTGACAAGAAAATGTGGTATAGAGGACAAACTTAAGGAGATATATCCAAGCATACGCATTAGTTCCACTTACTGTACTTTGGTCCATCCATTAAAATGATGTACTCGCATAGTAAAGTATATATTACTAAAATGCATACCAAAGAAAGCCAAAAACACACATGTCAAGAGGAACTTGTAAAGGCAATTATTTTGCTGAAATGGGTATGCAGCATTTAAGTCGGACTTATCATGATATCCAGATCTCCTATTAACCATAATTTTTCTTAATAGAAATTTGAAATAAGATGATTGGCTCTTCACAACAAACAGTTGGATTGATGAACCCAAACAATTTATGTTAGGCCTATCATGGTGTTATAGTTATTTTATAAGCCATTTTAAACAGTACATACCTGTGATGACCGCCCAAACCCCCTGCACTATACAAGAGGAATAATGTGCTGAAAGATGTGCACGACAGCTATGGACGATCATCAAGGTATGATACATAAGCGGAACCTATCGTAAACTCACAGCGCGTGAATAAAATACAATAGAACATATACAACAGGTAGTGATAGTGAAGCAGAAAACACTAAACTTTCATGACAACTAGAAAATATTCCCATACACGTGGATATCAACAATAGTGTTTGTACAATTTGCCTCACTACAACACTCAGAGAAATAACATACAGCGGAAACAAATACTAGATAGTAATAAAATTGGTACGTAAGCCTCCTGCTCGCCATCGATCAGCATCATCGTCCTCACTAAAGCATAATCTGTCACCTGCTACTTAGTCTGCCCATCCACAACTAGATGAACATCCCAAGGTAATAAGAGGAAACATAAAACCTTGAGTCAGACAACAGTCTTAGTGAGCGGTAAAACAACTAACAAACTTCATCAATAAAGTATACGAGAATGGCTAAATAGATGAACTAATCTACCCAGCTCCAGAGAAGAACTTACTCCTGCCTTCCCCATAACATGACTGTGATAGCCTTTACAAATGATACGTCCAAAGAAATAAAAATCCAGTCATGGAAATCAGAACAACCATTCACGCATGGCAAAAGCAACTCAGCCATCATCACCACCAAGCATTCAAACATCCATGACTGACTTTGGCTATCACTACCAACCTTGCTTTGAAACCACCGTTAATCATATGACTGGCTAAACAACTTGCCATCAATTGTCAAGGGCCATACAACGAAACCCCGGTTCTAGCCAAACCTCACACACCATACAACGGAATGTGTTTGGGCCATACAACGAAACCCAGGGTACTCGACCATACAACAAAATCATGTAACCTTTGATTTCAATCTGCTAGAACCTACGATAACGATAATCTCTCGGCCTTCGCATTTCTAGTCGTTATCAATTACGACTATTTATCAGCTCAGAACACCTTAGAGCAATCACTTCACACAAACTCAATGCGTCCTTGAGTTGTCTCCACATCCGTTGCATACAACCAACAACGAAACACTTCACAATACTGTAGTAATCACTGTAGCAACAGAACGAACGATCACTATAGCACGCGACCGACACTGTAGCAATCTCCAAAACACTAGCATGAACGATCGACACTATAGGACGAGCGTGACCGATTATTGTAGGACTTAAACGTTGTAGCATGAACGATCGATACTATAGCATGAACGACCGATCACTGTAGCACCTCCAAAACACTGTAGCATGAACAAGCGTCACTGTAGCACGAGTGCGAACGTTCACTGTAGCACGCAAAACACTGTAGCATGAACGATCGCACTGTAGCATGAGTGCGACCGATCATTGTAGCACATAAAACACTGTAGCATGAACGATCGCCACTGTAGCACGAGTGTGACCGATCACTATAGCGCATAAAACACTGTAGTATGAACGGTCGCCACTATAGCACAAGTGCGACCGACCATTACAGCGCATAAAACATTGTAGAATCAGAGCTACCAACCACTATAGCAAGCGATTGATCACTGTCGCACACGATCGATCATTGTAGCACGCGATCGATCACTGTAGCAATAACTTATTTCTCAAGAAATTCACCAAAACTTCGCCAAACAATACATTCGACGAAACCAACTTGTCTAATCCATCAAATATGATCAAACACATGGTATGAATCCTCTAAAAACATGAAAACAATAGTTTTCACCAAATCATGCAAATCACTCAAAAACCACAACACATGAACATATAAACAAAAACTAAAGATCTAACTTGCATAATTATATGGATTAACATGGAATCAATGATTTAAACATGCTAAATGGGATCATAGGGTGATTCATATGGAAATGGACTAAACATGGCATAGATCTATGGAAAAACACCTAAATATGATGAAAAGCATGATCAAACACTCATACACTTCATTGAATCCATGTGAGAGATGTAAACCTCTCACTGATTCTCCAAAATAAGCTAAAATTGATGAAATAAGAATCCAGACAGTAAGCACCTCGCACAAATCTCCTTGATCCGATGAATCCTTGCTTCAATCAATGTAGATTTAGCCTCCAATGGTGTAGATCTATGATTTCCCTCCTTAGATTTGGATTTTTAACGGTGGAAATGTTGAGTTTCGGCATTCCCTGCGTATCGTACGCGCTTCACCGTGTCTATCCGAGGTCAACGGTCGAAGTCTCCTATGCCGGCGTCCCGATTGAACATCCTCCATCGCCTCCTATCGAGCATATAATTTTGTATTGGCAAGCACTTAGTGTAACAAATGGAATCCCCATTGTTACATGCCACCAATACCATATATATACCACGATCTTTCTTAATATCTTACGATGTGGGACAATTCTCCCGTTCAATCCACGCACCCACTCCATTCCAATGCGAGCCACACCTAACAATCTCCACCTTGGCGAGCATTGCTCAAGTCACCTTAGAGTTACACCTTGAGTCCTCTTCATAGTTGGCTAGACTGCTACCCCGAGTTCTCATAAGCAGTGGCGTCAGGCTGCTTTTTACCATTGTATCTCCACCTTGACGAGCATCCCATGCTCAAGCCCCTTAGGAGTCATGCTTCGGTCATGCTACACATACTGGTCCCCTCGAACCATGGAGCTCTGATACCATGTTGAGTTTTGGCATTCCCTGCGTACCGTACGTGCTTCACCGTGTCTATCCGAGGTCAACGGTCGAAGTCTCCTATGCTGGCGTCCCGATTGAACATCCCCCATCGCCACCCATCGAGCATATAATTTGGTATTGGCAAGCACTTGTTGTAACAAAAGGAATCCCCATTGTTACATGCCACCAATACCATATATATACCACGATCTTTCTTAATATCTTGCGATGTGGGACAATTCTCCCGTTCAATCCACGCACCCACTCCATTCCAATGCGAGCCACACCTAACAGGAAAGGTGTTAGAGGAAGAAGGAGCTCAAGGCCACCAAATGAGAGAATGGAAGAAGTAACCTATTCTCCATACCCCTCACCCCCTATTTATAGTTTCCACCAACCCAGTAATTGGGCCTTCCCAAATCAGCCCAATTGGCTCTCAAAACCTAGACAGCCAACTGATAAACCTTAAAACAGCGATTCCTCCTAAACCACTGAGCCAAATCCTTTCCAATGGCACAAGTCTCACCTTCTGATTCGACCTGACTCAAAAGTTATGCCATATGAAAGACTGACAGGGGTAAAATGGTTACAAGCAAAATCGGTAAAAATTATGGATATGTCTCACATCCCCATAAGCAACATATTAAAAGATGAGAATGATCCAGCCCACAGGGAATAAAATAAAAATATTTTACGATCTTCTGATACGTAAAATGCGGGCTGTTACATTCCCTCCTTAGGAATTTCGCCCCCGAAATTCCAAGCAACCACAACAATTCTGCATGCCTTTCATCGATAAGAAGCCAATTCTATCATCCAAGCTAGCAACCATCAAGTCATGCATCCATAGCCTTAGCCTAGCACGTGGAATTATATCAAACAACAACAAGATACAATGATATAACAATGATGGTCCTACCGATGAAGAGTTCTGGATGAGTCGCCTTCATACTCTCTTCCGTCTCCCATGTACAATCATCACCATCTTCACTCCATTGTACCATGACCAGCTTAACCGTCTTCCTCCTAAGTTGTTTCGTGTCATTCCCCACAACACGAAGTGGCTTACGAGGTTTCGCAACTGTGGTTTCTATTTCTAGATCTTCGTACTGCTCTGGAGATACCACCACATTCGAATCATGCACGAACTTCCGTAGAAACGACACATGGAAAACATTATGCACACTCGACATCTTCTCGGGTAACTCCAATCGATATGTGAGCTTTCCAATTCGCTCGACTATCGGAGATGGTCCAATGAACCTAGGAGCTAACTTCACTTTACTTCCGAATCGAACCACATGCTTCAATGGTGAAATCTGCACAAAAACCATATCCCCTACGTCGAATTCCGAATCTTTTCGACATTTATCAACATAACTCTTCTGGCGATCTCGGGCCGCCTTCATTCATTACCGAACGATCTCGATTCAATCCGAGGTCTCTTTAATCATTTCAGGCCCAAGTATCAACTTATCCCCAGTTTCCAACCAACAAGCTGGAGAATTACATGGCCTCCCATACAACGCCTCGTATGGTGCCATCCCAATGCTCGACTGGTAGCTATTATTATATGCAAACTCAACTAGATGTAGATGATCCTCGCATGATCCCCCAAAATCCAAAACACAAGCTCTTAGGAGCTCTTCCAAAACTCGATTGACTCTCTTAGTCTGACCATCGGTTTGGGAATGATATGCCGTACTCAAGCACAACTCGGTTCCCAAAGCCTCTTGCAAACTTTTCCAAAATCCACTAGTGAACAACGGATCTCGATCACTCACTATACTCTTTGGGATACTATGAAATCTAACTATCCATTTCACATAAAGTTCAGCCAATTACGACGCCGTCCGAGTCGACTTGACAGGAATAAATCTCGCACTTTTGGTCAAGCGATCCACAATGACCCAAATCCCTTCATTTCCTGCCCTAGTTCTTGGTAGTCCATCGATAAAATCCATCGATACTTGCTTCCACTTCCATGTAGGAACTTACAATGGCTGAAGCAACCCACTCGGCTTCTTCTGCTCAGCTTTCACCAATTGAAATTCATGCACTTGGAAATGAACTTTCCAATATCTCGCTTCATCCCCTCCCAGTAGTAAATTCTCTTCATGTTTTGATACATCTTATAACCACTGGGATGAATTGTCAACTTCGGGTGATGACATTCTCTCAGAACCTCATCTCTCAATCCATCGATATCAGGAACAACTAATCGCTCTTGCTTTCGAAGCCAACCTTCTCGATCGACCTCGAATTCTCTATCTTCTAGTTCCAGCTTCTGGATAAATTCGACAGGCTTTGCATCTTTCTTTCGACTCTCACCAATACTTTCGATAAGAGTAGGTCTGATCGATAAGCTTGCTAACATTTTAGGTTCCAACTCACATCTTGGCCTGAAATCAAACCTTGCCAAATACTCGAGGCTCTTTCACTCTGAAAGCATCGCCCCCAAACTCGCGTGTCTTAGACTGAATGCATCTACAACTGCGTTGCCTTTGCCAGGAGGATAGGCTATACCAAAATCAGATGATGCCAGAAACTCTAGCCATCTTTGCTGCCTAAGATTCAAATCCTTTTGGGAGAATAGATACTTCAACGAATTGTGATTCGTGAAAAACTCGAATCGAACTCCCAATAGGTAATGTCTCCACATCTTCAGAGCAAACACTATCGCTGCCAACTCTAAATCATGAGTTGGATAGTTTTTCTCATGCGGCTTTAGCAGTCGACTCGCATAAGCCACAACCTTGTCCTTCTGCATTAATACTGCTCCAAGTCCATACAACATGCATCGGTATATGCTACCATGTAACACCCCACCTCCGCTAGGGTCACTCACAAAGGGAATGCACTAGTTTTGGTGGAGCATTATCTAGGTAAACATACACAGAGATATCACAAGACAGAACATAAATAAAGCAGTGGTAGAAACTAAAAACCAAATCTTATTACTTTCAAGAAAAGAGTCAAAACCTCATATATCCAAAGTACAAGTTGCCATTATTCCATTACATCAAGTTCTAAATAAAGAAGCATAAACTTTAAAATAACAAAGGAAATTGTTCCCCAAAAATAGCAGAAGAGCAGCCATAGCATAGCTCAAGACCAAACCGTACATGAGCTGACATAAAGCAAGCTAAATCCAAGCTAAGAGCTAGAGTTTCCTCCCTGAGAACCTGGGGGAAGAAACGAACGAAAAAGAGGCAAAAGGAAACGGGTCAGTCATAAAGACTGGTAAGTCCAAGTGACTTTCAGCATAAAAACAGGTAAAGGTAACATGACATGTATAAACTGAAAGTAAACATAAGTACGATGTCAAGATGGATAAGATAGACTAAGATAACATGATGAAATCAAGTATAGGTCAAGTATAGCATCGCATGTTCAAGGTTCGCTGCACCAACTGTACTAGTAGCCCAACCCAAGTCAAGTATTAATCATGAAATGATCCCTTGGCCCAAAATCGTGAATGACCCATTACTAGGTCTAACGGAACGATCCACTAATCGATCGGCTCCCTACAAGTTCTAGCTCATTGTGTTTCTGTGTCATACGGCCCTATCACGAATGTAGTCACCTGTGCTAGGTCCACCATAGGGTGTATCAAGCCCTATGGTGCCAACCACCGACACGAATCAAGCATGCACAGATAAAACTACTAATGCCCAATGCTTGCTTTTTCTGCTCCGGAGTGTGTGCACGCCCGCACTCCGTTAGAACCTACACTGGCGCACCCACACAGCTGTCGTTCTGGTCGCTTACAATCAGCCCAGTAATCGTGCCCCACCCTGCCTAATTACAGGGTACCTTGATACATCTAGTGGGTTACTACTGAAATGGACCGCATAACTAGGGTTTTCGTCTAGTTGGTTAAGTGTTGTCATTTAAATTCGAGACTTAACCCCATCAGTCTAGCATATCAAATTGGCTAAGTGTTGTCATTTAAGTTCGTGACTTAGCCCTACAATTCACGTGTCAAGTTGGTTAGGTGTTGTCGTTCAAGTTCATGACCTAACCCTACCAATCATGTTTCAAGTTGGTTAAGTGTTGTCTTTCATGTTCATGACTTAACCCTATCATGTGGCATTAATTCATTAATGCACCCTAACCTCTCACATCAGACCTGTTGTTGTGGTCACTGGATATACCGGGCGGTTCCGGGCAGATTTACACCACAACTCAGTCTGACCTCGGGTTTCAAGCGCGATATGACCAACTACCCACATTGGATCCTATTGTTTACAGTAACTGGATTTGCCGGGCGGTTTCGGGCAGATTTACACTGCAAACTCAACCCAACCTCGAGTTGGCCATTTTCAAGTTCATTCTAGTGTCATGCCCATGTTCAAGTTTCATGTCAAGTTCGTGTCAAGTTTCAAGGATAAGTTTCATGCCCACATCCAAATTCAAGTTATAACAATGTTCATGTTTCAAGTTTTGCCTATTATCAAGTTCATAATTCATGTTCATAACCAATTCATGTTTTGCCTAATCTACCCAAATCGTATTCCCGTCGCACGTAAACGTGAATCGATCTATACTAAAAATAAATCAAAATCCCGAAATAAAGGGAATAACATCGAAACTATGTTATGCAAAAAAGGGACGAGCCTAAAGCGATAAAAGGGATTACAAGACTAGCATGATATAACTTGAGATAATTGGTTACAACATCACTAGCATATAGGATTTCAAATCTAGCAAGATAAGGCGATAGTCATGATACAAGTTGACATAAAAGAATAGGCATGCAAGAGCAAGCCAAATACAAGGATAATGGATCCAATGGCTTTGGTGTACGTAATAGCGAATAAACTAGGCAAGTCACACCCTAGGTATGAGATCCAACAACTGCAAATTCGGTGTACAACATGGGATTCAACTATGGGCATGAACAATCAACTATAATAGTCTTAAGTAATTAATCCCAGTAGTCATAGTCACGGTCATAGGCAGAAATCTCATAATTATGAACCATAAACGATTAATCACAATAGTCATGGATAATTATCCAAAATAGTTCTAGGAAAATAGTCATAGTCAATTAACAGTGATAGTTTTAAAGTCATGGTCATAGATAATAATTCTCATAGTCAAGAGTCATAGGAGATTAGTTACCATTGTCCTTGTCATAGTCATAGGCAATAGTTTTATGTTCACCATCATAGGCATAGGCATAGTCTTATGTTCACAGTCATAGGCATAGTCTTATTTTCACAGTCATAGGCATAGGCGTAGTCTTATGTTCACAGTCATAGTCCTTGGCCATTAACAATAGTTTCAACGTCATAGGCATGTTAATGTTATAGACATGAGAGAGTTTGATTACAATATGAATAGGTCCAAAGCAATATTCACGAAAGTCAAGATCCAAGATGAACAAGAATATATAAGAATCAATTACCATACATAGATCCAATTCCAATTTACAACATGGATATTAAGTTTACAGCTTTTATCTAAAAGTAACTTGAACTTACAGTGCGTGGATCGAGAATTAGAAAGCAGAATTTGATTGTTGAATCTCTATTTGATTGAGCGTGTTCTAATTGAAATCCCCCCAATTTGCTAATCTCCAAGCGTAGTCTTGATGGAGAAGAAGCAGTCCTTTTTCTTCCTTTTTATCTTATTATTTTGGTTATCTTAGAAGCAGCATAAGGACATAATGAAATGGTGTGGAGAGACTGAGGCTAGGGGGCTGCTTATATAGGGTTAGGCAAACGAATCTGGACAGAAAACGAGTCTAAATACATCATGATGCATCTGGTTCAAGAAGTGGGTTCGGGAGGCAGGTCGACCCCCAGGTCGACACTATGGTCGACCTGGTCCCTAGGAGGTCGACACTATGGTCGACCCCCAGGTCGACCTGGTCTATGGGCGGGAGTTTTCCCGCCCTGCCTGCTGCGGGGTTTGAATTCGAATTTCGAATTCGAAATTCGAGCTGTCTTTGATTCTGAAAATTTCTGGAACTTCTAGAGGTCATAACTTGGTCATACAAACTCCGATTTTCGAAAACTCGGACTCTATTTCATGTAAAATTTCGAGACGAACGCAATGGCGTAACCCATTTCCCTTGATTCTGATTTTAAAATTTAATTCTGCCTTGATTTATAGTTTTAACATGTTATAAAAATACGGGTTGTTACATTTTCCCCTCCTTAAAGGATTTCGTCCCCGAAATCTCTAAGTTAGGAAGAATATATCCTACCATCCAATCATCCATCTACTCAACCATCATTCACGAGCAATCATTGTCCTTAAACGATTTCTAATGCTATATGAACATATGCAGAAAGTGTGTGTATATGTTCCTTATCTAATGCAAATGATCAGGCCTGATTGATCTTCTTTAATGCAAAATATGTTTAGTGCCATGAATCCAACATGTATGCAAATAGTCCTAGTTACATAAACGCTATATGTGTGCACAAACATTCATCCATATGCAACATTCATATGATGACACATTCAATTTCATCCATAAACAAGTATAAACACTCATGCATATGCAATATGAAAATGTGTCTGAGCCGATCTAGTGCCTAATGTGTGTTATGCAACCACGAGCAACCACTTGCAACCACTTGCAACCATTTGCAAACATCAACCATAACATGTTTTCAAGTACATGTTTACATCCAAAAGGGTTCTACCTAAGGTTCTCAAGATAGGATTGATAAGATAAGCAAGATAAAACAAAGCATCTAGGAGAAGAAGTTAAAGATGTACCCCCAGAAGGTCCTGCCTGTAGGGCTTGCCCTTGCTTCTTAGGGAAGTTCTTGCTGATATGTCCAAGCTCACCACATTGAAAGCATGCTCCCATCTTCATCTTCTTCTTTCTACAATCCTGGACTATATGCCCTTCAATACCGCAAAAGTGGCACTTTCTTTTCTTACGTGTCTTGTTGTCATTATTGTTGTTGTTGTTCTTGCCTCCTTTCTCGGAGTCTTTCTTCTTGTTTTGAGAATCATTCGCCTTGACCTCCTTCTTTCCATTCTCGTCTTCTTAATGAAGTAGGGCCATATCCACCAAGCTCTCAAAGGTAGCCCCCATGGGTACATGAGTCATAGCAAGGCTGTGTAGTGGCTCATTCAAACCTATGACGAAGCGAAGAGCCTTCTTGTGTTGGGTGTTCACTAAATCCAGCCCAAATCTAGCCAGCTGATTAAACTGATTGACGTACTCCCTGACTGTCATGCTTCCTTGCTTAAGAGTTAGGAACTTCTCCATCTGCAGGCTTCTTTCAGCTTGGGAGAGAAATTTCATCTCAAATCTCATCCGGAAGTCTTCCCAAGTTTCCACTGGCCTCTCAGCATTGGTAATCTCCCACCAATACGAAGCTTCATCTTTAAGCAACCACACTGCTAGCTGTATCTTTTGCCTGTCGTCAACTTCGAATATGACGAACAAATCTTCGGTCTCCTTCAGCCAGTTCCTCGCTACCACAAAGGATTCAGTCCCATAGAAGTCCTTTCCACCCATAGCCTTGAAGTCTCTATACGTCTTTGCGAAAGCATTTCCACGAGGAGGAGGAGGAGGAGGAATTGCTGCAGCTGGAGGAGGAATATCTGTTGGGCCTGTATCGTTGGCCCTAACCTCTAAGTACCTCCTGAACCAGCCAGGTATTGGCATGCCCTCTGGAAAGTTAAGATTCCCAGACATGCTGAAAAACGAAAAGATAGAGATTCAAACGAGGAAACAAAGGAAAGTGCTAATGGCTTCTGGGGAATAGCCTTTTCAAAATAAACGTTTCTTGAAAAATGCTTCTTTATAAACGGCTTTGAAAATAGTTTCAGAAGGTTTTTAAAAGCTTTTGCCCAGTCTGGTAACCTTCTGCTCTGATACCAAATGTAACACCCCACCTCCGCGAGTGTCACTCACAAAGGGAATGCACTAGTTTTGGTGGAGCATTATCTAGGTAAACATACACAGAGATATCACAAAACAAAACATAAATAAAGCAGCAGTAAAAATTAAAAACCAAATCTTATTACTTTCAAGAAAAGAGTCAAAACCTCATATATCCAAAGTACAAGTTGCCATTATTCCATTACATCAAGTTCTAAATAAAGAAGCATAAACTTTAAAATAACAAAGTAAATTATTCTCCAAAAATAACAGAAGTGCAGCCATAGCATTGCTCAAGACCAAACCGTACATGAGATGACAGAAAGCAAGCTAAATCCAAGCTAAGAGCTAGAGTTTCCTCCCTGAGAACCTGGGGGAAGAAACGAAAGAAAAAGAGGGGGAAGAAACGAAAGAAAAAGAGGCAAAAGGAAACGGGTCAGTCATAAAGACTGGTAAGTCCAAGTGACTTTCAACATAAAAATAGGTAAAGGTAACATGACATGTATAAACTGAAAGTAAACATAAGTACGATGTCAAGATGGATAAGATAGACTAAGATAACATGATGAAATCAAGTATAGGTCAAGTATAGCATTGCATGTTCAAGGTTCGCTGCACAAACTGTACTAGTAGCCCAACCCAAGTCAAGTATTAATCATGAAATGATCCCTTGGCCCAAAATCGTGAATGACCCATTACTAGGTCCAACAGAACGATCCACTAATCGATCGGCTCCCTACAAATTCTATCTCGTTGTGTTTCTGTGTCATACGGCCCTACACGAATGTAGTCACCTGTGCTTGGTCCACCATAGGGTGTATCAAGCCCTATGGTGCCAACCACCGACACGAATCAAGCATGCACAGATAAACCTACTGATGCCTAATGCCTGCTTTTTCTGCTCCGGAGTGTGTGCATGCCCGCACTCCGTTAGAACCTACAGTGGCGCACCCACACAGCCGTCGTTCTGGTCGCTTACAATCAACCCAGTAATCATGCCCCACCCTACCTAGTTCCAGGGTACCTTGATACATCTAGTGGGTTACCGCTGAAATGGACCGCGTAACTAGGGTTTCCGTCTAGCAGGTTAAGTGTTGTCATTTAAATTCGAGACTTAACCCCATCAGTCTAGCATATCAAATTGGCTAAGTGTTGTCATTTAAGTTCGTGACTTAGCCCTACAATTCACGTGTCAAGTTGCTTAGGTGTTGTCGTTCAAGTTCATGACCTAACCCTACCAATCATGTTTCAAGTTGGTTAAGTGTTGTCTTTCATGTTCATGACTTAACCCTATCATGTGGCATTAATTCATTAATGCACCCTAACCTCTCACATCAGACCTGTTGTTGTGGTCACTGGATATGCCGGGCGGTTCCAGGCAGATTTACACCACAACTCAGTCTGACCTCGGGTTTCAAGCGCGATATGACCAACTACCCACATTGGATCCTATTGTTTGCAGTAACTGGATTTGCCGGGCGGATCCGAGCAGATTTACACTGCAAACTCAACCCAACCTCGAGTTGGCGATTTTCAAGTTCATTCTAGTGTCATGCCCATGTTCAAGTTTCATGTCAAGTTCGTGTCAAGTTTCAAGGATAAGTTTCATGCCCACATCCAGATTCAAGTTATAACAATGTTCATGTTTCAAGTTTTGCCTATTATCAAGTTCATAATTCATGTTCATAACCAATTCATGTTTTGCCTAATCTACCCAAATCGTATTCCCGTCGCACGTAAACGTGAATCGATCTATACTACATATAAATCAAAATCCCGAAATAAAGGGATAACATCGAAACTACGTTAGGCAAAAAAGGGACGAGCCTAAAGCGATAAAAGGGATTACAAGACTAGCATGATATAACTTGATATAATTGGTTACAACATCACTAGCATATAGGATATCAAATCTAGCAAGATAAGGCGATAGACATGATACAAGTTGACATAAAAGAATAGGCATACAAGAGCAAGCCAAATACAAGGATAATGGATCCAATGGCTTTGGTGTACATAATAGCGAATAAACTAGGCAAGTCACAACCTAGGTATGAGATCCAACAACTGCAAATTCAGTGTACAACATGGGATTCAACTATGGGCATGAACAATCAACTATAATAGTCTTAAGTAATTAATCCCAGTAGTCATAGTCACGGTTATAGGCAGAAATCTCAAAATTATGAACCATAAACGATTAATCACAATAGTCATGGATAATTGTCCAAAATAGTTCTAGGAAAATAGTCATAGTCAATTAACAGTGATAGTTTCAAAGTCATGGTCATAGATAATAATTCTCATAGTCAAGAGTCATAGGAGATTATCCACCACTGTCCTTGTCATAGTCATAGGCAATAGTTTTATGTTCACCGTCATAGGCATAGGCATAGTCTTATGTTTACAGTCATAGGCATAGTCTTATGTTCACAGTCATAGGGATAGGCGTAGTCTTATGTTCACAGTCATAGTCCTTGGCCATTAACAATAGTTTCAACGTCATAGGCATGTTAAGGTTATAGACATGAGAGAGTTTGATTTACAATATGAATAGGTCAAAAGCAATATTCACGAAAGTCAAGATCCAAGATGAACAAGAATAGATAAGAATCAATTACCATACATAGATCCAATTCCAATTTGCAACATGGATATTAAGTTTATAGCTTTTATCTAAAAGTAACTTGAACTTACAGTGCGTGGATCGAGAATTAGAAAGCAGAATTTGATTGTTGAATCTCTAATTGATTGATCGTGTTCTAATTGAAATCCCCCCAATTTGCTAATCTCTAAGCGTAATCTTGATGGAGAAGAAGCAGTCCTTTTTCTTCCTTTTTATCTTATTATTTTGGTTATCTTAGAAGCAGCATAAGGACAAAATGAAATGGTGTGGAGAGACTGAGGCTAGGGGGCTGCTTATATAGGGTTAGGTAGACGAATCTGGACAGAAAACGAGTCTAAATACATCAGGATGCATCTGGTTCAAGAAGTGGGTTCGGAAGGCAGGTCGACCCCCAGATCGACACTATGGTCGACCTGGTCCCTGGGAGGTCGACACTATGGTCGACCCCCAGGTCGACCTGGTCTATGGGCGGGAGTTTTCCCGCCCTGCCTGCTGCGGGGTTTGAATTCGAAATTCGAATTCGAAATTCGAGCTGTCTTTGATTCTGAAACTTCTAGAGCTCATAACTTGGTCATACGAACTCCGATTTTCGAAAACTCGGACTCTATTTCATGTAAAATTTCGAGACGAACGCAATGGAGTAATCCGTTTCCCTTGATTCTTATTTTAAAATTTAATTCTGCCTGGATTTATTGTTTTAACATGTTTTAAAAATACGGATTGTTACATACCATCTCATCATTCCCACTTGGAATGTTCAAAACAGGGGCACTTGTCAATCTATCCTTCAGGATTCTGAACGCTTGTTCACACTTTACATCCCATGTGAACACTTGGTTCTTCTTCATCAATCCTGTCAATAGTGCAGCTATCTTGGAGAAATCCTTGATAAACCTTCGATAATAACCAGCCAACCCAAGGAAACTCTGAACATCCATCGCATTCTTAGGTCTATCCCAGTCCTGGATTGCTGCCACTTTAGCGGGATCAACCGCTATCCCATTTCCAGAAACAACATGACCTAAGAACCTCACTTCATCCTTCCAGAAGTGACACTTCGAGAACTTAGCCTTCAGCTGATGCTTTCGCAAGATCTCTGACACAACTCTTAAGTGCGCCTTGTGGTCTTCCTCATTCCTGGAGTAAACTAGAATATCATCCACGAACACAAGAACAAACTTATTCAACTAATCTCTGAACACTTTATTCATAAGATCCACTAAATACGCTGGCGCGTTAGTCAACCCAAATGGCATCACCAGACACTCGAAGAAACAGGATGGTGTCCTAAAAGCAGTCTTTGACACACTATCCTTTTCCACTCTCAATTGGTGAAATCCCGTTGCCAAATCCATCTGAGAAAACACTTTGGCTTCGTGAAGCTGATCGAACAAGTCATCGATCCTTGGCAACGGATACTTATTCTTCTTAGTCACCTTGTTCAGCTCACGATAGTCCACACACAATCTTAACTAGCCATCCGCCTTGGTTGCAAATACGACCGGTGCACCCCATTCGGAAGCACTTCTCCAAATGAATCCCTTCCTAAGAAGGTCTCGAACTTGCACCTCCAACTCTCACTGTTCCTTAGGCGCCATCCGCCTAAGAGGCGTAATGATTGGACTAACACCCTCGACCAAATCGATCCTAAACTCAATCTCACGATGCGGCGGCAACCCTTTGACCTCGTCAAACACATCCTTGTACTCATTAGCGATCAGCACAGATGACAAGTCTTCTTGTGGAATTACAAGCGAATATAGATAGCTAACGAAGACACCCTCTTTGCAGTTACACCTTATCAACACCTTTCGCCTTTCCACATCCCCGACTCTCACCTCTAGGTTCTCGCAATTCACCCTTGCCACATACCTCTTAAGCCAATCCATGCCCAAGATGATCCCAAACCCAGCGAAGTTAAGAACAAAGAAATCACACACAAAAGAGTAACCATGACTCGACAATACTTGACCACGACAAATCATGCCCAAACTGGTCGAACCCCCAAATGGATTAGTCATAATCAATAGTTGTCACAAATCTCGGGTTCCAAACCTAAGCGACACACAAGCTCATTGCAAATGAATGAATGCGATGTTCCAGTATCATACAAAACTCGAACTGAAACACCACTAACAGAAAGAGTACCTTGCACCACGATGCCCTTTCCCTTCTCCTCAGCAATAGGAGCCCTCGAAGATGATGGCACTACTCCCAAAGAATACGCCTTAACCACTTGCTTCTTTTTAGCTGATTCTGGACAACCTTTCTTATGTCCCGGCGTCCCGCACTTGAAGCACTTGTTCTCAGCTTTAGGATTCTTGCTTTCACTAGCAAAATGGCCCTTCTGCCAACAATTGAAGCAAGTCACTTCACCCTTCTGCTTCTTTTGGACATCTTTTCCCTTCTGTTATTGTTGCTTTCTTTTCTTATTGTTACCACCCTGCTGTGGCTTCTGTTCTTCCTTAGGTGCAACAACAGACGTCTTCTTAGGAAACAGACTTTCATGCCTCAAAGCCTTCTCGACGATCTTCTCAAAGCTATCATCGAGATGGTTCACAAGCTGATTCCCAAGATATTCATCCAATCCCAAGACAAACCTCTTGTTCTTTTGATAAGGAGTATCCATATATGAACGAGCATACTTCGACAAATCCTCGAAGTCAGAAATATAGCCAAGAACTAGACGACCAATCTGCTTAAGCTCAACGAATATCTTAAACATAATAGATTTTTGCACGGTGGAGATTAACTTTGCTTCAAACTTTGCTTGGAACTACTCCCATGAAATATCCTCTTTAAGGGTCTCAAGTGTGACAGAGTTCCACCAGTCCATTGCTCTGCCCTCTAACTGCCTTGATGCAAGCTTCCTCTTTGTTGCATCATCAATGCCCAAGTCCTTGAAGATCCTAACACATGTATCCATCCACCTCTGGACTTCTTTGACTGGCTCAGTGCCCTTGAACTATTTTCCTCCTAATGAAGAAAAGTATTTGCATAGCTTTGCAAATTCTATTGCTCTAGGCACTGGGAGAATATCAACCGTAGCTGCCACTAGAGCGGGAACCCTATTCATGATCGCTACCGCCATAGCCTTGAACATGGCTGGATAGTCTGGTTCGCCACCATGTTCCCCTCCAGTATTAGCTCTCCTAGCAGCGTGTCTTGATGGTCGTCTACTCATTCTAAATCTGCAATTTAGAATAATTAGCCACTTCCATGAATAATGCTAAAGAGATACAACTGCTACTACTATATATGCTAATATATATAGTAAGTATCCAACTGAATTCTACAAGTACGTCTCTCATATGTAATTACGTCCTTGAACTTTTTTTAAAATCGATAACTAGAGCTCTGATACCAAATGTGACGACCGCCCACAGCCCTTACAATATACAAGAGGAATAATGCGCTGAAAGATGTGCACGGTAGCTATGGACGATCATCAAGGTATGATACATAAGTGGAACATGTCATAAACTCACAGCGCACGGATAAAATATAATAGAACATATACAACAGGTAGTGATAGTGAAGCAGAAAACACTAAACTTTCATGACAACTAGAAAGTATTCCCATACACGTGGATATCAACAATAGTGTTTGTACAATTTTCCTCACTACAACACTCAGATAAATAACAGACAGTGGAAACAAATACTAGATAGAAATAAAACTGGTATGTGAGCCCCCTGCTCGCTATCGATCAGCATCATCGTCCTCACTAAAGCATAATATGTCACCTGCTACTCAGTCTGCCCATCCACAACTAGATGAACAGCCAAATGTAATAAGAGGAAACGTAAAACCTTGAGTTAGACAACAATCTTAGTGAGCGGTAAAAAGCTAACAAACTTCATCAATAAAGTATATGAGAATGGGTAAATAAACAAACTAATCTACCCAGCTCCAGAGAAGAACTTACCCCTGCCTCCCCCACAACATGACAGTGATAGCCTTTACGAACCATACATCCAAAGAAATAAAAATCCAGTCATGGAAATCAGAACAACCATTCACGCATGGCAAAAGCAACTCAACCATCATCACCACCAAGCATTCAAACATCCATGACTGACTCTGGCTATCACTACCAACCTTGCTTTGAAACCACTGTTAATCGTATGTCTGGCTAAACAACTTGCCATCAATTGTCAAGGGCCATACAACGAAATCTCGGTTCTAGCCAAACTTCACACACCATACAACGAAATGTGTTTGGGTCATACAATGAAACCTAGGGTACATGACCATACAACGAAATCGTGTAACCCTTACTTTGAATCCGCTAGAACCTACAATAACGATAATCTCTCGGCCTTTGCATTTATAGTTGTTATCAATTACGACTATTTATCAGCTCAGAACACCTTAGAGCAATCACTTCACACAAACTCAATGCGTCCTTGAGTTGTTTCCACATCCATTGCACGAACGATCGTCATTTTAGCATGAACAACCGATCACTGTAGCACCTCTAAAACACTGTAGCATGAACGATCGTCACTGTAGCACGAGTGCGACCAATCACTGTAGCGCACAAAACACTATAGCATGAACGATCGCACTGTAGCACGAGTGCGAGCGATCACTGTAGCGCATAAAACACTATAGCATGAACGATCACACTGTAGCATTAGTGTGACCGATCACTCGCATAAAACACTATAGCATCAGAGCGACCAACTGTTGTAGCATGCGGTCGATCACTGTAGAACGCGATCGATCACTGTAGCACGCGATCGATCACTATAGCATACAATCGATCACTGTAGCAAGTACTGTAGCAATGACTTATTTCTCAAGAAATTTACCAAAACTTCACCAAATGATAGATTTGACGAAACCAATTTGTCTAATCCATCAAAAATGATCAAACACACGGTATGAATCTGCTAACAACATGAAAACAATAGTTTTCACCAAATCATGCAAATCAATCCAAAAACCACAACACATGAACAAAAACTAACGATCTAACTTGCATAATTATATGGAATAACATGGAATCAATGATTTAAACATGCTAAATGGGATCATAGGGTGATTCATATGGAAATGGACTAAACATGACATAGATCTATGGAAAAACACCTAAATATGATGAAAAACATGATCAAACACTCATACACTTCATTGAATCTATGTGAGAGATGTAAACACTTCACCGATTCTCCAAAATAAGCTAAAATTGATGAAATAAGAATCCGGACAGCAAGCAACTCACACCAATCTACTTGATCCGATGAATCCTTGGTTCAATCAATGTAGATCTAGCCTCCAATGGTGTAGATCTATGATTTCCCACCTTAGATTTGGATTTTTAATGATGGAAAGGTGTTAGAGGAAGAAGGAGCTCAAGGCCACCAAATGAGAGAATGGAAGAGGTAACCTATTCTCCATACCCCTCACCCCCTATTTATAGTTTCCACCAACCCACTAATTGGGCATTCCCAAATCAGCCCAATTGGCTCTCAAAACCTAGATAGCCAACTGAAAAACCTTAAAACAACGATTCCTCCCAAACCGCTAAGCCAAATCCTTAATGTAACCACTCTACGGAAAGACAATCATCATTTCCTTTCCAATGGCATAGGTCTCACCTTCTAATTCGTCCTGACTCAAAAGTTATACCCTATGCAAGACCGACAAGGGGAAAATGGTCATAAGCAAAATCGGTAAAAATTATGGACATGTCTCACAACCCCATAAGCAACATATTAAAAGATGAGAATGATCCAGCCCTCAGGGAATAAAATATAAATATTTTACGATCTTTCGATACGTAAAATGCGGGCTGTTACAATACCAGTACTTGCTAAATACTTGTGTGAAATTTGGAATAAGAGTAAGAAAATAATCTGGTTCGAGATCTTCGTTCGTCTGGTAAGTTTTTTATTCATTGTAGGGCCATATATGCTGGTAGAGGCCAAAATAATTTTCTATCTTATTTATCTACCTAATTTTTAAATAGAAAACTATATAATTTAACTAATTTCAGTTAACAATGCCAAATCTTTCAAGGGCCATAACTACATTGGTACATCAGTGCAATATTTTTCACAATATTAACTGGAATAATACATGGGTTCAAAATGGACAGGGTGGAAAAATTATATCATAAGACATCATAAATAACCATATAAGAACATAAAACAGTTAAAGATGTCCAAATTGATATTTATATTATAAAAAATATTTTTTTGTCCAGTTGAAATAATATCAATTATCAATAACAAATTAGAATAAGATGAATTATTAATATAAGAAAAAAATCTTATAAAAATGACAATGTAAAATTTATCCATGCAATATTTATGCCATGACAAATAAATATAAATGATGCACCGTCAGTGTACAGAGAAAACTTTCAAGTCCTAATAGCTCATAATGTTGTATCCTTTAAATTTAAAATGGCAGTATAACATACAAAAAAATAAAAATAAATAAGCGTATAAGCATGGAAGCAAGAATGTATTTATCTGTCTATTGATTCATGCAACAAAAATGATTCAATACTCAATACGATGAAAAACCAAGATCATTCATGATCCTGTTATCACCATAATTTAATTAAGTCATTTATATCGTTTTTTTTCTTTCTAGTTTCATTAAATGTTTTCAGCCAACACAGTAAATGTTTCACAGAATAAACTATATTTTGGGTAACCTGGAAAATGATGTTAAGAAAAGAAAATAAACACATATTCAAACATAAATTGAACTTATCGCTGTTGTGAAGGCATACAACTTCCATATTCTCCGTACAAAGGTTCGTAACGGTAATGAGCAAAATGGAAAACATTCATTAAAGATATCCTTGATAGATTTATGAACAAATAGAGGCTATTAATAAATAGTAGAATATATCTTATATGTAGCAGTTCCCTTCGATTTTATGTTTGCTTCTTATTTAAAATTTAGCTGAATTTAAATATAAAATAAACTTAATATTCTATTGTGCCAAATCTTTAAGCTCAAGCAGGAGTTGTCCTTGTATAAAGTGATCATAATTATCCTACCAACTTGTAGTTAATCATGAAAGACCTAGCTACCTGAAGTGGAACCGTTTTGTTGTTGAAAATTTGATGTTTATCTTCTTGTATATGTACAAACTTATACTATTGTTTTCGGAAAAATGAATAATTAAAAGATAAGTTCGTGTGGTTATCAAATCAAGGTTTCAATGAAAAAGCCAACAGTTTTCACTAAAAATAATAGGGATATAAGCACAATATAATATAATTATGCTTTAAAAAAATCAAAAGACAAATATACAGGGTTAGTTATCCATGAGCAATATTATGAAGTTTACTTGATACATACATTGAAATTCCTCATTATCAATCACAACATATGACAATGAAAATATGATATTAAAAACCATATAATTTGTTGCATAGGTGCTACCTTTTATGGCCTAAACCATTTAAAAATAAAGATAATCACACCAGAATTGATGCCCTAATAGAAATTAGATTTTCACCTTGAAAATGGCAAATAGTTGGGCCTATCAAACCTTTTTTCTAGCAAATAGCTGTATCAAACCTTTGTTCATAGAATTAATTATAGTTTGAGTAACCTGGAACAATGACAATATAAAAAGAAAATTAACATATATTTAATCTCAAATCCAACTCATTGTCACTATGAAGTCATTTAAATTTCCTATTCTCCATTCAAAGTTTCATAATAAAAATCAACAAAACGAAATTATTTCAACAGACATTCCTAATATAATAATGTACTAATTGAGGGTATGAAAAAAATTAAAAGCAGATATTTAATCTGTAATGGTTGCCTCGGATTTTATGTTCATTTTTTATTTAAAACCTAGCTAAATTTAGATATAATAACATTTCAATATTATGGTAGACCAAATCTTTTAACTTAGGCAGAAGCTGTTCTTATACGAAGTGATCATAATTGTCCTGTGAACTTGTAGTAAGGCAATGAAAGATTGAGCAACCTTATTTATTATTGAAATTCTAATGTCTAACTTCTTGTACATATATGTGCGAAATTAAACTTTATTCAATTTGTACTAATCTTTAGAAAGATAAACATTAAAAAAGCTAAGTTTATATGGGAATTAAACGAAGATTTTGATGCGATCTGAATTTCCAATAATAGGGAAATAACTATAATAATTTTTTTAAAGCCTAGTACATATGATTAGTTATCCGGAAGTGATACCATAAAGTTCACTTGAATCATATATTGGACTTCCTCATTACTAGTTACAACATATGGCAAGTTACAACATATGGCAACAAAATATTTTCCTCCAAGTTTGATCGTATTGGCGATGTCTTAAAAATCTTGAGTTTTTAAGAAGCCATTATGATGTTATAGTCTTTCCATCTTAGCAAGAAACCAAACATTTATCAAAATGAAAATCGTTGTTTACCCATGATGTTAAATTTAACAGAACAACCATGTAACTATTAACTATAAGCAACTAAATTCAATGATTTATTATGAAGCATAAATTTTAATCACCCAGATGAATGAGCAAAACTAGTCATTTAATTAGCCCATCATCCTCTGCGGTAAGCGTTGACATTATAGGTTATTAAACCAAACATTGGAAATACACAGTTCATCAAAGTGCTAAAACATATATGTTGTTGATGTTATTAAATCTACTTGTTGTTTGAAGGTCTGTACGTAATTGTCATCCACGAAGTATGTGATTTATTTCTTTGTCCAAAAATCATATAAATACAAAATATGAGTAAATTAGTCTACTGTTTACAATATGACACCATGATTCTTGCTTTCCATAACCCCCAATTACCTGTAAACCGCCAAATATATAGGGATAATGTTTTTGGAGAAGGATCACATTAATATACTGACTTGTATTTCTTTACTTTGGCTTTCCAAATACCGAATTTTCTCCTTTTCTTTATGAATTAGTAAAAAAAAAATCATGCAATACTTACATATATGCTGACCTAAATGCACTACCTTATTGCATATACGGATGAGAGTACGTATTTAGTTATGTGTACATGCTAACTGAGTAACATTCATCCTACAGTGCATATTACTGAATTAATGTTGCTATAGTATAACACGTTAAATTCACTCCATATCATTATGCAAAAATGTGCATACTATTCCTAGCTATAGTGAGGTAATTTACTTAGATGAGGGTGCATATTATTTTGTTGACTTCAAAAGCACCTGGTTAAATTCACCACAGACAATATGAATCAAGTCGCTTAGCTTGATATTCAACGGAATTTACACCTTGAAATTTCTATTAAATACAATGGCAGACCTATTGATTAAGTCAACAAATAATTACCGCTAAATAACTTTAGACCCCCGAATACTTTAAAGAACACATGTAATAAGACGAAAGAGTTCATACCAGCTAAAAATTTCAGTTTCGTCTATTAAGACCTCGCCATAATGAGCAATACTTTTATCTTTATTGCAGTTGGTTTGAACACAATGTGCTTAAAAATATTCTCTATCTCACCCACGTCGTCAAATGCTATAGCTTCAACAGCTACAATGCTGCAGTTCTATCATGTACCTATAACATCTCTGTTAACTAAATAATTTTTATTTTTATTTTTCAAAAATGAATTTGGAACCTAAATCATATCATAAATTTTACTTTTAACCTAAATAAATAAAGTAGAAGTAAATGACACAAAATTTATTATGCATTATAAGTACGAAAAAACACCATGCATAAACAATATATATGATGAAATAATATGCATTGAACACTAAGTTGACATTCTAGTATATTTATGACCCGTGAAGTGCTAAATATGGATTTGAAACTGATATATGCAGTGGAAAAAAACAAACATTTGATGTTTTATTCGAAAACTTAAATTTATAGAACCAGATAACAACAAAAATTTGATTTCATTTGGCAAAATTATAAGATTATTTAGACTTCTAAATTGTCATTTACACTGTAAAATACATATTAAACATGGAATACGAAGTTATATGAATACATGTAATAAAAATTTAGGGCAAACCAATTTAAAAACTACCAAGGAGTTTATTCTAAAATGAAGTAACAAATTAGTCTGTGATGCACATAAACTTTAAGATCTAAAATAAGAATAATAAATGTAACTTAAAATACTGGGCACTTACACCTGTCAAAATTATATGCGGGTTACAGTCTAAAACTTATAATATCTATACACGCATCTTATTTCAGAAGGCACACACATAATTTTGATAAGTCATTACTTAATTTAGGTTAAAATTTCAACGCTGCTTCAATAGTTGGGATTTTAGAATTGAAAAAAGGGTAATAAAAAATTGCAACTAAAACAAATCTGTAATTCAAAATTTCCAGTTACATATTTTTTCGTGTAGATATAATTTTTCGTGGCCTAAATCATTTTAAAAAACGAAACTGATCACAAGGAATTGATGCCCCTATAGAAAGTAAGGTTTTACCTTCGGACATGGTAGATCGCTAGGCCAGAAAGGGTTGAGTGATACCAGACTGGGAAAAACAAAACAATGGGCTCTCCATCAGAATCCAACGGGGCAAGGGCTGGAAAGCCGGGAAAAGAGCAGTGGTGAAAGAAAATTGAAGAAAGCAAACGCCATGATTAGTAGTGAGATACGGTAACTGTTGTTTAATTTGAAGAATTCAATCGCCGAACTTTCCCTATGCCCCATTTTTATCCACAGTATAAAACTAGGATTAAGTAAAGAGGGCGAACAAAAATTAATCACGGTACGTGTACTGGGACGGTTGAGTGCCAAAACACACGTGGCACAATTATATTTGTCAAAATGGAAGAACGCCTAAGAGCTCACTATTTTCCACTCAACTTTAATAGTATATACTATAGATTAACTTCATTAATTTATGCAACTATTATGTCTAAATTTTTGAATAATATGTAAATGTGTTGAATATTACATCCATATATGTGACTGTTTTTATTATATGCTTGTATGTTTGCATACGTAACAATTAAATGCATATAACTATGAATATTATCTCAATACATGCATTTTTCTATGCAAAATTTATATTTACACTAATTTATTCATAGTTTTAATTAAATTTATTTGGGTTATAATGTAACCATGTTCTAAACTTATGTATGACACACAAGCCCGGTCTTTTGGTAAAGCCAGTAAAGCTTTCGCTTTGGGCCACATAAAATTTTAGGGCACCAGAAGGAAATCGCGAAGCACGAGATGACAGGGAGGCTAAAATGCGATGTTCGACGGTGACTCTCCAAATCCAATCTCGGATTGATGGCTCGAACCCAAGGTCAAATATTTATGTTCCTCCCTTTTGACAAGCATTCGCCCGTGCCTCTTCCTAACCGCCGCCTATTACTGAACCCAGTATCGCCTATCTCGTTGACGTCCTATGTGCCGCCATCGATCTGCCTACATACAATCCTATATCAGCTCTTTGATCCATTATAAAGTCATTGAGGCAGTTTATGGATGGTGTATACGGAGGGTCGAATTCTTATGTCAATTTTGGTAAAGTTAATCAAAATTTTGTTTTAATTTCCAATTCTCCTTTTGTGTTTAATAATTTGTTAACTGGCAAAATATAAACCCGATATATGTCAATGGATACATTTTCGGAATTAGGGGTGTTATTTATTTTTATTATTTTGGATTTTAATGCATTTTCGGAGAAGTGTTCAATTGTAATTTGAACTGCAGTCTGTGATGGTTAAACAGATACCAATATGTATGAAATTGTTAAAAGTTGTGTTCAGTGAGGTGCTTAAATAATATCTTTTGATCATGATGTTTATGTCTTTGTTTTTTCAAATAGCGTTCCATAGTTGTTTTTTCAATTGACGTCTATTGCTTTTCTATATTGATTAAAACTATAAAATTTCTATTCTTGTTCAATATAATTGAAGCAAATACTTGCATGGTACCATGTATTTTTTAATTAGTGAGTGATGTAAAATTCAAAGTGAGCAGTCATATTATTTTTTGCCTAGGGGCACTAGTTTACAGTTGGCTTTAGGCATGAAGACTCCCAGGACCGGCCCTGATGACATAACGTCTGGCATCTGCATACAATCATGCAACATTCATGAATAAAATCAAATATTTATGCAACATTCCTGATAAAAATTACAGCATATTGAAACAATTCTGACTAAAAACATTCAATCGTGTTACTATTCTTGCATATTTAATAATAACGTCTTTCAACAATGTTACAAATCTGAATAAAAGCATATTACGGATTTTTTTTCAACCTAAAATCTTTTTTCAACCAAATTGGCATGAATATTTGTATATAATCATATAAGCATGCAACAATTCCTTGTTAATCCATATTTTAATATAAATATGACAAGATTATCCAGTGTTCGGTAGAAAAATACAAAAAAAAATATTTTACCTTCGTTCTTGCCATGTCGTTGCAAAATTTCTGATCAAATCGGCAATGATTTTGAATGCTTTCACTCTATCGAGATTAAAAATGAAAATCGGTTGCCAATTTTTAATTCTCTACTTCAAACGTCTGCCCTAATTAAGCAATGTGATAAATGAAACATAATTTGTGGAACGAGGGTTTTGAGGGTTTCAAAGGATATAATCGGAATTTTATTAGTCGATTTTTTAAAATAGGGATGTATTTCGTTTTTTTTTTTCAGTTGGACTTTTTTCACATTTTAAAAGCTAATATGGATGTATTCCCAACGCACCCATTATATTAGCTGTTAATCATTTTCCTTATTGCTTTGTTTCTACTTCTTTTGTTGTTTTCATTTCAAAATCTATTTGTGTTGAAATTAATTTAAGGATAATAAAGCTCTCTTCAATCATGTAGCTTCAACATAATTTTCTTATTCATGCTCTCTTTTTGTGCATCATGTCATGTTGATGCTTATGGTTTTCATATGTTCACTCTTGAGTTGAATAGCCTATGTTAGTTACACCAAATAGGCTATGCCTAATTATATGCCCACTAATTACCTCTTCATCTACATGATGATGATGATTAAGTGAAGGTTGAAATCAAAATTATAGTCTATATTTCTAATTAATAGTTAATAGGTCACGCTAAAAGTACATTTCACTTTCAACTTGTTGTCATTTTTCATGAGATCTAATAAAGTGGTTTAGTGGGTATGTTATAGTTTGATGGTTTATTTTGTGCTAATTAATAGCACATATAAACCATGTTTATCATAATCATATCAACTAAACTCAGAAATAAACAAAAGAAAGATCATGGTTTCATTTTATGTTGATTCATGTGATCTAGAGAGTGAATTTGTTCCTTAGTTGTCATTTAATCTCATAGTTTTCATTCAACTTTCGTAGTTATTAGTTTGTTAGATTTTAAAAAATTTAATTAGTTAAAACTCTCACTAGACTTAGGTTTAATTTGATTAAATAAAATTAAAATTATTTCTTTTCTCATGGATCGACCCATATTCTCCGTGTACTACGAGTGTACGTTGTGCACTTACGGTTAATTATTTCAATATTCACGCGATGGAATTTCTAATTCAATAGAAAAAATCATAGCATCGACCAACCACGCTTTAATGGCACTTCTGGAGTGGGCATCCTCGTCAATGTCGCTGCCATCATATACAAACAGTGATTCATCACATATTGATCATACAAACACGCACATATACAAAACACGTCATAAATCAATGGATCAGCCATGACTTGGATCTAAACATATGCAAAAAATGATTAACCTAACAAAGTACTGGTTCATATGATTAACTTAGGTTTTCCAAGGGAGACCAAACATGAATTAAATATATGTGATCAGATCTAGGGTGAATTTACATATGACATGTGAATATGACCCTAATTTACCTAAATACGTAGTTTCCGTGTGAGGGATATCTATCACCCACCATTTTCTAGATCCAATGTAAATCCTAGGGGTGGGCATAAACCGCACCGCAATGCGGAAACCGCCCAGACCGAACCGCAAAAACGGTGCGGAAAACCACACCGGATTCTCTCTCTAAAGCAAACAACCCAAACCGAACCGACTCACATGATACAGTTCGGTTGCGGTTTGAATTTTACCAAACCATATTAAACCGAACCGAACCGCATAGCTACACCGACAATGTTATGATAAAAATATTAACAAATTCCTATCTAACTTTTAATTTAACGATATATATTCTATTTTCAACGTATGATGTAGTTATATTAATTAAAGAGAACACTATGTGTTTTAACCTTCAGATGACACAACGTCATAAAATTGTAAATTGTTTGTTAATGAAAGTAATTTTTTTGTTTTATATTTAATACGGGTTCAAACCGGACCGAACCAAAACCGAACCGTATTACGTCGAAACCGAACCGAAACCGGACCGTTTGAACGGTTAGTATAATGGTTTGTATATTTGTTCAACCGTTTGATGCGGTGCGGAAGCGGTTTGAGCTTCAAACCACACCGAACCGAACCGTGCCCACCCCTAGTAAATCCGATGAAATCAGATTTGGACAATAATGAGAACCCCCAAAATTGATGCAATTTGATGTGATCTAATCTTCCTAGATGATGGCCTACCTTCTAAATGTAATAGTTAATGAATTACGATCAATAATATGAATAATTTAAGGATTAGGTTGAACCGCAGAATCATAGGCAGCCAGCCTAATGTTTGAATGAAGAGAGAAAGTCCCGATTCTCTCCTCAGACCTCTTATTTATCGTTGCAGTTCATTAGCCTAACGGGATTGACTAATCAGCTAATTAGTTTGCCTAATTGAAACTTAAAACATCAATTCCTCCCAACCCACTGAACCAAATCCTTTATGTGGTCACTCTATGAAATCGTAAAGCACCATTCTGATCCAATGAGATTGATTTCAGCACCTAATTCTATCCCTATCAAAAGTTATAGCTAAAACAATATTTACAAGGGAAAATGGACACAAGTTGATTCGGTGAAAATCATGGACATGTCTCACACCCCTATGAACAACATATTAAAATATGAGAATGATCCAACCACCAGGGAATAAAATATAATTATTTTTTGATTCTCCGATATATAAAATACAGATCGTTACCATACTACTACGACTTTTACAGTAATTTGAGATTTGTTCATAGCTCACACAAGACTGTTGTCTGACCCTAGGTTTTATTTCTCTCTTACTACCATGGATTCTCATCGACAGTGCTGATAAGCAGACCAAGTGGTAGGTATGGGAATTACTCAAAGTTGTATATGTAGATTCGCAGGAGGCGACGTTTTACATATTTATACTAGTATTATATTTGTTTATTTTGTTGTATGAAACCATGGAGCCGTGTTAGCATTAGGTATCTTCATTTACGATAGTTTATCAGTTTAGTTTATTTCTCATATATAAACTTTATTATTATTTTGTATAACTTCATGAGCCTGTATACTCTAATTATGAGTTTTATATAGTTATTACTATATCGCATGTTTTATACCATGCTATGTTATTATTATATGTGATTTGATGCGCTGTGAAATATACTATAGGTTCTATGATTCGTTTATGTTATGTTCTCTTCGTCTTCTTCTGTTTCCTTACTTTATTCTTTCTCTTCTTTTCTGCTATCCCTTTCTCTTGACAATTGCTTTACATTGACCAGTGCTTGTATTATGCAAATTTTTAGTTATGGGCCTGGTGGTGTATAATTGTCGTTGCATTTGATATTAGAGCTTAAGTTGCATCGTTTAACCTAAGCAGTACTGAATTCGAGAGTTGATAGATACAAGACAGTACATATTTTAATATATTTTGATTTTTAAGTATATATATATTATTTTTATATATAGTATAGGTTCTTTTGCACACGTGTGCAATATGAATAGTTTTCTCGATTAGCGATTGATCGTCCCTTCCACTTATTCGAGGCGATCTAGCGAATGAGAAATACTTCTGATTGCTCCAACTCTTAAGTTGAGAGTCGAGCAGAATCGAAAATTACTTTTCTTGATCAATAGTTTTTGTTTTCAGTAAATGGTATGATCTGTTTTCTAGGATACGCTAATATCTTTAATTAGTTATGGTGCTCAAGTGCAGCGAGTCGACTATGCCGCTTTGTGTAGGTGCTTATATGTCCCTATGGCATACCATTCCTTGGAACGAAATCGACTGTTGTAGTGCAAGGGATGTTTGGCTTCTAGCAAGCGATTTCTTCGATGACTTAGAGTTAGAGCTAAATAAATTAGGAGTTTACTCTTAAAAGACTCCGATGTTAAGCCTGAATTGGTCGAGAGTCTTTATTGTTTTGAGTTCTTGAAATCGATTCGCTCGAGACTATTTCACGGTTCACCTCAAAAAGGTTTGTATTGATTTCTTCGAAGTTGATGAAGAGTTCAATGATTTAGGTGATATTTCTGTGTTAGAGAGTGCAACTGAATTGGATGTGCTATTGAAGTACAATTATTTCTTTGTTGTCGCTCTAAAGTCTGGAATTTGTGATTGGGTTGAGTGATCGACTAGGAGGGTGGTTATCTCATTCCGAGGGAATGATGGTTTTGAGGATTCGATCAAGGAAGCTCGCGATGTTTGAGCATGCGCTCAATATCGAAATTTATCCTTCTTTGTTGGGATAAATCGTGGATACATGTGTATTGATTGTCATTCTTGTTCCATTGAGTGCTCCTTCGATGAAGCGAGGAAAACGACATCTTCGTCGGTATATATTTTCCATTAATGGTGTTTCGTATGTGTTTTAGTTTGGCGTCCAGATCCCATCATTCCATCCAATCTTGCAGTGTTGGCCTATTTTGTGAACAAGGCTACACAAAATTAGAACACCAAAGTATGAAGGATGTTGACTTGAAAAACATGCACTTGAAGTCCGGGTTGGATAAGATATATCTGGTTAACCGAAAATAGTGAAGAGCCGAAAGCAGAAGCGTTCAGACAGAATCGGATCGGATCGGATGCACGGATCTGCCCCTCCCCTCCAGCACGAGTCTGATCCGAAGGAAAGCAACACTAGTTGCAGCGCATGGTCCTTACAAATACGGAGCGGTAATACGCCCACTCTCTCTATGTTCTCCCACTATCCTGATGCGATGTCGCCATCTAGTTCTCTCCGAACCCGAGTTTCATGGGATGAGTGCCACGTACATCCGAACCAGATCCATTCCAAGGAGATTTTCCACCTATAAATACGCCTCCAAGGCTCATTTCAAAGGATCTTTTGGCATTTTCAGAGCTCATACTCCTTCACAAACCGAATATCATCAAGATATTTAGATTACAATCATCTTTAAAAGCACATTTTAGAGGAGATTGAGTGAATTCATGCATTGTATGAGTGAAATTGAGTGAGAACTATTGTTGTACCTGCATTTAAGTCATCAATTCAAAAAGTAGAAAGTGGACGTAGGCTCTTTAACGCCAAGCCACTATAAACCATGTGTTTCTTCTTTGTTTTTGATTTCATTTCATTAGAATTATTTCTGATTTGAGTGTTAGAGCCATTTTTGGATCTAACATTTTGGTGCTTTGACTGAGAAATATTTGAATTCTCCATTTTTTGGGATTATCGTTCTACTGTTTGGACCTTCAAGTTCAAAGAAGTTAATCCTCCATTTCCAATATTTTCAAGTGTTTGCTGATTAATCACTGAAAAATTGGACATTATGGCTAAGGGAAAAGGAAAAGAAGTGCAAGGCGCTCGGGAGAATGATGCTAGAGAAGATCAACAGGCCATCGTCTCAACGAGGTAACGGGGAAAGAGTTCTGGAATGGTCTGTTCCAAACCGGATGTTCCGAATCGAACAGATCAAGAGAATCCAAACAGATATGGAAGCACTGAAGCTGCACAGACCCCCTCCAAACCGATCCAACTCCGGGTCCCTACTCTGATCCGACCCGAACGAGGCTGAAGCTGGTACCTCTACTCGAGCACACACCAATGCTCCGATGTCGGCCGCGACGACCGGTGATCAACCTGCTCCATCTGCACCCATCACGCACCGAGATTTTTCGCGTTTTCTTGACATGCTTGAGATTACTAGAAATGCGTTGGAAGCCCATAAATGTGACAGTCGTCGCATGCAAGAGAGCATGATCACCATGAGTAGGGAACTCAGTGAGCTCCGGAGGCGAAAGACACCTTCTCCAACATGCCGCCTTGTTGCAGATTATTCATCTTCTTCGGATGAAGAACATCCTCATGAAAGAAGGCCGCTTGAGTGACCTCAAAATCTTGATCAGTTGACCTTTGGATCTTTGGGATCCCGTGAAGATGCTGCCCGTGTGTTAGGACCTGATGACCCGAGCCTGAGAGAACCTATGTTGCTGCCCATGCGTGGATCCCACATTCTACCGAAGGATCCTAGTATTACTAATCCTACGCAACAACAACTTCTTCAACCCCTTCCTCCCGTGAATAACTGTGAGTGGAGGGAACAGAGTAGAGAAGCTGCCGCTAGAAACAGGAGGATATCCCCTAATCAGGAGCATAGGGGTAATCCGAATATTAGGGCTAGAGAACCTGAGCAAACGTTAACAGATGCCGATGTATGGGAAATGGTGCGTCAAATCATGTTCGAAAGCCGACGATACACTAATGAGGACTGGGGCATTGAGCCAAGTCACTCCCCCTTCACAGATGATATATTGGACTTCCAGTTCCCTCGGCGATTTAACTTGCCACAGATAGATCGGTATTCAGGGAGAACCGACCCAGGACAACATCTGATGAGGTATGCATGGTTAATGAATGCCGCAGAGGCTCGAGATGCCATAAAATGCAAGGCCTTCCCGATTTATTTAGAAGACGTGGCGTTAATGTGGTTCACCCGACTCCCTCCAAGGTCGATATCAACTTTTACAGAATTGAGTGAACGCTTTATGAACCAGTTTCGACTTCACGCTCGAAAATCTAAAAGCGTCAAAGAATTGTCAAGGATTAAGCAAGCTCCAGGTGAATCTTTGAAATCGTATCTAGACCGCTTCAACCTGGCTGTCACCGAAGTCAGTGATCCTCATGAACATACTATTTTGATGGCCTTAATAGAAGGAGTCGACCCGGACACAAAATTCGGAGATTATCTATCCAGAAAACCACCCCCCACTAGGGAATTGTTCTACGAAAAGGCCAATATTCGCTTAAGGCGAGAGGAAGCTCATGCGAATAGAAAGAGAAAGTCAGAAGGGGCCTCAAGGGAAGGCGTCCAATGCAATGTTGCTGTGAAGCAATCCGGTGATAGCTCGGGGAAGGTTGTGGTGAACTTCGGCAACCAGAATAGAGGTACTAATAATAGAGATGGCAACGACAATAGAAGGAATAGAAATCGAGGGAACAACGCCAGCAAAAGGCCTCGATTCCAAACTTTTGAGAACTATTCGCCGTTTAGTGACACACTGGGAAACATTTATCTGGATACATACAACGTATTGCAATATAAAAAGCCACCACCTAGAGACTCAACCAAAAAAGAGATCGCTACGAGATAGTTTTGTTTGTTTCATGGATCCCACGGTCATTCTACCAACTAATGTCGTCATTTGAGAGATGTAGTTGATAAATTGTTGCAGGAAGGGAAGCTAGACAAGTATAAGGTTGCCCTACGGGACAGGGCAAGGAGGGCAAACCCCGAACCTAAATCAGCCTACTTCCAAACCAACAGCCCAGCAAAAAGGTAAAGGGATCGTTATCAATACCATTATAGGCGGGCCCCATCTAGCTAGCCATTGTTTCAAAGCAATGGATCAGTACATTAATGCCGCCAAGCACTTTGAGGTAGGAGAATGCAGTAACCTCGAAGACATCACTCCACTGAAACAACAAAGGACAATGTCAGACGATGTCATATTTCATGGTAGAGATAATACCAGAATTCAATCACCAACTGAAGACCCGCTGGTAATTACCACAACCATCGGCCTCGCTTTAGTCCATAAGGTGTTGGTGGATAACGGAAGCTCAGTTATTATCCTCTTTAAGAAAGCCTTTGAACAAATGAGGCTTGAAGCGAAAGACTTAAAGCCCTGCGAAGGATGAATTCGGGGCTTCAACGGGGCATCAACGGCTCCGATGGGCTATGTAGAATTACCACTGACGTTAGGACAAGGAGATCACCAGAGAGTGAGAAACCTGCCATTTGTAGTTTTGGATGTTGAGTTACCCTACAATGCCTTCCTGGGCCGACCTGCCCTCGCAGAGTTTAGGGCATGTATTGCACCTTGGTGCTTACTGCTTAAATTCCCAACTGACGCAGGAGTAGGGGTGATGAGAGGTGACCAAGCTATGGGACAAGCTTGCTACATGACAGAGTTGAAGACTCTAATGAAGGGGTTGAATATAGAACCCAAGGACGTTTCCCCCCCTTCAAAGGAAAACTCAGCATAGCAATTAAGGGGTTCAGGCCCAAGAGAGTCGACCAGAGGTGTACTCGAGGATATAGATCCTAGAGAGGATAAGGAACCCGAGGACAGAAAGGCGACTCCCAATGAAACGTCAATGGACATCTCCATTGACGACGCAGATCCGACAAAAGTATTGAAGATTGGATCATAGCTAGATCCAATTCAAGCAAAAGAGTTGGCCGACTTTTTGAAGGCAAATCTGGATGTGTTTGCCTGGACCCACGCTGACATGTGTGGGATATCGCCTGCTATTATGAGCCACTCTTTGAGCATCAATCTAAAACACCCGCCAATCAAGCAGAAAAGACGGATGTTAGGCCCAGAGCGGTCAGCTGCCTTAAAGGAAGAGGTAGAGTAAGTGAAGGATAATGGATTCATTAAGGACTCGAAATATCCTGACTGGATATCGAATCCTGTTCTGGTCAAAAAATCTAATGGGAAGTGGCGTACGTGCATTGACTTCTCAGACTTGAACAAGGCTTGTCCAAAAGATAGCCTTCCTCTTCCTAGGATTGATCAACTAGTGGACTCAACGGCCGGACACGAGCTCTTATCCTTTATGGATGCCTATTCGGGATACAAACGAATTCCCATGCACATACCAGATCAGGAGCATACAAGTTTCATCACAGACTTGGGGTTATATTGCTATGTGGTAATGCAATTTGGATTAAAGAATGCAGGAGCCACATATCAGCGCTTAGTTAACCGCATGTTTTATAATCAAATCGGGAAAACCATGGAAGTCTATGTGGACGACAAGCTTGTGAAGTCTAGACAGTCTTCGATCATACAAAAGTGTTAGCAGAGATGTTTGTCATTCTGCAAAGGTATAGGATGAAGTTGAATCCTCTAAAATGTTTGTTTGGGCCGCATCTGGAAACTCCTTGGGTTCATCGTGAGTTCTCGAGGGATTGAGATAAATCCTAGTCAGATAGCAACAATAAGGAATATTGAAGAACCATGAAAGATTAAGGACGTTCAAAGCCTGGCAGGAAAAGTTGCTGCATTAAGAAGATTTATCTCCACAGCCACGGATAAGTGTGTCCCTCTCTTCGATTTGATAAAACGGGGGAAACGTAACTTCGAATGGACTCTCGATTGTGTGGAGGCTTTCCAGAATCTGCTAGACTTATTAGAGAAGCCCCCGATATTGTCAAAACCCGTGGATCATGAGGATTTGTTTGTCTATCTGGCGGTGTCATCTCATGCTGTCAGCACAACATTGGTGCGTGTAGAAGACAAGGTCCAGAGTCATGTATACTATGTAAGCAAGAAGCTAGCCGCTGCAGAACAAAATTACCCGAGAATAGAAAAACTTGCTTATAGCCTCTTGATTGCTTCCCGAAAACTCCATCGTTACTTTCAGGCTCACCCGATGTTTTATATAATGATCAACCTCTAAGACAAGTGTTGCAAAAACCCGAAGCATCGGGGTGGTTACTTAAATGGAATATCGAGTTGAGTCAATTCGATTTGAATTTTCAACCATGGAGATCAATAAGGGGACATGCCTTAGCCAACTTCATAGCAGAATTCACGATTCCCGAAGAGGAAACGGTGGACGACAAGGTTTTTGCTTCAGAACAAGAGTTAGAGCTTAATCCGTGGAAGTTATATACGGACGGGGCCAAGAATGATCGAAGATCTGGTGCCGGAGTTGTTTTAATCACTCCTGAAGGACGATCTATTTACTACGCTCTACGGTTGGAATTTCCTGCGACCAATAACGACTCCGAGTATGAAGCCCTGATTATCGGGCTAAAACTCGCCAAGGAGTTAGGAGTAAAAACACCGGATATACTCTGTGACTCCAAGATAGTTGTCAGTCAGGTACGAGAGGAGTTCGTGACCAAAGGACCTCGGCTTGTTAATTATCTTAAAAATGTAAAGGAGTTATTGGGCAATTTAGAGCATTACAACATAACACACTTTCCAAGAGCATAAAATCAAAAAGCAGTCCGGTTGGCAAAACTTGCAAGTTCTGACAACTCTAAAGAAGCTGAAATGGTTCCAGTAGAGATATTGGAGTCACCAAGTTTCGACCTAATGGAGGTGGAACTAGCCCTAGAAGCCGAGCCAGAGAGGGAGTCATGGATGACACCAATCAAGAACTTCCTCAAGAGCGGAATTCTCCCATTGAAGAAAAGTGAAAGACGAGCTGTAACACGTAAGGCTGCAAGATACATTTTACAAGATGACATCCTTTATCACCAAGGGTTTTCCATGCCCCTACTACGGTGTCTCGCACATGACGACATCAAATTTGTATTGCAGGAAGTACATGAAGGTGAGTGTGGAGACCACACAGGAGCCAAACCGTAGCAAAGAAAGTATTGCGGTATGGATATTTTTGGGCTACCATGAATAAAGATGCGGCTGATTATTCACGACGCTGCGACAAATGTCAAAGGTTTGCCAAAATTCCCAGAGCACTCCCAACCCGCCTTAAGTCAATGGTAAGCCCATGGCCGTTTGGTATGCGGGGAATGGATATTATTGGAGTGTTACCCATCACCAAAGGAGGAGCAAAGTACACGATCATCACCGTGGATTATTTCATGAAGTGGGTGGAAGATGAACCCCTAACCACGATCACGACAAGGAAGGTGATAAGTTTTGTGGTCAAAAACATTATCTGCCGATTTGGGATACCGAAGACCATTATAACTGATAATGGGACACAGTTCAACAGCGCCGAATTCAGAAACTTTTGTCAGAAATACAAGATCAATAAAAGGTATACTGTTGTAGCTCACCCGCAGACAAATGGGTAGGTTGAAGCATTAAACAAAGTCACTAAATCTATTCTTAAGAAGCAGTTGGAACGGACCAAAGCCAAGTGTGTGGATGAGCTGCCGCTAGCTTTATGAGCCTACAGAACAACCTTTAAGACGACGACTTGCCATACTCCCTTTTCACTCTACTTCGGATCAGAGGCAGTGATCCAGGTGGAGCTCGAAGTCCCCTCTCATAGGGTGACATACTATGACCCAATGACGAATAGAGCACTCCTCCTAGAGTCTCTTGACATGGTTGAAAAGAAAAGAGACGAAGCTGACTTGCATGCCTTAAGACATCGACACCAAGTAGCACGTTATTATGACTGAAAAGTTTGCTTCAAGACTTTCAAACCAGGGGACTTAGAATTAAAACGAATCTTCCTGCCTTCAACTGGCCAGTTGGGTCCAAAGTGGGAAGGACCATATGCCATCTAACAGAAGCTTAACACAGGAGCCTTTAAGCTAACGACCGTGGATGGAGAGGAGATTCCCATGGCTTGGAATGCTCAACACTTGCGGCGATATCTGAGCTAAATATGCAATGTTTTCCTTTTTGTTTTTATAGACTATGTAAAAAGGCACGACTTGCTTTAAAAATTCTGTTTATATGAATGAAGAATTATGAAGTGGATGTAGGCTATGACTTAGCTGAACCACTATAAAAATATCGTATGTCATTTACTTTCTTGCATTCTGTTTATCTTCAGTAATTATCCTATCGTGACTATGAAACACAAAACATTAAATTAAACTTAAAAAATTGGAGACAATTCATGTGTAGGAGAAAACGAAATGACCGTTTGCATAATAAGATAGAAGGAATGGGAAGATGACGTTCCTAACTCTAACCCTCATGAATCGAGAGAGAGAGTAAAAAGGACAGGAAGACGACGTCCCTTGAGGCGTGAAGGTGCACCCCGATAAGAGACCGCCTCAATAATACTCTAACCTGGTTAAGAGACGGGAGAGTATAAAGGTGCTAGAAGGATAAGCATCATCGACAAAATAAATTTAGCTAGATTGATTGGGGGCATATATGTACACATGTTCCCTTAATGATGACTTTATTGTATAACTGTGATATGACATGTTGTTTATCTGTATTTTACTTAAATTATAGATTTACAAATATTTGACATTGCAGGGAACAAACTACTTTATTCACAAACATGTGAGTTTATACAGAAAAACTAAGCAAAATATGCGAGGGTCGCGCTCGCTACAACAATAACGGACCAGTGGAATATCGAAACAAAAGACAAAAGGCATTTTCACTTGGACTTCGGGGTAGATTTTGTCTTCTTGGCAGTCTTAAATTTTTCCTTCTCTTCTTTCTCAGCTTCAGTGAAAACACGCTTTGGTTTCTTCTTCCCCGGGACTGTGACACTGGGATCAATGGAATTTTTTTTAGCAAGTTCCTCAGTGATCGATCTAGTTGAAAGTTTAACAACTAACCTTGACCCAGGCGGTAATGTCGCAAGAGGCTTAAGATTTTTAGGATCTATCTCCTCAACTTTCAACTGCATCTAGGCCTTCGTCTTGGCCAAAGTCAGATCATCGACATTCCCTCATCCCCAGTTATAGTAACATCGGGGTCTTCATCAGGCCCGTCATTATCCCCGTCATCATTCAAAGCAGCTATTATTTCGTCATCATGTGGAGTTTTGGTGTTAGGTGGTACGGGAGCCTTGTCGACAACCTCCTTTCTCTCGCCCTTCTCACCTTTTCTAGGTTATGTAGCAGCGACTTCATCCTGATCCCCCCCGGGTCTCTTCAGTAGATTTTTTACCCGGAGATGTCTTTTGCAAATCGTCGGTCCTCTCGACTGGCTCGGTACCTACAGAGTGAGAAGCAATAGTTATTAACTCAGGAGAAACCATGGGGCCTTCAATTGTCTATCTGATAATATGATCGAAGGTTGAAATAGCTTTGATGAATTGAGGCGAAAAGGTAGAAATACCTTCGGCAGACTTTTTGACTTGAATGGCAGTAACTTCGGAGGTAGACTTGATTATAGGAGACAAAAGAGAAGCCTCAGGAATTCCTAGCCTTTCCGGGTTATATCCCTCTACTCCAATGACCTCAGCTGTAGCATAAGAGGAGCCGGCTTCGATGGTATTTTTTCCTTTGGCCTGACGCTTCTCTTCCTCCATGGCAGCAACAATATGTCTACGCCCTTCGGCCAAGCGCATTGGTTCCTCATGTCTAAGGAATGTCTCCATAAGCTTATTTTCGTCAATTGAATTCACTTCGAGTTCTGATTTCTCCCATTCGACCAGATGGTCGCATGCATACACAAGGGGAGTGGGATTGTCCTTAAGCCAAGCAAGGTCTCGATGACGGATCACTTGAGCAAAGAATCCGACCATGGTTTCACCACTCTCATCACTCTCCCTTTGAGCATCTTTGAGTTGTTTGTTAACTTCCTCAAATTGCTACAAAGCTGTATTTACAATTCCTTCAGCAAAAGCCGCCCTCGTTTCAGCTTCCAATAACATAGCCTCAAGCTCTGTGTTCATTTTGGCTAAATCTACTTTATCTTGAGCGAGACGAGTATTCTCAGATCTGGCATCCTCAACCTACTTTTTTAAATCTATCCACTCATGACTATGGGATTCAAGCTCGGAATGATATCGCTTTTGTAATTCCTCGAGCTGCTTCTTATAATTATCTGCGTCGCATTGTATAAGAGCAAGCTTAGCTTGGGCATCCTCCAGATCGTTCTTGGAGTTTTCGATGGCCCTCGCATCATACTCAGCAGCGTCGGCCATGGTTTTTACATCTGCCAACAGTTCACTAATGATTTTAGACATAGTCTTTGCATACTTCTTCATTTCTTTATATTGTTCATCCACGAAATCTATAGTAGCCTTGAAATCGTTAGCCCAATCAGGTTTTACCAGTTTGAGTTTCAGAACAAAGTGCATGTGCCCGAAATGGTGTTCGGGAAATTGCTGCCTCAGAATTTCCAGTCTGTCCTGGTTCTCGTCATTGAGAATAACCGTCCTTGTGGTAGTTATGTTAATGGTGCGACGAGATAGCTCCGTGGTGGGTCGTTTCTTTCTGGCATCTTTCCCCAATTCTGGTTGTTTCCCTTTTGGATCAGAAACCCTTTTTGAGGTATCATCTTGAGGAATCGTGCCCTAAGACGGAGTAGGAGGCTTAGCACTGTACTTGTCTTTATCATGATCTGAGGAATAACTCTTGTGTTGGTCCAAACCTTTGTGGTGTGGGGATCGAGAACGGGAAGGTCGATAAGGCATTGGAAGTCGATCCCTCCTGTCGTCACTACCCCTACTCTCATACCGATCGCGCTTATCGTGGGATCTATTGCGGGCATACTCGAACGAACATCTCTGTAACGATCTGGAAAAATGCGATCTTGGTTATCCGATATACAACACATATCGAACATCCAAGGATCGAAAATAACTGAATAGTTAACGAAAGAAATTAGAGGGTGAGGAAAGATAGATAGAAACTTAGAATAGAAGAAGAAGAACACAATATCAGAGTAATATGAATCTCACAGCGGAACGAATAACATATAATAGATAACATATCTTTGAAATAAAATCAGTATATGTATACAATAACATTATCAGAGTACAACACTTACAACACAGCAGAAATAAACTATAGCTATATGATCCTGAAGCCTCCTGCTCCAGCACTTCAAGTATCTGTAAAGCCCGACTACTTGACTGTATGCACAAAATTGGGCACCCAAGAGTTTAGGGAAAACAAAACAAAATAAACTCCGGGTCAGTCATGGGACTGGTATGAGTAAAACGGTTTTAAAATAGTTCGAACAAGTAAACGATATCTCATAAGACCACGCCATATAACGGAACGGGTTTTTCCCTTATGAGAATCCAAATATCTTTATATCAAAAACCTTTTGATATTATAATAATGTCTATCAACACAATATAATAATCACCTAGCAGAAACGCTTCTATATCACGTTCTACATATATAGTATAAAATCAAAACCGCAAGCACATATTAGGTAATGGATTTCCAACCATGACAAGGTATGGAACCACCTTTCGCTAGTGAACCTCTAGAGAGCAATACACTGGGTTCAACAAGAACATCTTGCAACCCAGCCACACATGACCGACCACTCATTTCGCTTGAGTGTATCGAATGTATATCACCAACGGTTGGGATCAGCAACCGTTTCCCGAATGGGACAGCATCAACAATAGATTTTTAGAAGTAAATGAAACTCTAGATCAGGTGATTATACACCCTACTTCGGAGCGACCGACTTAGCCATGCTGCCTGCCCGATTTTTGTCATTTCCCGGTTGATGAGGCTTGAGGTTACGCCTTATCATCACATCAGATTCACTTCGAATGCCACATTGTCAGATCCATCGAAAATCACTAATTGACATCTACAACAGTACATTACATGTTAGCTAAAGAAGTTTCCTTCTCCGCTTCCACTCTTGGTACGGTTGAAGAAATCAATGTACGTGACCTTTCTGGAAATACTCTATCAGACATTCATCCATACAAGTCATCCAGGAACAGGATGAACCAAAGGCACTATTCAGTACATCCATCTTAGGCACTGTTATCTAAGACTTATACAATAGCCCTTGCACTTTACTCCTTCTTTAATTATCTTTGGCATATATGATTCGCAATGCTTATGCCAATACAGAGTGGTTCTTTGGATAATAATCCAACCAGTCTCTCCATATTAACAACGTTAAAATGGTCAAAACTTTGATAGTCGGTGAGTTAACTATCAAATGTAAACACATGTGCAAACAACGATATTATTTCCAGATGGAAATTTTATCAATCAATCATTAATCATATATATATATATATATATATATTTCCTTATTTTCTATGTTTAGAAAATATACGTTATTAACACTGGAAAACTTTTCCATAGTTTATTCACGTATCACTATTCTTCCACAACTATCAGTCCCTGACTGTAAACTAGTAGGAGAACAAATTCTCTAAGTATAAACCCCGAAGGCCGAAACCAACATTAGATCGATACTCAGAAAACTATTCAACTTAACTAATCTCTAGTCAGTTTCTAATATTGTTTAACTTTATTTGATTTACTCTATTTCGAATAACTAATATTCGATAAACTCTATTTCGATTAATTCTAATTTCGATATAACTCCATTATGTTTCTAACACTTAAGTCTTATTTAAAATTCCCTTTTATAACTCTATTTATTTCGTAAATAAATAATTCCTTTTATAACCTTTATTTGTAAAAAAAAATTTACAAATATTTCTCTTCCTATATTTGTCTATTTATTCTCTAAATAAATAATCCACTTATACTTCTATTTATTCTATTTGCAAATATTTCCTTTATAATCTAGTTGCAAATGGTTTGCAAATAATTCCTTTAGGATTTTATTTCTAAGTATATCTTATTTATAAATAAATTTCTATTTATAAATATTCCATTTTATAAATAATTCCTTTTATAAAATCTTCTTTGATTTTAAAAATATTATCTCTTTTATAAAATCCTTTGATTTTATAAATAATCTTTTTTCAATATTCATTTTGAAAATTCCCTTTTTTCACATTCCGGTTTGTTATGGTATTTAACATATCAAATCACGTTGGCCAATATTGTTCAAACACACACAATCAACAACAGGTTATAATTCACATCATATATCAAAATATATGAAAAACAATAAAATAACTGTTGAGGAATCTAGTCGGATTCCTCCAACCTGTTTCCCTGCATCCACAGATGTTATACAATAAAATCAACATTCCTTTCAGTTCCGTATGATATATTCTGATAAACAGAATCAATACAGAAATTCAACTAACTGACTAGCAGTTCAATCAAACAGTCAACACACAGTCAATCAACCAATATTTAACAGTTCTAAAAATACAACATGAAATTATAAACTGTTCAGAGTTAGTGAGATTTACTCATTTTGGCAGTTCATCGTTAAAGAACGATAAACTGTTTGTTTGATTTGAATCAAACAATTTATTTCGCCATAAATTCTAACGAGCACCGATCCACTTCCAAACAGTTTCATTGGGTAATGTCCGTCCATACGATCCCAGCGGATCTTGTTGCGCTGAGTTCTGATATCGTATGCTCATGTTATAACAATTATAAGTTAATACCATTTTAAACCAAAATAAAACTTGATTTATTTTTAAAAGAAATGGGCGTTAACCTTCATTTCTTACCGGCCCATTTCCACCCACAGCCCATACCCGCTCCCTGTACTCTTCTTCCCCAAATTACACGCTCCAGGCATTTTACCGAACCTCCAAACCCATGCCTCTCCCTTCCGTTGCTCCTCTCCTCCTTCCATTTATTCACCAATTCAAATACTGAGATTACCACTACGCTCCTCTTCTCGAATACTACGTCCTCATCACCAAAACACAGGAGTCGAACTCATTAAACTGCTCGCATCGAGCAGATGTTTACCTACTGCACTGAAGTCAGTCCGTCACTTTTCATCTTCAGATCCCACAAGAATTAGCAGCGAAGTGCTATTCGATCTCATGGACACTGTGGCAACCTCCATTCTTCGATTCGAGGCTTCTAATTTGCCAAAACCCTAAACCCTAACACTACTGCTATAAAACGCGAGCCCAAAAATGCTGAATGCAACCCATGAAACCTACCTCAGCTTGAAGCCTCGTTCAATATGATCTCACATATATTGGTTTTCCAATTTATAGTAATTTGTAAGATTTTATATGAATTTACAAACTCACGATGTGTTTGCTGTAAGAGGAACGATGGCGGCTTGCCCTTCGTTGGATCGTGGAATGAAATAAGGGTTTAAGGAATTTGAGGGTAGCATATTTATAGGGAATCCCTTTTGATTTTCTTTGATCCGATTCTTGTGGTTAAGAATTCATTTCGTGGTAGCTGTGAAGAAAGAGACGTGGGATTCATTTTGCCCAAAGGGAATAAGGATTTTAAATATTTTAAAAGGGAAGTTATTTTGTTAAATTAGTTTTTAGGGTACCCTGTTTCATAAAATTCCTTTCACACACAGACTGAAATAAAGATACTGTTTTATTCAGTAAGGTGCCCCGATCTCAGAAATATAATAATATCGGTAGTTCAACTCATTTTGTGAAACCCCAAAATCGCTGATACAGGGTGCAAAACACTCCAAATAAAAAGTTGCTTATTTACTTAATTAAAAATTACAATAAAATTCTAAAAGTTAAATTATCACTACATCTCAAAAGAACCTTATCTAAATTCAAACCCGATATCTAGTTATATCGAATAAACAGTTACGGTCGATAAACGATTCTAAAGCGACTATTTTAAAATTTGATTTGGACATAAATCAAAATCTACACAACGAAATCCCGATTTTTCTCTTCCACTAGAAAGATATACTTCACCAGCTCCTAACGTTTCTTGTTTCACAGAAATCCGACTTAAAACGACTTCTATATATTCAATTGAAGTTCAAATCGCCAAATAACGAACTGCAGCGCCATTTCGAGCTCGATTATAATTATATTATAATTATACGTTCAAACTGTCGTTCAAATAATATATTTGTTATTCTAATCAAATTCTAAACTGAATTAAATATCACAGATGATCCAATTCACACCATATCGCCAATTCTGCCAATTCTGATTATTTCTGAATTAAATATATTATTTAATTTATTATTTTAATTAAATATTCACCATTATTTAATTAAATGACCATTAAATTCTCTGAATCACCATTTAAATATTTAAATAAATTAATTATTATACTACTGAAAGTGCGGGTCATTACATTCTTCCCCACCTAAAATAATTTCGTCCTTGAAATTGCTAAGGTAGAAAACAAACCCTATTATTGGTTAGAACTTATTTGTTCACTTTTTAACTACAGTTTTCAACTGGACCAATTTAAATCCGATTAAATTATTAATTAACTCTTATCAACGAAAATTTTCAAAAATCCTGAAAATTTTCTAACACCATAACTTTTCGAAAAATTTCGCCAGAACCTCCTTTGTACTGGTCAATCGGTCAACCTCCAACTCGCCTCTCTGGGCCATCTCCAACCCAAAAGAAAATCAAACAGCCAAACAGATTTCCAATTCGGCTCATAAATCTCATGCTTATATCGAATATGAACTTGTACCTTTTTGTCGGGCATATCAACTCTATCACTTTCACCTGCTGTCAATTCAGCGGATACAAGGGTCATCCCATTCAAATTCCAATCTGCTTTTATCCACAACACAACCATTCGTTTATATCCAAGCCAAATATCATTTCAACTCGAGTTTCTTCTCGATTCCCAACTCTTAACTTGATTGTCACATTACACTTCAAATTTGAATCTCACAATCTAATTTGTCTTGATATCATTCTAATTCAATCTCAGTTACCACTTTACTGGCTTTACTTTAATTCAAATTTGCTTTCACAAATTTCTGTTAAATTTGTTTTTAATTCAAACAGTCTTTCCCTGGGAGTTTTTTAAACAGTTTACTCTTTTCAAAATCAAATTTTCCTTTTTGAAATTCAACACAACTTGTCTTTCCCAAAATAAATTCAAAACAGTATCTTTGGTAGTAATTCGTCACTTACAACTCGGAAATGAATACTGATGATGCAGCTGTCATCATCAAAATCTATTTTCCAGCGATCGAAGTGAGTTCAATACTATAAAACCATTTCTAAACATTTCCACTTTGAAATTCATTTCAAAATATAATTCACACTGCTTGTAAAACAATTTAAAATCTCCTAGGATCTTAAATTTTCCTTATTTTTAATCCAAATCCATTTACAAACACATATCCAATTTTCCAGAATTTTAATTCAATTTCTGGTTTAAATTTCAGATTTAACTCATCTGATTTCACGTATTTCACTTATATGAATTCTGATTGGTTATTTACATAACCATTTAATTTATAATCTTACTTGATTATAATAACAAACAATATATCAACTATATTAAAATTTTGATACATATATCTTCTCTATATCAAGATATACCTTGGGTAAACTTATTTTAATTTACCCTCTTTCAAAACATATCGTGTCGACCCATCGTATTCGAGTGTTTATGAACTCCTACCAATAAAGTGGATCAAACTGATTGACCAGAACCCATAAACAACTCAACCAATGAATCTCCACAATATAAAACAATTTTTATATTAAAAAAAATACGTTCACTCGTATCTATACACTCAACTCAATCTAGGGTATTACTAACCCTATCTCTTCCGAGTCACGCCATAGAGCCAAGGTAATTCTTAACTTAAGCTCTGATACCAACTGTAACGACCCGGAAAAATGCGATCTTGGTTATCCGATATACAACACATATCGAACATCCAAGGATTGAAAATAACTGAATAGTTAACGAAAGAAATTAGAGGGTGAGGAAAGATAGATAGAAACTTAGAATAGAAGAAGAAGAACACAATATCAGAGTAACACGAATCTCACAGCGGAATGAAAAACATATAATAGATAACATATCTTTGAAATAAAATCAGTATAAGTATACAATAATATTATCAGAGTACAACATTTACAACACAGCAGAAATAAACTATAGCTATATGATCCAGAAGCCTCTTGCTCCAGCTCTTCAAGTATCTGTAAATCTCGACTACTTGACTGCCCGTACAAAATTGGGCACCCAAGATGTGACGGCAAGGAATTTCGCTCGGTCCGAACCAGTCGCTAAACCGATCCAGGCCGTTCGAAACGCCCTATCGTTTGAGAACACGACAAAATAGAACGCATACAAAAGAACATTTCACTGTACATTACAACAATGCATCAGATTACAAGAATATACAGAGTATAAATGAATATTACACAGTGATATCAGAGATTTAAATTACATTTAAATACATAGCAGCGGAAAATAATACAATACACAACTAGAATGAGATATACGGATACAAAGCTTTCCGGATATCGTTCCAGCTGTAAACCAGGATCCTGCGAATATAAATCTGCAAAACCAAAACTACTAGCTGCCCGTGTCAAAATAGGGGCACCCAGAGTTTAGGTCAAAACAATAAACTCCAGGTCAGTCATGTGACTGGTGTGAGAACTAAAACAGTTAATCTTTATTTTTAAAGTTGGGTAAATCAAGGGACCACGCCGTATAACACGGAACGGGTTTCCTCCCAAGAATACCAGTGCATAAAACAACAGCGCAATGCTAAATAAAGAAATATGAAGCTGTTATAAGACCCAGGTCCTATCACACAATGCAACGCAAGCCGGGGGATAGGGTTTTTCCTTATAACAGCCAAAGAATGCTTGATACGTTTAAAACAAATCATTTGATACTATTATAAGTGCATAGTGTATAAAACAACTTCAAATCATAAGTATCAATCATAGGTGACATGAGCGTCCCATGCCACTATGTCGCCATATATAGGTTTACAAATAAAATCGCAAAGTTACGTATTTGGAAATTGGATTTCCATCTATGAACCGAGGCAAAAGATAGTCCTCAACCGATTCGAGACTGTCTAGCCCGAGTCTCAGGTCAGAGCTCGAGTGACCTTGGAGCGACAGGGCCGGTCCACCGATGTGGATTAAACTTAAACCCTGAACATGCGTTTCTCCGCCCTTTGGGGCGTAAGTGAGCCAACTAAATGACTCCATCGGTTCGAGAACGACCGATCAATCCGAGGCGCCTCGCAACAGCAACAACCACATAAGTCAAACTCGTCAGGGCGTGTAAAACCACTGACACCACTTTTTAGCTAGAAGGAAACGCATGCCCTCCCTGAGGTCCGTCTCCCGTTTTTGGTTCATACCGGGTGTGAAACTCGCGAAGTAAACGTTACACAAAGCTATGCCACAAAGGCCGTGCTTTGATCATCACCACAAGACTTTGCTTTTCAACAGAAGCCTCGATCAATTGCTACTTAGGCATGCCACACAGGCAATTCACTCCATGCGTTTGATATCCATCAATATATAACCCCTGAGCTCGTACGTCTCAGAGAAGGGCGTTAAGCAAGAGAATAAATTCCCCGCCGCCAAACAGATATGTATTTAATAGAAATCAAACACACAGACTAAAATCCAATGTCAGACACACAGTCCATTTACAAGTCCGTTCTGGGGCTGAACGAAACCGGAGGCACCTAGTACCCCGCATATCCATCGATCTCCAAGTACGTCTGGACGATCACCAACTGTTTCCATCTTCTTGGGTGTACAGCCCAATCAAGATCATCAGTAATTATCCAAACGACATGAAGACTTCCGGTCTTCGACCACCGTCTTCATCTTCGACTTATCGTCGTATCAGTTATTCAGAATGGGATAAACCCGGTCTTTCCGAATAACTCGCGTATATTTTAAATAGTGAAAATTAGGGTCACATCCTTAAAACTAATCTTAATTAGGCTCACATCCTCCCCTTATTAAACGTATAAATTTCATCCCTATTTTTGAATTGTGCCTCTCTTATTTCCAAAACTGCCCTTCCTCCTTAATTAACGCCTTATTACTCTAATACGTAACACGTATTAGGATTCACGTATTACAGGTCCCATTTATTCCAGAAAATTAATTTTTACGATCCATGGCGGCGGCGGCTTCATAGGTATTTTTTTTTCTTTGGATCCTTTCGTTTTCATTTTTCACATATTGAATTAGTTTTTAGGGTGCGTTTTTTTCTTCCTAATGGCGACTGCTTCTTTTTTTTTTAGGAATTTTGATCGATCAACTATTATTGCGAAGACCGGGCTTGCTGGCCAGGGAGAAGGCGGAGAGGAGGTCGGCGGTGGGGCCTAGGGTGGTGGAGGCGGTGGGTTTTCCGATAGGGCTTGGGTTGATTCGGCCGTGGGTGGCTTGGATTCGAAGGGGAGAGGCAGGAGAGAAGCGGAGGAGCGAGATCGGAGGGAGGAGGTGTCAACTGCGGCGGCGTGAGCCATGGAGGGAGGACGGAGGAGGTTTTCTGGAAATTTTTTTACTACAGTTTGTGCAAATATTCTTAAAAATTTCATATATCTATGCATATATTTATATTAATTGCGTATATGAATGCATATAGTTATAATTAACTGAATTTCTTTTTGTACTTTTGTTTGATTAATGCATTTTAACCTGTTTTTTTTCCAGTGGTCATGCAAATATTGGTCTATTGGTGATGCATACGATTGACTGGAGGATTTGAGGAGGTGGATAAGTCGTTCATAATGGAATTAACGCAATCTTTGTATAAAATTTATGATTTTTTTTAATCATACAGTCGTATGTATTATTTTTTTCATTTTTTTTGATCTTTTGTTATTAATACGTGTAGAAGAATATGCATATATTGTTAATATGAGCATATATGTATGCAACTATTGTTATAACTCGTGTATATATGTTTGGATATATCTAGAAAAGGTGTGTATATGTATGCATATATTCTAGATATATGCATACAAATAACAATATTTTTTAAATATTTGTTTTTAGCATTTATGTTAAAAAGTTTCATAGAAATATGCATCTATTCTTAATATATGCGTATCTGTATGCAACTTTTTATCAAACATGCAGAAAAACAGAATATAGAATATATGTGTATTTGTATGCATATATCTAGATAACTTGCATATAAATATGCAGATATTATTGTTATGTTGCTGAATTCTACATCTATATGTTTGCATTTTTTTTTCTAATGTGGTTTGTTCAAATTTTTAATTTCTGTGATGTTTACATCGATATGTTTGCAGTAATTTATTTGATGATTACATTAACTAGCTTATATGTTCACAATTATACGTTTGTAGTTATTTTTTTCACATATTCTGTAAAATTTTGGTAGTTTTTTCACACAGCTAGTATTTTAAACATCAAAAAACAGCATCAGCTATTTGATTAATACTGCAAATATTTGCTGTTATGTACGCCGTTATTAGTAAATGTTGCATAAATGTATGTAACTATTCAAAATAATCACACATCAAACACTTACATCATTTGCATACATGTATGCAACTAATAATAATAATTTCATACAGGTATGAAAGTGTCCTGAATATTTTAGCAATTCAAGTATGTGGGACATTTCGGGTTGCCAAAAAAATAAAATTGCGGAACATTTCACAATATTTGCAAATAAGTATGCAATTATTACGAATAACTGTACACAAGTATGCAAAATTTCGTAATATCACTTAAAATCATAAGAAATTATTTCAGTACATAAAATTCCCCAGAAATTCAGTCTACAAACTACATAAATATATTTGCATAGTTCGAAAACAGAATATCAGTCTACATTTATACAACAAATAAAGACAACATTTTTTCATAATTTTGATCACTAAGACGTTTGCATCTAACAGCAGGTACTTCTTTGTACGTTGACCTTCAATATTCTAACTATAACGTCTGCAACTGAGAATTTTGTGTGCACGCACCGGTCGTTGAGCATTAACAGCATCACCATTGTATATTTCATCGCCTTTATCGATTTCTTTGTACTCAAAATCTGCATACAATATAACATATACAACTTTTCTAAATATCTGCATATAAGTATGCTAATATTTAGGAATTCTGCAAACAAGAATTTTAGTAAATATTCTTAAATTTCCAAATAAATGCATATAAATGTGTAATAATTTTGAATAGATGCACACAAGTGTGAAAGTATTATAAATAGATGCACACTAATTTGGAAGTATTTCTGAATTCATGCACACTATTGAGCAAATACTATTAATACTTGCACAAAATTGTGCAAGTATTCGCAATACATGTACAATACTGTGAAAGTATTTCTGAACAAATGCCCACAAGTTTGCAATTATTATTAAAAATGTTATATTTCTAAAAAAACAATTACTAAATAACTCAACAATTATTACGAACATCATACACTCAATTGCTATGTTTGTTTTATTTTAATTACAATATCATAGAAGAAGATATCATATACAGTCGAATATGAAAAAAACATTCGGATTCATACCTTTTTTTCGCCATTTCCTATAACTTGATGTCGACGAGAACAAAATTGGAGCAAAAAAGGATGTTTTTCCAAAAACTGATGAATGACGGCTTAAGATTCGGATATTCGATCTACTGATTTACGGTTTCCACGAATCGTTTGGTGCAAAACAGGTCGATTTTGCAAAAACTGATGAACGTCGGGATTAAAGGAGCGATTTCACTGATTTGGGAGAGATTAAAGGAGCCATCTTGCAAAACATGTCGATCTACTGATTTGGGAGAGATTAAAGGAGCGATTTGACTGCTTCGTTGAATGAGATATTTTTTGGAGATTAAGTGCGTTCGTATGGGTACTTCTGTAATTTTTTTAGCGGAAGTTCAAAATTAGGGATGTATTTCACATTCTTTTTATCACCGGGTTTTTTTTCTATTTTGAAAGTTAATAGGGACCTGTAAAAAACGCACCCTTTTAAATAAGTGTTACACAAACACAACATACGCCTCATTCCAATTCATTAGTCACTAACCGTAAATTAATCAAGAGAATAATTCCCCAAATATTAACCCCGAAGGCCGAAACCAACATCAGATCAATATCCAGAAAACCATTCTGCTTGGCTAACCGACAATTAGTTTCTAAATTTCACATTCATAGGGAAAGGTTCCCATTAATTTTATCCAAGATAAATTCCTTGAATTTATTCTTTATTCTAGTTCTGAATCTCAATTCAAACTAGTCGGGATTAGCGAACCTTACCGAAGTAATCATTTATTTTAATTTCCCCATCCCAACCTATTCATCCCATGAAGTAAAACTGGTAATACTTCATATCTAACACCACAGTGTTATCGGTAAATTCAATTACCATTTCACGTTCAAATCTAATTAAAGATTTAACTATCGCCTGGAGCAAAACTGGTGATACTCCATTTTCGATCATTTCAATCTAATTAAAGATTCATTAAAACTCTACTTAGTTTTAATCTTCGACTGGGTTAAAGAATCAGTGTCATTTAAAACACGGTTCACGATAAACCCAAAATCACATTCCATTAATTATCGGGTTAAAGAACAAGTGTTATTTAAAACACTGTTCACGATAAACCCAAAAATCATTCCATTAATTATCGGGTTAAAGAACAAGTGTTATTTAAAACACTGTTCACGATAAACCCAAAAATCAATACCAATTTAATTCCAATTAAATATCATTTAATTAGTACACTTCATTAAATCTAAATAAAAAGATTTAATCTTTTCTCAACTGGGTTCAAGAACAGTGTTAGTGAAGACACCATTCACGACAAACCCAAATCACATTTGATATTCAATATAAGGCTCTGAATAGAAAATATATCGGCTTATATTCAATATCAAATTCTACGATTAACAAATGTCGTGCTGGAAATAATGATATAGATATATATCTTTCAAATTTCCATAACAACATCTGCATAATCACGAACTCCAACATCGAAATATTCCGAAAAACAATTTCGATTCAAATCCACTCCAATGCAATCATTGGAAACTCTGTTTATTTTTAAAACCCTTTTCAAATTCAATTTATTTATTTAAAAATAAATAGAATTATAGTTCTAGTTCAAAATTAGTTCATTTCGATAAAAATCTATTTTTATCTTTTCAAATATGGAGTTTTTCATCCCAATTCTTTCTAAATCATTTCTTATGATTTTTACACAAATTATTACTATTTTTAATAATTTTATCAAGGCCCGTACAGTCGATTTCCATCAATGGCCATCGAACTGCACTTACAACGACCTTTTTCAAATTTGATTTGGACATAATTCCAAATCCAACCGTTAGATTTCTAATTTCTAATATTCGTTAGAAAGCTCTTTTCGATACGAACCCAACGGTTCCGGTTTTAGGAGAATCCGACGGTCGGATCTCTCGTAATGTCCGTTTGAAATAAATGGTTGAAATTCACGAACTGCCGCGGCGCGGCGCGTTCTATTCAGGCCATTATATTATATATATAATATATATAATATATTTCGTCGATTTCTATTTAAAACGAATTATATAAATAGTTTTAAATTCGTTTCAAAAGCAATTTCAACTTCCTTTTCAATTCAAATCAAAATTGAATTCTTCTTTATAAATTCGTTTTAAAATTCATTTCTATTCCATCCAAATTTCAATTCAATTTGAATTCATTTCAATTCGTTTTCAATTCAATTTGAATTCGTTTTCAATTCAATTCATTTCGAAATCGTTTTCAATTCAATTCATTTCGAAATCGTTTTCAATTCAATTCATTTCGAAATCGTTTTCAATTCAATTCATTTCGAAATCGTTTTCAATTCAATTCATTTCGAAATCGTTTTCAATTCAATTCATTTCGAAATCGTTTAAAATCGATATAAATATCGTTCACGTCAAAATGGCGTCAATCTAATCAACACGGCTTCATAAATTTCTATTTTCAAATATTCTATTTCAAATATTTCCTTTTCAAAATAGTTGTTATTATCAAAATATTTCGTTCAACACATGACCAATCTCAATGGATGAGTACTGTCAACACATGAACCTTTATTTTATATTGATAAAGATGTAAATTTTATTACTAAAATATTTCGTTCAACACATGACCAATCTCAATGGATGAGTACTGTCAACACATGAACCTTTATTTTATATTGATAAAGATGTAAATTTTATTACTAAAATATTTCGTTCAACACATGACCAATCTCAATGGATGAGTACTGTCAACACATGAACCTTTATTTTATATTATTCTTAATTTTCTAAATTGGAATGAGGCACAATCAATCACCATATAATGTTAATTATATGGATTTTCATACATTACACACATATAATAGCATTGAAAATAATCAACCATCAACCAAAGTGCACTACACTGTATAAGCATCAAATATAGATATCTAACGCTTATAACAGCCTGTCAATCTATCGATCGACATATTTAATCAATCAGGATGAGTGAACTTCATATTTCATCCCAACACCCGTGTGGGGTTTCAAACAATCAAACACAGATTTTATTTGTGCAGTTGGGCGATGTGTAAAATTTATCGTCCCAATCAATGTCAGTCAAATCAGTGTACATAAACAAACCGTCCGGTTTGTAAATGAATATTTATTTATTCACATTCACGTTAAAAATTATATTTTTAACGATCAAACTATTTTATTCAACCTATGAATATTCTATTCGGTTCATTTATTAAATAAAATGTTATCTTTATTTTTCTAACTTATTTTTTTAGAAAATTTCGGCGGCATAACGGCACGATACTAGAAACGGGACGAGGCCTAGCCTTATCCCCGGTCTAGTGAAGGCCCCACGCCATTCACACATCAATCAAATTCACCAAACAACCAAATTCTAATTAAATCATCAAACTAATTTATGCAACCAAACAAACAAGTCCATGGTCTGTGGACGATTGTGTCGGGTGCTACTAAGCACCGTCTGCATCCTAGTATATATATATTACTAGAAAAAGAAATTGAAAGGTGAGAAATTCTCACCTTGAGATCCACTCCGCCAGTCTTTCATTTCTGAATTTCAGTTCTGTTGGAGTTTGAATTTTCCTGAAATTCTGGTTTGATCGATTTTGGTTCTGGTTGGTTCTGAAATGTAGAGTTCTTCGACACGAGTCCAACGCAAGTTGTTTTACTGAATTCCGATCTCGTATGAACAAGTTATGTTATTATTTATATTGTGATAATTAAACGAAGAAGTAATTAATTAATTAATATAATTATCTCACCCCTTAATCACGTTTAACAGTATACGTTACTGTTTCTCTTTCTTCCCCGTTGAAATCCCTGTTACTCTTCGAACACCGTAACCCATTAACGCACGGTTAGGGTTTAAAATTTCCATGCCATCTTCAAGCCGGATCGAGATCAAAGTTGCCTACATCGAAGAGCTTCCCATCGCCTACCCACGCCTGGAACGTGGTGCCACTCGGTGGCCTGGGCCTCGCCAGAAAGTGGCTCGAACGGAAGCCCTTCTCGACCAAAATCCGATCACAATAGTTTATAACTTTCGATCAAACCCCTATCATTTGAAAGACCATGATTTTCTCTTGGATTTTTGTTTTCGATTCACATATTAATTCGATGTTAAATGGACGGATTTAAGGGATTAAAAGGGGACGATTTGGTGCGTTGATTAGGAGCTGGCGGCGGTAACAGAATGGTGTTAGGGTTCTTAGGGTTTGGGCCTTTTTATAGAAATTATTTTATTAATTTATTATTTTAAATTCCAATAATACCAGTTTTTACATACGAACTCGAAATCAAACCAAACGACTGTCGCCCCTAGCTAAATACCCCCGTTTTGAACACAATGGGATATGTTTCGTAGGCCAATTCGATTGTTACAATCAGTTATTTTTCAAATTAAAGTATAAAACATTCAAATTCTGTTTTGAACGCACATTTTAATTTACTGGGGTCACATACTAACTAGAAAAATCCCAGAAAAATATTTTCTAGCTTTGTATTGACGATACGGTCCTAACAAAACTAATTTCATCGAATTCTGAGACCATTTGAAAAATGGTCATTTTCCAGTCGATTAAATTCAACTGAAATTGGTCAAACGCGTTTTCCTTTGCCACGCTCACATATTGATTCGAAAAATTATGAAATTTGGAATCTAGCAATAATTCGACATCACGGATCCAACAAAAGTGGTTTCGTCGAAATCCGAGGTCGTTTGCAAAATGGCTATTTTTAAGGGCCTGAATTCCATAGCGACTATTCAGAATTTTCAACTGGGCATATCTTTTGATTCCCGCTATGAAATTTTGATTTGCCGGATTCGTTGGAAAGATATCATCAATTAGATCCTAATGTTTTTGGTTTCACTAAAATCCGGATTGTTTTGCACCCGGTACGTTCTATTGAAGTTTGAAATCGAATTATCGAACTACCGCGCCATTTTCAATTCTATTTATAATTATATATAATTATTTATATTCTAACGACGCCGTATAATATATACGTTCGAATTATATTCAAAATAAATTTCTCGTCGATATTATTTAAAATAATTCATTTTAAATAATCAAAATTCGCCAAAATTGCCAAAATAAAAATTTTAAACTGGCCCAGATTTTCGGGTTGTTACAATCTCCCCCACTTAAAACTTTTCGTCCCCGAAAAGGAACAAAGTCGAAAGTGGTTTGATTAATCAACTCTACGTTCGATCTGGCTTTCATTCTCCAACTTTTCAGTTTCTGAGAATTTTCAAATTCTTCAAAAATTTGGCTAACACCCTAAATTTTCGAAAAATTTCACCATAACCTCCCCTGCACCGGGAGCATCGGGGAATTTCAAATAGCTTCCCCGGTCCTTCAGATCTCAAAAAGAAAAAGAAAAAGCCAAGCGGCTAGCCAATAGGCTCATAAAATCATCATCACCCAAACAAAACAGTAAATTATGTAGTAAACATGTACCTATTTGTCGGGCAAACAAATTTTATTCTCTGCTCTAGCCTCCTTGCTATGACCTGTTCAATGAAAGTACAAGTATATGCAAGCAAACGCGACCAATTTTCAATACAATTCAATATTTGATCCAATTAGGCAAAATGGTTAAAAATTAGCAAACAACTAAACAAACAACACAAACATCAATTAATTAGTGAATTAGAGTTTCAAATTCATAATTTTGATACATATACAAAAAATCATGTTTTTGATGCCAATTCACAACAATGTGTTCTAACTATATAAGTTTTGGTTCTCACACCAGTCCAATGGAAATATATAGAAAATCACACCTTCGAAACACGAAACTAATTACTAATGATGACGCGTCAATCATCAGAATCAGGTCCGGGCGACTAGAGTGTGATTCTATATCTATCCAGTATATTAAAATTTCAAATACACGTGGATCAGACGTATACGCCAAATCTTTATATACTGGACTGTCCAACTCAATATATATAGATAATCAAATACGAATAATTGATTTAAATTTTCAAAACAAAAATTTGTTTTCACTTTAAAAATATACTCTTCACACTCGTTCTAGGATACTACTAATCCTATCTCTAATGAGTCATTCCCATTGGATATTACTAATCCAATATCTGATGAATTCTTTCGTATGGTTCTAACGTGTCTTGTTCTCTGAGCTTTGTAAACCAAAGCTCTGATACCAACTGTGACGGCAAGGAATTTCGCTCGGTCCGAACCAGTCGCTAAACCGATCCAGGCCGTTCGAAACGCCCTATCGTTTGAGAACACGACAAAATAGAACGCATACAAAAGAACATTTCACTGTACATTACAACAATGCATCAGATTACAAGAATATACAGAGTATAAATGAATATTACACAGTGATATCAGAGATTTAAATTACATTTAAATACATAGCAGCGGAAAATAATACAATACACAACTAGAATGAGATATACGGATACAAAGCTTTCCGGATATCGTTCCAGCTGTAAACCAGGATCCTGCGAATATAAATCTGCAAAACCAAAACTACTAGCTGCCCGTGTCAAAATAGGGGCACCCAGAGTTTAGGTCAAAACAATAAACTCCAGGTCAGTCATGTGACTGGTGTGAGAACTAAAACAGTTAATCTTTATTTTTAAAGTTGGGTAAATCAAGGGACCACGCCGTATAACATGGAACGGGTTTCCTCCCAAGAATACCAGTGCATAAAACAACAGCGTAATGCTAAATAAAGAAAAATGAAGCTGTTATAAGACCCAGGTCCTATCACACAATGCAACGCAAGCCGGGGGATAGGGTTTTTCCTTATAACAGCCAAAGAATGCTTGATACGTTTAAAACAAATCATTTGATACTATTATAAGTGCATAATGTATAAAACAACTTCAAATCATAAGTATCAATCATAGGCGACATGAGCGTCCCATGCCACTATGTCGCCATATATAGGTTTACAAATAAAATCGCAAAGTTACGTATTTGGAAATTGGATTTCCATCTATGAACCGAGGCAAAAGATAGTCCTCAATCGATTCGAGACTGTCTAGCCCGAGTCTCAGATCAGAGCTCGAGTGACCTTGGAGCGACAGGGCCGATCCACCGATGTGGATTAAACTTAAACCCTGAACATGCGTTTCGCCGCCCTTTGGGGCGTAAGTGAGCCAACTAAATGACTCCATCGGTTCGAGAACGACCGATCAATCCGAGGCGCCTCGCAACAGCAACAACCACATAAGTCAAACTCGTCAGGGCGTGTAAAACCACTGACGCCACTTTTTAGCTAGAAGGAAACGCATGCCCTCCCTGAGGCCCGTCTCCCGTTTTTGGTTCATACCGGGTGTGAAACTCGCGAAGTAAACGTTACACAAAGCTATGCCACAAAGGCCGTGCTTTGATCATCACCACAAGACTTTGCTTTTCAACAGAAGCCTCGATCAATTGCCACTTAGGCATGCCACACAGGCAATTCACTCCATGCGTTTGATATCCATCAATATATAAACCCTGAGCTCGTACGTCTCAGAGAAGGGCGTTAAGCAAGAGAATAAATTCCCCGCCGCCAAACAGATATGTATTTAATAGAAATCAAACACACAGACTAAAATCCAATGTCAGACACACAGTCCATTTACAAGTCCGTTCTGGGGCTGAACGAAACCGGAGGCACCTAGTACCCCGCATATCCATCGATCTCCAAGTACGTCTGGACGATCACCAACTGTTTCCATCTTCTTGGGTGTACAGCCCAATCAAGATCATCAGTAATTATCCAAACGACATGAAGACTTCCGGTCTTCGACCACCGTCTTCATCTTCGACTTATCGTCGTATCAGTTATTCAGAATGGGATAAACCCGGTCTTTCCGAATAACTCGCGTATATTTTAAATAAGTGTTACACAAACACAACATACGCCTCATTCCAATTCATCAGTCACTAACCGTAAATTAATCAAGAGAATAATTCCCCAAATATTAACCCCGAAGGCCGAAACCAACATCAGATCAATATCCAGAAAACCATTCTGCTTGGCTAACCGACAGTTAGTTTCTAAATTTCACATTCATAGGGAAAGGTTCCCATTAATTTTATCCAAGATAAATTCCTTGAATTTATTCTTTATTCTAGTTTTGAATCTCAATTCAAACTAGTCGGGATTAGCGAACCTTACCGAAGTAATCATTTATTTTAATTTCCCCATCCCAACCTATTCACCCCATGAAGTAAAACTGGTAATACTTCATATCTAACACCACAGTGTTATCGGTAAATTCAATTACCATTTCACGTTCAAATCTAATTAAAGATTTAACTATCGCCTGGAGCAAAACTGGTGATACTCCATTTTCGATCATTTCAATCTAATTAAAGATTCATTAAAACTCTACTTAGTTTTAATCTTCGACTGGGTTAAAGAATCAGTGTCATTTAAAACACGGTTCACGATAAACCCAAAATCACATTCCATTAATTATCGGGTTAAAGAACAAGTGTTATTTAAAACACTGTTCACGATAAACCCAAAAATCATTCCATTAATTATCGGGTTAAAGAACAAGTGTTATTTAAAACACTGTTCACGATAAACCCAAAAATCAATACCAATTTAATTCCAATTAAATATCATTTAATTAGTACACTTCATTAAATCTAAATAAAAAGATTTAATCTTTTCTCAACTGGGTTCAAGAACAGTGTTAGTGAAGACACCATTCACGACAAACCCAAATCACATTTGATATTCAATATAAGGCTCTGAATAGAAAATATATCGGCTTATATTCAATATCAAATTCTACGATTAACAAATGTCGTGCTGGAAATAACGATATAGATATATATCTTTCAAATTTCCATAACAACATCTGCATAATCACGAACTCCAACATCGAAATATTCCGAAAAACAATTTCGATTCAAATCCACTCCAATGCAATCATTGGAAACTCTGTTTATTTTTAAAACCCTTTTCAAATTCAATTTATTTATTTAAAAATAAATAGAATTATAGTTCTAGTTCAAAATTAGTTCATTTCGATAAAAATCTATTTTTATCTTTTCAAATATGGAGTTTTTCATCCCAATTCTTTCTAAATCATTTCTTATGATTTTTACACAAATTATTACTATTTTTAATAATTTTATCAAGGCCCGTACAGTCGATTTCCATCAATGGCCATCGAACTGCACTTACAGCGACCTTTTTCAAATTTGATTTGGACATAATTCCAAATCCAACCGTTAGATTTCTAATTTATAATATTCGTTAGAAAGCTCTTTTTGATACGAACCCAACGGTTCCGGTTTTAGGAGAATCCGACGGTCGGATCTCCCGTAATGTCCGTTTGAAATAAATGGTCGAAATTCACGAACTGCCGCGGCGCGGCGCGTTCTATTCAGGCCATTATATTATATATATAATATATTTCGTCGATTTCTATTTAAAATGAATTATATAAATAGTTTTAAATTCGTTTCAAAAGCAATTTCAACTTCCTTTTCAATTCAAATCAAAATTGAATTCTTCTTTATAAATTCGTTTTAAAATTCATTTCTATTCCATCCAAATTTCAATTCAATTTGAATTCATTTCAATTCGTTTTCAATTCAATTTGAATTCGTTTTCAATTCAATTCATTTCGAAATCGTTTTCAATTCAATTCATTTCGAAATCGTTTTCAATTCAATTCATTTCGAAATCGTTTTCAATTCAATTCATTTCGAAATCGTTTTCAATTCAATTCATTTCGAAATCGTTTTCAATTCAATTCATTTCGAAATCGTTTTCAATTCAATTCATTTCGAAATCGTTTTCAATTCAATTCATTTCGAAATCGTTTTCAATTCAATTCATTTCGAAATCGTTTAAAATCGATATAAATATCGTTCACGTCAAAATGGCGTCAATCTAATCAACACGGCTTCATAAATTTTTATTTTCAAATATTCAATTTCAAATATTTCTTTTTCAAAATAGTTGTTATTATCAAAATATTTCGTTCAACACGTGACCAATCTCAATGGATGAGTACTGTCAACACATGAACCTTTATTTTATATTGATAAAGATGTAAATTTTATTACTAAAATATTTCGTTCAACACATGACCAATCTCAATGGATGAGTACTGTCAACACATGAACCTTTATTTTATATTGATAAAGATGTAAATTTTATTACTAAAATATTTCGTTCAACACATGACCAATCTCAATGGATGAGTACTGTCAACACATGAACCTTTATTTTATATTATTCTTAATTTCTAAATTGGAATGAGGCACAATCAATCACCATATAATGTTAATTATATGGATTTTCATACATTACACACATATAATAGCATTGAAAATAATCAACCATCAACCAAAGTGCACTACACTGTATAAGCATCAAATATAGATATCTAACGCTTATAACAGCCTGTCAATCTATCGATCGACATATTTAATCAATCAGGATGAGTGAACTTCATATTTCATCCCAACACCCGTGTGGGGTTTCAAACAATCAAACACAGATTTTATTTATGCAGTTGGGCGATGTGTAAAATTTATCGTCCCAATCAATGTCAGTCAAATCAGTGTACATAAACAAACCGTCCGGTTTGTAAATGAATATTTATTTATTCACATTCACGTTAAAAATTATATTTTTAACGATCAAACTATTTTATTCAACCTATGAATATTCTATTCGGTTCATTTATTAAATAAAATGTTATCTTTATTTTTCTAACTTATTTTTTTAGAAAATTTCGGCGGCATAACGGCACGATACTAGAAACGGGACGAGGCCTAGCCTTATCCCCGGTCTAGTGAAGGCCCCACGCCATTCACACATCAATCAAATTCACCAAACAACCAAATTCTAATTAAATCATCAAACTAATTTATGCAACCAAACAAACAAGTCCATGGTCTGTGGACGATTGTGTCGGGTGCTACTAAGCACCGTCTGCATCCTAGTATATATATTACTAGAAAAAGAAATTGAAAGGTGAGAAATTCTCACCTTGAGATCCACTCCGCCAGTCTTTCATTTCTGAATTTCAGTTCTGTTGGAGTTTGAATTTTCCTGAAATTCTAATTTGATCGATTTTGGTTCTGGTTGGTTCTGAAATGTAGAGTTCTTCGACACGAGTCCAACGCAAGTTGTTTTACTGAATTCCGATCTCGTATGAACAAGTTATGTTATTATTTATATTGTGATAATTAAACGAAGAAGTAATTAATTAATTAATTAATATAATTATCTCACCCCTTAATCACGTTTAACAGTACACGTTACTGTTTCTCTTTCTTCCCCGTTGAAATCCCTGTTACTCTTCGAACACCGTAACCCATTAACGCACGGTTAGGGTTTAAAATTTCCATGCCATCTTCAAGCCGGATCGAGATCAAAGTTGCCTACATCAAAGAGCTTCCCATCGCCTACCCACGCCTGGAACGTGGTGCCACTCGGTGGCCTGGGCCTCGCCAGAAAGTGGCTCGAACGGAAGCCCTTCTCGACCAAAATCCGATCACAATAGTTTATAACTTTCGATCAAACCCCTATCATTTGAAAGACCATGATTTTCTCTTGGATTTTTGTTTTCGATTCACATATTAATTCGATGTTAAATGGACGGATTTAAGGGATTAAAAGGGGACGATTTGGTGCGTTGATTAGGAGCTGGCGGCGGTAACAGAATGGTGTTAGGGTTCTTAGGGTTTGGGCCTTTTTATAGAAATTATTTTATTAATTTATTATTTTAAATTCCAATAATACCAGTTTTTACATACGAACTCGAAATCAAACCAAACGACTGTCGCCCCTAGCTAAATACCCCCGTTTTGAACACAATGGGATATGTTTCGTAGGCCAATTCGATTGTTACAATCAGTTATTTTTCAAATTAAAGTATAAAACATTCAAATTCTGTTTTGAACGCACATTTTAATTTACTGGGGTCACATACTAACTAGAAAAATCCCAGAAAAATATTTTCTAGCTTTGTATTGACGATACGGTCCTAACAAAACTAATTTCATCGAATTCTGAGACCGTTTGAAAAATGGTCATTTTCCAGTCGATTAAATTCAACTGAAATTGGTCAAACGCGTTTTCCTTTGCCACGCTCACATATTGATTCGAAAAATTATGAAATTTGGAATCTAGCAATAATTCGACATCATGGATCCAACAAAAGTGGTTTCGTCGAAATCCGAGGTCGTTTGCAAAATGGCTATTTTTAAGGGCCTGAATTCCATAGCGACTATTCAGAATTTTCAACTGGGCATATCTTTTGATTCCCGCTATGAAATTTTGATTTGCCGGATTCGTTGGAAAGATATCATCAATTAGATCCTAATGTTTTTGGTTTCACTAAAATCCGGATTGTTTTGCACCCGGTACGTTCTATTGAAGTTTGAAATCGAACTACCGCGCCATTTTCAATTCTATTTATAATTATATATAATTATTTATATTCTAACGACGCCGTATAATATATACGTTCGAATTATATTCAAAATAAATTTCTTGTCGATATTATTTAAAATAATTCATTTTAAATAATCAAAATTCGCCAAAATTGCCAAAATAAAAATTTTAAACTGGCCCAGATTTTCGGGTTGTTACACAAGAGTTTAGGGAAAACAAAACAAAATAAACTCCGGTTCAGTCATGGGACTAGTATGAGTAAAACGGTTTTAAAACAGTTCGAACAAGTAAACGATATCTCATAAGACCACGCCATATAACGGAACGGGTTTTTCCCTTATGAGAATCCAAATATCTTTATATCAAAAACCTTTTGATATTATAATAATGTCTATCAACACAATATAATAATCACCTAGCAGAAACGCTTCCATATCACGTTCTACATATATAGTATAAAATCAAAACCGCAAGCACGTATTGGGTAATGGATTTCCAACCATGACAAGGTATGGAACCACCTTTCGCTAGTGTACCACTAGAGAGGAATACACTGGGTTCAACAAGAACATCTTACAACCCGACCACACATGACCGACCACTCATTTCGCTTGAGTGTATCGAATGTATATCACCAACGGTTGGGATCAGCAATCGTTTCACGAATGGGACAACATCAACAATAGATTTTTAGAAGTAAATGAAACTATAGATCAGGTGATTATACACCCTACTTTGGAGCGACCGACTTAGCCATGCTGCCTGCCCGATTTTTGTCATTTCCCAGTTGATGAGGCTTGAGGTTACGCCTTATCATCACATCAGATTCACTTCGAATGCCACATTGTCAGATCCATCGAAAATCACTAATTGACGTCTACAACAGTACATTATGTGTTAGCTAAAGAAGTTTCCTTCTCCGCTTCCACTCTTGGTACGGTTGAAGAAATCAATGTACGTGACCTTTTTGGAAATACTCTGTCAGACATTCATCCATACAAGTCATCCAGGAACAGGATGAACCGAAGGCACTATTCAGTACATCCATCTTAGGCACTGTTATCTAAGACTTATACAATAGCCCTTGCACTTTACTCCGTCTTTAATTATCTTTGGCATATATGATTCGCAATGCTTATGCCAATACAGAGTGGTTCTTTGGATAATAATCCAACCGGTCTCTCCATATTAACAACGTTAAAATGGTCAAAAATTTGATAGTTGGTGAGTTAACTATCAAATGAAAACACGTGTGCAAACAACGATATTATTTCCAGATGGAAATTTTATCAATCAATCATTAATCATATATATATATATTTCCTTATTTTCTATGTTTAGAAAATATACGTTATTAACACTGGAAAACGTTTCCATAGTTTATTCACGTATCATTATTCTTCCACAACTATCAGTCCCTGACTGTAAACTAGTAGGAGAACAAATTCTCTAAGTATAAACCCCGAAGGCCGAAACCAACATCAGATCGATACTCAGAAAACTATTCAACTTAACTAATCTCTAGTCAGTTTCTAATCTTGTTTAACTTTATTTGGTTTACTCTATTTCGAATAACTAATATTCGATAAACTCTATTTCGATTAATTCTAATTTCGATATAACTCCATTATGTTTCTTACACTAAAGTCTTATTTAAAATTCCCTTTTATAACTCTATTTATTTCGTAAATAAATAATTCCTTTTGTAACCTTTATTTGTAAATGTTTTTTTACAAATATTTCTCTTCCTATATTTGTCTATTTATTTTCTAAATAAATAATCCTCTTATACTTCTATTTATTCTATTTGCAAATGATTTGCAAATATTTCCTTTATAATCTAGTTGCAAATGGTTTGCAAATAATTCCTTTAGGGTTTTATTTCTAAGCATTTCCTATTTATAAATAATCCATTTATAAATAAATTTCTATTTAGAAATATTCCATTTTATAAATAATTCCTTTTATAAAATCTTCTTTGATTTTAAAAATATTATCTCTTTTACAAAATCCTTTGATTTTATAAATAATCTATTTTCAATATTGATTTTGAAAATTCCCTTTTTCCACATTCCGGTATGTTATGGTATTTAACATATCAAATCACGTTGGCCAATATCGTTCAAACACACACAATCAACAACAGGTTATAATTCACATCATATATCAAAATGTATGAAAAACAATAAAATAACTGTTGAGGAATCCAGTCGGATTCCTCCAACCGGTTTCCCTGCATCCATAGATGTTATACAATAAAATCAAAATTCCTTTCAGTTTCGTATGATATATACTGATAAACAGAATCAATATAGAAATTCAAATAACTGACAAGCAGTTCAATCAAACAGTCAACACACAGTCAATCAGCCAATATTTAACAGTTCTAAAAATACAACATGAAATTATAAACTGTTCAGAGTTAGTGAGATTTACTCACTTTGGCAGTTCATCGTTAAAGAACGATAAACTGTTTGTTTGATTTGAATCAAACAATCTATTTCGCCATAAATTCTAACGAGCACCGATCCACTTCCAGTCAGTTTCATTGGGTAGTGTCCGTCCATACGATCCCAACGGATCTTGTTGCGCCGAGTTCTGATATCGTATGCTCATGTTATAACAATTATAAGTTAATACCATTTTAAGCCAAATAAAATTTGATTTATTTTTAAAAGAAATGGGCTTTAACCTTCCTTTCTTACCGTCCCATTTCCACCCACAGCCCATACCCGCTCCCTGTACTCTTCTTCCCCAAATTACACGCTCCAGGCATTTTACCAAACCTCCAAACCCATTCCTCTCTCTTCCGTTGCTCCTCACCTCCTTCCATTTATTCACTAATTCAAATACTGAGATTACCACTACGCTCCTCTTCTCGAATACTACGTCCTCATTACCAAAACACAGGAGTCGAACTCATTAAACTGCTCGCGTCGAGCAGGTGTTTACCCACTGCACTGAAGTCGGTCCGTCACTTTTCATCATCGGATCCCACAAGAATTAGCAGTGAAGTGCTATTCGATCTCATGGACACTGTGGCAACCTCCATTCTTCGATTCGAGGCTTCTAATTCGCCAAAACCCCAAACCTAACACTACTGCTGTAAAACACGAGCCCAAGAATGCTGAACGCAACCCATGAAACCTACCTCGGCTTGAAGCCTCGTTCATTATGATCTCACATATATTAGTTTTCCAATTTATAGGAATTTGTATGATTTTATATGAATTTACAAACTCACGATGTGTTTGCTGTAAGAGGAACGATGGCGGCTTGCCCTTCATTGGATCGTGGAATGAAATAAGGATTTAAGGAATTTGAGGGTAGCATATTTATAGGGAATCCCTTTTGATTTTCTTTGATCCGATTCTTGTGGTTAAGAATTCATTTCGTGGTAGCTGTGAAGAAAGAGACGTGGGCTTCTTTTTGTCCAAAGGGAATAAGGATTTTAAATATTTCGAAAGGGAAGTTATTTTGTTAAATCAGTTTTTAGGGTACCCTGTTTCATAAAATTCCTTTCATACACAGACTGAAATAAAGATACCGTTGTATTCAGTAAGGTGCCCCAATCTCAGAAATATAATAATATCGGTAGTTCAACTCATTTTGTGAAACCCCAATCGCTGATACAGGGTGCAAAACACTCCAAATAAAAAGTTGCTTATTTACTTAATTAAAAATTACAATAAAATTCCAAAAATTAAATTATCACTACGTCTCAAAAGAATCTTGTCTAAATTCAAACCCGATATCTAGTTATATCGGATAAACCGTTACGGTCGATAAACGATTCTATAGCGACTATTTTAAAATTTGATTTGGATATAAATCAAAATCTATACAACGAAATCCCAATTTTTCTCTTCCACTAGAAAGATATACTTCACCAGCTCTTAACGTTTCTTGTTTCACAGAAATCCGACTTCAAACGGCTTCTTTATATTCAATTGAAGTTCAAATCGCCAAATAACGAACTACAGCGCCATTTCTAGCTCGATTATAATTATATTATAATTATACGTTCGAACTGTCGTTCAAATAAAATATTCGTTATTCTAATTCAATTCTAAACTGAATTAAATATCACAGATGATCCAGTTCACACCATATCGCCATTTCTGCCAATTCTGATTATTTCAGAATTAAATATATTATTTAATTTATTATTTTAATTAAATATTCACTATTATTTAATTCAGCGACCATTAAATTCTTTGAATCACCATTTAAATATTTAAATTAATTAATTATTACACCTTTGAAAATGCGGGTCATTACAATCTCGCATATGATATCGTTGCCTCCCCAATTGACCTATAAGGGTCAACATTAGTGTAAAGCTCAAGTGCTGTGATGTGCAGTGCTACAGTGCCATGTGCATCCTAAGTGATATCCCCCCCGCACAAGCCAGAGCCCGGATTGATAGTCTCCCCGTCCTCTACAGGAGTAATCTCTTCTTCTGAAGTAAAAGTTAGTGGATTTGTTGGAAAATCCTTTGGAGAATAAAAAGTTTCAGGCAGGGGAAGATCCCGCAGGCCCCGAAATGTTGAATCATCGGCTATGGGAGTGTATCCTAGGGGAATAATTGATGGAAACCCCTTTGGAGAAATTGTCCTCTCAGGAGTGGCCGCATCATCAGGAGTGATATATTTATCCCTGTCAGCGGTAGGTATATTCCCTAGTATGTCATCTCATGTTGTAGAAGATGAAGGAGAAGGGATCTATTGAGGCATCGGAGTATCCTTCGGGCTATCTCCATGCCCAAATGAAGCCTCAATCGGCCCTTCAACAGGAGGTACATACACATAAGGTCCCTTGCTGTGCCCTATGCTACGAGTTATAGCAATAAGACGATGCCTATGAAGATATTAATCCACCAAACACTATTTGATGGTTAAGAATTTTTTATCACCGTTAAGTAGCCGATTCAAGCGATCAAATTGCATTGGATGTTTTTCTTGCGGCGGGTTAGGAGCTACAAGTAAAAAAACGATGTTAGTATGATTCCGAGATTTGGAACTTAAAACATTGATGTCCTTACTCGACTTGAGCCTCCTTCTGGCGCACCTCAGTTGCTGTCTAATGTAAAACCATTCAGGCTTCGGGTCTCCAGCTTTGCTACTAAATGGAACCGTGATAACTTTCCTTTTTGGCGCTGATTCAAAATACACAAAAGACGGAGTCTCATTGATCTGATGCTTGAAATTGTAAAAGAAATGAACATCTTTGAAGGTAAGTTCCTCACCCAGAATTTCTTGGTATGCTATGTACAGGGTATACAAATAAGCGTAAGAGTTAGGATGAAGTTGCATTGGAGCAATCTGCAGTTGTTTCAAAAGGTCTACGACGAATGGTGGAAAGGGAGGAATTGCCCCGACTAGACACATTAATCTGGTAATGGCCATATACCCCTCCGGTGGATTATGAGGACGATCTGTTTTGGATGGCACCTCAGTATCTCTTCGGTGAATCCCGTGTTTTAAACACATCCTGGAAAGTTTGTCATTATCAATCGTCGATTTGATCGAATCTTTAGGCGATTCCAAGATAACCGCATCCCTGAATTCGTCGGAAGCACGGTTATCTCCTACCCCTCCATCTTCTTCCTCACCGAGAGAGACATCGCCTCCAGAAGATGCTTCACTATTATAAACTTCCATCTCGTAGTCTAGGCCTTCACTATTCCATCCTGAATCCGAGGTGGAAGACACATCCTCGACAAGTGGATTTTCAGATGATCTTGCAGCATCTCTCCTTTCCGTTAATTTAGACGAGCGTCTTTCTGCCATGGTTTCTAAGCTATTGAAGAAGAAAGAATGGGAGTTAGAGTAAAATTTCCCACGTCCCCCTGTGCGTGTGTGTAAGCTAAAGTGTACAAGTGTGAATATAATAACATGAAATGGCTAAGTAAAGAAATGCAGTGTGAAGATGGATAATGCAATTGTGCATTTATAAGCAATCCAAATTGTTAAGTCAGAGAGGCTCTATCCTAACTATCCATAGAGGTATAAGTCACATTTAGTATTGATTGAGTTGATTATAGCATAATTGTGTTTCAAGCTACAGCATGGAGGATCAGATCGGTCATGCACTGTTGAACCGGATCGGGTCGGAGCATGCATTTCTAGAGCAAGTTGGGCCAAACAAGACATACTTGAGGCGGATCAGTTCGGAGCTCTGGATTGGGCTATATCGAATCGGTTCGGATAAACAATAAAGAGGATGGAACCAGATGTGGGATGTAAAACCCGTTCGGATCGGCTAATACCAGACCGAACCGATCTATCTACCCCTTTGAAAGCCTAGACCTTCCGTCCTGCCCATTATCATCTCTCCCGATCCGATGGTGTGTACCTTATCCCAAGCATCCTGATGACAACTGATCCACCTCTCACCGATCCCGTTCCCCTTTCTATTCTCCTTCTTCATCTTCTCCATTCCTTCATCAGCGCCAAGGCCACCTCCTTTCAGAAGCTCACTCATGTCCATAAACTTCACCACATCGACACGCATATGGACCCGTATGTCTAACGCTGACTCCGACCTACTCCACAGCCATCTCGAGGTGGCGACGAGACCACTAACGACGACGGCAAGGGGATATGAGGTGACGCGCTAAATTTGATGTGACGGCGAGCGAGATTTTTTAAATTACCCCAAAACCCAAACTAGATTCAGTTGAAATAGAACTAACTAGAGATTGGAACCCCACCTGTTAATTCGAATTAAAGATTGAAGGAAATTGTAAAATTTGGGGGTTAGGGTTTCTGCAGGGTGACGGAGAAGAGAGCAAATTAAAGTAAAGAGAAAGGTGGTTTTTAGCAAATTTATATAGAGTAAAGGGGCTTTCCGCATTCCCTATGGGCCCCCAGTGATTGGGCTGATCTACTGGGGGAGAAGCCTGCACTCCTTCAGCCTTGTGACGCTGCACGGGCTAATTCCAAGCCGGACCGGATGAATGCGATGTCCAAGAAACCAGTCAACATGCAAGACCAACTCAAAAGGCGATGTAGCTAGCAAACTAATAAATACATATCATAAGAGTTTACTTGAAATAGCCACTCGGACATTAAGCAAAGTTCTCAAAGTTATTCTAAGCAGTGAAAACAATTTGCAGATTGAATCGTATATATATAGATGCAAAGAGATGTGAGTTGATGAAGCAACGCTTCTTTACGAGCGAATGGAAGCAACTACTCAGTGGTTTTAATTCAGAAACCTATGGATAGACAATTCCGAAGCACACTTCATCTTCAATAAAAGTGCACTTCGAGGGGGCAAAATGTTAGCCTATTTTGTGAACTAGGCTACACAAAATTGGAACACCAAATTATGAAGGATGTTGACTAGAAAAACATACAGTTGAAGTCCGGATCAGATCAGATATATCTTGTTAATCCAAAATCGTGAAGAGCAAAAAGCAGAAGCGTTCAGACAGAATCGGACTGGATCGGATGCACTGATCCGCACCTCCCCTCCTACACGAGTCCGATCCAAAGGAAAGCAACACGAGTTGCAGCGCGTGGTCCCTAGAAATACGAAGCGGTTATACGCCCACTCTCCCCACGTTCTCCCACTATCCAGATGCACTGTCGCCATCTAGTTCTCTCCGAACCCGAGTTTCATGGGATGAGTGCCACATACATCCGAACCGAATCCATTCCAGGGGGATTTTCCACCTATAAATACGTGCCAAGGCTCATTTCAAAGGATCTTTTGGCATTTTCAAAGCTCATACTCCTTCACAAACCGAATTTCATCAAGATATTTAGATTACAATCATCTTTAAAAGCACATTTTAGAGGAGATTGAGTGAATTCATGCATTGTATGAGTGAAATTGAGTGAGAACTATTGTTGTACTTGCATTTAAGTCATCAATTCAAAAAGTAGAAAGTAGACGTATGCCCTTTAACGCCGAACCACTATAAACCGTGTGTTTCTTCTTTGTTTTTGATTTCATTTCATTAGAATTATTTTTGATTTGAATGTTAGATCCATTTTTGGATCTAACATGCAGTTTGATTTACGGAATGAAATTTGGACTCGTGAATTGATTTGTCTCTCTTGATTGTGACTTACCATGTTGAAGGCCGAGTTAGATTATATATGTGTGTAACATCTCGTGTTTGTTCACCAGAACTTAATACTATAGGTGACCACAATATCCATAACAATTAATTTTGGGCCTTGAAGTAAGAGAGTGTTATAACATAGCTAGTTTATACTTGGCAGTATACATGGTTCATTTAGAACTAAAATTCATTGAGTCATGGTTGCATGTTTGCTAAATTGTTTGCGTGTTGTTGATTCTTGAACTAAACTAGATTTACTATTTAAGTTCATTAGTTCATTTACTAGGGGGATATGTAATATCAGTTGTAGTGAGAGGTTGATGGTGATGATAGTGGGATAAGACAAGCTCTTCGGTAGCAAGTTGTCTTCAATTTAGTAATAGTGGGATGAGACTTAGATCTTTAGTAGGCGACTCGTTTATGATTGGATGAAAATGGACTGAGACATTTCTCTAGTATTGAGTCATCACCTAAGTTTGTAGCTTGAGAGTACCTAGACATTCGATGAGGTGATCAGGTTGCTACCATATTTGGATCGAGTTTTGTACCAATCTGCTTATTAATGTTCTTTTCGTTGCGAATCCCAAGGGGATCTTACAAATTTTGAGTAGTTGGTTGGTGTATGCCAATTACAGCATATCGCGCACTGCTTTAATCATGTTTGGTTGGTTGGGTCGTTCGGGCCAATTGATGATCAAATATTATGCGGTCGCTTTTTTGGAGTTTCACTTTTCATTGAGAAAAGTGGAGTGTTTTGGTCACATCGTCTTGATTACGATGTCGTTATAAGTCTTACGAGAGTTTGGAAGTTAGAGTTGACCCATGAGCGGATCGATTTCTCATTTCAAGCAGGAACGAGAGGGCAATGTTACCCACTTGTGTTAGGGAATGCAGAATGGATCGTTAAGGCAAAGCAAACACTAGAAGGGGGTAAATAGTGTGTGTAAGAATTTAAACAAAATCTAAAACTAAATTGAATTATGGAATGAATTGAACACAACAAACAAAATCACAGACACAGATTCAAACACAAATAAGATAAACATAAATAAAATGCAGAAAGGAAAGAACACACCGGATTTCATACTGGTTCGTACTACTCCTACGTCTAGTTCCTCACAACGCTGGATTGCGCAGAGTTTTATTACTCTTTCAATAGTCAATTACACCCTCCTTGATTTCACGGCTCACAAGGAGACCCTAATTCCTACTTCCTTGATTTTACGGCTCACAAGGACACACCGACTCCTATTTCCTTGATTTCACGACTCCCAAAGACAGACCGACTCCTCTTTCACTTACGAATAAGGTTTATTCAACCTAACCAATTACAAAACAGCCCTATGACACTTCAATAACACTTGATTCAGAGAGTAGAGTGTGTAGAGAGAAGAAGTTTTATCAAAATAGAATTGAATTTGGCAAAGTATAAATGTAAAAACTGTAAAAATGATTAAGAATAATGGTATAGAGAAAGAGGATGAAGTTAGAGAAGAAGAGATGATTAAAAATTCGGTTTTAACCCCTTTTTATAGAGTATGAAAGGTTGCAACGGTTCTGAATCGTTTCAAATAGTGAAAATACACTTCCTTTCAAAATTGGAAAAAATGACAGTTATATGTCGATATGGAGTTTTTGTTATGTCGACATACTCCTTTGTAATTTTTAATTTTAAAGCATTTTTCAAGTGTTTTGATATAAAAATAATTCTGGAAATTCTTAAGTAAAATTCTGGTGTTGTAAATTAACATTATATGATAGAAAAAGATATGAAAACATAATTTTAAATTATATAAATATATTTATAAAATTATAAGGTTTTAAACTATAGAAACTATAAATATAGATTATATATAAAAACTTAAATTTGAAAAACCAAGAAGAATAAAAATAGAAACAAATAGAAAAATAAAATAGAGAGGATTGAGAATAGAATTGAAAATCAGAATTTGAATTTGAACCTGGAGTGCTATTTAGAGTCTTACAAAATCTAAACTCTATAACTATGTTAGTCTTGAACTCTTGAACTCTTGAAATCTTGAATACTCACGAGTCTTGAAATTTCTCTGATCTTTGAGTCTCTATCATCTTTATAACTGTACAGTCTTCAGTAATATTTCCTGTATATAATTCCTGCACACACACACATATTATATATATATATTCTATATGCAAGTGTTAGTATATATTTTATAATCAATGATAATTGAAATAAGGTTGTTGTTATCAAAACTCCATTCTCCAACAATCTCCCCCTTCCTGATGATGACAACCTTAGTTTATAAAATATCATACCTGTATATCCCTGTTGATGATGATCCTCTTAAATACTCCCCTAGTCTATATGAATCATATAAAATATGTCTATATTTTATAATTTCTCCCCCTTTGGCATTATCAAAAAGAAATTTTAAAGATACTCCCCCTAAATTATATAACTCTAGAACTTAAGTAATATTCCTAAAAATACTCCCCCTTAATCAGATATTCATATATTTATTTTTTTGACGGTTATAACTATTTAAACCATAAATGACAATTTTATTAAACAATCACTTGTACATACACATGACTTTATACATATACAACTTATCATAGGAACGTAATAAAACGGAATCAAGAAAAATTGTTGAACACTTAATTGTTTGATAATGGGAGATTTGTGAATTGGACAATTTGGATAATGGAGACAGAATTCTCCATTCTTTTCTATCACAGTCCCATTTTCGTCAAATAGAACCTCTACTACGCACTCAACGTTATCATCCTCGTCTGTAACTGTTGGTTGAGTCTCTTGTTATTCTTCCTCCTCCATCATTTCTTTTTCCTCTTCTGGTTCTTCTTCTTCTTCCATGGGTTGATTATCATCATTGATGATAATCAGATTAGTCTCGTTATCCATTATAAACTTTAAGAGACTTATCATTACGTTTCCTTGTCTATTTTGCTCTTGACTTATTCTAGTTTGGAGTACTTGCATCTAATCCACCATTTGCAGTAGATACTCCATTTTTTCTTCGATTTTGATCACTCTAGAGAACATAGATCATTGAAATGGACACTCAGATGGTCTAGCGTATGAATCAGAGTTGTTTTGGGTATTTGGATTAGTGGAAGCCATTGTATTTTTTAAGTTAGAGTTTTTGCAGAGGAGAAGAATGAAAATGAAGAAGAAAAGTGTGACGACCAGGAAATTTCGCTCGGTCCGAACCAGTCGCTAAACCGACCCAGACCGCTCGAAACGCCCTATCGTTGAGAACACGACAAAATAGAACGCATACAGAAGAACATTTCAATGTATATTACAACAATGCATCAGATTACAGAATATACAGAGTAAAAATGAATATTACACAGAAATATCAGAGATTTAAATTACATTTAAATACATAGCAGCGGAAAATAATACAATACACAACTAGAAGAAGATATACGGATACAAAGCTTTCCGGATATCGTTCCAGCTGTAAACCAGGATCCTGTGAATATAAATCTGCAAAACCAAAACTACTAGCTGCCCGTGTCGAAAATAGGGGCACCCAGAGTTTAGGTTAAAACAATAAACTCCAGGTCAGTCATGGGACATTGTGTGAGAACTAAAACAGTTATTAATCTTTATTTTAAAAGTCAGGTAAATCAAGGGACCACGCCGTATAACACGGAACGGGTTTCCTCCCAAGAACACCAGTGCATAAAACAAACAGCGCAATGCTAAATAAAGAAAAATGAAGCTGTTATAAGACCCAGGTCCCATCACACAATGCAACGCAGCCGAGGATAGGGTTTTCCCTTATAACAGCCAAAGAATGCTTGATATGTTTAAAACAAATCATTTGATACTATAATAAGTGCATAGTGTATAAAACAACTTCAAATCATAAGTATCAATCATAGGCGACATGAATGCCCCATAACACTATGTCGCCATATATAAGTTTACAATCAAAACCGCAAATGTCACGTATTTGGAAATTGGATTTCCGTCTATGAACCGAGGCAAAAGATAGTCCTCAACCGATTCGAGACGCTCTAGCCCGTGTCTCAGGATCAGAGCTCGAGTGACCCTTGGATCGTCAGGGCCGGTCCACCGATGTGGATTAAAATGCCTGAACACTGCGTTTCCCCACCCTTTGGGGTGTCAATGAGCCACAAATGACTCCATCGGACCCGGATCGTCCGATCAAACCGAGGCGCCTCGCAACAGCAACAACCACACAGGTGAAAAGTATATAAATGTCAGGGCTGGTAGGTCACTGACACCACCCTAGCTAGAAAGAAACGCATGCCCTCCCTGAGGTCCTCTCCCGTTTTTGGTTCACAACCGGGGTGCGAGACTCGCGAATTCACGTTACACAAAGCTGTGCCACACAGGCTGTGCTTTGATCATCACCACAAGACTTTGCTTTTCAACAGAAGCCTCGATCAATTGCCACTTAGGCATGCCACACAGGCAATTCACTCCATGCGTTTGATATCCATCAATATATAACCCCTGAGCTCGTACGTCTCAGAGAAGGGCGTTAAGCAAGAGAATAAATTCTCCGCCGCCAAACAGATATATATTTAATAGAGATCAATCACACGGACTAAAATCCAATGTCAGACACACAGTCCATTTACAAGTCCGTTCTGGGTCTGAACGAAACCGGAGGCACCTAGTACCCCGCATATCCATCGATCTCCAAGTACGTCTGGACGATCACCAACTGTTTCCATCTTCTTGGGTGTACAGCCCAATCAAGATCATCAGTAATTATCCAAACGACGTGAAGACTTCTGGTCTTCGACCACCGTCTTCATCTTTGACACCACGTCGAATCAGTTATTCAGAATGGGATAAACCCGGTCTTTCTGAATAACTCGCGTATATATTATAAAAGTGTTACACAAACACAACATACGCCTCATTCCAATTCAGAATATTCTTTTATTCAAATATTCCTATACTTTGGGAAAAGTTCCCATTAATTTTATCCAAGATAAATTCTCCAAATTTATTCTTTAATCACCTTTGAATATCAATTCAAACTAGTCGGGATTAGCGAACCACACCGAAGTAATCATTTATTTTATTTCCCAATCCCAACCTATTCATCCCATGAAGTAAAACTGGTAGTACTTCATATCTAACACCACAGTGTTATCGGTAATTCAATTACCATTTCACGTTCAAATCTAATTAAAGATTTAACTATCGCCTGGAGTAAAACTGGTGATACTCCATTCTCGATCTATTCAATCTATTTAAAGATTCATTAAAACTCCACTTAGTTTTAATCGTTAACTGGGTTAAAGAATCAGTGTCTTTTAAAACACAGTTCACGATAAACCCAAAATCACATCCCATTGATTATCGGGTTAAAGAACGAGTGTTATTTAAAACACTGTCCACGATAAACCCAAAATCAATATCAATTCAATTCCAATTAAATATTCTTTAATTGGTACACTTCATTAAATCTAAATAAAAAGATTTAACATTTTCTCAACTGGGTTCAAGAACAGTGTTAGTGAAGACACCACTCACGACAAACCCAAATCACATTCGATATTCAATACAAGGCTCTGAATAGAAAATATATCGGCTTATATTCAATATCGAATTCTACGACTAACAAATGTCGTATTGGAAATAACGATATAAACATATATCTTACAAATTTCCATAACAACATCTGTATAATAACGAATTCCAACATCGAAATATTCCGAAGACAATTTCGATTCAAATCCACTCCAATGCAATCATTGGAAATTTTGGTTATTTTCAAAACCCTTTTCAAATTCAATTTATTTATTTAAAAATAAATAGAATTATAATTCTAGTTCAAAACTAGTTCATTTCGATAAAAATCTATTTTTATCCTTTCAAACATGAAGTTTTTCATCCCAAATCTTCACAAATCATTTCTTATGATTTTACACAAATTATTACTATTTTTAATAATTTTATCAAGGCCCGTACAGTCGATTTCCAACAATGGCCACCGAACTGCACTTACAGCGACCTTTTTCAAATTTGATTTGGACATAATTCCAAATCCAACCGTTAGATTTCAAATTTCTAACATTCGCTAGAAAGCTCTTTTCGATACGAACCCAACGGTTCCGGTTTTAGGAGAATCCGACGGTCGGATCTCCCGTAATGTCCATTTGAAATCAATGGTCGAAATTCGCGAACTGCCGCGGCGCGGCGCGTTCTATTCAGGCCATTATATTATATATATATAATATATATAATATATACTTCGTCGATTTCTATTTAAAACGAATTATATAAATAGTTTTAAAATTCATTTCAAAATCTATTTCAACTTCCATCTCAATTCCAAGCAAAATTGAATTCTTCTCTATAAATTCGTTTTAAAATTCATTTCTATTCAATTCAAATTTCAATTCAATTTGAATTCATTTCAATTTGCTTTCAATTCAATTTGAATTCGTTTTCAATTCAATTCATTTCGAAATCACTTTCAATTCAATTCACTTCGAAATCGTTTTCAATTCAATTCATTTCGAAATCACTTTCAATTCAATTCATTTCGAAATCGTTTTCAATTCAATTCATTTCGAAATCACTTTCAATTCAATTCATTTCGAAATCGTTTTCAATTCAATTCATTTCGAAATCACTTTCAATTCAATTCATTTCGAAATCGTTTTCAATTCAATTCATTTCGAAATCACTTTCAATTCAATTCATTTCGAAATCGTTTTCAATTCAATTCACTTCGAAATCACTTTCAATTCAATTCACTTCGAAATCGTTTTAAATTCAATTCATTTCGAAATCACTTTCAATTCAATTCATTTCGAAATCGTTTTCAATTCAATTCACTTCGAAATCGTTTTAAAATCGATAAAAATATCGTTCACGTCAAAATGGCGTCAATCTAATCAACACGGCTTCATAAATTTCTATTTTCAAATATTCTATTTTCAAATATTCTATTTCAAATATTTCTATTTCTAAACTGGAATGAGGCCCAATCAATTACCATATAAAATTAATTATATGGATTTTCATACAACACATGTATATAATAGCATTGAAAAATAATCAACCATCAACCAAAGTGCACTACACTGTATAAGCATCAAATATAGATATCTAACGCTTATAACAGCCTGTCAATCAATCGATCGACATATTTAATCAATCAGGATGAGTGAACTTCGAATTTCATCCCAACACCCGTGTGGGGTTTCAAACAATCAAACACAGATTTTATTCGTGCAGTTGGGCGATGTGTAAAATTTATCGACCCAATCAATGTCCTTCAAATAGGTGAACATAAACAAACCGTCTGGTTTGTAAATGAATATTTATTTGTTCACATTCACGTTAAAAATTATATTTTTAACGATAAAACATTTTATTCCAACATATGAATTTCTATTCAGTTCATTCTTTAAATAAAATGATATTTTTATTTTTCTAACATATTTTAGAAAATTTCGACGGCATAACGGCACGATACTAGAAACGGGACGAGGCCTAGCCTTATCCCTGGTCTAGTGAAGGCCCACGCCATTCACACATCAATCATATCAATTTCATTTCACCAAACTATTCAAATCAACCCAAACAATCTAACTAACAACACAGCCAAACAAACAAGTCCATGGTCTGTGGACGATTGTGTCGGGTGCTACTAAGCACCGTCTGCATCCTAGTATATATATTTAACTAGAAAAGAAATAGAAAGGTGAGAAATTCTCACATATAGCTATCCAATCATCTTGATTCTTCTTTTTAGAGAAATCATCGCCATTCTCGCCTTTTTATCATCTTCGTTGCCCGTAGTCACTACATATATAAAAATCACACATTTTTATGTTCTGATGTCTTTAAAATAAAAGTCACATTTTTATTCATTCACTTTCAATTTAAAAGTCATATTTTTATAATCACTTCATATATTTCAAAATCGAATTGTTACTATGCTATTCCATATATAAAAATCGAATTTTTATTTCGATGTTCAATATATAAAAATCTCGCCTTTATTAATTTAAAAATCTCGCCTTTATTAATTTAAAAATCTCGCCTTTATTAATTTAAAAATCTCGCCTTTATTAATTTAAAAATCTCACCTTTATTAATTTAAAAATCTCGCCTTTATTAATTTAAAAATCTCGCCTTTATTAATTTAAAAAATCTATCTTTTTCAGTTTTAAAAAAATCAATCTTTTTCAGTTTTAAAAATAAACAAAAAAATCAGTTTTAAAAATAAACAAAAATCAGTTTTAAAAATAAACAAAAATCAGGTTTAAAATAAATTAAAAATCAGTTTTTGTAACATATAGAAATCAGCTTTTATAACCCAAAAAAAAACTTACAGCATTCGATAGGAGGGGGGGTGCTGAGGTATCGTGGCTGGTCAGGAGAGGTCGGGCGCGGCTCAGTTGGCCGGTGGCGAACCTGCGGCGGCGGGGAGAAGGGGGTTTAGGGTTAGGGATTGCTGGAGTTTCGATTAGGGAGCTTGGATTTGGGGATTCGTGGCTGTAGGGGGGGAAGAGATAAGAGGGGGCGACGGCGACCGTGGGTCAGGCGGAGGCCTCGCTCCTGCTCCGGCGACGACGGCCTACGATGGAGGGCTCCATCGTTCGTGCACTCTTTTTTTTTTTTTCTGTAAATGAATCGATGAGAGAGAGAAGTGAGGGAGAGAGAGAGGGTTAGGTGAGGGTACATTATAAATATTTAATTTATTTTAATCCACTAAAAAGTAACTTTTTCTTTTGAACTCAGAATCGAACCCACCGACTGTCATCCCTAGCGTATTACCCCCATTCTGAACACAATGGGATATATATCGCAAGCTGATTCGACTGTTTGAATCAGTTTCCGTTTAATTTACATCTAAATCACTATATTGAATTTTAAACGTACATTTCAAATTACCGGGACCACATACTAACTCGAAAAATTCTAGAAAAATATTTTCTAGCTTCGTATTGACGATACGGTCCTAACAAAACTAGTTTCGCCGAATTCTGAGACCGTTTGAAAAATGGCCATTTTCCAGTCGATTAAAATCAACTGAAACTGGTCAAACGCGTTTTCCTTTGCTACGCCCACATATTGATTCGAAAAATTATGAAATTTGGAATCTAGCAATAACTTAACATCCCGGACCCAACAAAACAGGTTTCGTCGAAATCCGAGGTCGTTTGCAAAATTGCTATTTTTAAGGGCCTTATATATATAAAAATATATATAAATTCCACAGCGACTATTTCTAATTTTAAACTGGACATATCTTATCATTTCTAAAGTGAAATCTCAGTTTGTTAACTTCGTTAGAAAGATATTCTCAATTTGATCCTATCATTTTTGGTTTCACTAAAATCCGGATTGTTTTGCACCCGGTACATCCAATTGAAGTTTGAAATCAAATTATCGAACTACCGCGCCATTTTCAATTCCTTTTATAATTATATATAAATATTTATATTCTAACGACGACGTATATAATCATATACGTCGAATTATATTCAAAATAAATTTCTCGTCGATATTATTTAAAATAATCTATTTTAAATGTTCAAACTTCGTTAAAATTACCAAAATAAAAATTTTAAACTGGCCCAGATTTTCGGGTTGTTACAATCTCCCCCACTTAAAACTTTTCGTCCCCGAAAAGGAACAAAGTCGAAAGTGGTTTGATTATTCAACTCTACGCTCGATCTGGCTTCCATTCTCCAACTTTTCAGTTTCTGAGAATTTTCAAAATCTCAAAAATTTGGCTAACACCCTAAATTTTTGAAAAATTTCGCCATAACCTCCCCTGCACCGGGAGCATCGGGGAATTTCAAATAGCTTCCCCGGTCCTTCAGATCTCAAAAAGAAAAAGAAAAAGCCAAGCGGCTAGCCAATAGGCTCACAAAATCATCATCACCCAAACAAAACAGGAAATTATGTAGTAAACATGTACCTATTTGTCGGGCAAACAAATTTTATTCTCTGCTCTAGCCTCCTTGCTATGACCTGTTCAATGATATATATGTATATGCAAGCAAATGCAACCAATTTTCAATATAATCCAATATTTGATGCTATTAGGCATAATGGTTCAAAATTAGCAAACAAATAAACAAACATCAATCAATTAGTGAATTAGAGTTTCAAATTCATAATTTTGATACATATACAAAAATCGTGTTTTTGATGCCAAATCACAACAATAGGCCCTATCTAATTTTGGTTCTCACACCAGTCTAATGGAAATATATAGAAATCACACCTTCGTCACTCGAAAATAAATGCTGATGATGTTTCGAACCACCATCAGAACATTGTCGGGCTACTAGAGTGCGGTTCTATATCTACCCGGTATATTAAAACTTCAAATACACGCGGATCAGACGTATACGCAAAATCTTTATATACTGGACTGTCCAACTCAATGTAAATAGATAATCAAATACGAATAATTGATTTAAATTTTCAAAACAAAAATTGTTTTCATTTTCAAAAATATACTCTTCACACTCGTTCTAGGATACTACTGATCCTATCTCTAACGAGTCATCCCATTGGATATTACTAATCCAATATCTGATGAATTCTTTCGTACGGTTCTAATGTGCCTTGTTCTCTGCTTTGTAAACCAAAGCTCTGATACCACGTGTGACGACCAGGAAATTTCGCTCGGTCCGAACCAGTCGCTAAACCGACCCAGACCGCTCGAAACGCCCTATCGTTGAGAACACGACAAAATAGAACGCATACAGAAGAACATTTCAATGTATATTACAACAATGCATCAGATTACAGAATATACAGAGTAAAAATGAATATTACACAGAAATATCAGAGATTTAAATTACATTTAAATACATAGCAGCGGAAAATAATACAATACACAACTAGAAGAAGATATACGGATACAAAGCTTTCCGGATATCGTTCCAGCTGTAAACCAGGATCCTGTGAATATAAATCTGCAAAACCAAAACTACTAGCTGCCCGTGTCGAAAATAGGGGCACCCAGAGTTTAGGTTAAAACAATAAACTCCAGGTCAGTCATGGGACATTGTGTGAGAACTAAAACAGTTATTAATCTTTATTTTAAAAGTCAGGTAAATCAAGGGACCACGCCGTATAACACGGAACGGGTTTCCTCCCAAGAACACCAGTGCATAAAACAAACAGCGCAATGCTAAATAAAGAAAAATGAAGCTGTTATAAGACCCAGGTCCCATCACACAATGCAACGCAGCCGAGGATAGGGTTTTCCCTTATAACAGCCAAAGAATGCTTGATATGTTTAAAACAAATCATTTGATACTATAATAAGTGCATAGTGTATAAAACAACTTCAAATCATAAGTATCAATCATAGGCGACATGAATGCCCCATAACACTATGTCGCCATATATAAGTTTACAATCAAAACCGCAAATGTCACGTATTTGGAAATTGGATTTCCGTCTATGAACCGAGGCAAAAGATAGTCCTCAACCGATTCGAGACGCTCTAGCCCGTGTCTCAGGATCAGAGCTCGAGTGACCCTTGGATCGTCAGGGCCGGTCCACCGATGTGGATTAAAATGCCTGAACACTGCGTTTCCCCACCCTTTGGGGTGTCAATGAGCCACAAATGACTCCATCGGACCCGGATCGTCCGATCAAACCGAGGCGCCTCGCAACAGCAACAACCACACAGGTGAAAAGTATATAAATGTCAGGGCTGGTAGGTCACTGACACCACCCTAGCTAGAAAGAAACGCATGCCCTCCCTGAGGTCCTCTCCCGTTTTTGGTTCACAACCGGGGTGCGAGACTCGCGAATTCACGTTACACAAAGCTGTGCCACACAGGCTGTGCTTTGATCATCACCACAAGACTTTGCTTTTCAACAGAAGCCTCGATCAATTGCCACTTAGGCATGCCACACAGGCAATTCACTCCATGCGTTTGATATCCATCAATATATAACCCCTGAGCTCGTACGTCTCAGAGAAGGGCGTTAAGCAAGAGAATAAATTCTCCGCCGCCAAACAGATATATATTTAATAGAGATCAATCACACGGACTAAAATCCAATGTCAGACACACAGTCCATTTACAAGTCCGTTCTGGGTCTGAACGAAACCGGAGGCACCTAGTACCCCGCATATCCATCGATCTCCAAGTACGTCTGGACGATCACCAACTGTTTCCATCTTCTTGGGTGTACAGCCCAATCAAGATCATCAGTAATTATCCAAACGACGTGAAGACTTCTGGTCTTCGACCACCGTCTTCATCTTTGACACCACGTCGAATCAGTTATTCAGAATGGGATAAACCCGGTCTTTCTGAATAACTCGCGTATATATTATAAAAGTGTTACACAAACACAACATACGCCTCATTCCAATTCAGAATATTCTTTTATTCAAATATTCCTATACTTTGGGAAAAGTTCCCATTAATTTTATCCAAGATAAATTCTCCAAATTTATTCTTTAATCACCTTTGAATATCAATTCAAACTAGTCGGGATTAGCGAACCACACCGAAGTAATCATTTATTTTATTTCCCAATCCCAACCTATTCATCCCATGAAGTAAAACTGGTAGTACTTCATATCTAACACCACAGTGTTATCGGTAATTCAATTACCATTTCACGTTCAAATCTAATTAAAGATTTAACTATCGCCTGGAGTAAAACTGGTGATACTCCATTCTCGATCTATTCAATCTATTTAAAGATTCATTAAAACTCCACTTAGTTTTAATCGTTAACTGGGTTAAAGAATCAGTGTCTTTTAAAACACAGTTCACGATAAACCCAAAATCACATCCCATTGATTATCGGGTTAAAGAACGAGTGTTATTTAAAACACTGTCCACGATAAACCCAAAATCAATATCAATTCAATTCCAATTAAATATTCTTTAATTGGTACACTTCATTAAATCTAAATAAAAAGATTTAACATTTTCTCAACTGGGTTCAAGAACAGTGTTAGTGAAGACACCACTCACGACAAACCCAAATCACATTCGATATTCAATACAAGGCTCTGAATAGAAAATATATCGGCTTATATTCAATATCGAATTCTACGACTAACAAATGTCGTATTGGAAATAACGATATAAACATATATCTTACAAATTTCCATAACAACATCTGTATAATAACGAATTCCAACATCGAAATATTCCGAAGACAATTTCGATTCAAATCCACTCCAATGCAATCATTGGAAATTTTGGTTATTTTCAAAACCCTTTTCAAATTCAATTTATTTATTTAAAAATAAATAGAATTATAATTCTAGTTCAAAACTAGTTCATTTCGATAAAAATCTATTTTTATCCTTTCAAACATGAAGTTTTTCATCCCAAATCTTCACAAATCATTTCTTATGATTTTACACAAATTATTACTATTTTTAATAATTTTATCAAGGCCCGTACAGTCGATTTCCAACAATGGCCACCGAACTGCACTTACAGCGACCTTTTTCAAATTTGATTTGGACATAATTCCAAATCCAACCGTTAGATTTCAAATTTCTAACATTCGCTAGAAAGCTCTTTTCGATACGAACCCAACGGTTCCGGTTTTAGGAGAATCCGACGGTCGGATCTCCCGTAATGTCCATTTGAAATCAATGGTCGAAATTCGCGAACTGCCGCGGCGCGGCGCGTTCTATTCAGGCCATTATATTATATATATATAATATATATAATATATACTTCGTCGATTTCTATTTAAAACGAATTATATAAATAGTTTTAAAATTCGTTTCAAAATCTATTTCAACTTCCATCTCAATTCCAAGCAAAATTGAATTCTTCTCTATAAATTCGTTTTAAAATTCATTTCTATTCAATTCAAATTTCAATTCAATTTGAATTCATTTCAATTTGCTTTCAATTCAATTTGAATTCGTTTTCAATTCAATTCATTTCGAAATCACTTTCAATTCAATTCACTTCGAAATCGTTTTCAATTCAATTCATTTCGAAATCACTTTCAATTCAATTCATTTCGAAATCGTTTTCAATTCAATTCATTTCGAAATCACTTTCAATTCAATTCATTTCGAAATCGTTTTCAATTCAATTCATTTCGAAATCACTTTCAATTCAATTCATTTCGAAATCGTTTTCAATTCAATTCATTTCGAAATCACTTTCAATTCAATTCATTTCGAAATCGTTTTCAATTCAATTCACTTCGAAATCACTTTCAATTCAATTCACTTCGAAATCGTTTTAAATTCAATTCATTTCGAAATCACTTTCAATTCAATTCATTTCGAAATCGTTTTCAATTCAATTCACTTCGAAATCGTTTTAAAATCGATAAAAATATCGTTCACGTCAAAATGGCGTCAATCTAATCAACACGGCTTCATAAATTTCTATTTTCAAATATTCTATTTTCAAATATTCTATTTCAAATATTTCTATTTCTAAACTGGAATGAGGCCCAATCAATTACCATATAAAATTAATTATATGGATTTTCATACAACACATGTATATAATAGCATTGAAAAATAATCAACCATCAACCAAAGTGCACTACACTGTATAAGCATCAAATATAGATATCTAACGCTTATAACAGCCTGTCAATCAATCGATCGACATATTTAATCAATCAGGATGAGTGAACTTCGAATTTCATCCCAACACCCGTGTGGGGTTTCAAACAATCAAACACAGATTTTATTCGTGCAGTTGGGCGATGTGTAAAATTTATCGACCCAATCAATGTCCTTCAAATAGGTGAACATAAACAAACCGTCTGGTTTGTAAATGAATATTTATTTGTTCACATTCACGTTAAAAATTATATTTTTAACGATAAAACATTTTATTCCAACATATGAATTTCTATTCAGTTCATTCTTTAAATAAAATGATATTTTTATTTTTCTAACATATTTTAGAAAATTTCGACGGCATAACGGCACGATACTAGAAACGGGACGAGGCCTAGCCTTATCCCTGGTCTAGTGAAGGCCCACGCCATTCACACATCAATCATATCAATTTCATTTCACCAAACTATTCAAATCAACCCAAACAATCTAACTAACAACACAGCCAAACAAACAAGTCCATGGTCTGTGGACGATTGTGTCGGGTGCTACTAAGCACCGTCTGCATCCTAGTATATATATTTAACTAGAAAAGAAATAGAAAGGTGAGAAATTCTCACATATAGCTATCCAATCATCTTGATTCTTCTTTTTAGAGAAATCATCGCCATTCTCGCCTTTTTATCATCTTCGTTGCCCGTAGTCACTACATATATAAAAATCACACATTTTTATGTTCTGATGTCTTTAAAATAAAAGTCACATTTTTATTCATTCACTTTCAATTTAAAAGTCATATTTTTATAATCACTTCATATATTTCAAAATCGAATTGTTACTATGCTATTCCATATATAAAAATCGAATTTTTATTTCGATGTTCAATATATAAAAATCTCGCCTTTATTAATTTAAAAATCTCGCCTTTATTAATTTAAAAATCTCGCCTTTATTAATTTAAAAATCTCGCCTTTATTAATTTAAAAATCTCGCCTTTATTAATTTAAAAATCTCGCCTTTATTAATTTAAAAATCTCGCCTTTATTAAATTAAAAAATCTATCTTTTTCAGTTTTAAAAAAATCAATCTTTTTCAGTTTTAAAAATAAACAAAAAAATCAGTTTTAAAAATAAACAAAAATCAGTTTTAAAAATAAACAAAAATCAGGTTTAAAATAAATTAAAAATCAGTTTTTGTAACATATAGAAATCAGCTTTTATAACCCAAAAAAAAACTTACAGCATTCGATAGGAGGGGGGGTGCTGAGGTATCGTGGCTGGTCAGGGGAGGTCGGGCGCGGCTCAGTTGGCCGGTGGCGAACCTGCGGCGGCGGGGAGAAGGGGGTTTAGGGTTAGGGCTTGCTGGAGTTTCGATTAGGGAGCTTGGATTTGGGGATTCGTGGCTGCAGGGGGGGAAGAGATAAGAGGGGGCGACGGCGACCGTGGGTCAGGCGGAGGCCTCGCTCCTGCTCCGGCGACGACGGCCTACGATGGAGGGCTCCATCGTTCGTGCACTCTTTTTTTTTTCTTTTTCTGTAAATGAATCGATGAGAGAGAGAAGTGAGGGAGAGAGAGAGGGTTAGGTGAGGGTACATTATAAATATTTAATTTATTTTAATCCACTAAAAAGTAACTTTTTCTTTTGAACTCAGAATCGAACCCACCGACTGTCATCCCTAGTGTATTACCCCCATTCTGAACACAATGGGATATATATCGCAAGCTGATTCGACTGTTTGAATCAGTTTCCGTTTAATTTACATCTAAATCACTATATTGAATTTTAAACGTACATTTCAAATTACCGGGACCACATACTAACTCGAAAAATTCTAGAAAAATATTTTCTAGCTTCGTATTGACGATACGGTCCTAACAAAACTAGTTTCGCCGAATTCTGAGACCGTTTGAAAAATGGCCATTTTCCAGTCGATTAAAATCAACTGAAACTGGTCAAACGCGTTTTCCTTTGCTACGCCCACATATTGATTCGAAAAATTATGAAATTTGGAATCTAGCAATAACTTAACATCCCGGACCCAACAAAACTGGTTTCGTCGAAATCCGAGGTCGTTTGCAAAATTGCTATTTTTAAGGGCCTTATATATATAAAAATATATATAAATTCCACAGCGACTATTTCTAATTTTAAACTGGACATATCTTATCATTTCTAAAGTGAAATCTCAGTTTGTTAACTTCGTTAGAAAGATATTCTCAATTTGATCCTATCATTTTTGGTTTCACTAAAATCCGGATTGTTTTGCACCCGGTACATCCAATTGAAGTTTGAAATCGAATTATCGAACTACCGCGCCATTTTCAATTCCTTTTATAATTATATATAAATATTTATATTCTAACGACGACGTATATAATTATATACGTCGAATTATATTCAAAATAAATTTCTCGTCGATATTATTTAAAATAATCTATTTTAAATGTTCAAACTTCGTTAAAATTGCCAAAATAAAATTTTTAAACTGGCCCAGATTTTCGGGTTGTTACAAAAAGTCAAATTAAAAGGTTTAAATTGTTGAAATAACTAACTTTTGGTGGGAATTAAATTTTAAATTTTTGGCAGTTATATGTCGACATACCAAAAACTCTATGTCGACATAGTCTTGTTTTAAATTTTATTATTTTGATTTCTTATTTTATTTATGTATATATTACTATATTTAATTATTCTAACTCACTTGATGAACGTATGCCTAATTCTCTCCTAAATTTAGTGAATGTTGCTTCATTTAATGGTTTAGTTAATATATCTGCAATTTGTTTATCTGTTTTAATAAATTCTAGTGAAATCTTTTCTTTACTTACGTTATCTCTTAGAAAATGATGTCTCATATCAATATGTTTAGTTCTCAAATGATGAGTTGAGTTCTTATAAATATTTATAGCACTTGTATTATCGCAATATATAGGTGATTTATTTATGCTTAAACCAAAATCGTTTAAAGTTTGTTGCATATATATTACTTGTGAACAAGCCAAAGCAGCAGATATATATTCTGCTTCAGTTGTTGACAAAGATATAGTATTTTGCTTTTTACTGAACTATGATACAAGAGAATGTCCTAAGAAGTGACATGTTCCACTAGTACTTTTACGATCAGATTTACATCCCTTGCAATCAGCGTCATAGTATGAAACTAAATCGAATGAATCATTTTTAGGATAGAATAATCCAAAATCTGATGTATGCTTTACATATCTCAGAATATGTTTTATGGCTGTTAAATGAGTTTCCTTAGGTTGTGATTGATATCTTGCACAAAGACATACACCATGCATTATATCTGGTCTACCAGCGGTTATATATAATAATGATCCTAGCATTCCTCTATATAGTTTCTGATCAACGTCTTTTGATGTATCATCTTTACTTAAAGCAATATTAGTTTCCATAGGTGTTGGTCTATCATTTTTTGTTGTTAGATTGTATTTATTAATTAAATCTCTCGCATATTTTTCTTGATTAATAAATACTCCATTCTTTAGTTGTCGAATTTGTAAACCTAAAAAGAATGATAATTCTCCCATATGGCTTATTTCAAATTCCTTAGTCATAATATCCGAAAATTCTTTGTTCATTTTTTCATTTGTTGACCTAAAGATTATATCATCAACATAAATTTGTACTAGTTGTATATCCTTGTTATTTTCTTGATAAACAAAGTATTATCTAATTTTCCTATTTCAAAGTTTGATTGTAATAAATAATTTCATAATCTATCATACCAAGCCCTAGGAGCCTGTTTTAATCCATATAACGCTTTCTTCAGTTTATATACATGATTTGGTAATTTTTCATCTTCAAATAGGGGTGGTTGCTCTACATATACATCTTCTTTGACAAATCCATTTAGAAATGCACTTTTGACATCCATTTGATAAAGCTTGAAACTATTATAATTTGCAAAAGCTAGTAAAATTTTAATAGCTTCTAGTCTTTCTACGAGGGCAAAAGTCTCATCGTAATCTATTCCTTCTTTTTGAGTATAGCCTTTTGCTACTGGTCGTGCCCTATTTCTTACTACCTCACCGTGTTCATTCATTTTATTTTTATTGACCCATTTGGTTCTTATTATTGTTTTATCCTCTGGTCTTGGAACAAGTTCCCATACTTCATTCCTAGTAAACTAATTCAATTCTTCTTGCATAACAAGTATCCATGAATCATCAGAAGAAGCCTCCTTTGGATTTTTGGGTTCGATAGTTGATATAAATGCAGTATTACTCATATTATTAAATTGATTACGGATTCAATATCCCCTAAGATATTTTCTATAGGACGGTCTCTAAGTAATCTAATTCTTTTGTTTGGTTGGTTATCTTCATTATTTATTTCATTAATTTCATCAATTTCATCCTCACTGTCGTCTTTATTGTTTTGAGTTATACTTTTATTGTTTTCATCGAAAGATACATTTAATGTTTCTTCTATAGTGTTTGTTCGTGTATTAAAAACTCTATAAGCCTTGCTTCTTTCTAAATATCCAATAAAATTCCTTTATCACATTTTGAATGAAATTTGTCTAAATTATCCTTTATATTAAGCATAAAACATTTACTTCCAAATATTTTAAAATATGATACTTTTGGTTTCTTATTATACAAAAGTTCATATGGTGTTTTATGAGTTAAAGGTCTAATTGAAATTCTATTAATAATATAATAAGTTGTTGTGACTGCCTCAGCCCAAAAATTCCTTGGTAAATTACTATCGGATAACATAGTTCTTGCACATTCTTGTATCGTTCTATTTTTATGTTCAACTACTCCGTTTTGTCAAGGAGTTCTTGGAATTGAAAATTTGTGGGTTATTCCCTTTTTATTACAATATTTTTCAAAACTCTCATTTTCGAATTCTCCACCATAGTCACTACGTATTATTTTAATTTTTAATGATAATAAATTTTGTATCCTTTTAGAAAAAGTTTTAAATTGGTTGAAAGCATCACTTTTATTTTTAAGAAACAAAGTCCACGTGAATCTAGAAAATCGTCAACTATTACATACACATATCTGTTATGATCTATTGATTGAATTTGAGATGGACCAAATAAATCCATGTGTATTAACGCTAATGGTTTTGAAGTAGTAATTTCTTCTTTTGATTTAAATGAGCTCTTCTTTAATTTTCTGAATTGACAAGCATCACATAGGTTATTAACTTTAAATATCATTTTAGGTAATACTTTAACTGAATCTAATTTAGAAATTCTAGAAATCTTTTTTTCAAAAATGTCCTCTTTTCCTCTCTTTAATGGCAGCCCTCAAGTCCCATCTTCTGACAATACCTCGAGCCCTTCCCAAAATCATACGTTACTCCCTCGTTTAGACCCACCACCACAGCCGATTCCACCATCCCCTGAGCCTCCGCCCTTCAAAAAAGCTGCCACCTCCCTCCTAGATCCTCAAACCCTAGAACGCTAATGTACCTCTCTCTTTGCGAAGAAACCAAGGAATGTTGGTGTCTTCACGCATGAGACGACCCGATTTCCCGTTCTCACGGAAACAAGGTTATCTTTGGAATATAACACAGAAACATATAATAGCAGAACAGAATTAAATAAATACACCAGAATGAACAACAAAATATACTGGATAAAAGTAATCATCAGAGTTACACAGTATACAGGATCTTACTTAGTACAAATACAGTTCAGCTATACATAAATGTCTACAGCGGAAATAAACAAAATATGTACAATAGGAGCTGAACAGCATAAAAAGAAATAAATGATAGAATCCATCTTCAGCTCCAGCTATCCAGAAAGAACCAGCTAAACCTGAATACAAGGCTGCCCGTGTAGAAAAAGGGGCACCCGAGTTTGAGAGTGAAACAAACTACGAGTCAGTCATGGGACTGGTATGAGAAATCCACTCAACACATATATAATTGGCCAATCACAGGACCACGCCACTTTCGTGGAACGGGTTTACTCCATTGGATTGCCAGTGCTTTAAAACAAATCTTTCTTTTAAACATCGCTATGCTCTTTATAAAAATGAAGCCGTTATAAGACTCAGTTCCCATCACACAATGCAACGCAAACCGGAGGATAGAGTTTTTACCTTATAACGGCCAAGATATGCTTGATACGAATAAAACAAAGGCATTTGATATTATTGCTAGTGTTTATATGTTTTGAAAACAATTTCAAATCATAACTATCAATCATAGACGACATGGGTACCATATATCATGTCGCCATATATATATACAATCAAAACCGCACGATGTCGTATTTGGAAATTGGATTTCCGTCATGAACCAAGGCAAAAGATAGTCCTTACCGAATTCGAGACGCTCTAGCCCGTGTCCCAGGCAAGTACTCAGTCAAGCCTTTGGATCGTCAGGGCCGGTCCACCGATGTGGATTAAAATGCCTGAACAATACGTTTCCCCGCCCTTTGGGGCGTCAACGAGCCAACGAATGACTCCATCGGACCCGGATCGTCCGATCAAACCGAGGCGCCTCGCAACAGCAACAACCACATAGGTGAAAAGTATATAAATGTCAGGGCTGGTAGGTCACTGACACCACCCTAGCTAGAAAGAAACGCATGCCCTCCCTGAGGTCCTTCCTCCCGTTTTAGGTTCCTACCGGGGTGTGAGGCTCGCGAATTCACGTTATACACAAAGCTACGCCACACAGGCGGTGCTTTGATCATCACCACAAGACTTTGCTTTTCAACAGAAGCCCTGATCACTGCATCTTAGCATGCCACACAGAATAAATCCTATGTCAGACACACAGTCCATTTACAAGTCCGTTCTGGGTCTGAACGAAACCGGAGGCACTAAATACCTCGCAAACCCTTCGACCAACACGTACGTCTGAACGATCACCACTCATTATCCATATTTCGGGATGCCTCCCAATCAGGACCTCGGTTACCATCCAAACGAGGTGAAGATCTCCGGTCTTCGACCGTCGTCTTCATCTTCGACTTTCAATCGTCGGTCAATTATTCGAAATGAGAATTAACTCGGCCTTTTCAAATAATTCACGTATATTTAGAATTTCAAATCGATTTATTTCTATGGTTAAATTATTTGACAACATCACGTTTGTTCTTTAATGTAATTTTCACACCAAACACATTCAACCATCAAACATCACATAAATCAAGCAAATTCAGTTTATTTCCATTCCATATCGCTTACGATATTTTATAACTATTTATCGCTATTTTTATTTATTTTAAAATAGCCATTTTATTCAAAACGACGCTTCGGGCCATAAGGCGGCCGTGGCGCTGTTTTTCTTCAGATTTGATTTACACATATCTGAAAATCTAACCGTTGGATCTTCACAAAATTTACATCATTAGAAAGGTCTTTTCAAAACGAATCCAACGGTTCCAGTTTCGGGAAAATCCGACGGTCGGATCTCCCGGTACAATCGTTTGAATTTTCGATTTCAAAATACGAACTGCAGCGTCGTTATTCGATTAAATATAATTTTATTTATATATATAAATAAATATAATCGTTTCTGGCGCTGTTTTTCTTCAGATTTGAATTAAACATTCCAGACAATCCAACCGTTGGATTTTTACAAGGTTGGTACCGTTGGAAAGATTATTCCAAGGCGAACCCGACGGTTGAGATTTCGGGAAAATCCAATGGTCGGATTTCCCGCACTAGTCGTTTGAAATCACGGTTTCAAAATACGAACTGCACGGCCTCGTTTCGTTTTAATTTTATTTATATTTATATATTTATATAAATATAGTTCATTCAACCATTTCAATATCGTTTTCACTTCAAATATTTTTCTAACTCCTTAAATTTTGGAAAAATTTCGCCATAACCTCCCCTGCACCGGGAGCGTCGGGAAATCGCAAATAGCGTCCCGGTCCTTCTAATCTCAAAAAGAAAAAGAAAAAGCCAAGCGGCTAGCCAATCAGGCTCAAAATCATCACCCAAACAAATCAGTAAATGTGTACCTATTTGTCGGGCACAAAATTTTATTCCTCTTCTCTAGCCCCTTTGCTATAACCTGTTCAATGAATATTGCATGTACATATATATACAGTTCATATCATTTTTCATTTTCTATTCAACTTCATATTTGATTTCTATTTGGTTTAAAAACACCATTCATTCTAATGTTGCATAAATAGGTGCAAATCATTTCATTAGCTAATTAATGAATATTTCAACTCATATATGTTTATTTTGAACAAGTGACTATTTTTAACACTTCACATTTCAACGATTTATGCATACAATAAAAATGTGATTTTTATTGTAAAAACAATTCATTTCAAAACACTATTCTTCTATATAGTTCAAGTTGGTGATAAAAATAGGATTTTTATCATCAAACAATTTATTTCAAAATATGAATACCATTCAACACATGAATTTCTAAACAACGAATGAATATCAATTCAACACATGAATGTTTTCAATAGTTTCTATATATAGATAAAAATGTGATTTTTATTATCGAACAATTTATTTCAAAATATGAATACCATTCAACACATGAATTTCTAAACAACGAATGAATATCAATTCAACACATGAATGTTTCTATAGTTTTTATATATCGATAAAAATGTGATTTTTATTATCGAACAATTTATTTCAAAATATGAATACCATTCAACACATGAATTTCTAAACAACGAATGAATATCAATTCAACACATGAATGTTTCTATAGTTTTTATATATCGATAAAAATGTGATTTTTATTATCGAACAATTTATTTCAAAATATGAATACCATTCAACACATGAATTTCTAAACAACGAATGAATATCAATTCAACACATGAATGTTTCTATAGTTTATATATATAGATAAAAATGTGATTTTTATTATCGAACCATTTATTTCAAAATATGAATACCATTCAACACATGAATTTCTAAACAACGAATGAATATCAATTCAACACATGAATTTCTAAACAACGAATGAATATCAATTCAACACATGGATTTCTAAATAAGGAATAAATATAGTTTAAGTATATGAAAATAATTCAAACACACAAATATTATTCAAAATTTCGGCAGCATAACGGCAGGGTAGTTACACCGGCACCGTCCCTAGTACGGCTCCTCGCTCTACCTTAAAACCTCGCGGTTTTTTGACAATGGGAAACATGCATCTAGTTCGCACGCAGGCGGCATGTATATATTTATTTCATTTCCACAAACTAATCCTAAGTGGTTTCAACCAAATATTTCACAACCACCAATGGGTATTTTTCAACCACAATCAACCAATATCAATCCCAAACAATCCCAAACAACCATTCGTCATCAACCAATTATCACAACAATTTCAACCAATAAATATCGTCCATGGTTTGTGGACGAGGGGCGTATATATATATATATATATATTTATATATAGCAATTCACTTTCATATTAACACACATATATTTATATTTTTAAAATCAGAAATCTCACCAATAGCTATCCAATACCAAGACTCTTCTTAATAGAAATCTTCGCCTATTTGTCGCTTTCACCCGTATTCTCTGCATATGTAAAAATAGAATTTTTACTATGCTATTCAATATATAAAAATCGAATTTTTACTTCGACTTTCAACATATAAAAATATGGTTTTTATTTTGACTTTCAACATATAAAAATATGATTTTTACTTTTGCTTTCAACATATAAAAATATGATTTTTACTTTAAAACAAAATCAGTCTTTAACTTTTTTAAAAATTCAGTTTTGAATACTTTTAAAAATTCAGTTTTTATAACTTTAAAAATCAGGTTTTAAAATTCTTTTAAAAGAAATCAGTTTTAATCTTATAAATAAATCAGTTTTAACTTATAAATAAATCAGTTTTTATTTATAAGTAAATCAGTTTTTATTTATAAATAAATCAGTTTTTATTTTTAAAAATTTCAGCTTCTAACTTTATAAAAATTCAGTTTAAAATACTTTTTAAAATCAGTTTAAAATACTTTATAAAATCAGTTTTATAAAATCTTTATAAGATAAATCAGTTTTAATTTTATAAAAATTCATTTTTAACAGAATAAAAATAAATATAAAATAAAAATCAAATTCTCACCTCAATCTGCGAGGGGGGGGATTGACAGCCAAGCTCGGCGGGGTGCTCGCGAATCAGCGTCGCGAACTGGGGGGGGGGGTCTCGAATCGTTCGCGATGGAGGGAGGGGCTTCGGGTCTTCGTCGATGCAGGGCTTCGGGGTTCGAACGAGGGGCGGGAGGTCGACCGACTGGGCGGAGCGGTGGTGGTTGAGGGGTTCGGCGGTGGCTCGGCGAGGAGGGAGGCGGATCGAATCGATTTAGGTTTTAGGTTTTTTTTTTTTTTTCTTCTTTTCCTTTCGTCTGAATCGAAATAAAAAGGGGGGGGCCAAGCGGGAGATAAGGAGGGAAGGGGATTAAATTATTATATTTTTTTTTTTATTATTTATTATTTAATTATTCAAAAAGTTGACTTTTACATACGACCTCGAAACGAGGCCCACCGCCTGTCGTCCATAGCGTTTAACCCCCATTCCGAACACAATGGGATATGTATCGTAAGCTGGTTTGATCGTTACAATCAGTTTCCTTTTGAATTTTCATTTAAATCACTATATTGAATTTTAAACGCACATTTCAAATTACCGGGGTCACATACTAACTAGAAAAATTCCAGAAAAATATTTTCTAGCTTCGTATTGACGATACGGTCCTAACAAAACTAGTTTCGTCGAATTCTGAGACCGTTTGAAAAATGGTCAATTTCCAGTCGATTAAAATCAACTGAAATCGGTCAAACGCGTTTTCCTTTGCCACGCTCACATATTGATTCGAAAAATTATGAAATTTGAAACCTAGCAACAACTTGACACTGCGGACCCAACAAAAGTGGTTTCGTCGAAATCCGAGGTCATCTGTAAAATATCCATTTTTAAGGGCCTGAATTCTATAGCGACTATTCAGAATTTTCAACTGGACATATCTTTTGATTCCCGCTATCAAATTTCGATTGGTCAGATTCGTTAGAAAGATATCATCAATTAGATACTAATGTTTTTGGTTTCACTATAATCCAGATTGTTTTGCACCCGGTATATTCAATTGAAGTTTGAAATCGAATTATCGAACTACCGCGCCATTTTCAATTCTATATATAATTATAATTAATTATATTGGTTTTCAAATGTCGATTTCAACTCAGTTTTCATCGCCATTATTTAAAATATTTATTTTAAATATTTAAAATCCATTATTTTAGCCAATTTAAAAATTTTAAATTGGTTCAGATTTTCTGGGTCGTTACAATCTCCCCCACTTAAAACTTTTCGTCCCCGAAAAGGAATAAAGTCGAAAGTGGTTTGATATCTCTACAATCCCACAATACAACAACCAATTTGTTTTTAATATTCTGAGTATAGAATACACAATGCACATCCATGGGAAGAAAATAGCAACAGAATAGAGAATTAAAAGGTAATGCAAAGTAGGGTAAATGTACCTTGCACCGGAGTCAATCAGAGATATCTACTCGGCATCTGGGATAAGCTTTCTGAATGCTCTCCTCAGTTTCCCAAGTACAATCGCGCGGATCTCCACTCCATTGCACTTTGACTAAGTGAACCTTCTTGTTTCTCAACTCTTTGGTTTCTTTGCCGATAATCTTTAGCGGCTCTCGCCTCACAGCTAATTCTGGAGTAATTTCAATGTCCTGCTGAGCTGCTTCTTCCACGATCAAGTCTGGATCATGAACGTGCTTTCGAAGTTGAGATATATGAAATACATCATGAACTCCAGGCAACCAGTCAGGCAGTTTGACCCTGTAAGCGAGAGTTCCGATCCGTTCCAGAATAGGAAACGGACCAATGAATTTGGGTGCCAACTTTCCAGTTTTTCCGAACCTGATAACTCCTCTCATCGGCGATACTTTCAAATATACATAGTCGCCAACTTCAAAGGATATATCTCTTCTTCTTCCATCGGCATAGCTCTTTTGTCGGCTTTGAGCGGCGAGTAATTTCTTCTTAATAAAATCGACTTTGTCGGCAGCTTCTCGAATCATATCGGGACCCAACACAAGTCTATTTCCAGGCTCGACCCAACAAGCAGGAGATCGGCACGGTCTACCGTACAATGCTTCGAATGGCGACATTGTCAGACTTGCCTGATAGCTGTTGTTATAAGAGAATTCAGCCAAATGCAGATGGTCTTCCCATGATCCACCGAAGTCTATAACACAAGCCCGCAATAGATCTTCTAAAATGCGATTCACCCTCTCAGTCTGACCGTCTGTCTGAGGATGATAAGCGGTACTCAAGTTTAACTTCGTTCCCAGCTCGACTTGAAATGCTTCCCAGAATTTACTAGTGAAAATCGTATCTCTATCACTTACTATACTGAGTGGCACCCCATGTAGTCTAACTATTTCCCTGAAGTAAATATGTGCCAGACTCTGAGCAGTTCTATTTGATTTGACAGGTATAAAATGGGCGGTCTTCGTGAAGCGATCTACGATCACCCAAATACTGTCATTTCCCTTTCTGGTTCTGGGCAAACCATCAATGAAATCCATAGAAATATGTTCCCACTTCCAGCCAGGAACTTCCAGTGGTTGCAATAGTCCAGCCAATTTCTGTTGGTCACTCTTGACTAGCTGGCAAGTAGGGCATCGGCTAACATATAAGGAAATGTCCCTTTTCATCGACTTCCACCAGAAAGTGCGTTTGATGTCGTTATACATTTTGCTTACTCCCGGATGGATACTGAGTTTTGACTTGTGGCATTCATCCAGTACTTCCTTTCGAAGTTCAGGAATGTTAGGGACACAGATTCGACCTTTGAGCCTTAGAATCCCCTCATTATCAACTTGAAAGCTCGAGGGTTCGCCTTGTTGAATTATCCCCCGGATCTTCTGAATGAAGTGATCATCCTCCTGAAGAGCAGATATCTTATCTAGCAATGAAGTCGTGATAATAAAACTGGCGATCATTTCATTCTTTCGGCTTAATGCATCGGCCACGACATTGGCTTTTCCTGGAGTATATATAATTTCAAAGTCATATGCTGCAAGAAACTCCAGCCAACGTTGCTGCCTCAAGTTCAAGTCTTTCTGAGTGAACAGATACTTTAATGACTGGTGGTCTGTAAACAGTTCAAACCTCTCGCCCAGAAGATAGTGTCTCCAGATTTTCAAAGAGAATATGATAGCCAATAACTCAAGATCATGAGTTACATAGTTTTTCTCGTGTGGCTTCAGTTGACGGCTAGCATAAGCAATTACTTGGCCTCTTTGCATTAACACTGCGCCAAGGCCTTCTCTAGATGCATCAGTCCAGACTTTTAAATCTTGGTTGCCATCAATGATGGTTAATACTGGAGCTGTCGTTAATCTTAACTTTAGCTCTTCGAAAGCCTCCTCACTTTCTTGAGTCCATTTGAACTTAGAATGCTTCTTTGTAAGCTTCGTTAAGTGGCCAGATATCTTAGAAAAGTCTTTAACGAACTTCCGATAATAACTAGCCAATCCGAGAAAACTGCGGACTTCAGTGGGAGTACTAGGCTGTTTCCAATTCTGAATAGCTGTGATTTTACTTGGATCCACAGCAATTCCTTTTTTCGATACGACGTGGCCCAGAAATTTTACTTCATCTTGCCAGAAGATACATTTGGAAAACTTGGCTTTTAATACATTCCGTCTCAGAATTTCTAAAACCTGTTCCAGATGCTTTTCATGTTCGGCCTTTGATTTAGAGAAGATTAGAATATCGTCAATAAAAACCAGGACAAATTTATTCAATACTCCTCTGAACACTCTATTCATCAGATCGACGAAATAAGCTGGAGCGTTACATAAGCCGAACGGCATTACTAACCACTCGTAGAATAAGTCGGGGCCTCTGAACGCTGTCATTGGAACACACTCTTCGGCAATTCGAAGTTGATGGAAACCTGTAGCTAGGTCCATTCTTGAGAATACTTGTGCTCCATTCAATCGATCCAACAAATCATCAATCCGCGGCAATGGATATTTGTTCTTTATAGTCTGCTTGTTTAAATCACGATAATCCACACATAGACGTAAAGTACCGTCAGACTTTGGGACAAATACCACTGCTGCTCCCCAATCAGAGAAACTAGGCCTGATTAGACCCTTCCACACTAGCTGTCGTGTTTGATTGTCTAATTCCTCCTTCTCTTTCAAGGACATTCTTCGAATAGCGTGAACTACCGGCCTTGCATTGGGAATTAAGGCAATCTTGAAATCTATTTCTCTTTGCGGAGGTAAGCGAACAACTTCCTCAAACACATCCGCATAATTCTTGACGACAGGAATATCTTTAATGAGGTCAGGAATATTCTCTATGACTTCAGGGACATTTTCTATTTGGGCTGGAGAAACATTCAAAGCTGCCCAGAAGTCTTTTCTATTAGCATTCTGACCTTCACAGGGAATGGTTATATAATCACCTGATTTAATCCTTGCCTTTACGATTCTGTCGGCGCATTTGACTTCAGCTTCATATTTGGTCAGCCAGTCTAACCCCAAGATAAGATCAAACTCTTTAAAATTCATGACGACTGCGATGGTAGGAAACCGATAACGAGAGAAAGAAACCGGCACTCCACAAACCCAACTGAGATCAATGGAACCCCCAACCGGATTCTGGACAGTCATTGGTTCCTTAAGCTTTTTCAAATTCAAATCCAGTTTCTTAGCTGCATCTTTCGAAATGAAGCTTCGCGACGCGCCTGTGTCAAACAGTACTTTAACTGGGATGTCTTTGACAGTTAGCGTGCCTTCTAAAACATCTGGCCTTTCTTGACTAGCTGAGGGCTCGGAAGTTTCTGCTACTTCATTTATACATACGGTTTCAGATTTCTTTGAGAGTTGGCACTCCCGTGCAATATGACCTGCCTGGCGGCACTTATGGCATCTCCTTTCCCCATGTGGGTTCCTTTGTTTCTTAGTGGGCTTGGATCCACCTTTTATCCGCTTCTTTAAGGGCCCGCAATTTATCGACAAATGCCCCTTCAGATGGCAGTTAGAGCAAGTAGCAGTTGTTACGGGTTCCTTCTTAGATTTGGCCCTCTTCCTCTTGGCACTGGGCTTCTTACTGACCTCAGACGTTGTACTGGTTTCAGGAATATCAGTTTCTGACTCTGTTTTGTCACTAGAACAGACTTCTTCTTCGTCGCGCAACATTCCTTTCTTATAGAGATCTTCATACTGATAGGCCATATATATCATTTCAGAAAAAGGAAGCTTCACATGCCCCAATACTTTATTCTGGTATTTCCTTTGAAGTCCGTGAATAAATCTCATATTCTTCCTCTTCGGATTTTGAATTAGATGAGGAGCAAAGTGAGCAAGTTCATTGAATTTCTTATGATATTCGGGAATGGTCATATCACCTTGTATTAGATAAGAAAATTCATCACATAATCTCTCGGTTACTTCGGGAGGAGTAAATCTTTCTAAGAAAATCAATTTGAATCTGTCCCAGGTGATATCACCTTCTGGATTATTTCTGATGATTGATTCCCACCAAATTAAAGCTTCTTCTTTAAGCGCCCAAGATGCTACTAACCGTTTCTGGTCATCTCTCAGCTGGATATGCTCAAAGATTTTTTCGACAGAACTCAACCAAGCTTGAGTTTGAATAATAGATTCATTGCCCGAGAATTTTTCTCCACCCAGATTTCGATATCTCTTGAATAGAGCCTCTAGATCGAGTTCTGTATTCCTTCTGTGTCTGGCACTCATTTTTCTAGTACTTCTGCAATTAGCAGATCAAGTGTCAGGTCACAGAAAAGGTATTTTAAAACATAGAAACATATACTTCAAATGTAAATGTGTCTATCGAGGTGTAATCATTCTGCTTTACTCATACTAGGATATTACTGATCCTATCTGTATAGAGTTACCCGTCCTAGAACACTACTGGTTCTATTTCTGACGAGTTCGTTCAAATGTTATATTCCAGAACTAAGCTTAACCAAAGCTCTGATACCACGTTGAGACGACCCGATTTCCCGTTCTCACGGAAACAAGGTTATCTTTGGAATATAACACAGAAACATATAATAGCAGAACAGAATTAAATAAATACACCAGAATGAACAACAAAATATACTGGATAAAAGTAATCATCAGAGTTACACAGTATACAGGATCTTACTTAGTACAAATACAGTTCAGCTATACATAAATGTCTACAGCGGAAATAAACAAAATATGTACAATAGGAGCTGAACAGCATAAAAAGAAATAAATGATAGATCCATCTTCAGCTCCAGCTATCCAGAAAGAACCAGCTAAACCTGAATACAAGGCTGCCCGTGTAGAAAAAGGGGCACCCGAGTTTGAGAGTGAAACAAACTACGAGTCAGTCATGGGACTGGTATGAGAAATCCACTCAACACATATATAATTGGCCAATCACAGGACCACGCCACTTTCGTGGAACGGGTTTACTCCATTGGATTGCCAGTGCTTTAAAACAAATATTTCTTTTAAACATCGCTATGCTCTTTATAAAAATGAAGCCGTTATAAGACTCAGTTCCCATCACACAATGCAACGCAAACCGGAGGATAGAGTTTTTACCTTATAACGGCCAAGATATGCTTGATACGAATAAAACAAAGGCATTTGATATTATTGCTAGTGTTTATATGTTTTGAAAACAATTTCAAATCATAACTATCAATCATAGACGACATGGGTACCATATATCATGTCGCCATATATATATACAATCAAAACCGCACGATGTCGTATTTGGAAATTGGATTTCCGTCATGAACCAAGGCAAAAGATAGTCCTTACCGAATTCGAGACGCTCTAGCCCGTGTCCCAGGCAAGTACTCAGTCAAGCCTTTGGATCGTCAGGGCCGGTCCACCGATGTGGATTAAAATGCCTGAACAATACGTTTCCCCGCCCTTTGGGGCGTCAACGAGCCAACGAATGACTCCATCGGACCCGGATCGTCCGATCAAACCGAGGCGCCTCGCAACAGCAACAACCACATAGGTGAAAAGTATATAAATGTCAGGGCTGGTAGGTCACTGACACCACCCTAGCTAGAAAGAAACGCATGCCCTCCCTGAGGTCCTTCCTCCCGTTTTAGGTTCCTACCGGGGTGTGAGGCTCGCGAATTCACGTTATACACAAAGCTACGCCACACAGGCGGTGCTTTGATCATCACCACAAGACTTTGCTTTTCAACAGAAGCCCTGATCACTGCATCTTAGCATGCCACACAGAATAAATCCTATGTCAGACACACAGTCCATTTACAAGTCCGTTCTGGGTCTGAACGAAACCGGAGGCACTAAATACCTCGCAAACCCTTCGACCAACACGTACGTCTGAACGATCACCACTCATTATCCATATTTCGGGATGCCTCCCAATCAGGACCTCGGTTACCATCCAAACGAGGTGAAGATCTCCGGTCTTCGACCGTCGTCTTCATCTTCGACTTTCAATCGTCGGTCAATTATTCGAAATGAGAATTAACTCGGCCTTTTCAAATAATTCACGTATATTTAGAATTTCAAATCGATTTATTTCTATGGTTAAATTATTTGACAACATCACGTTTGTTCTTTAATGTAATTTTCACACCAAACACATTCAACCATCAAACATCACATAAATCAAGCAAATTCAGTTTATTTCCATTCCATATCGCTTACGATATTTTATAACTATTTATCGCTATTTTTATTTATTTTAAAATAGCCATTTTATTCAAAACGACGCTTCGGGCCATAAGGCGGCCGTGGCGCTGTTTTTCTTCAGATTTGATTTACACATATCTGAAAATCTAACCGTTGGATCTTCACAAAATTTACATCATTAGAAAGGTCTTTTCAAAACGAATCCAACGGTTCCAGTTTCGGGAAAATCCGACGGTCGGATCTCCCGGTACAATCGTTTGAATTTTCGATTTCAAAATACGAACTGCAGCGTCGTTATTCGATTAAATATAATTTTATTTATATATATAAATAAATATAATCGTTTCTGGCGCTGTTTTTCTTCAGATTTGAATTAAACATTCCAGACAATCCAACCGTTGGATTTTTACAAGGTTGGTACCGTTGGAAAGATTATTCCAAGGCGAACCCGACGGTTGAGATTTCGGGAAAATCCAATGGTCGGATTTCCCGCACTAGTCGTTTGAAATCACGGTTTCAAAATACGAACTGCACGGCCTCGTTTCGTTTTAATTTTATTTATATTTATATATTTATATAAATATAGTTCATTCAACCATTTCAATATCGTTTTCACTTCAAATATTTTTCTAACTCCTTAAATTTTGGAAAAATTTCGCCATAACCTCCCCTGCACCGGGAGCGTCGGGAAATCGCAAATAGCGTCCCGGTCCTTCTAATCTCAAAAAGAAAAAGAAAAAGCCAAGCGGCTAGCCAATCAGGCTCAAAATCATCACCCAAACAAATCAGTAAATGTGTACCTATTTGTCGGGCACAAAATTTTATTCCTCTTCTCTAGCCCCTTTGCTATAACCTGTTCAATGAATATTGCATGTACATATATATACAGTTCATATCATTTTTCATTTTCTATTCAACTTCATATTTGATTTCTATTTGGTTTAAAAACACCATTCATTCTAATGTTGCATAAATAGGTGCAAATCATTTCATTAGCTAATTAATGAATATTTCAACTCATATATGTTTATTTTGAACAAGTGACTATTTTTAACACTTCACATTTCAACGATTTATGCATACAATAAAAATGTGATTTTTATTGTAAAAACAATTCATTTCAAAACACTATTCTTCTATATAGTTCAAGTTGGTGATAAAAATAGGATTTTTATCATCAAACAATTTATTTCAAAATATGAATACCATTCAACACATGAATTTCTAAACAACGAATGAATATCAATTCAACACATGAATGTTTTCAATAGTTTCTATATATAGATAAAAATGTGATTTTTATTATCGAACAATTTATTTCAAAATATGAATACCATTCAACACATGAATTTCTAAACAACGAATGAATATCAATTCAACACATGAATGTTTCTATAGTTTTTATATATCGATAAAAATGTGATTTTTATTATCGAACAATTTATTTCAAAATATGAATACCATTCAACACATGAATTTCTAAACAACGAATGAATATCAATTCAACACATGAATGTTTCTATAGTTTTTATATATCGATAAAAATGTGATTTTTATTATCGAACAATTTATTTCAAAATATGAATACCATTCAACACATGAATTTCTAAACAACGAATGAATATCAATTCAACACATGAATGTTTCTATAGTTTATATATATAGATAAAAATGTGATTTTTATTATCGAACCATTTATTTCAAAATATGAATACCATTCAACACATGAATTTCTAAACAACGAATGAATATCAATTCAACACATGAATTTCTAAACAACGAATGAATATCAATTCAACACATGGATTTCTAAATAAGGAATAAATATAGTTTAAGCATATGAAAATAATTCAAACACACAAATATTATTCAAAATTTCGGCAGCATAACGGCAGGGTAGTTACACCGGCACCGTCCCTAGTACGGCTCCTCGCTCTACCTTAAAACCTCGCGGTTTTTTGACAATGGGAAACATGCATCTAGTTCGCACGCAGGCGGCATGTATATATTTATTTCATTTCCACAAACTAATCCTAAGTGGTTTCAACCAAATATTTCACAACCACCAATGGGTATTTTTCAACCACAATCAACCAATATCAATCCCAAACAATACCAAACAACCATTCGTCATCAACCAATTATCACAACAATTTCAACCAATAAATATCGTCCATGGTTTGTGGACGAGGGGCGTATATATATATATATATATTTATATATAGCAATTCACTTTCATATTAACACACATATATTTATATTTTTAAAATCAGAAATCTCACCAATAGCTATCCAATACCAAGACTCTTCTTAATAGAAATCTTCGCCTATTTGTCGCTTTCACCCGTATTCTCTGCATATGTAAAAATAGAATTTTTACTATGCTATTCAATATATAAAAATCGAATTTTTACTTCGACTTTCAACATATAAAAATATGGTTTTTATTTTGACTTTCAACATATAAAAATATGATTTTTACTTTTGCTTTCAACATATAAAAATATGATTTTTACTTTAAAACAAAATCAGTCTTTAACCTTTTTAAAAATTCAGTTTTGAATACTTTTAAAAATTCAGTTTTTATAACTTTAAAAATCAGGTTTTAAAATTCTTTTAAAAGAAATCAGTTTTAATCTTATAAATAAATCAGTTTTAACTTATAAATAAATCAGTTTTTATTTATAAGTAAATCAGTTTTTATTTATAAATAAATCAGTTTTTATTTTTAAAAATTTCAGCTTCTAACTTTATAAAAATTCAGTTTAAAATACTTTTTAAAATCAGTTTAAAATACTTTATAAAATCAGTTTTATAAAATCTTTATAAGATAAATCAGTTTTAATTTTATAAAAATTCATTTTTAACAGAATAAAAATAAATATAAAATAAAAATCAAATTCTCACCTCAATCTGCGAGGGGGGGGATTGACAGCCAAGCTCGGCGGGGTGCTCGCGAATCAGCGTCGCGAACTGGGGGGGGGGGGGGTCTCGAATCGTTCGCGATGGAGGGAGGGGCTTCGGGTCTTCGTCGATGCAGGGCTTCGGGGTTCGAACGAGGGGCGGGAGGTCGACCGACTGGGCGGAGCGGTGGTGGTTGAGGGGTTCGGCGGTGGCTCGGCGAGGAGGGAGGCGGATCGAATCGATTTAGGTTTTAGGTTTTTTTTTTTTTCTTCTTTTCCTTTCGTCTGAATCGAAATAAAAAGGGGGGGGCCAAGCGGGAGATAAGGAGGGAAGGGGATTAAATTATTATATTTTTTTTTTATTATTTAATTATTCAAAAAGTTGACTTTTACATACGACCTCGAAACGAGGCCCACCGCCTGTCGTCCATAGCGTTTAACCCCCATTCCGAACACAATGGGATATGTATCGTAAGCTGGTTTGATCGTTACAATCAGTTTCCTTTTGAATTTTCATTTAAATCACTATATTGAATTTTAAACGCACATTTCAAATTACCGGGGTCACATACTAACTAGAAAAATTCCAGAAAAATATTTTCTAGCTTCGTATTGACGATACGGTCCTAACAAAACTAGTTTCGTCGAATTCTGAGACCGTTTGAAAAATGGTCAATTTCCAGTCGATTAAAATCAACTGAAATCGGTCAAACGCGTTTTCCTTTGCCACGCTCACATATTGATTCGAAAAATTATGAAATTTGAAACCTAGCAACAACTTGACACTGCGGACCCAACAAAAGTGGTTTCGTCGAAATCCGAGGTCATCTGTAAAATATCCATTTTTAAGGGCCTGAATTCTATAGCGACTATTCAGAATTTTCAACTGGACATATCTTTTGATTCCCGCTATCAAATTTCGATTGGTCAGATTCGTTAGAAAGATATCATCAATTAGATACTAATGTTTTTGGTTTCACTATAATCCAGATTGTTTTGCACCCGGTATATTCAATTGAAGTTTGAAATCGAATTATCGAACTACCGCGCCATTTTCAATTCTATATATAATTATAATTAATTATATTGGTTTTCAAATGTCGATTTCAACTCAGTTTTCATCGCCATTATTTAAAATATTTATTTTAAATATTTAAAATCCATTATTTTAGCCAATTTAAAAATTTTAAATTGGTTCAGATTTTCTGGGTCGTTACAACGCACCCGCCTTTTCAACTGCAATACGCTGGATCTGCACTGAAACCTACTGAAGAAATTTATGAAGCGGGGTAAGAGGTTTGGAAGGATTATCTGGTGGGCTTCTTCTTAGATGCTCCGCTATCCTTCACAGCCGTTACTTCTCGCCTTCAATGGCTTTAGAAACTGAAAGGAGGGATAAAGATCAAATCTACTGGAACAGTCTTCTTTTTCCTATTCTCTAATTCTGAGGATAGGCAATGAATACTTTGTTCAGATCCGATAATCATTCGAGGTAAGGTTTTCATTGTTAAGCCTTGGGATTGTTGCGTTAATAGTAATTGTGTTAAAAGTGTTCCGATGTGGATCAAACTCTCCAACATACCACTTTACGATTGGTCCAAAACTAGAGTGTGTTGGCTCTCTACACATATAGGCAGATTCATTTGCCTTGATGCTGCTACTGAGACTCTGGACAGATTATCGTATGCTAAGGTACTAGTTGAGGTAACGCCTAAGAGTTTGTTCCCTGATGAATTTCCAGTCCTTTTACCTGATGGATCTATTATGAATGTATGTGTGGAATATACATGGAGACCGAATGTTTGTACTTTTTGAAATATTTTTGGGCATTCAACAGATAAATGCAAAAACAAGCCGGACAAGGTAGTTGTTGGAAGGCCTGGTAACAAGGTTAACTGGAAATCCGGGAATGAACAGGCTACAGTAGGCAAGCAGACTAACGGCGGAGATAATAGCAATGTCACGAGAGAGCAGATATGGACTGAGGTTGTCAACAAGAAAAAGAAACCGGACACTATGTTTGGTGGTAAAACTGTAGTCGATAATGAAATGGATTTGTGTGAGAAAAATGCATTTGCAGCTTTGTTGAATAGTTTGAATGTTCAAGAGAACGATGAGGAGTTTAATCAAACTTATGAAGAAGGTGAGATCAGACGTATTGATGAGCTATTAACTAGCGTTTTTAATTCGTTAAGTGAATCCTCTGATGTTGTTAGCAAGCATAGAAATAGCAACTTGATGTGTACAACCAATGTTGTCAACGAGTTAGGTAGTAGCAGTGCTCTTGATGTTGCATCAACTCTTTCTGATGGTCAAGCTATTCCTATAGGAGATAGTGCTAAGGCTAAAATGGCCAATACTTCGATCAAGCCTGGTTTCTTGAATCGATCCAAGCAAGTTAGCAAAAGCAGTGAAACTTCTACATTAGATATTGCTATGGGTTCTAGTGGTACGAAGAAAACATCAGCTACGAAAATGAATCCTTATGCTAACATTCCCGCGCCGCCGGGCCATAAAGAACCACCTCCCAGGACAGAGACTGTTACCACGCCTCATTCAACCATCTCTTCTACACACCCAGGCTACATCACGAGGAGCAAGAAGTGTGTAATGGGGGTTTGTAGCTTGTTTGATAATGATTGATAGTATTAGAGGCTTGGTAGCCTTCTCCAATGCTGCATGGACTATAAAATGGTTTTATTTTATTATCTTAATGTATGTCAGTATGGACTTTATATGTAATATGGTTTAATGAACTTCTGTATGCTTTTGTTTCATTGCATGGTTTATCTTCCCTGCGTGGAAGTGACTGCAATTAGCTGTTAAGTCCACTGCTTAGCACCTGTAACCAATTTGCTTATTTTAATAAGACAGTGTTACAGATCACTTTAAAAACCGGTCAGCTTTGCCAAAAAAAATAATTTCTAGAAATATATTTGAAATTTATATGACCGAATCTCTTATGCCTTATCCAGGGATCGCTTGTATTGGCCATAAGACATAACTTATCATTGGAAATTTTCATGCTTAATGTATAGATATTTTTCTTTCTATCTCCTTCGAATATGACTTTTGAATTCCTATCTTCTATGAAACATTTATTCTTTTCAAAATTTATTTTATAACCTTTATTGCAAAGTTGACTTAGACTTAGCAGTTTGTGTTTTAAATTCCTAACTAGTAAAACATCAGAAATAGTAGGAGTCTCATAATTACCGATATTGCCAATTCCGTTGATGTATCCTTTAGAATTATTTCCGAAGTTCACCAATCCACCATCTTCATACTTCAGATTATTGAGTAGTTATGAATTTCTAGTCATATGTCTTGAACATCCGCTATCTAATATCCATTTATTCTTTTTCATTTCCACCAATTGCTTTCCATAATTTGAATTTTCAACAACCATGTAACACACCAGTTCAAAAATTTGAATTTCCAACAGCCACCTTTTCAGAATTTGAAATGCCAACGGACACTTTACCCATCTTTTTAACTTTTGAATTTTCAAAAGCCATAGAACTCATTCTTTTTTGAATTCAACAATATTTCAGTAGATTACATGTTCTTTAAAATAATTATATGCAGACTCTTTCAACATCGATACAATGCATGAATTGACACTAGTATTAGCAGGGATTTCAAAATTTTCCATTTTACCAATATTTCAAAAATTAGATTATGAACTTTTTGAAAGACCTTGCTCTGATACCAATTGTAAAGGAATGTGGAATGGATCGTTAAGGCAAAGAAAACACTAGAGGGGGGTGAATAGTGTTGTAAGAATTTAAACAAAATCTAAAACTAAAGTGAATTATGGAATGAATCAAACACAATAAACAAAATCACAGACAAAGATTCAAAAACAAATAAGATAAACAGAAGTAAAAATGCAGAAAAGGAAAGAACACACCGGATTTTATAATGGTTCGGATTACTCCTACGTCCAGTCCCGCACAACGCTGGATTGCACAGAGTTTTGTTACTATTTCAATAGTCAATTACACCCTCCTTGATTTCACGGCTCACAAGGAGACACTGATTCCTACTTCCTTGATTTCACGGCTCATAAGGACACACCGACTCCTATTTCCTTGATTTCACGGCTCACAAGGACACATCGGCTCCTCTTTGACTTAAAACAAGGTTTATTCAACCTAACCAATTACAAAATAGCCCTATAACTCTTCAATAGAACTTGATTCAAATAGTAGAGAGTGTAGAGAGAAGAAGTTTTATCAAATCAGAATTTATTTCGACAGAGTATAAGTGTAAATACCATAAAAATGATTAAGAATAATGGTATAGAGAAAGAGGACGAAGTTAGAGAAGAAAAAATGACTAAAAAATCGGTTTTAACCCCTTTTATAGAGTATGAAAGGTTGCAACGGTTCTAAATCATTTCAAATAGTGAAAATACACTTCCTTTCAAAATTGAAAAAAATGACAGTTATACGTCGACGTGGAGTTTTTGTTTTGTCGACATACTCCTTTGTAATTTTGAATTTTAAAGCATTTTTCAAGTGTTTTGATATAAAAATAATTCTGTAAATTCTTGAGTAAAATTTTAGTGTTGTAAATTAATATTATATGATAGAAAAACATATGAAAACATAATTTTAAATTATATAAATATATTTATAAAATTATAAGTTTTTAAACTATATAAAGTATAAATATAGAGTATATATAAAAACTTAAATTTGAAAAACCAAGAAGAATAAAAATAGAAACAAATAGAAAAATAAAATAGAGAGGATTGATAATAGAATTGAAAATCAGAATTTGAAATTTAGAATTTGAATTTGAACCTGGAGTACTATTTAGAGTCTTACAAAATCTAGACTCTATAACTATATTAGTCTTGAACCCTTGAACTCTTGAAATCTTGAATACTCACGAGTCTTGAAATTTCTCTGATCTTTGAATCTCTATCATCTTTATAACTGTACAGTCTTCAGTAATATTTCCTGTATATAATTCCTGCACATATACATATATATATTCTATACAAAAGTTTTAGTATATATTTCATAATCATTATATTTTATAATTAATGATAACTGAAATTAGGTTGTTGTTATCGAAACTCCATTCTCCAACAACTTGGCTGAGTGGGTGATTTAAGTGCGCTTTGTTTTAAAATGTAAGGTTGTTGTGTTTTAGTCAAGAACTGTTGTGTTTTAGTCAAGAACAAAAACTATGCGAGAAGGAGTAGTCAACTAACGACTCAGAGTCGATGATGACGGAGTTTGCTTTGTTAAGTTGGAGGCAGTATTTATTAGCAAAAGGCTTAGAGTCATCCAGTGTTTTCTTATTGTTGGAGTCTCCCTTTCACGAGAGGTATCTCAATCTCTTCAGCATCGGTGGTTGGAAACCTAGCCTTCTACGATTTTGTGTTTTCATACATACGTATGAGATGAGTGATTGTTTATTTCGAGTTGGAGATGTACCGGCCTGGAAGCGGCATCTCACTTATGAGTGTTGCTTGTACTATCAACCCTATAACTCGACGTGAAGTAGAGCAGACCCGACTAGGGATGGCAATAAGGCTAGTCTATGGTCCAAACCCGCTTGACCCACCCCTGTTCTGATCAATTTAGACCCACCCCATAGGATCTTCAGGTCGGGTAGACCCACGACCCGCTTTTGGAGGTCCAGGTCTAAGGTTGGGTTTGGGGCAGATTGACCTGCACCAACCCGACCCATACGATTGAGACATCATTTAAACACTTTATAACTATAATGATTACTTGTTAATCTTCTTAAGTATTCAGGGTTATAAATTGAATATTATATTCTTCCAATCAACAGACTATAAATTTTTCGTAATATTAAGTTGCATCAATGATAATCATACAATAACAAATACATACATTTTGAACTATTATCTTACAACTCATTTTATTATATTCTCTTATCATTGTAAACACATTATAAAATGTATATAGTTTATCATTTATTGATAAAAAATATAAGTATATAAATTTATGTACATTGAAACATGATATCATAAGGTCGCGGGGCAGTCGGGTTTACCTGACCCGTATGGGTTTCGGGTACGGGGAGAAATTCCAGACCCGCTCCGGGTCTACGGGGAAGGTCTGGGGCGGGGCTTAAAAAGTCCGGGTCGGGTTTGGGGCACGAGAAACCGGCCCCAACCCTCTCTGCCCCGCCCCAACCCGCCCCATTGCCATTCTTAGACCCGACCATAGTGGTTGGTTCCATGTGGAAAAGGTGTCGTTTGTTCCTGGCATCATTAAAAGGGATTGATTACTCATTTATTTTATAATAAATGTGATTCCAGCTTGCTATAACTGAATGGAATGGATTGAATAATTTTCCATGACTATTTGTGTTTCCCAAATGGATGTAAGAATAGTTGTAAATAGTCTTATGTTCACAATCATAGGCATAGTCTTATGTTCACAGTCATAGTCATAAGCGTAGTCTTATGTTCACAGTCATAGTCCTTGGCCATTAACAATAGTTTCAACGTCATAGGCATGTTAAGGTTATAGACATGAGAGAGTTTGATTTACAATATGAATAGGTCCAAAGCAATATTCATGAAAGTCAAGATCCAAGATGAACAAGAATAGATAAGAATCAATTACCATACATAGATCCAATTCCAATTTACAACATGGATATTAAGTTTACAGCTTTTATCTAAAAGTAACTTGAACATACAGTGCGTGGATCGAGAATTAGAAAGCAGAATTTGATTGTTGAATCTCTATTTGATTGATCGTGTTCTAATTGAAATCCCCCCAATTTGCTAATCTCTAAGCGTAGTCTTGATGGAGAAGAAGCAGTCCTTTTTCTTCCTTTTTATCTTATTATTTTGGTTATCTTAGAAGCAGCATAAGGACAGAATGAAATGGTGTGGAGAGACTGAGGTTAGGGGGCTGCTTATATAGGGTTAGGTAGACGAATCTGGACAGAAAACGAGTCTAAATACATCAGGATGCATCTGGTTCAAGAAGTGGGTTCGGGAGGCAGGTCGGCCCCAGGTCGACACTATGGTCGACCTGATCCCTGGGAGGTCGACACTATGGTCGACCCCCAGGTCGACCTGGTCTATGGGCGGGAGTTTTCCCGCCCTGCCTGCTGTGGGGTTTGAATTCGAAATTCGAGATGTCTTTGATTCTGAAAATTTCTGAAACTTCTAGAGGTCATTACTTGGTCATACGAACTCCGATTTTCGAAAACTCGGACTCTATTTTATGTAAAATTTCGAGACGAACGCAATGGCGTAACCCGTTTCCCTTGATTCTAATTTTAAAATTTAATTCTGCCTTAATTTATTGTTTTAACATGTTATAAAAATACGGATTGTTACATACCATCTCATCATTCCCACTTGGAATGTTCAAAACAGGGGCACTTGTCAATCTCTCCTTCAGGATTTTGAATGCTTGTTCACACTTTACATCCCATGTGAACACTTGGTTCTTCTTCATCAATCCTGTCAACAGTGCAGCTATCTTGGAGAAATCCTTGATAAACCTTCGATAATAACCAGCCAACCCAAGGAAACTCTGAACATCCGTCGCATTCTTAGGTCTATCCCAGTCCTGGATTGCTGCCACTTTAGCGGTATCAACCGCTATCCCATTTCCAGAAACAAGATGACCTAAGAAACTCACTTCATCCTTCCAGAAGTGACACTTTGAGAACTTAGCCTTCAGCTGATGCTTTCGCAAGATCTCTGACACAACTCTTAAGTGCGCCTTGTGGTCTTCCTCATTCCTGGAGTAAACTAGAATATCATCCACGAACACAAGAACAAACTTATTCAACTAATCTCTGAACACTCTATTCATAAGATCCACTAAATACGCTGGCGCGTTAGTCAACCCAAATGGCATCACCAACACTCGAAGAAACAGGATGGTGTCCTAAAAGCATTCTTTGACACACTATCCTTTTCCACTCTCAATTGGTGAAATCCCGTTGCCAAATCCATCTGAGAAAACACTTTGGCTTCGTGAAGCTGATCGAACAAGTCATCGATCCTTGGCAACGGATACTTGTTCTTCTTAGTCACCTTGTTCAGCTCACGATAGTCCACACACAATCTTAACGAGCCATCTGCCTAGGTTGCAAATACGACCGGTGCACCCCATTCGGAAGCACTTCTCCGAATGAATCCCTTCCTAAGAAGGTCTCGAATTTGCACCTCCAACTCTCGCTGTTCCTTAGGCGCCATCCTCCTAAGAGGCGTAATGATTGGTCTAACACCCTCGACCAAATCGATCCTAAACTCAATCTCACGATGCGGCGGCAACCCTTTGACCTCGTCAAACACATCCTTGTACTCATTAGCGATCAGCACAGATGACAAGTCTTCTTGTGGAATTACAAGCGAATATAGATAGCTAACGAAGATACCCTCTTCGTGCTTACACCTTATCAACACCTTTCGCCCTTCCACATCCCCGACTCTCACCTTTAGCTTCTCGCAATTCACCTTTGCCACATACCTCTTAAGCCAATCCATGCCCAAGATGATCCCAAACCCAGCGAAGTTAAGAACAAAGAAATCACACACAAAAGAGTAACCATGACTCGACAATACTAGACCACGACAAATCATGCACAAACTGGTCGAACCCCCAAATGGATTAGTCATAATCAATAGTCTGTCACAAATCTCGGGTTCCAAACCTAAGCGACACACAAGCTCATTGCAAATGAATGAATGCGATGTTCCAGTATCATACAAAACTCGAACTGAAACACCACTAACAGAAAGAGTACCTTGCACCACGACGCCCTTTCCCTTCTCCTCAGCAATAGGAGCCCTCGAAGATGATGGCACTACTCCCAAAGCATAAGCCTTAACCACTTGCTTCTTTTTAGCTGATTCTGGACAACCTTTCTTCTTATGTCCCGTCTTCCCGCACTTGAAGCACTTGTTCTCAGCTTTAGGATTCTTGCTTTCACTAGCAAAATGGCCCTTCTCCAACAATTGAAGCAAGTCGCTTCACCCTCCTGCTTCTTTTGGCCATCTTTTCCCTTCTTTTATTGTTGCTTTCTTTTCTTATTGTTACCACCCTGCTGTGGCTTCTGTTCTTCCTTAGGTGCAACAACAGACGTCTTCTTAGGAAACAGACTTTCATGACTCAAAGCCTTCTCGACGATCTTCTCAAAGCTATCATCGAGATGGTTCACAAGCTGATTCCCAAGATATTCATCCAATCCCAAGACAAACCTCTCATACTTTTGATAAGGAGTACCCATATATGAACGAGCATACTTCGGCAAATCCTCGAAGTCGGAAATATAGCCAAGAACTAGACGACCAATCTTCTTAAGCTCAACGAATATCTTAAACATAATAGATTTTTGCATGGTGGAGATTAACTTTGCTTCAAACTTTGCTAGGAACAGCTCCCATGAAATATCCTCTTTAGGGGTCTCAAGTGTGACAGAGTTCCACCAGTCCATTGCTCTGCCCTCTAACTGCCTTGATGCAAGCTTCCTCTAGGTTGCATCATCAATGCCCAAGTCCTTGAAGATCCTAACACATGTATCCATCCACCTCTGGACTTCTTTGACTGGCTCAGTGCCCTTGAACTGTTTTTCTCCCAATGAAGAAAAGTATTTGCATAGCTTTGCAAATTCTATTGCTCTAGGCACTGGGACAACATCAACCGTAGCTGCCACTAGAGCGGGAACCCTATTCATGATCGCAACCGCCATGGCCTTGAACATGTCTGGATAGTCTGGTTCGCCACCATGTTCCCCTCCAGTATTAGCTCTCCTAGCAGCGTGTCTTGATGGTCGTCTACTCATTCAAAATCTGCAATTTAGAATAATTAGCCACTTCCATGAAAACTGCTAAAGAGATACAACTGCTACTACTATATATGCTAATATATATAGTAAGTATCCAACTGAATTCTACAAGTACATCTCTCATATGTAATTACGTCCTTGAATTTTTTTTTAAATCGATAACTAGAGCTCAGATACCAAATGTGACGACCGCCCATAGCCCTTACAATATACAAGAGGAATAATGCGCTGAAAGATGTGCACGGTAGCTATGGACGATCATCAAGGTATGATACATAAGTGGAACATGTCGTAAACTCACAGCGCACGGATAAAATATAATAGAACATATACAACAAGTAGTGATAGTGAAGCAGAAAACACTAAACTTTCATGACAACTAGAAAGTATTCCCATACACGTGGATATCAACAATAGTGTTTATACAATTTGCCTCACTACAACACTCAGATAAATAACAGACAACGGAAATAAATACTAGATAGAAATAAAACTGGTACGTGAGCCTCCTGCTCGCTATCGATCAGCATCGCCGTCCTCACTAAAGCATAATATGTCACCTGCTACTCAGTCTGCCCATCCACAACTAGATGAACAACCAAATGTAATAAGAGAAAACGTAAAACCTTGAGTTAGACAACAATCTTAGTGAGCGGTAAAAAGCTAACAAACTTCATCAATAAAGTATATGAGAATGGGTAAATAAACGAACTAATCTACCCAGCTCCAGAGAAGAACTTACTCCTGCCTTCCCCACAACATGACAGTGATAGCCTTTACGAACCGTACATCCAAAGAAATAAAAATCCAGTCATGGAAATCAGAACAACCATTCACGCATGGAAAAAGAAACTCAACCATCATCACCACCAAGCATTCAAACATCCATGACTGACTCTGGCTATCACTACCAACCTTGCTTCGAAACCACCGTTAATCGTATGTCTGGCTAAACAACTTGCCATCAATTGTCAAGGGCCATACAACGAAATCTCGGTTCTAGCCAAACTTCACACACCATACAACGAAATGTGTTTGGGCCATACAATGAAACCTAGGGTACTTGACCATACAACGAAATCATGTAACCCTTGCTTTGAATCCGCTAGAACCTACGATAAGTATACTCTCTCGGCCTTTGCATTTATAGTTGTTATCAATTACGACTATTTATCAGCTCAGAACACCTTAGAGCAATCACTTAACACAAACTCAATGCGTCCTTGAGTTGTTTCCACATCCATTGCATGAACGATCGTCATTTTAGCATGAACAACCGATCACTGTAGCACCTCCAAAACACTGTAGCATGAACGATCGTCACTGTAGCACGAGTGCGACCAATCACTGTAGCGCACAAAACACTATAGCATGAACGATCGCACTGTAGCACGAGTGCGACCGGTCACTGTAGCGCATAAAACACTGTAGCATGAACGATCGCACTGTAGCATTAGTGTGACCGATCACTCGCATAAAACACTATAGCATCAGAGCGACCAACCACTGTAGCATGCGATCGATCACTGTAGCACGCGATCGATTACTGTAGCACGCGATCGATCACTATAGCACACAATCGATCACTGTAGCAAGTACTGTAGCAATGACTTATTTCTCAAGAAATTCACCAAAACTTCTCCAAATGATAGATTTGACGAAACCAATTTGTCTAATCCATCAAAAATGATCAAACACACGGTATGAATCCGCTAACAACATGAAAACAATAGTTTTCACCAAATCATGCAAATCAATCCAAAAACCACAACACATGAACATATGAACAAAAACTAACGATCTAACTTGCATAATTATATGGAATAACATGGAATCAATGATTTAAACATGCTAAATGGGATCATAGGGTGATTCATATGGAAATGGACTAAACATGACATAGATCTATGGAAAAACACCTAAATATGATGAAAAACATGATCAAACACTCATACACTTCATTGAATCTATGTGAGAGATGTAAACACTTCACCGATTCTCCAAAATAAGCTAAAATTGATGAAAAAAGAATCTGGACAGTAAGCACCTCACACCAATCTACTTGATCCGATGAATACTTGCTTCAATCAATGTAGATCTAGCCTCCAATGGTGTAGATCTATGATTTCCCACCTTAGATTTGGATTTTTAATGATGGAAAGGTGTTAGAGGAAGAAGGAGCTCAAGGCCACCAAATGAGAGAATGAAAGAAGTAACCTATTCTCCATACCCCTCACCCCCTATTTCTAGTTTCCACCAACCCACTAATTAGGCATTCCCAAATCAGCCCAATTGGCTCTCAAAACCTGGATAGCAAACTGAAAAACCTTAAAACAACGATTCCTCCCAAACCGCTAAGCCAAATCCTTAATGTAACCACTCTACGGAAAGACAATCATCATTTCCTTTCCAATGGCACAGGTCTCACCTTCTGATTCGTCCCGACTCAAAAGTTACACCCTATGAAAGACCAACAAGGGAAAAATGGTCATAAGAAAAATCAGTAAAAATTATGGACTTGTCTCACAACCCCATAAGCAACATATTAAAAGATGAGAATGATCCAGCCCTCAGGGAATAAAATATAAATATTTTACGATCTTTCGATACGTAAAATGCGGGCTTTTACAATACTAGTACTTGCTAAATACTTGTGTGAAATTTGGAATAAGAGTAAGAAAATAATCTGGTTCGAGATCTTCGTTCGTCTGGTAAGTTTTTTATTCATTGTAGGGCCATATATGCTGGTAGAGGCCAAAATAATTTTCTATCTTATTTATCTACCTAATTTTTAAATAGAAAACTATATAATTTAACTAATTTCAGTTAACAATGCCAAATATTTCAAGGGCCATAACTACATTGGTACATCAGTGCAATATTTTTCACAATATTAACTAGAATAATACATGGGTTCAAAATGGACAGGGTGGAAAAATTATATCATGAGACATCATAAATAACCATATAAGATCATAAAACAGTTAAAGATGTCCAAATTGATATTTATATTATAAAAAATATTTTTTTGTCCAGTTGAAATAATATCAATTATCAACAACAAATTAGAATAAGATGAATTATTAATATAAGAAAAAAATCTTATAAAAATGACAATGTAAAATTTATCCATGCAATATTTATGCCATGACAAAAATTTGACCCTTAGGCTTATAACATTCCTGTTTTGGCTAGTGTTAAATAAGAAATAATATATACTGATAATCTATCATTGAAAGCCTAACTACCCTAAGAGAATATCTAATTAATATTTGATTTCATACCACATACCCTAGGGAAACACAGACGTAAATCCTCAATTCTTCAATTGCAACACATGAATCTCAGCCTTGATAACTAATCATGTGCATAGTTAATGCTTGAGTAATATAAGCTTATACGTTTATAGGTTGATTATATAAGTTCTCTAGTTTGTTGTTCGAAAAAACCGAAATATCTATTATTTACTTAAGTAATTATCCCTAACATATCCCTCACAAAACAACTCATGGTGTGCCACTGCTCAATGTACTTGCACACAAATTAAATATCAGTGGCACAAATAAAGGTTTCTGTATGTGCTTCACTTGCAAATTAAGGTTCTTAACCTTTATGCAGCTGAGTGTATTTATAGGACAAAGTTCCAGTAATATAAACTTATAGGTACTTACGTTTATTATAAGAATTGTTCATTTTGTTTCCAATTTCAAAAAAAGGAAACCCTTGATGTCTAATCATTTTTTAAGTAATTATCCCTTACCTAACCGTACTATACAACTTATGATTTGCCATCTCAACGTACTTGTGCACCGATTAAATATCAGCCACACAAATAAAGGTAATATAAATGATGCACCGTCAGTGTACAGAGAAAACTTTCAAGTCCTAATAGCTCATAATGTTGTATCTTTTAAATTTAAAATGGCAGTATAACATGCAAAAAAAAAGTGTATAAGCATGGAAGCAAGAATGTATTTATCTGTCTATTGATTCATGCAACAAAAATGATTCAATACTCAATACGATGAAAAAACAAGATCGTTCATGATCCTGTTATCACCATAATTTAATTAAGTCATTTATATCGTTTTTTTTTCTTTCTAGTTTCATTAAATATTATCAGCCAACACAGTAAATGTTTCATAGAATAAACTATATTTTGGGTAACCTGGAAAATGATGTTAAGAAAAGAAAATAAACACATATTCAAACTTAAATTGAACTTATCGCTGTTGTGAAGGCATACAACTTCCCTATTCTCCGTACAAAGGTTCGTAACGGTAATGAGCAAAATGGAAAACATTAATTAAAGATATCCTTGATAGATTTATGAACAAATAGAGGCTATTAATAAATAGTAGAATATATCTTATATGTAGCAGTTCCCTTCGATTTTATGTTTGCTTCTTATTTAAAATTTAGCTGAATTTAAATATAAAATAAACTTAATATTCTATTGTGCCAAATCTTTAAGCTCAAGCAGGAGTTGTCCTTGTATAAAGTGATCATAATTATCCTACCAACTTGTAGTTAATCATGAAAGACCTAGCTACCTGAAGTGGAACCGTTTTGTTGTTGAAAATTTGATGTTTATCTTCTTGTATATGTACAAACTTATACTATTGTTTTCGGAAAAATGAATAATTAAAAGATAAGTTCGTGTGGTTATCAAATCAAGGTTTCAATGAAAAAGCCAACAGTTTTCACTAAAAATAATAGGGATATAAGCACAATATAATATAATTATGCTTAAAAAAAATCAAAAGCCAAATATACAGGGTTAGTTATCCATGAGCGATATTATGAAGTTTACTTGATACATACATTGAAATTCCTCATTATCAATCACAACATATGACAATGAAAATATGATATTAAAAACAATATAATTTGTTGCGTAGGTGCTACCTTTTATGGCCTAAACCATTTAAAAATAAAGATAATCACACCAGAATTGATGCCCTAATAGAAATTAGATTTTCACCTCGAAAATGGCAGATAGTTGGGCCTATCAATCCTTTTTTCTAGCAAATAGCTGTATCAAACCTTTGTTCATAGAATTAATTATAGTTTGAGTAACCTGGAACAATGACAATATAAAAAGAAAATTAACATATATTTAATCTCAAATCCAACTCATTGTCACTATGAAGTCATTTAACTTTCCTATTCTCCATACAAAGTTTCATAATAAAAATCAACAAAACGAAATTATTTCAACAGACATTCCTAATATAATAATGTACTAATTGAGGGTATGAAAAAAATTAAAAGCAGATATTTAATCTGTAATGGTTGCCTTGGATTTTATGTTCGTTTTTTATTTAAAACCTAGCTAAATTTAGATATAATAACATTTCAATATTATGGTAGACCAAATCTTTTAACTTAGGCAGAAGCTGTTCTTATATGAAGTGATCATAATTGTCCTGCGAACTTGTAGTAAGGCAATGAAAGATTGAGCAACCTTATTTATTATTGAAATTCTAATGTCTAACTTCTTGTACATATATGTGCAAAATTAAACTTTATTCAATTTGTACGTATCTTTAGAAAGATAAACATTCAAAAAGCTAAGTTTATATGGGAATTAAACGAAGATTTTGATGCGATCTGAATTTCCAATAATAGGGAAATAACTATAATAATTTTTTTAAAGCCTAGTACATATGATTAGTTATCCGTAAGTGATACCATAAAGTTCACTTGAATCATATATTGGACTTCCTCATTACTACTTATAACATATGGCAAGTTACAACATATGGCAACAAAATATTTTCCCCCAAGTTTGATCGTATTGGCGATGTCTTAAAAATCTTGAGTTTTTAAGAAGCCATTATGATGTTATAGTCTTTCCATCTTAGCAAGAAACCAAACATTTATCAAAATGAAAATCGTTGTTTACCCATGATGTTAAATTTAACAGAACAACCATGTAACTATTAACTATAAGCAACTAAAATCAATGATTTATTATGAAGCATAAAATTTAATCACCCAGATGAATGAGCAAAACTGGTCATTTAATTAGCCCATCATCCTCTGTGGTAAGCGTTGACATTATAGGTTATTAAACCAAACATTGGAAATACACGGTTCATCAAAGTGCTAAAATATATATGTTGTCGATGTTATTAAATCTACTTGTTGTTTGAAGGTCTGTACGTAATTGTCATCCACGAAGTATGTGATTTATTTCTTTGTCCAAAAATCATATAAATACAAAATATGAGTAAATTAGTCTACTGTTTACAATATGACACCATGATTCTTACTTTCCATAACCCCCAATTACCTGTAAACCGCCAAATATATAGGGATAATGTTTTTGGAGAAGGATCACATTAATATACAGACTTGTATTTCTTTACTTTGGCTTTCCAAATACCGAATTTTCTCCTTTTCTTTATGAATTAGTAAAAAAAAATCATGCAATACTTACATATATGCTGACCTAAATGTACAACCTTATTGCATATACGGATGAGAGTACGTATTTAGTTATGTGTACATGCTAACTGAGTAACATTCATTCTACAGTGCATATTACTGAATTAATGTTGCTATAGTATAACACGTTAAATTCACTCCATATCATTATGCAAAAATGTGCATACTATTCCTAGCTATAGTGAGGTAATTTACTTAGATGAGGGTGCATATTATTTTGTTGACTTCAAAAGCACCTGGTTAAATTCACCACAGACAATATGACTCAAGTCGCTTAGCTTGATATTCAACGGAATTTACACCTTGAAATTTATGTTAAATACAATGGAAGACCTATTGATTAAGTCAACCAATAATTACCGCTAAATAACTTTAGACCCCCGAATACTTTAAAGAACACATGTAATAAGACGAAAGAGTTCATACCAGCTAAAAATTTCAGTTCCGTCTATTAAGACCTCGCCATAATGAGCAATACTTTTATCTTTATTGCAGTTGGTTTGAACACAATGTGCTTAAAAATATTCTCTATCTCACCCACGTCGTCAAATGCTATAGCTTCAACAGCTACAATGCTGCAGTTCTATCATGTACCTATAACATCTCTGTTAACTAAATAATTTTAATTTTAATTTTTCAAAAATGAATTTGGAACCTAAATCATATCATAAATTTTACTTTTAACCTAAATAAATAAAGTAGAAGTAATTGACACAAAATTTATTATGCATTATAAGTACGAAAAAACACCATGCATAAACAATATATACGATGAAATAATATGCATTGAACACTAAGTTGACATTCTAGTATATTTATGACCCGTGAAGTGCTAAATATGGATTTGAAACTGATATATGCAGTGGAAAAAAAACAAACATGTAACAACCCGAATTTTATAACAAGTTAAAACGAGAAATCAGGACAGAATTAAATTATAAATTAAGAATCAAGTGAAATGGGTTGCGCCGTTGCGTTCGTCTCGGAATTCTGGTTGGAAACGAGTCCGAAATTTCGTAAATCGGAGTCCGTTTGACCAAGATATGGCCCATAGAAGATTTCAGAAAAATTCAAAATTCAGCCCGAAATTCAAATTCAGCCAGAAGCAGATTGGGCGGGAAAATTTCCCGCCCAGCCCCAGGTCGGCTGGGGGGTCGACTGGGGAGTCGACCTGCCCCCCCCCCCAGGTCGACTGGGGAGTCAACCTGGGTGTCGACCTGGGGGTCGACCTCCCTGGTCGGGCCAGGTTAGCCTGGTGCACCCGCTTGCTTGTGTGGTCTGGTTGGTTGACCTATGACGATTTTCAGTGGTTCAGATCTAAACTAGGGTTAATCTAAGGGCCTAAACTAGTCCTAACTCCTATAAAAACATCCTAAGACCTAGCCTAATTCACTAAAAACCATCCTAACAACAAAGTGCTGCCCAAATCTCTCTTGATCATGGCCTCCATCTCCAACTTCAAGGGCTTGAGCATTCAACTAGATCCATGTCAAAGGAGCAAGCTTTCTACATCAAATCAAGGAAGTAGAGCATCATTCCTACATCGTTCTATGACAAATGCTTGCTCATAAATCTCTAGCCACGCTATGTAAGTTCTAGCTACTTTTAGATCTAAACGGTAGTTCTAATGTTGACATGGGATAAAATGAGATGAAACCTAAGTATGCTAGTCTATGTGAATCTAGTCTTGCCTCTCTCTTGAACCTATGACTTTGGGCTATTTCTTAGTGATTAAATCATGCCACTCATGTTGTGTTTGACTTAGTTTATCATGCAAGATTGAATTTTTACTTATGGAATGTTGGCATGAACCCTTAGAACCATTTGGCTTGTGGAACATTCATATGAACTTGACTTGGGGCTTATGCATGTAAAAGAACCTAAACCTCTCATGACCATTTACATACCTATGATGATGAACCTATTGTTATGCTATTATGCATGTTTGAGGCCAATCCCTTTATGCTATTATGCATGTTTGAGGCCAATCCCTTTATGCTATTATACATGTTTGAGGCCAATCCCTTTATGCTATCATACATGATTTGAGGCCAATATGTTGTCATATTATTCCTACTATGTTGACTCGCTTTCACTTGCGTTGGGAATACGCCTTGGGTAGTTTAGGAAAACGTGAGATGGGCTATGAAATTTAACATGAATTAAGTAAAGGGGAAAAATGGGCATAAGTGGAAAACGTGGGCTTTGTCGTAGCCTAAATTTGACATGAACATGATAAGTAGAAAAACATGAAAGTGGCCAACTCGAGGTTGGGTTGAGTTTGTAGCATAAATCTGCCCGGAACCGCCCGGCAAATCCAGTAGCTACAGACAATAGGACCCAATGTGAGAAGTTGGTCATATCGCGCTTGAAACCCGAGGTTAGACTAGGTTGTGGTGTAAAGCTGCCCGGACCCGCCCGACATATCCAGTAACCACAACAAAGTCTAATGTGAGAGGTTGGGGTGCATTAATTTACTTAATGCCACATGATAAGGTTAAGTAACTTGATTAGACTAATAACACTTAACCAATATGACATGGACGGGTGGGTTAAGTAACTTGATTAGACTAATGACACTTAACCAATATGACATGAACGGGTGGGTTAAGTAACTTGATTAGACTAATAACACATAACCAATATGACATGGACGGGTGGGTTAAGTAACTTGATTAGACTAATGACACTTAACCAATATGACATGGACGGGAGGGTTTAGTAACTTGATTAGACTAATGACACTTAACCAATATGACATGGACGGGTGGGTTAAGTAACTTGATTAGACTAATGACACTTAACCAATATGACATGGACGGGTGGGTTAAGTAACTTGATTAGACTAATGACACTTAATCAATATGACATGGACGGGTGGGTTAAGTAACTTGACTAGACTAATGACACTTAACTAGTATGACATGGACGGGTGGGTTAAGTAACTTGATTAAACTAATGACACTTAACCAATATAACGTGGATGGGTGGGTTAAGTAAAACCGGACTTGATTTCTTGATGACACTTAACCATATAACACGATTAGAGGATGGGTTAGTTTAACCTGAATGGGTCGATAACACCCGACTAGTATAACGCGATGCATGGTAAGGTTAAGTAAACTCACGAGGGTAATACTTAACCATTATAATTTGACTAGTGGATCGGGTTAGGTTAACATATACTTAACCAATCTAACATGATAACTTGATGGGGTTAAGTCATGAATCGCCTGAATATACTTAACCAATCTAACATGATAACTTGATGGGGTTAAGTCTTGAATCGCTTGAATATACTTAACCAATCTAACATGATAACTTGATGGGGTTAAGTCTTGAATCGCTTGAATATACTTAATCAATCTAACTTGATAACTTGATGCGGTAAAGTCTTGAATCGCTTGAATATACTTAACCAATCTAACATGATAACTTGATGGGGTTAAGTCATGAATCGCTTGAATATACTTAACCAATCTAACACGGTAATTTGATGGGGCTAAGCTTAAATATACTTAACCAATTTGACACGATGATTTGGATAGGGTTATGTCATGAACCGCTGGAATACGCTTAACCAACTTGACACGTGATTCGTAGGGCTAAGTTATAAACTTGAATGACAACACTTAGCCAACTTGACATGACATGTAGACGGGTTAAGTCACGAACGGGAATGACCACACTTAACCAACTTGACATGCTAGACTGATAGGGGTTAAGTCTTGAATTTAGATGACAACACTTAACCTGCTAGACGGAAACCCTAGTTATGCGGTCCTTTTCAGCAGTAACCCTCTTGGATGTATCACGATACCCTAGGGACTAGGCTAGGGTGGGGCACGATTACTGGGCTGATTGTAAATGACCAAAACGACAGCTGAGTTTGGTGCGCCATCGTAGGTTCAAGCGGGCTATGGTCGTGCACGTAGTCCGGAGTTGAAAAAGCAGGCATGGGCACCAGTAGTTGTACACTGTGCGTGCTTGGAATGGTGTCGGTGGTTGACACACTAGGGCTTGATACACCCTAGGGTGGACCTAGCATAGAGTAGCTACATTTGTGATTGGGCCGTATGACACTGACACACGACGAGCTAGGACTTGTAGGGAGCCGATCGATTAGATCGTTACGTGGAAAAAGGGCGTTGTTCGATAGGTAGCATAATCCCTAGTGGTCCTAGGTGGCATAAACCCTGGTCGAATCTAGAAAACGTCCAATAGGTAGCATAATCCGTAGTGGTCCTAGGTGGCGTAAATCCTAGATGAACACGCGATAATTCATGATAAGAAAATACAGCTAGATCAAGGGTGACAGTCCAAACGATTTCAAGGATAATGGAACTACGTTGAAGTAGTATAGAACTACGTGAGGAAGCCCGTAGGATTTACGGTAAAGGACTAAACATATACATGGGAAGAAACATGTGAGTTGGGAAAATCTACATTAGGTTGACATGGACCATTTCATGACATTGGGCAAGGGACATTTAGTGGCTAACACATGACACGGGTTAGGATACTAGTACGGAAGGTGCATGGCAAATATACTTGATGGAACCTTGGGTGTATTACTCGATAGAACCTTGGGATGTTATACTCGATAGAACCTTGGGATGTTATACTTGATGCATAGTGACCGTAGTTTATCTCTATACAATAGTTCATCCTGTTACCTTAGTTTAGCTTGTCTATCTTGTCATCATCCTTATGTTTACTTTTAGTTTATGCATGTCACGTTACCTTTACCTGTTTTTATGCTGGAAGTAGATAGGACTTACCAGTCTTTATGACTGACCCCGTTTCTTTCGCCTCTTTGTCTTCCGTTTCCACCCCCCCCCCCAGGTTTTCAGGGAGGAAATACTGTTATTTAGCTCGGACTTCTTCTGCTTCAAGGTCATCATGTATGGCTTGGATCTTTTCTTGGCTATGGCTATTTTATTGTTCTACTTAGGGAATAATGTATGACTATGGTTTTATGCTTCTTTATTATTGCAAGACAAGTTTCGATGTAAGTAATTTAATGGCACTCTAATGTAAAAGGTTTTAGACCTTACTACTTTTGTAAAGAAATAAAATCATGTTTTCTTCCGCTGTTTTATATGTTCTGTCTTGTAATATTTCTGTGCATGTTTACCTAGATAATACTCCACCAAAGCTAGTGCATTCCCTTTGTGAGTGACCCTAGCGGAGGTGGGGTGTTACATTTGGTATCAGAGCAGAAGGTTACCGGACTGGGCAAAAGTTTTTAAAACCTTCTGAAACTATTTTCAAAGCCATTTTACAAAGAAGCATTTTCCAAGAAAAGTTTTAAAGAAAAAGGCTATTCCCCAAAAAGCCATTAGCACTATCCTGTGATCGAATCTCTTTTCCTTTCTTTCCTCCACCTGTAGTCACAGTAGTTTTAACTATGACTAATCCTTTTCTAGCTACGTAAATGTTTTCCGTGCGATGGAGGAAGTTCTCAAGAGACCTGTTACCGCGTTCTACAAGAAAGGATAGGAGTGGTTAAGGCGAATGAGGCTTAGAACAAGAAGGTAGTTAAGTACTATAGGACAAGGACATGGGCAAAGAACAAGATCGTCGAGAGGGCAATTGTATGCTCTCACTACTAGCGTGCCTAAGAGGGGTGGTAACGTTTCTGGTAAAAGTTTAGCTTTTCCTTTCTATCATCCCGTTAGGACTTTGTTTTGTACATCACATCCTTTTTAAACCCTGTTTCGATAGTTGGGTCCCTGCACCTTAGTACCAGCACAATAGAGGGTCCCGTTTTTGTCTCAAATCCTGTTGGGGAATCGTCCCATTTATTCATGACTTGTTTGGATTTGAGGATATCTATGACTTTTGGGAATAATGCTTATGTTTTTGAGCTATGGGTTGATTCTAGGAATGGAGTGGTTATCCAGTAAGGGTGCCATTCTCGGTTCTGAAAGGAGGGTAGTTAGACTCTTGACTTGCCTCGGTAATACCCTCGAAGTCTCGTGTAACCTTTAGGGTTCTGTCATGATTGGTTACCTAGAATCTCTTGATGCATTTGTTGGTAATCCGTTCGAGTAGAGTTCGCCACTAAGGAGGATGGTTCATTTCGCTTGTGCATGAAATATGGAAATCACTCTGGTAAGTACACTTGGTAACATGGTTGGCATCTGTTTGATTTCAAGAGATAAGTTCTTATGCGTGGAATGCCGTAGAGCAAGTAAAAGAGATCTGAAAGAACCCGTAACTTCCCCGTGAAGGAAAGCACGAATACTTTGAGAACAACACACAAAAGGACGCATACGGGAGAACATTTCATTGTTATTACAACAATTCCATCAGATACAAGAATATACAGAGTATAAATGAATAAATTACATTCGATAAATATCAGAGATTACAATAAATTACATAGCAACGGAAAAATATACAAAACACAACTAGAAGTGATACACGGATACAGAGCTTTCCGAGCATCGTTCCAGCTGTAAATCAGGACCCTGTGAATATAAATCTGCAAAACCAAAACTACTAGCTGCCCGTGTGGAAAATAGGGGCACCCAGAGTTTAGGTTAAAACAATAAACTCCAGGTCAGTCATGTGACTGGTGTGAGAACTAAAACAGTTATAATTCTTTATTTTTAAGTTCGGTAAATCAAGGGACCACGCCGTATAACACGGAACGGGTTTCCTCCCAAGAATACCAGTGCATAAAACAAAAAGCGCAATGCTAAATAAAGAAAATGAAGCTGTTATAAGACCCAGGTCCCATCACACAATGCAACGCAAGCCGGAGGATGGGGTTTTTACCTTATAACAGCCAAAGCATGCTTGATACGTTTAAAAACACATTATTTGATACTATTATAGGTGTATAGTGTCAAACAATTCAAATCATAAATATCAATCATAGGCGGCATAGCTACCATCTACTATGTCGCCATACTAGTTCTACAATTAAAACCGCAACACACGTATTGGAAATTGGATTTCCGTCATGAGCCGAGGCAAGGGGCAAGCTCCTCTCCGCGTTCGAGACACTCTAGCAATGCCTCAGGACCGCACACAGCAATCCCCTGGATCCTCCAAGGCCGGTCCTCTCTTACTTTTGAGGATTAGTTATTCCTGAACACACGTTTCCCGGTCCTTACAGACCTATATCCGAGGCGCCTCGTATCCAACAACCACACAGGTGAAAAGTATATAAATGTCAGGGCTGGTAGGTCACTGACACCACCCTAGCTAGAAAGAAACGTCGTGCACTCCTTGGGTCCGTATCCCATTTTTGACTCATACCGAGGTGTGAGGCTCGCGAATTCACGTTATACACAAAGCTATGCCACACAGGCCGTGCTTTGATCATCAACCACAAGACTTTGCTTTTCAACAGAAGCCTTGATCAATTGCCACTTACGCATGCCACATTGGCAATTCACTCCATGCGACTGATGTCCATCGATATACAACCTCTGAGCTCGTATGTCTCAGAGAAGGGCGTTAAGCAAGAGAATAAATTCTCCGCCGCCAAACAGATGTATATTTAATAGAGATCAATCAACACAGAATAAAATCTAATGTCAGACACACGATCCATTTACAAGTTCGTTCTGGGTCTGAACGAAACCGGAGGCACTTTCCTCGCATATCCATCCATCTCCAAGTACGTCTGGACGATCACCAACTGTTTCCCTCATCTTGGGTGTACAGCCCAATCAAGATCATCAGTAATCACCCAAACGATGTGAAGACTTCCGGTCTTCAACCACCGTCTTCATCTTCGACATCTCGTCGAATCGGTTATTCAGAATGGGTATAACCCGGCCTTTCTGAATAACCCACGTATATAATAAACAAATGTTACACAAACACAACAAACGCCTCATTCCAATTCAGAATATTCTTTTATTCACAACAACACATTCTTAGGGAAATGTTCCCATTAACTTTATCCAAGATAAATTCTTCTAAATTTATTCTTTAATCCTCCTTTGGATATCATTTCTAACTAGTCGGGATTAACGAACCACACCGAAGTAATTATTTATTTTATTTCCCAATCCCAACCTATATCCCATGGAGAAAACTGGTAATACTCCACATCTAACACCACGGTGTTATCGGTAAAATTAATTACCATTTCACGTTCAAATCTAATTAAAGATTTAACTATCGCATTGGAGCAACACTGGTGGTACTCCATTCTCGATCACCCTTCAGATTGGATAATTTAAATTATCAATCCACATTTTTAATCTAATTAAAGATTCATTAAAACTCCACTTAGTTTTAATCTTCACAAAAATCAATATTCTGTCTTTAACTGGGTTAAAGAACCAATGTCTTCTAAAACACGATCCACGATAAACCCAAATCACATTTGATATTAAATACAAGGCTTTGAATAGAAAATATATCGGCTTATATTCAATATCAAATTCTGAAACCAACATATATCGTATTGGAAACAACGATATAAAATATATCTTTCAAATTCCCATAACAATATCTGTATAGTCACGAAATCCAACATCGAAATATCCCGAAGATAATTTCGATTCAACTCCAGTCCAATCCACGTATTGGAAATATTGATTATTTTTAAAATCACTTTCAAATTCAATTTATTTATTTTAAAAATAAATTGATTTTAATTCTAGTTCAAAACTAGTTCATTTCGATAAAAATCTATTTTTATCTTTTCAAATATGGAGTTTTTCATCCCAGTTCTTTCCAATTCACATATTATGATTTTACACAAATTATCAATATTTTTAATAATTTTATCAAGGCCTGTACAGTCGATTTCCAACAACGGCCATCGAACTGCACTTACAGCGACCTTTTTCGAATTTGATTTGGACATAATTCCAAATCCAACCGTTAGATTTCAAATTTCTAACATTCGTTGGAAAGCTCTTTTCGATACGAACCCAACGGTTCCGGTTTTAGGAGAATCCGACGGTCGGATCTCCCGCAATGTCCGTTTGAAATAAATGGTCGAAATTCACGAACTACCGCGGCGCGTTCTATTCAGGCCATTATATTATATATATAATATATATAATATATATTTCGTCGATTTCTATTTAAAACGAATTATATAAATCGTTTTAAATTCGTTTCAAAACAATTTCAACTTCCTTTTCAATTCAAATCAAAATTGAATTCTTCTTTATAAATTCGTTTTAAAATTCATTTCTATTCAATTCAAATTTCAATTCAATTTGAATTCATTTCAATTCGCTTTCAAATCAATTTGAATTCGTTTTCACTTCAATTCATTTCGAAATCCTTTTCAATTCAATTCATTTCGAAATCGTTTTCAATTCAATTCATTTCGAAATCGTTTTCAATTCAATTCATTTCGAAATCGTTTTCAATTCCATTCATTTCGAAATCGTTTTCAAATCGATATAAATATCGTTCACGTCGAAATAACGCATCTCTAATCAACACGGCTTTATATTTTTCAAAACTCCTTTATTCTATCCAACAAATGAATATTTATCCCATTCAACACATGAATCTATATCGCTTTCAACACACGACTAATCTCAACACATGAGTACTGTCAACACATCACTATTTTTGTTATGTAAAATATTTTATAAAACTATGGTATCTATCGTTTGATTTTAATTAGACTTCTACTAGGAAGTAGTTCTAATTTAAATATGATAAAGATGTAAATTTCATTGTATAAAATATTTCACTCAACACATGAACATCGTCAACACATGACTATTTTTATATTCAACACATGAATTTTCTTTTAATAATATTCCTTATTTTCCCGATTGGAATGAGGCCCAATCAATCACCATATAACGTTAATTATATGGATTCCATACAACACATGTATATAATAGCATTAATAAACAATCAACCATCAACCAAAGTGCACTACACTGTATAAGCATCAAATATAGATATCTGACGCTTATAACAGTCTGTCAATCGACCGATCGACATATTTAATCAATCAGGATGAGTGAACATCAAATTTCATCCCAACACCCGTGTGGGGTTTCAAACAATCAAACACAGATTTTATTTGTGTAGTTGGGCGATGTGTAAAATTTATCGACCCAATCAATATCAGTCAAATCAGTGTATATAAACAAATCGGCCGATTTGTTTATAAATATTCATTTATTCACTTTCACGTTAAAAAAAATTTATATTTTTAACGACAAAAATATTTATTTCAACACTTGAATTTCTATTCATTTCATTTACACAATAAAAATGATATTTTTATTTTTCTAACATATTTTAGAAAATTTCGGCGGCATAACGGCACGATACTAGAAACGGGACAAGGCCTAGCCTTATCCCCGGTCTAGTGAAGGCCCACGCCATTCACACATCAATCAAATCAATTTCAATTCACCCAATAATTCAATTCAAACCAATTAGACTAACCAACTACACAACCAAACAATTTAACAAACAAGCCATCCATGGTCTGTGGATGACGGGTGTCGGGTGCTACTAAGCACCGTCTGCATCCTAGTATATATATATAACTAGAAAAAGAAATTTGAGTGAGAAGTTCTCACCAAAAGCTATCCAATCATCTTGATTCTTCTTTTTAGAGAAATCATCGCCATTCTCGTTTTTTTATCATCTTCGTTGCCCGTAGTCACTACATATATAAAAATCACATATTTTTATATTTTGATGTCTTTAAAATAAAAAATCACATTTTTATTTATTCACTTTCAATTTAAAAATCATATTTTTATAATCACTTCATATATTTAAAAATCGAATTTTTACTATGCTATTCAATATATAAAAATCCCATTTTTGCTTCCTTGTTCAATATATAAAAATCATATTTTTATATCGTTATCATCTATATAAAGATCTCGCCTTTTTAACTATAAAGATTTCTCCTTTTTAACTATAAAGATTTCTCCTTTTCAAATACAAAGACTTCATCTTTTCAAAAATATAGATTCCATCATTATAAAAATAAAGTTTTCTCCTTTATAAAAATAAAGTTTTCGCCTTTATAAAAATAAAGTTTTCGCCTTTATAAAAATAAAGTTTTCGCCTTTATAAAAATTACCGCTTTATCTCAACGTATATAAAATAAAAATCAGATTTTTATTTCACTACATATACAAAGATGATATTTTTATATTCTCTATCCTATAAAGATTATATTTTTAATACTTTAAAAATATAAAAATTATATTTTTAATATTTCTATATAGTAAAGATCATATTTTTAATACTTTAAAAATATAAAAATCATATTTTTAATTCGAAGTTCAACATATAAAAATCATATTTTTAATTCGAAGTTCAACATATAAAAATCATATTTTTAATTCGAAGTTCAACATATAAAAATCATATTTTTACATCAATAAAAATCTCGTCTTTTTAGAAATAACAATCTAATCTTTTCTAAATCAAAAATCTAAATTTTTTTCCTAAATCAAAACTACGATCTTTTTCTAAACAAAATACGAACTTTTTCTTAGATAAAAATCCTATCTTTATTCTCTAATCATTTTTAAAAAAAATCAAATTAAAATTCTTTTAAAATTCAGTTTTAAAATCTATTTAAAAAAACAGTTTTAACCTTTTTTTTTTTAAAAAAAACAGCATTACAGAATTAAAATAAAAATAAAATAAATAAAATACTCACATTGTCGCGAAGAAAGGGGGGGGTGACTGTCGAGCTCGGCGGCGAGGTCTGGTGGCGTCTCGATGTTTTGGGGTGGCGCTAGGGTTTCGAACGGCTTCGGGGGGGGGGGCCGTCGGCCTTCAGGTGGGAGGCGCGGAGGTTCTGTGGCTCGCGATCTTCGATGCAAGGGGGGGTCGCGGTGGTTGTTCGATGGTCGTGGGAGGAGGAGGAGAAGGGGAGGGGAGAGGGACTGGGGCGGAGCGCGTTCTGGAGGAGGCGGCGCGCGTGGATCTCGAGGCAGAGGGCGGCGCGTTTTAGGGCTCGGCATTTTTTTTTCTTTTTCGATTTGAATACTGAATGGGGGAGGAGACCAGGGGGTTATATAATTTAATTAATTTTTTTTTATTTATTTTAATTGCAAAAAGTTGACTTTCACAAACGACCTCTAAACGAGGTCCACCGCCTGTCGTCCATAGCGTTTTACCCCCATTCCGAACACAATGGGATATGTATCGTAGGCTGATTCGACTGTTTGAATTAGTTTCCCGTTAAATTTACATTTAAATCGCTATATTGAATTTTAAACGTACATTTCAAATTACTGGGGCCACATACTAACTCTATAAATTGCAGAAAAATATTTTCTAGCTTCGTATTGATGATACGGTCCTAACAAAACTAGTTTCGTCGAATTCTGAGACCGTTGGAAAAATGGCCAATTTCCAGTCGATTAAAATCAACTGAAATGGTCAAAACACGTTTTCCTTTGCCACGCTCACATATTGATTCGAAAAATTATGAAATTTGGAATCCAGCAATAATTTGACACTGCGGATCCAACAAAAGTGGTTTCGTCGAAATCCGAGGTCGTTTGCAAAATGTCCATTTTTAAGGGCCTGAATTTCATAGCGACTATTCAGAATTTTCAACTGGACATAACTTTTGATTCCCGCTATGAAATTTCGATTATTCGGATTCGTTGGAAAGATATCATCAATTAGATCCTAATGTTTTTGGTTTCACTAAAATCCGGATTGTTTTGCACCCGGTATGCTCAATTGAAGTTTGAAATCGAATTATCGAACTACCGCGCCATTTTCAATTCTATTTATAATTATATATAAATATTTATATTCTAACGACGACGTATATAATATATACGTCGAATTATATATTCAAAATGAATTTCACGTCGATATTATTTAAAATAATCTATTTTAAATATTCAAAATTCGCCAAAATTTCCAAAATAAAAATTTTAAACTGGCCCAGATTTTCCGGGTTATTACAATCTCGCCCACTTAAAACTTTTCGTCCCCGAAAAGGAACAAAGTCGAAAGTGGTTTGATTATTCGACTCTACGTTCGATCTGGCTTCCATTCTCCAACCCTTTAGTTTCTGAGAATTTTCAAAATTTCAAAAATTTGGCTAACACCCTAAATTTTCGAAAAATTTCGCCATAACCTCCCCTGCACCGGGAGCATCGGGGAATTTCAAATAGCTTCCCCGGTCCTTCAGATCTCAAAAAGAAAAAGAAAAGGCCAAGCGGCTAGCCAATAGGCTCATAAAATCATCATCACCCAAACAAAACAGTAAATTATGTAGTAAACATGTACCTATTTGTCGGGCAAACAAATTTTATTCTCTGCTCTAGCCTCCTTGCTATGACCTGTTCAATGTAAGTATATGTATATGCAAGCAAATGCGACCAATTTTCAATATAGTTCAATATTCGGTTCAATTAGGCATAAATGGTTAAAAATTAGCAAACAATTAAACAAACAACACAAACATCAATCAATTAGTGAATAAGAGTTTCAAATTCATAATTTTGATACATATATACGGAAAATCTTGTTTTTGATGTCAATTCACAACAATGTGTTCTAACTATATAAGTTTGGTTCTCACACCAGTCTAATGGAAATATATAGATATCATACCTTCGTCACTCGAAAATAAATACTGGTGATGGTATACTTCATCATCAGGACTATGTCCGGGTGACTAGAGTGTGACTCTATATCTATCTAATATATTAAAACTTCGAATATACGTTCATGACGCGTATATGCAAAACCTTTATATACTAGATTGTCCACATTCAAAATAAATAAATGTTCAAATACGTATAAAATGGTTTAAATTTTCAAAACAAAATTGTTTTCATTTGAAAAATATACTCTTCACACTCGTTCTAGGATACTACTGATCCTATCTCTAACGAGTCATTCTAATTGGATATTACTAATCCAATATCTGATGAATTCTTTCGTATGTTTCTAATGTGTCTTGTTCTCGAGCTCTGTAAACCAAAGCTCTGATACCAACTGAAAGAACCCGTAACTTCCCCGTGAAGGAAAGCACGAATACTTTGAGAACAACACACAAAAGGACGCATACGGGAGAACATTTCATTGTTATTACAACAATTCCATCAGATACAAGAATATACAGAGTATAAAGGAATAAATTACATTCGATAAATATCAGAGATTACAATAAATTACATAGCAGCGGAAAAATATACAAAACACAACTAGAAGTGATACACGGATACAGAGCTTTCCGAGCATCGTTCCAGCTGTAAATCAGGACCCCGTGAATATAAATCTGCAAAACCAAAACTACTAGCTGCCCGTGTGGAAAATAGGGGCACCCAGAGTTTAGGTTAAAACAATAAACTCCAGGTCAGTCATGGGACTGGTGTGAGAACTAAAACAGTTATAATTCTTTATTTTTAAGTTCGGTAAATCAAGGGACCACGCCGTATAACACGGAACGGGTTTCCTCCCAAGAATACCAGTGCATAAAACAAACAGCGCAATGCTAAATAAAGAAAATGAAGCTGTTATAAGACCCAGGTCCCATCACACAATGCAACGCAAGCCGGAGGATAGGGTTTTTACCTTATAACAGCCAAAGCATGCTTGATACGTTTAAAAACACATTATTTGATACTATTATAGGTGTATAGTGTCAAACAATTCAAATCATAAATATCAATCATAGGCGGCATAGCTACCATCTACTATGTCGCCATACTAGTTCTACAATTAAAACCGCAACACACATATTGGAAATTGGATTTCCGTCATGAGCCGAGGCAAGGGGCAAGCTCCTCTCCGCGTTCGAGACACTCTAGCAATGCCTCAGGACCGCACACAGCAATCCCCTGGATCCTCCAAGGCCGGTCCTCTCTTACTTTTGAGGATTAGTTATTCCTGAACACACGTTTCCCGGTCCTTACAGACCTATATCCGAGGCGCCTCGTATCCAACAACCACACAGGTGAAAAGTATATAAATGTCAGGGCTGGTAGGTCACTGACACCACCCTAGCTAGAAAGAAACGTCGTGCACTCCTTGGGTCCGTATCCCGTTTTTGACTCATACCGAGGTGTGAGGCTCGCGAATTCACGTTATACACAAAGCTATGCCACACAGGCCGTGCTTTGATCATCAACCACAAGACTTTGCTTTTCAACAGAAGCCTTGATCAATTGCCACTTACGCATGCCACATTGGCAATTCACTCCATGCGACTGATGTCCATCGATATACAACCTCTGAGCTCGTATGTCTCAGAGAAGGGCGTTAAGCAAGAGAATAAATTCTCCGCCGCCAAACAGATGTATATTTAATAGAGATCAATCAACACAGAATAAAATCCAATGTCAGACACACGATCCATTTACAAGTTCGTTCTGGGTCTGAACGAAACCGGAGGCACTTTCCTCGCATATCCATCCATCTCCAAGTACGTCTGGACGATCACCAACTGTTTCCCTCATCTTGGGTGTACAGCCCAATCAAGATCATCAGTAATCACCCAAACGATGTGAAGACTTCCGGTCTTCAACCACCGTCTTCATCTTCGACATCTCGTCGAATCGGTTATTCGGAATGGGTATAACCCGGCCTTTCTGAATAACCCACGTATATAATAAACAAATGTTACACAAACACAACAAACGCCTCATTCCAATTCAGAATATTCTTTTATTCACAACAACACATTCTTAGGGAAATGTTCCCATTAACTTTATCCAAGATAAATTCTTCTAAATTTATTCTTTAATCCTCCTTTGGATATCATTTCTAACTAGTCGGGATTAACGAACCACACCGAAGTAATTATTTATTTTATTTCCCAATCCCAACCTATATCCCATGGAGAAAACTGGTAATACTCCACATCTAACACCACGGTGTTATCGGTAAAATTAATTACCATTTCACGTTCAAATCTAATTAAAGATTTAACTATCGCATTGGAGCAACACTGGTGGTACTCCATTCTCGATCACCCTTCAGATTGGATAATTTAAATTATCAATCCACATTTTTAATCTAATTAAAGATTCATTAAAACTCCACTTAGTTTTAATCTTCACAAAAATAAATATTCTGTCTTTAACTGGGTTAAAGAACCAATGTCTTCTAAAACACGATCCACGATAAACCCAAATCACATTTGATATTAAATACAAGGCTTTGAATAGAAAATATATCGGCTTATATTCAATATCAAATTCTGAAACCAACATATATCGTATTGGAAACAACGATATAAAATATATCTTTCAAATTCCCATAACAATATCTGTATAGTCACGAAATCCAACATCGAAATATCCCGAAGATAATTTCGATTCAACTCCAGTCCAATCCACGTATTGGAAATATTGATTATTTTTAAAATCACTTTCAAATTCAATTTATTTATTTTAAAAATAAATTGATTTTAATTCTAGTTCAAAACTAGTTCATTTCGATAAAAATCTATTTTTATCTTTTCAAATATGGAGTTTTTCATCCCAGTTCTTTCCAATTCACATATTATGATTTTACACAAATTATCAATATTTTTAATAATTTTATCAAGGCCTGTACAGTCGATTTCCAACAACGACCATCGAACTGCACTTACAACGACCTTTTTCGAATTTGATTTGGACATAATTCCAAATCCAACCGTTAGATTTCAAATTTCTAACATTCATTGGAAAGCTCTTTTCGATACGAACCCAACGGTTCCGGTTTTAGGAGAATCCGACGGTCGGATCTCCCGCAATGTCCGTTTGAAATAAATGGTCGAAATTCACGAACTACCGCGGCGCGGCGCGTTCTATTCAGGCCATTATATTATATATATAATATATATTTCGTCGATTTCTATTTAAAACGAATTATATAAATCGTTTTAAATTCGTTTCAAAACAATTTCAACTTCCTTTTCAATTCAAATCAAAATTGAATTCTTCTTTATAAATTCGTTTTAAAATTCATTTCTATTCAATTCAAATTTCAATTCAATTTGAATTCATTTCAATTCGCTTTCAAATCAATTTGAATTCGTTTTCACATCAATTCATTTCGAAATCCTTTTCAATTCAATCATTTCGAAATCGTTTTCAATTCAATTCATTTCGAAATCGTTTTCAATTCCATTCATTTCGAAATCGTTTTCAAATCGATATAAATATCGTTCACGTCGAAATAACGCATCTCTAATCAACACGGCTTTATATTTTTCAAAACTCCTTTATTCTATCCAACAAATGAATATTTATCCCATTCAACACATGAATCTATATCGCTTTCAACACACGACTAATCTCAACACATGAGTACTGTAAACACATCACTATTTTTGTTATGTAAAATATTTTATAAAACTATGGTATCTATCATTTGATTTTAATTAGACTTCTACTAGGAAGTAGTTCTAATTTTAAATATGATAAAGATGTAAATTTCATTGTATAAAATATTTCACTCAACACATGAACATCGTCAACACATGACTATTTTTATATTCAACACATGAATTTTCTTTTAATAATATTCCTTATTTTCCCGATTGGAATGAGGCCCAATCAATCACCATATAACGTTAATTATATGGATTCCATACAACACATGTATATAATAGCATTAATAAACAATCAACCATCAACCAAAGTGCACTACACTGTATAAGCATCAAATATAGATATCTGACGCTTATAACAGTCTGTCAATCGACCGATCGACATATTTAATCAATCAGGATGAGTGAACATCAAATTTCATCCCAACACCCGTGTGGGGTTTCAAACAATCAAACACAGATTTTATTTGTGTAGTTGGGCGATGTGTAAAATTTATCGACCCAATCAATATCAGTCAAATCAGTGTATATAAACAAATCGGCCGATTTGTTTATAAATATTCATTTATTCACTTTCACGTTAAAAAAAATTTATATTTTTAACGACAAAAATATTTATTTCAACACTTGAATTTCTATTCATTTCATTTACACAATAAAAATGATATTTTTATTTTTCTAACATATTTTAGAAAATTTCGGCGGCATAACGGCACGATACTAGAAACGGGACAAGGCCTAGCCTTATCCCCGGTCTAGTGAAGGCCCACGCCATTCACACATCAATCAAATCAATTTCAATTCACCCAATAATTCAATTCAAACCAATTAGACTAACCAACTACACAACCAAACAATTTAACAAACAAGCCATCCATGGTCTGTGGATGACGGGTGTCGGGTGCTACTAAGCACCGTCTGCATCCTAGTATATATATATAACTAGAAAAAGAAATTTGAGTGAGAAGTTCTCACCAAAAGCTATCCAATCATCTTGATTCTTCTTTTTAGAGAAATCATCGCCATTCTCGTTTTTTTATCATCTTCGTTGCCCGTAGTCACTACATATATAAAAATCACATATTTTTATATTTTGATGTCTTTAAAATAAAAAATCACATTTTTATTTATTCACTTTCAATTTAAAAATCATATTTTTATAATCACTTCATATATTTAAAAATCGAATTTTTACTATGCTATTCAATATATAAAAATCCCATTTTTGCTTCCTTGTTCAATATATAAAAATCATATTTTTATATCGTTATCATCTATATAAAGATCTCGCCTTTTTAACTATAAAGATTTCTCCTTTTTAACTATAAAGATTTCTCCTTTTCAAATACAAAGACTTCATCTTTTCAAAAATATAGATTCCATCATTATAAAAATAAAGTTTTCTCCTTTATAAAAATAAAGTTTTCGCCTTTATAAAAATAAAGTTTTCGCCTTTATAAAAATTACCGCTTTATCTCAACGTATATAAAATAAAAATCGGATTTTTATTTCACTACATATACAAAGATGATATTTTTATATTCTCTATCCTATAAAGATTATATTTTTAATACTTTAAAAATATAAAAATCATATTTTTAATATTTCTATATAGTAAAGATCATATTTTTAATACTTTAAAAATATAAAAATCATATTTTTAATTCGAAGTTCAACATATAAAAATCATATTTTTAATTCGAAGTTCAACATATAAAAATCATATTTTTAATTCGAAGTTCAACATATAAAAATCATATTTTTACATCAATAAAAATCTCGTCTTTTTAGAAATAACAATCTAATCTTTTCTAAATCAAAAATCTAAATTTTTTTCCTAAATCAAAACTACGATCTTTTTCTAAACAAAATACGAACTTTTTCTTAGATAAAAATCCTATCTTTATTCTCTAATCATTTTTAAAAAAAATCAAATTAAAATTCTTTTAAAATTCAGTTTTAAAATCTATTTAAAAAAACAGTTTTAACCTTTTTTTTTTTTAAAAACAGCATTACAGAATTAAAATAAAAATAAAATAAAATAAATAAAATACTCACATTGTCGCGAAGAAAGGGGGGGTGACTGTCGAGCTCGGCGGCGAGGTCTGGTGGCGTCTCGATGTTTTGGGGTGGCGCTAGGGTTTCGAACGGCTTCGGGGTGGTCGTCGGCCTTCAGGTGGGAGGCGCGGAGGTTCTGTGGCTCGCGATCTTCGATGCAAGGGGGGTCGCGGTGGTTGTTCGATGGTCGTGGGAGGAGGAGGAGAAGGGGAGGGGAGAGGGACTGGGGCGGAGCGCGTTCTGGAGGAGGCGGCGCGCGTGGATCTCGAGGCAGAGGGCGGCGCGTTTTAGGGCTCGGCGTTTTTTTTTTCTTCTTTTTCGATTTGAATACTGAATGGGGGAGGAGACCAGGGGGTTATATAATTTAATTAATTTTTTTTTATTTATTTTAATTGCAAAAAGTTGACTTTCACAAACGACCTCTAAACGAGGTTCACCGCCTGTCGTCCATAGCGTTTTACCCCCATTCCGAACACAATGGGATATGTATCGTAGGCTGATTCGACTGTTTGAATTAGTTTCCCGTTAAATTTACATTTAAATCGCTATATTGAATTTTAAACGTACATTTCAAATTACTGGGGCCACATACTAACTCTATAAATTGCAGAAAAATATTTTCTAGCTTCGTATTGACGATACGGTCCTAACAAAACTAGTTTCGTCGAATTCTGAGACCGTTGGAAAAATGGCCAATTTCCAGTCGATTAAAATCAACTGAAATGGTCAAAACACGTTTTCCTTTGCCACGCTCACATATTGATTCGAAAAATTATGAAATTTGGAATCCAGCAATAATTTGACACTGCGGATCCAACAAAAGTGGTTTCGTCGAAATCCGAGGTCGTTTGCAAAATGTCCATTTTTAAGGGCCTGAATTTCATAGCGACTATTCAGAATTTTCAACTGGACATAACTTTTGATTCCCGCTATGAAATTTCGATTATTCGGATTCGTTGGAAAGATATCATCAATTAGATCCTAATGTTTTTGGTTTCACTAAAATCCGGATTGTTTTGCACCCGGTATGCTCAATTGAAGTTTGAAATCGAATTATCGAACTACCGCGCCATTTTCAATTCTATTTATAATTATATATAAATATTTATATTCTAACGACGACGTATATAATATATACGTCGAATTATATATTCAAAATGAATTTCACGTCGATATTATTTAAAATAATCTATTTTAAATATTCAAAATTCGCCAAAATTTCCAAAATAAAAATTTTAAACTGGCCCAGATTTTCCGGGTTATTACAAGATCCATGATTCACTAGTGAATTTTGGAGAGCTTGCATGAAAACCAAGAGTACACGGATATGGTTTAGCCAAGTATAATAGAGGGAGAATAAGTAAAAGTGGAACGAGAGGCGACAAGGAAGTGAGTTCCAGCTCATATTTGGAAATAGGAGTTAAGAGGCCACGAAATCATGAAGTTAAAGATGGTCAAAGCACAATGGAATTAAGCTCAAGGGAATGCGACTTAGAAGATTGAAGACTAGATACGCGCATCATATCTCTTTTTAAGAGTATATCCTTGATCCCTGTTCTTCTGTAGAGCTTACTCGCATGCTATCCTTTATGCATATCCTCTCGGTCCTATTCTCGATCTTATTTCTGTTGCAAACTCCATAGAGGGTATGACTCGTCGGTTAATAATACATGTCAGGGTTTGAAGGTGTCCGTTAGTTTGACAAAACCTTTTGGGCTTTATAGGATATGAATTGGGTTTAGAAAGGGATTTCTTGTAATCCGAAAAGGAGTTTATCTTGCTTATCCTCTCGATCCTTTCTTGAGGACCTTAGGTAGAACCCTATGGATGCAAACATGTATTTGAAACATGTTATGATTGATGTTTGCGAAATGGTTGCAAGTGGTCGCAAGTGGTTGCTCGTGGATGCATGAATACACATTAGGCACTAGATCGGCTCAGACACATTTTCATGTTGCATATGCATGAGTGTTTATACTTGTTTATGGATGAAATTGAATGTGTTATCATGTGGATATTGCATATGGATGAATGTTTGTGCACACATATAGTGTTTATGTGACTAGGACTATTTGCATATATGTGGATTCATGGCGCTAAGCATATTTTGCATTTAGAAGATCAATCAGGCCTGATCATTTGCATTAGATAAGGAACATATACACACACTTTCTGCATATGTTCATATGGCATTAGAAATCTTTTAAGGACAATGGTTGCTTGTGGATGATGTTTTGAGTAGATGGATGATGAATGGTAGGATACATCCTCCCTAACTTAGAGATTTCGGGGATGAAATCCTTTAAGGTGGGGGGAATGTAGCAACCCGAATTTTATAACATGTTAAAATGAGAAATCAGGACAGAATTAAATTATAAATTAAGAATCAAGCGAAACGGGTTGCGCCGTTGCGTTCGTCTAGGAATTCTGGTTGGAAACGAGTCCGAAATTTCGTAAATCGGAGTCCGTATGACCAAGATATGGCCCATAGAAGATTTCAGAAAAATTCAAAATTCAGCCCGAAATTCAGATTCAGCCAGAAGCAGATTGGGCGGGAAAATTTCCCGCCCAGCCCCAGGTCGACTGGGGGGTCAACTGGGGAGTCGACCTGCCCCCCCCAGGTCGACTGGGGAGTCGACCTGGGGGGCGACCTCCCTGGTCGGGCCAGGTTAGCCTGGTGCACCTGCTTGCTTGTGTGGTCTGGTTGGTTGGACTGTGACGATTTTCAGTGGTTCAGATCTAAACTAGGGTTAATCTAAGGGCCTAAACTAGTCCTAACTCCAATAAAAACACCCTAAGACCTAGCCTAATTCACTAAAAACCATCCTAACAACAAAGTGCTGCCCAAATCTCTCTTGATCATGGCCTCCATCTCCAACTTCAAGGGCTTGAGCATTCAACTAGATCCATGTCAAAGGAGCAAGCTTTCTACATCAAATCAAGGAAGTAGAGCATCATTCCTACACCGTTCTACGACAAATGCTTGCTCATAAATCTCTAGCCACGCTATGTAAGTTCTAGCTACTTTTAGATCTAAACGGTAGTTCTAATGTTGACATGGGATAAAATGAGATGAAACCTAAGTATGCTAGTCTATGTGAATCTAGTCTTGCCTCTCTCTTGAACCTATGCCTTTGGGCTATTTCTTAATGATTAAATCATGCCACTCATGTTGTGTTTGACTTAGTTTATCATGCAAGATTGAATTTTTACTTATGGAATGTTGGCATGAGCCCTTAGAACCATTTGGCTTGTGGAACATTCATATGAACTTGACTTGGGGCTTATGCATGTAAAAGAACCTAAACCTCTCATGACCATTTACATGCCTATGATGATGAACCTATTGTTATGCTATTATGCATGTTTGAGGCCAATCCCTTTATGCTATTATGCATGTTTGAGGCCAATCCCTTTATGCTATTATACATGTTTGAGGCCAATCCCTTTATGCTATCATACATGATTTGAGGCCAATATGTTGTCATATTATTCCTACTATGTTGACTCGCTTTCACTTGCGTTGGGAATACGCCTTGGGTAGTTTAGGCAAACGTGAGACGGGCTATGAAATTTAACATGAATTAAGTAAAGGGGGAAAATGGGCATAAGTGGAAAACGTGGGCTTTGTCGTAGCCTAAATTTGACGTGAACATGATAAGCAGAAAAACATGAAAGTGGCCAACTCGAGGTTGGGTTGAGTTTGTAGCATAAATCTGCCCGGAACCGCCCGACAAATCCAGTAGCTACAGACAATAGGACCCAATGTGAGAAGTTGGTCATATCGCGCTTGAAACCCGAGGTTAGACTAGGTTGTGGTGTAAAGCTGCCCGGACCCGCCCGACATATCCAATAGCCACAACAAAGTCTAATGTGAGAGGTTGGGGTGCATTAATTTACTTAATGCCACATGATAAGGTTAAGTAACTTGATTAGACTAATAACACTTAACCAATATGACATGGATGGGTGGGTTAAGTAACTTGATTAGACTAATGACACTTAACCAATATGACATGGACGGGTGGGTTAAGTAACTTAATTAGACTAATAACACTTAACCAATATGACATGGACGGGTGGGTTAAGTAACTTGATTAGACTAATGACACTTAACCAATATGACATGCACGGGTGGGTTAAGTAACTTGATTAGACTAATGACACTTAACCAATATGACATGGACGGGTGGGTTAAGTAACTTGATTAGACTAATGACACTTAACCAATATGACATGGACGGGTGGGTTAAGTAACTTGATTAGACTAATGACACTTAACCAATATGACATGGACGGGTGGGTTAAGTAACTTGATTAGACTAATGACACTTAACCAGTATGACATGGACGGGTGGGTTAAGTAACTTGATTAAACTAATGACACTTAACCAATATAACGTGGATCGGTGGGTTAAGTAAAACCGGACTTGATTTCTTGATGACACTTAACCATATAACACGATTAGAGGATGGGTTAGTTTAACCTGAATGGGTCGATAACACCCGACTAGTATAACGCGATGCATGGTAAGGTTAAGTAAACTCACGAGGGTAACACTTAACCATTATAATTTGACTAGTGGATGGGGTTAGGTTAACATATACTTAACCAATCTAACATGATAACTTGATGGGGTTAAGTCATGAATCGCTTGAATATACTTAACCAATCTAACATGATAACTTGATGGGGTTAAGTCTTGAATCGCTTGAATATACTTAACCAATCTAACATGATAACTTGATGCGGTTAAGTCTTGAATCGCTTGAATATACTTAACCAGTCTAACATGATAACTTGATGGGGTTAAGTCATGAATCGCTTGAATATACTTAACCAATCTAACACGGTAATTTGATGGGGCTAAGCTTAAATATACTTAACCAATTTGACACGATGATTTGGATAGGGTTAAGTCATGAACCGCTGGAATACGCTTAACCAACTTGACACGTGATTCGTAGGGCTAAGTCATGAACTTGAATGACAACACTTAGCCAACTTGACATGACATATAGACGGGTTAAGTCACGAACGGGAATGACCACACTTAACCAACTTGACATGCTAGACTGATAGGGGTTAAGTCTTGAATTTAGATGACAACACTTAACCTGCTAGACGGAAACCCTAGTTACGCGGTCCTTTTCAGCAGTAACCCTCTTGGATGTATCACGATACCCTAGGGATTAGGCTAGGGTGGGGCATGATTACTGGGCTGATTGTAAGCGACCAAAATGACGGCTGAGTTTGGTGCGCCATCGTAGGTTCAGGCGGGCTATGGTCGTGCACGTAGTCCGGAGTTGAAAAAGCAGGCATGGGCACCAGTAGTTGTACACTGTGCGTGCTTGGAATAGTGTCAGTGGTTGACACCCTAGGGCTTGATACACCCTAGGGTGGACCTAGCACAGAGTAGCTACATTCGTGATTGGGCCGTATGACACCGACACATGACGAGCTAGGACTTGTAGGGAGCCGATCGATTAGATCGTTACGTGGAAAAAGGGCGTTGTTCGATAGGTAGCATAATCCCTAGTGGTCCTAGGTGGCATAAACCCTGGTCGAATCTAGAAAACGTCCAATAGGTAGCATAATCCGTAGTGGTCCTAGGTGGCGTAAATCCTAGATGAACACGCGATAATTCATGATAAGAAAATATAGCTAGATCAAGGGTGACAGTCCAAACGATTTCAAGGATAATGGAACTACGTTGAAGTAGTATAGAACTACGTGAGGAAGCCCGTAGGATTTACGGCAAAGGACTAAACATATACATGGGAAGAAATATGCGAGTTGGGAAAATCTACATTAAGGTGACTTGGACCATTTCATGACATTGGGCAAGGGACATTTAGTGGCTAACACATGACACGGGTTGGGATACTAGTACGGAAGGTGCAGGGCAAATATACTTGATGGAACCTTGGGTGTATTACTCGATAGAACCTTGGGATGTTATACTCGATAGAACCTTGGGATGTTATACTTGATTCATAGTGACTGTAGTTTATCTCTATACAGTAGTTCATCCTGTTATCTTAGTTTAGCTAGTCTATCTTGTCATCATCCTTATGTTTACTTTCAGTTTATGCATGTCACGTTACCTTTACCTGTTTTTATGCTGGAAGTAGATAGGACTTACCAGTCTTTATGACTGACCCCGTTTCTTTCACCTCTTTGTCTTCCATTCCCCCCCCCCCAGGTTTTCAGGGAGGAAATACTGTTATTTAGCTCGGACTTCTTCTGCTTCAAGATCATCATGTATGGCTTGGATCTTTTCTTGGCTATGGCTATTTTACTGTTCTACTTAGGGAATAATGTATGACTATGGTTTTATGCTTCTTTATTATTGCAAGACAGGTTTCGATGTAAGTAATTTAATGGCACTCTAATGTAAAAGGTTTTAGACCTTACTACTTTTATAAAGAAATAAAATCATGTTTTCTTCCGCTGTTTTATATGTTCTGTCTTGTAATATTTCTGTGCATGTTTACCTAGATAATACTCCACCAAAGCTAGTGCGTTCCCTTTGTGAGTGACCCTAGCGGAGGTGGGGTGTTACAAAACATTTGATGTTTTCTTCGAAAACTTAAATTTATAGAACCAGATAACAACAAAAATTTGATTTCATTTGGCAAAATTATAAGATTATTTAGACTTCTAAATTGTCATTTACACTGTAAAATACATATTAAACATGGAATATGAAGTTATATGAATACATGTAATAAAAATTTAGGGCAAACCAATTTAAAAACTACCAAGAAGTTTATTCTAAAATGAAGTAACAAATTAGTCTGTGATGCACATAAACTTTAAGATCTAAAATAAGAATAATAAATGTAACTTAAAATACTGGGCACTTACACCTGTCAAAATTATATGCGGGTTACAGTCTAAAACTTATAATATCTATACATGCATCTTATTTCAGAAGGTACACACATAATTTTGATAAGTCATTACTTAATTTAGGTTAAAATTTCAACGCTGCTTCAATAGTTGGGATTTTAGAATTGAAAAAAGGGTAATAAAAAATTACAACTAAAACAAATCTGTAATTCAAAATTTGCAGTTACATATTTTTTCGTGTAGATATAATTTTTCGTGGCCTAAATCATTTTAAAAAACGAAACTGATCACAAGGAATTGATGCCCCTGTAGAAAGTAAGGTTTTACCTTTGGACATGGTAGATCGCTAGGCCAGAAAGGGTTGAGTGATACCAGACTGGAAAAAACAAAACAACGGGCTCTCCATCAGAATCCAACGGGGCAAGGGCTGGAAAGCCGGGAAAAGAGCAGTGGTGAAAGAAAATTGAAGAAAGCAAACGCCATGATTAGCAGTGAGATACGGTAACTGTTATTTAATTTGAAGAATTCAATCGCTGAACTTTCCCTATGCCCCATTTTTATCCACAGTATAAAATTAGGGTTAAGTAAAGAGGGCGAACAAAAATTAATCAAGGTACGTGTACTGGGACGGTTGAGTGCCAAAACACAAGTGGCACAATTATATTTGTCAAAATGGAAGAAGGCCTAAGAGCTCACTATTTCCCACTCAACTTTAATAGTATATACTATAGATTAACTTCATTAATTTATGCAACTATTATGTCTAAATTTTTGAATATATGTAAATGTGTTGAATATCACATCCATATATGTGACTGTTTTTATTATATGCTTGTATGTTTGCATACGTAATAATTAAATGCATATAACTATGAACATTATCTCAATACATGCATTTTTCTATGCAAAATTTATATTTACACTAATTTATTCATGGTTTTAATTAAATTTATTTGGGTTATAATGTAACAATGTTCTAAACTTATGTATGACACACAAGCCCGGTCTTTTGGTAAAGCCAGTAAAGCTTTCGCTTTGGGCCACATAAAATTTTTGGGCACTAGAAGGAAATCGCGAAGCATGAGATGACAGCGAGGCTAAAATGCGATGTTCGACGGTGACTCTCCAAATCCAATCTCGGATTGATGGCTCGAACCCAAGGTCAAATATTTATGTTCCTCCCTTCTGACAAGCATTCGCCCGTGCCTCTTCCTAACCGCCGCCTATTACTGAACCCAGTATCGCCTATCTCGTTGACGTTCTATGTGCCACCATCGATCTACCTACATACAATCCTATATCAGCTCTTTGATCCATTATAAAGTAATTGAGGCAGTTTATGGATTGTAACAACCCGGATTTTTACAACATGCTAAGACAAGAATCAAGGCAGAATTTAATTATAAAATCTGAATCAGGAGAAACGGGTGGCGCCATTGCGTTCGTCTCGGAAAAATACGCAAAATAGAGTCCGAGTTTTCGAAAATCGGAGTCCGTATGACCCAGTTATGGCCCGTCAAAGTTTTCAGAAAAAATCAAGTTCAAAAACAGTTTGAAATTCAAATCTGGAGCCAAAAGAACTAGGCGGGAAAATTCCCGCCCAAGCCCCAGGTCGACTGGGGAGTCGACACGCCCAGGGGGCAGGTCGACTGCCCAGTCGACACGGGTGTCGACCTGGGTGGTCCGACCACTTGGGCCTGGGTGCACCTGCTGCTGTCTTGGCTCGGTTTTATGGGCCTGTGACGGATTTTGAGGGCTCAGATCTATCCTAGGGTTTATCCTATGGCCTAAACTACTCCTAATCTCTATAAAAACACCCTAGGACCTAACCTAAATCACTAAAAATCATTCTAGCAACTAAGTGCTGCCAAAATCTATCTTGATCATGGCCTCCAACTCCAAGGGCTTATGCATTCAAATCGGGTTCAAATCAAAAGGTGCAAGCTTTCTACATCAAATCGAGGGTAGATCAATGTTGCTATGCAAATTTCATGACGATTCTTCAACAAAGGAGCCACCTTTCTTTGTCAAGACGATTCATGCTCCTAGCCCTCTTGCCACGCTATGTAAGTTCTAGCTACTTCTAGATCTAAACGGTAGTTTTAATGATGGCATGGAATAAAACGAGATTAAACCAAGTATGCTAGCCTATATGAACCTTGTCATGCCTCTTTTGCTTGAACCTATGACTTTTGGCTATGCTTAGTGACTAAATCATGCCACTTATGTTATGTTTAACTTAGTCCATCATGAAAGATTGAACCTTTACTTGCGGAATGTTGGCATGAATACTTGAAACCACTTTGACTTGTGAAATATGCACATGAATATGACTTGGGGCTTATGCATGTAAATGAACCCAAACCCCCTTATGATATCATGCATGTTTGTGGCTAATCCCGTTGTGACATTATGCATGTTTGAGGCCAAAAACCCCTTATGATGCTATGCATATTTTGAGGCCAAACCCCTTATGATACCATGCATGTTTGTGGCCAATCCCTTTTTGACATCGTGCATGTTTTGAGGCCAATATGTAGCATAGTATCCTTACTATGTTGACTCGCTTTTACTTTGGTTGGAAACACGATTTGGGGTAGGTTAGACGTGCGTGATTATGACATGATAATTTGACATGGGATTTCATGAAAATATGGCACTCATGATACACCTAAATGTGGACATGACATGTGGGGGTAAACATGGGACTTGAAACTAGACACGTATGGGTTGTAAGTGTAATATGACACTAGACCAAACATGAAAGTGGCCAACTCGAGGTTGGGTTGAGTTTGTAGCATAAATCTACCCGGACCCGCCCGGCTTAACTAGTGGCTACAAACAATAGGACCCAATGTGAGTAGTTGGTCATATAGCACTTAAAACCCGAGGTTAGACTAGGTTGTGGTGTAAAGCTACCCGGACCCGCCCGGCTTAACTAGTAACCACAACAAAGTCTAATGTGAGAGGTTGGGGTGCATTAATCTAATTAATGCCACATGAAAAGGTTAAGTAATTTTGACTAATGACACTTAACCGATATGACACGAATGGGTAGGTTAAGTGGAACCGGACTTGATTTCTTAATGACACTTAACCATATAAGACAATTAGGGGATGGGGTTAAGTAATTTACACTTAACTAATCCGACTTGGTAATTAGATAGGGTTAAGTAACCTACACTTAACTAATCTAGACACGGTAATTAGATGGGGTTAAGTAACCTACACTTAACCGATCTAAACACGGTAATTCGATGGGGTTAAGTTAAACACTTAACCAATCTAAACTTGGTAATTCAATGAGGTTAAGTAACCAATACTTAACCAACTTAACGTAATAATTTAATGGGGTTAAGTAACTTATACCTAACCAATTATACATGATGATTTGATGAGGTTAAGTAACCTATACTTAACCAATCTAATATGCGGACCTAATAGGGTTAAGTCACAAGACCTTTTAAATGTACTTAACCATTGTAATACGATTAGTGGATGAGGTTAAGCTAACCCATACTTAACCAATCCGACTCGATAATCTGATGGGATTAAGATAATCTATGCTTAATCAATCTAACATGATAATCTGATAGGGTTAAGACAAACAAATACTTAACCAATTTGACTTGATAGGGTTAAGTCATGAGCTTCTTGGTATACTTAACCAACTTGTAGGGCTAAGCCTTGAACTTAAATACTTAGCCAATCTTGACATGATTCGTAGGCAGGTTAAGTCATGAACTTAAATGACAATACTTAACCCATTAGACAAAACCCTAGTTCAGGGGACTAGGTGGAAAACCGGTATTAACAAGGATAACGGGAAAGGAGACTAAGTGGTAAACCTTAGTTTAGGAAACTAAGTAATAATTCTTAGTCAAGGGATTTGGACCAGTTCACAGATAGATGAGTAACCCGATACGGTAGGTCATCGCTCAAACACACGAGGAGGAGCAAATTATCTGACTTAGATATAGGCTCCAACGAACTGGGTGACGAAGCAGTAGCTTCGGGGGACGTGAGGGTACTCTTGGTATCCCTCTGTGAGGTTGCAGATGATCCGCCTGGGCTCACAAGAGGTTAAGGTCTGCGGTAGAAGAACCAAGAGTATGCCTTGGTTGCTATGCGAGCGACCTAAAGACTGGGATGGATTAGCGTGGAGTCGACGATTCTTGTTTTTGCCCTGGATAGCGCGTCGTCGACTACCTACCATCTTTAGTCAATCGTGTACGTACGGAAAGGCAGAGAACTTCCAACAGACCATATACTTGCTATCGAGTTATGGGTGAGGTTGGCCAATAGGTAAGTGGGGCATAGTGGGGCCGGGATGTAGTTCTCATACATGATTTTTCTTGGATTGCCTTTCAATAGTTGAGGGAGGGGTCACGTGGGACCATAGCCACAGATACAAAAACATACCTTGATATCTGCATCGGGAGATGACTTAAAGCTCCCGACCGAGTTCCGTATTTCTTGATTTGCCCTGGCACGGAACTCGGATGGCACATTGAGATACTTGTGCGTCTAGACATGGAAAACGATTCACGATACATACGTGGGATAAAGGGCGTGGTTGACGGGTGACATAATCCCTAGTGGCCCTAGGTGGCTTGAACCCAAACCGAGACACGGAAACGTTCATTAGGTAGCATAATCCCTAGTGGTCCTAGGTGGCATAAATCCTAAATGAAAACGCGATAGTTCATGGTAAGACAACATAACCAGATCAAGGGTAGCAGTCCAAAACAACTTCAAGGATAAAATGGTACTACGTTGAGGTGGTATAGATTTACATGGGAAAGCCCGTACGGCCTACGGCAAAGGACTGAACTTATACATGGAAAGAAACATACGAGTTGGGAAAAACCTACATATGCTATATATTAGGTTGACATGGACCATTACATGACATTGGGCAAGGGACATTCATAGTTAACACATGACGCGGGTTGGGATACTAGTACGAGAGGTGCAGAGCGAATATACATGATAAATACCGTGGGATGTTATACATGATAGATACCTTGGGATTGTATACTTAATAGAAACCTGACGATGTGATACCTTGATTTATCTTGACACCGTAGTTTATCATGATACCTTAGTTTATCTTGCTACAGTAGCTCATCCAGTTATCTTGGTTTAGCTTATCTATCTTGTCGTCATCTTATGTTTACTTTCAGTTTATGCATGTCATGTTACCTTTACCTGTTTTTATACTGGAAGTAGATAGGACTTACCAGTCTTTATGACTGACCCCGTTTTGTTTCGCCTCTTTGTCTTCCGTTTCCCCCCCAGGTTTTCAGGGAGGAAATGATGTTGTTTAGTTTGGACTTCTTATGATTGAAGGTCATCATGTATAGCTTGGTCTTCTCTTGGCTATGGCTGCTTCACCGCTTTATTTTGGGGAATAATTTATGAAAAGGTTTTACGCTTCTTTACTATTGCAAGACAGGTTTTGATGTATTCTGATGTAAAAGGCTTTAGACCTTATTTTATAAGGTAATGAAATTTGTTTTACTTCCGCTGTTTTGTATATGTACTGTCTTGTAATATTTCTGTGCATGTTTACCTCGATAATGCTTCACCAAACCTAGTGCATTCCCTTTGTGAGTGACCCTAGCGGAGGTGGGGTGTTACATTGGTATCAGAGCAGAAGGTTACCAGACTGGGCAAAAGTTTTTAAAACCTTTTGAAAACTATTTGAGAAACCGTTTACAAAGAAGCATTTTTCAAGAAAAGAATTTAAAGGCTATTCCCCAAAAGCCATTAGCACTATCCTTTGTTTCCTTGATTGAATCTCTTTTCCTTTCTTTCCTCCATCTGTAGTCATAGTAGTTTTAACTGCGACTAATCCTTGTTTAGCTACGAAGTGTTTTCCGTGAGATGGAGGTGGTTCTCGAGAGGCCTGTTACCGTGTTACAAGGAAGGGTAATAAGAGCAAGGATAAAGGACACGGACGTAAGGATAAGCAACTTGTTGGTATGGATTAGTCCACAAAGGAAGGCAAGGACAAGATCAGCGAGAGGGCAACTGTATGCTCTCACTCCTAGCGTACCTAAGAGGGATGGTATCGTTTCTGTTAAAGGTTTAGCCTTTCTTTTCTATCATCCCGTCCAGACTTTGTTTTGATCATCGCATCATTTAAGTCTGCTTCGATAGTTAAGTCTCTGTACCTTAGTACTAGCATGGTAGAAGATCCCACTTTTGTCCCAAAATCCGGTTGGAGAGTCGGTCCATTTATTCATGACTTGTTTGGAATTGAGAGTGTAAATGCCAAGTGTTGAGATTAGAAGCAATGCTTCTATTGTTGAGCTATGGATGGATTCTAGGGATGAAGTGGTTATCCAGTAAGGGATGCCATTCTCAGTTTTGAAAGGAGGGTAGTTAAACTCTTAACTTGCCTTGGTAATACCCTCGAAGTCTCGTGTAACCTTATGAGTTCTGTCATGGTTAGTTACCTAGAATCTCTTGATGCATTTATCGGAAATCTCTGATCCGATCGAGTAATGTTCGCCAATAAGGCGGATGGTTCATTCTGCTTAAGCATGGGCTGTAGGAATCACCCTAGTAAGTACACTGGGCAACATGGCTGGCATCGGTTGTTTTCAAGGGAAAGCTCCTCTGCGTGGAATACCTCTTAGTAGGTAAACGAGATCCAAGATTCGCTAGTGAATTGTTGGAAAGCTTGCATGAAACCATGAGTACGCAGTTATGGTTGAGCCAAGTACTTTAGAAAAGAATAAGTGAAAAAGGAACGAGAGGCGGCAGTGAAACGAGTTCCGACTCATACCTTGGAAATAGGAATCAAGGAGCTACGAAATCATGAAGTCAAAGGCGGTCAAGGCACAATGGAATTAAGCTCATGGAAATGCGTCTTAGAAGCGCGCATCATGTCTTTTTTTAAGAGTACATCGTTGATCCCTGGTTCTCCTGTAGAGTTGCTTGCATGCTATCGCTTGGTGGATATCCTCTCGGTCTTGTTTCTGTTGCAAACCCCGTAAGGAGTTTGTCTTGTTTATCTTCTCGATCCTATCTTGGGAACCTTAGGTAGAACTCTATGGATGTAAACATGTATTTGAAACATGTTATGATTGATATGGTTGCAAATGGTTGCAAGTGGTTGCTCGTGGATGCGCGAATACACGTTAGATACTAGATCGACACACTCACATTTTGCATTGCATATGCACGAGTATTTATACTTGTTTGAAAGTTAATGTGTTGTCATGCGGATGTTGCATATGAATGAATGTTTGTGCACGCATGTAGTACTTATATGACTAGGACTATTTGCATACATGTTGGATTCATGGCACTAAACATATTTTGCATTAGAAAGATCATTCAGGCCTGATCATTAGCATTAGCTAAGGAACATATACACACACTTTCTGCATGTGTTCATAAAGCATTAGAAGTCTTTTAAGGACCATGGTTACCTGTGGATGATGTTTTGAGTAGATGGATGATGGATGGTAGGATACGTTCTTCCTAACTTGGAGATTTCGGGGACGAAATCCTTTAAGTTGGGGAGGATGTAACAACCCGGATTTTTACAACATGCTAAGACAAGAATCAAGGCAGAATTTCATTATAAAATCTGAATCAGGAGAAACGGGTGGCGCCATTGCATTCGTCTCGGAAAAATACGCAAAATAGAGTCTAAGTTTTCGAAAATCGGAGTTCGTATGACCCAGTTATGGCCCGTCAAAGTTTTCAGAAAAATTCAAGTTCAAAAACAGTTTGAAATTCAAATCTGGAGCCAAACGAACTGGGCGGGAAAATTCCCGCCCAAGCCCCAGGTCGACTGGGGAGTCGACACGCCCAGGGGGCAGGTCGACTGCCCAGTTGACACGGGTGTCGACCTGGGTGGTCCGACCACTTGGGCCTGGGTGCACCTGCTGCTGTCTTGGCTCGGTTTTATGGGCCTGTGACGGATTTTGAGGGCTCAGATCTATCCTAGGGTTTATCCTATGGACTAAACTACTCCTAATCTCTATAAAAACACCCTAGGACCTAACCTAAATCACTAAAAATCATTCTAGCAACTAAGTGCTGCCAAAATCTATCTTGATCATGGCCTCCATCTCCAACTCCAAGGGCTTATGCATTCAAATCGGGTTCAAATCAAAAGGTCCAAGCTTTCTACATCAAATCGAGGGTAGATCAATGTTGCTACACAAATTTCATGACGATTCTTCAACAAAGGAGCCACCTTTCTTTGTCAAGACGATTCATGCTCCTAGCCCTCTTGCCACGCTATGTAAGTTCTAGCTACTTCTAGATCTAAACGGTAGTTTTAATGATGGCATGGAATAAAACGAGATTAAACCAAGTATGCTAGCCTATATGAACCTTGTCATGCCTCTTTTGCTTGAACCTATGACTTTTGGCTATGCTTAGTGACTAAATCATGCCACTTATGTTATGTTTAACTTAGTCCATCATGAAAGATTGAACCTTTACTTGCAGAATGTTGGCATGAATACTTGAAACCACTTTGACTTGTGAAATATGCACATGAATATGACTTGGGGCTTATGCATGTAAATGAACCCAAACCCCCTTATGATATCATGCATGTTTGTGGCTAATCCCGTTGTGACATTATGCATGTTTGAGGCCAAAAACCCCTTATGATGCTATGCATATTTTGAGGCCAAACCCCTTATGATACCATGCATGTTTGTGGCCAATCCCTTTTTGACATCGTGCATGTTTTGAGGCCAATATGTAGCATAGTATCCTTACTATGTTGACTCGCTTTTACTTTGGTTGGAAACACGATTTGGGGTAGGTTAGACGTGCGTGATTATGACATGATAATTTGACATGGGATTTCATGAAAATATGGCACTCATGATACACCTAAATGTGGACATGACATGTGGGGGTAAACATGGGACTTGAAACTAGACACGTATGGGTTGTAAGTGTAATATGACACTAGACCAAACATGAAAGTGGCCAACTCGAGGTTGGGTTGAGTTTGTAGCATAAATCTACCCGGACCCGCCCGGCTTAACTAGTGGCTACAAACAATAGGACCCAATGTGAGTAGTTGGTCATATAGCACTTAAAACCCGAGGTTAGACTAGGTTGTGGTGTAAAGCTACCCGGACCCGCCCGGCTTAACTAGTAACCACAACAAAGTCTAATGTGAGAGGTTGGGGTGCATTAATCTAATTAATGCCACATGAAAAGGTTAAGTAATTTTGACTAATGACACTTAACCGATATGACACGAATGGGTAGGTTAAGTGGAACCGGACTTGATTTCTTAATGACACTTAACCATATAAGACAATTAGGGGATGGGGTTAAGTAATTTACACTTAACTAAACCGACTTGGTAATTAGATGGGGTTAAGTAACCTACACTTAACTAATCTAAACACGGTAATTAGATGGGGTTAAGTAACCTACACTTAACTGATCTAAACACGGTAATTCGATGGGGTTAAGTTAAACACTTAACCAATCTAAACTTGGTAATTCAATGAGGTTAAGTAACCAATACTTAACCAACTTAACATAATAATTTAATGGGGTTAAGTAACTTATACCTAACCAATTATACATGATGATTTGATGAGGTTAAGTAACCTATACTTAACCAATCTAATATGCGGACCTAATAGGGTTAAGTCATAAGACCTTTTGAATATACTTAACCATTGTAATACGATTAGTGGATGGGGTTAAGCTAACCCATTCTTAACCAATCCGACTCGATAATCTGATGGGATTAAGATAATCTATGCTTAATCAATCTAACACGATAATCTGATAGGGTTAAGACAAACAAATACTTAACCAATTTGACTTGATAGGGTTAAGTCATGAGCTTCTTGGTATACTTAACCAACTTGTAGGGCTAAGCCTTGAACTTAAATACTTAGCCAATCTTGACATGATTCGTAGGCAGGTTAAGTCATGAACTTAAATGACAATACTTAACCCATTAGACAAAACCCTAGTTCAGGGGACTAGGTGGAAAACCGGGATTAACAAGGATAACGGGAAAGGAGACTAAGTGGTAAACCTTAGTTTAGGAAACTAAGTAATAATTCTTAGTCAAGGGATTTGGACCAGTTCACAGATAGATGAGTAACCCGATACGGTAGGTCATCGCTCAAACACACGAGGAGGAGCAAATTATCTGACTTAGATATAGGCTCCAACGAACTGGGTGACGAAGCAGTAGCTTCGGGGGACATGAGGGTACTCTTGGTATCCCTCTGTGAGGTTGCAGATGATCTGCCTGGGCTCACAAGAGGTTAAGGTCTGCGGTAGAAGAACCAAGAGTATGCCTTGGTTGCTATGCGAGCGACCTAAAGACTGGGATGGATTAGCGTGGAGTCGACGATTCTTGTTTTTGCCCTGGATAGCGCGTCGTCGACTACCTACCATCTTTAGTCAATCGTGTACGTACGGAAAGGCAGAGAACTCCCAACAGACCATATACTTGCTATCGAGTTATGGGTGAGGTTGGCCAATAGGTAAGTGGGGCATAGTGGGGCCGGGATGTAGTTCTCATACATGATTTTTCTTGGATTGCCTTTCAGTAGTTGAGGGAGGGGTCACGTGGGACCATAGCCACGGATACAAAAACAGACCTTGATATCTGCATCGGCAGATGACTTAAAGCTCCCGACCGAGTTCCATATTTCTTGATTTGCCCTGGCATGGAACTCGGATGGCACATTGAGATACTTGTGCGTCTAGACATGGAAAACGATTCACGATACATACGTGGTATAAAGGGCGTGGTTGACGGGTGGCATAATCCCTAGTGGCCCTAGGTGGCTTGAACCCAAACCGAGACACGGAAACGTTCATTAGGTAGCATAATCCCTAGTGGTCCTAGGTGGCATAAATCCTAAATGAACACGCGATAGTTCATGGTAAGAAAACATAACCAGATCAAGGGTAGCAGTCCAAAACAACTTCAAGGATAAAATGGTACTACGTTGAGGTGGTATAGATTTACATGGGAAAGCCCGTACGGCCTACGGCAAAGGACTGAACTTATACATGGAAAGAAACATACGAGTTGGGAAAAACCTACATATGCTATATATTAGGTTGACATGGACCATTACATGACATTGGGCAAGGGACATTCATAGTTAACACATGACGCGGGTTGGGATACTAGTACGAGAGGTGCAGAGCGAATATACATGATAAATACCGTGGGATGTTATACATGATAGATACCTTGGGATTGTATACTTAATAGAAACCTGACGATGTGATACCTTGATTTATCTTGACACCGTAGTTTATCATGATACCTTAGTTTATCTTGCTACAGTAGCTCATCCAGTTATCTTGGTTTAGCTTATCTATCTTGTCGTCATCTTATGTTTACTTTCAGTTTATGCATGTCATGTTACCTTTACCTGTTTTTATACTGGAAGTAGATAGGACTTACCAGTCTTTATGACTGACCCCGTTTTGTTTCGCCTCTTTGTCTTCCGTTTCCCCCCCCTAGGTTTTCAGGGAGGAAATGATGTTGTTTAGTTCGGACTTCTTATGATTGAAGGTCATCATGTATAGCTTGGTCTTCTCTTGGCTATGGCTGCTTCACCGCTTTATTTTGGGGAATAATTTATGAAAAGGTTTTACGCTTCTTTACTATTGCAAGACAGGTTTTGATGTATTCTGATGTAAAAGGCTTTAGACCTTATTTTATAAGGTAATGAAATTTGTTTTACTTCCGTTGTTTTGTATATGTTCTGTCTTGTAATATTTCTGTGCATGTTTACCTCGATAATGCTTCACCAAACCTAGTGCATTCCCTTTGTGAGTGACCCTAGCGGAGGTGGGGTGTTACATGGATGGTGTATACAGAGGGTCAAATTCTTATGTCAATTTTGGTAAAGTTAATCAAAATTTCGTTTTAATTTCCAATTCTCCTTTTGTGTTTAATAATTTGTTAACTGGCAAAATATAAACCCGATATATGTCAATGGATACATTTTCGGAATTAGGGGTGTTATTTATTTTTATTATTTTGGATTTTAATGCAATTTCGGAGAAGTATTCAATTGTAATTTGAACTGCAGTCTGTGATGGTTAAACAGATACCAATATGTATGAAATTGTTAAAAGTTGTGTTCAGTGAGGTGCTTAAATAATATCTTTTGATCATGATGTTTATGTCTTTATTTTTTCAAATAGCGTTCCATAGTTTTTTTTTCAATTGACGTATATTGCTTTTCTATATTGATTAAAACTATAAAATTTCTATTCTTGTTCAATATAATTGAAGCAGATACTTGCATGGTACCTTGTATTTTTTAATTAGTGAGTGATGTAAAATTCAAAGTGAGCAGTCATATTATTTTTTGCCTAGGGGCACTAGTTTACAGTTGGCTTTAGGCATGAAGACTCCCAGGACCGGCCCTGATGACATAACATCTGGCATCTGCATACAATCATGCAACATTCATGAATAAAATCAAATATTTATGCAACATTCCTGATAAAAATTATAGCATATTGAAACAATTCTTACTAAAAACATTCAATCGTGTTACTATTCTTGCATATTTAATAATAGCGTCTTTCAACAATGTTACAAATCTGAATAAAAGCATATTACGGATTTTTTTTTCAACCTAAAATCTTTTTCCAACCAAATTGGCATGAATATTTGTATATAATCATATAAGCATGCAACAATTCCTTGTTAATCCATATTTTAATATAAATATGACAAGATTATCCAGTGTTTAGTAGAAAAATACAAAAAAAAAAACAATATTTTACCTTCGTTCTTGCCATGTCGTTGCAAAATTTCTGATCAAATCGGCAATGATTTTGAATGCTTTCACTCTATCGAGATTAAAAATGAAAATCGGTTGCCGATTTTTAATTCTCTACTTCAAACGTCTGCCCTAATTAAGCAATGTGATAAATGAAACATAATTTGTGGAACGAGGGTTTTGAGGGTTTCAAAGGATATAATCGGAATTTTATTAGTCGATTTTTTAAAATAGGGATGTATTTCGTATTTTTTTCTTTTCAGTTGGACTTTTTTCACATTTTAAAAGCTAATATGGATGTATGCCCAACGCACCCATTATATTAGCTGTTAATCATTTTCCTTATTGCTTTGTTTCTACTTCTTTTGTTGTTTTCATATCAAAATCTATTTGTGTTGAAATTAATTTAAGGATAATAAAGCTCTCTTTAATCATGTAGCTTCAACATAATTTTCTTATTCATGCTCTCTTTTTGTGCATCATGTCATGTTGATGCTTATGGTTTTCATATGTTCACTCTTGAGTTGAATAGCCTATGTTAGTTACACCAAATAGGCTATGCATAATTATATGCCCACTAATTACCTCTTCATCTACATGATGATGATGATTAAGTGAAGGTTGAAATCAAAATTATAGTCTATATTTCTAATTAATAGTTAATAGGTCACGCTAAAAGTGCATTTCACTTTCAACTTGTTGTCATTTTTCATGAGATCTAATAAAGTGGTTTAGTGGGTATGTTATAGTTCGATGGTTTATTTTGTGCTAATTAATAGCACATATAAACCATGTTTATCATAATCATATCAACTAAACTCACAAATAAACAAAAGAAAGATCATGGTTTCATTTTATGTTGATTCATGTGATCTAGAGAGTGAATTTGTTCCTTAGTTGTCATTTAATCTCATAGTTTTCATTCAACTTTCGTAGTTATTAGTTTGTTAGATTTTAAAAAATTTAACTAGTTAAAACTCTCACTAGACTTAGGTTTAATTTGATTAAATAAAATTAAAATTATTTCTTTTCTCATGGATCGACTCATATTCTCCGTGTACTACGAGTGTACGTTGTGCACTTACAGTTAATTATTTCAATATTCACGCGATGGAATTTCTAATTCAATAGAAAAAATCATAGCATCGACCAACCATGCTTTAATGGCACTTCTGGAGTGGGCATCCTCGTCAATGTCGCTGCCATCATGGCCTCGAACATAGCAGGATAATCGAGCATAGCATCTGCAGCTCCTAGTAGGCTACCCTCGCATATCCCTCCAGTCACAGGCTCATCCCTAGCAGCGTATCTCGAAGTTTGTCGACTCATTCTCTATCTGAAACGAGAATGATCAATCCAGATTAGAGAAAAGCCGCATTGTTGTTCAAGTGCTTGTCAACCTACTAAATTGTATTATAATAGTATCCATCCATTAAAAATTATAAGTATGACTCTCATATGCTTTTACGTTCGCGAACTTTGGGTAAAATTGATGAACTAAAGCTATGATACCAAATATGACAACCGCCTCATACCTCCTACACCGAAAAAACATAAAAAGTGCATTTTATGACGTGTTAGGCCAATATGGGATGATCATCAAGGAAGAATAACTCAAAGTAAACATGTTATATAACTCACAACGCATGGATAACATACAATAGAAAATATACAACATGATATAGTAGTGAAGCATAATAGAATAGAAACTCAAATCACATAACATCTCAGAGTCATCAATACAAGATCACTGTGTAAACGAGTAATTAGGACATCAAGCATCACTACATATCTCTCAGAATCAATTAAGTCTCAAAAAACAGTGAAAATAACAAAACTATCAATATAGTAGGTAATAACAGTACGCCAGCCTCCAGCTCGTCATCACACAACATCATCGGCACCAAAACTTCTATATGTTATCTCAATCTACTCACCACCAATGTCGATGAGAAGCCCAAGGTAATAAGAGGGAAACATAAAACCTTGAGTTAGACAACAGTGTTAGTAAGCGATAAAATAACTAACAACAGTTACACAAGATATATATGAGTATAGGCAGTTCAATCATTTGACCTCTCCAACAACAAAAGGATTAGCAAAAGACAATCATCTATCATATGCTGTTCCAGAATAAGAAAGAACATCGCCCAATCCCACTTATTCTCAATGACCTACGGTGATAGCCTACCAAGAGAAAACAGAGAAGGAATCATGCAATTAACCATAACATCCAATCAACCAATATCCTAGCTATTATCAACTAAAGCCTTAAATCCATCGATAACCAAACTTGCTTTCATCGATATAAAGGGGTAATGGAAACCCTAGTTCTAACCAAACTGCCATACCACCTACCTGTATATGTTTTCCTTAATCATCTAAGGCAACTAGATAACCCCTACCTGAGATCGATTTAGGGCATATGATTCTATCTGATTCTAACGGGTGTCCCCACGATACCCCTACTTTAAGTCCGTTGGGACCTTCGATAATCAATGATTCCTTAGCACTTCGTGCCTATCGAGCCTTCCTTCTCAGCGGTTTCTTTAATAGTCCAAGCTACCTCTCAAACAAATTCCATTATCATCTTTGATTAGCTCCTACCCAAGCCAGTCAATCCCCATACTGAATCGTATACCATCCCATAACTAGTATTACTTCAATACAGCTCTGATTACTCCTACTTGAGTTCACAATCAAAGAGTTATCCATTTTTGAGTTGCACGCCGATCATACGAAGTCCACTCATCACCAAACTTCATCGGTAATCCGTAGAAGGCCCCACAACCCAACTCCCCAACCATGAGCCTCAACCGCCTTCATTTGATGCATCGATACCGGTCCATCGGCTATGGACCAGTACGGTCCATACACTTAGCCATAAACGGATAAGTGTCAACATTTCTATAATCTTTGTCCCAAGTGCTTCCTGTAAGTCCAATATCGAAGCATTTCATCCATCGAGTAAAAACCCTTGTTGGTCCACTGTAGCACTCGAGCAATCAACCTTCAACCCATCCCAAATTACAACCGAATGACTTGAAAATTTTCAGTCATATTTGATTATCACCATGATGCTACTCCCCAAAAATCATCGCCACCGGTCATCCAACATGAATCAGTATCAGTCCATCAAGGATGGACTGGCTCCGGTCCATGTCCTTAATGAGTTTCTACATGAAATTTTCATCGCCTCTCTTCATCATCCAACTCTCCTCCGCCAAGTTTCATGTGTATCTAATCATCAGAGTCTCCTATTTGCTCTATTCTTCGAGCTTAAGATTTATGGCACATAATCTAACAAACAATACAATCAATTCAATAATAACAAACAGTGATTCATCACATATTGATCATACAAACATGCACATATACAAAACATGTCATAAATCAATGGATCAGCCATGACTTGGATCTAAACATATGCAAAAAATGATTAACCTAACAAAGTACTGGTTCATATGATTAACTTAGGTTTTCCAAGGGAGACTAAATATGAATTAAATATATGTGATCAGATCTAGGGTGAATTTACATATGACATGTGAATATGACCCTAATTTACCTAAATATGTAGTTTCCGTGTGAGGGATATCTATCACCCACCATTTTCTAGATCCAATGTAAATCCGATGAAATCAGATTTGGAGAGCAATGAGAACCCCCAAAATTGATGCAATTTGATGTGATCTAATCTTCCTAGATGATGACCTACCTTCTAAATGTAATAGTTAATGAATTATGATCAATAACATGAATAATTTAAGGATTAGGTTGAACCGCAGAATCATAGGCAGCCAGCCTAATGTTTGAATGAAGAGAGAAAGTCCCGATTCTCTCCTCAGACCTCCTATTTATCGTTGCAGTTCATTAGCCTAACGGGATTGACTAATCAGCTAATTAGTTTGCCTAATTGAAACTTAAAACATCAATTCCTCCCAACCCACTGAACCAAATCCTTTATGTGGTCACTCTATGAAATAGTAAAATACCATTCTGATCCAATGAGATTGATTTCAGCACCTAATTCGATCCCTATCAAAAGTTATAGCTAAAACAATATTTACAAGGGAAAATGGACACAAGTTGATTCGGTGAAAATCATGGACATGTCTCACACCCCTATGAACAACATATTAAAATATGAGAATGATCCAACCACCAGGGAATAAAATATAATTATTTTGTGATTCTCCGATATATAAAATACAGATCGTTACCATGCTACTACGACTTTTACAGTAATTTGAGATTTGTTCATAGCTCACACAAGACTGTTGTATGACCCTAGGTTTTATTTCTCTCTTACTACCATGGATTCTCATCGACAGTGCTGATAAGCAGACCAAGTGGCAAGTATGGGAATTATTCAAAGTTGTATATGTAGATTCGCAGGAGGCGACGTTTTACATATTTATACTAGTATTATATTTGTTTATTTTGCTGTATGAAACCTTGGAGCCGTGTTAGCATTAGGTATCTTCATTTACGATAGTTTATCAGTTTAGTTTATTTCTCATATATAAACTTTATTATTATTTTGTATAACTTCATGAACCTATATACTCTAATTATGATTTTTATATAGTTATTACTATATCGCATGTTTTATACCATGCTATGTTATTATTATATGTGATTTGATGCGCTGTGAAATATATTATAGGTTCTATGATTCGTTTATTTTATGTTCTCTTCGTCTTCTTCTGTTTCCTTACTTTATTCTTTCTCTTCTTTTCTGCTATCCCTTTCTCTTGACAATTGCTTTACATTGACCAGTGCTTGTATTATGCAAATTTTTAGTTATGGCTTGGTGGTGTATAATGGTCGTTGCATTTGATATTAGAGCTTAAGTTGCATCGTTTAACCTAAGCAGTACTGAATTCGAGAGTTGATATATACAAGACAATACGTATTTTAATATATTTTGGTTTTTATGTATATATATATATATTATTTGTATATATAGTATAGGTTGTTTTGCACACGTGTGCAATATGAATAGTTTTCTTGATTAGCGATTGATCGTCCCTTCCACTTATTCGAGGCGATCTAGCGAATGAGAAATACTTCTGATTGCTCCAACTCTTGAGTTGAGAGTCGAGCAGAATCGAAAATTACTTTTCTTGATTTATAGTTTTTGTTTTCAGTAAATGGTATGATATGTTTTCTAGGATACGGTAATATCTTTAATTAGTTATGGTGCTCAAGTGCAGCGAGTCGACTATGCCGCTTTGTGTAGGTGCTTATATGTCCTTGTGGCATACCGTTCCTTGGAACGAAATCGACTGTTGTAGTGCAAGGGATGTTTGGCTTCTCGCAAGCGATTTCTTCGATGACTTAGAGTTAGAGCTAAATAAATTAGGAGTTTACTCTTAAAAGACTCCGATGTTAAGCCTGAATTGGTCGGGAGTCTTTATTGTTTTGAGTTCTCGAAATCGATTCGCTCGAGACTATTTCACGGTTCACCTCAAAAAGGTTTGTATTGATTTCTTCGAAGTTGATGAAGAGTTCAATGATTTAGGTGATATGTCTGTGTTAGAGAGTGCAACTGAATTGGATGTGCTATTGAAGTACAATTATTTCTTTGTTGTCGCTCTGAAGTCTAGAATTTGTGATTGGGTTGAGTGATCGACTAGGAGGGTGGTTATCTCATTCCGAGGGAATGGTGGTTTTGAGGATTCAATCAAGGAAGCTTGCGATGTTTGAGCATGCGCTCAGTATCGAAATTTATCCTTCTTTGTTGGGATAAATCGTGGATACATGTGTATTGATTGTCATTCTTGTTCCATTGAGTGCTCCTTCGATGAAGCGAGGAAAACGACATCTTCATCGGTATATATTTTCCATTAATGGTGTTTTGTATGTGTTTTAGTTTGGCGTCCAGATCCCATCATTCCATCCAATCTTGCAGTGTTAGCCTATTTTGTGAACAAGGCTACACAAAATTAGAACACCAAAGTATGAAGGATGTTGACTAGAAAAACATGCACTTGAAGTCCGGGTCGGATAAGATATATCTGGTTAATCGAAAATAGTGAAGAGCAGAAAGCAGAAGCGTTCAGACAGAATCGGATCGGATGCATGGATCTTCCCCTCCCCTCCAGCACGAGTCTGATCCGAAGGAAAGCAACACTCGTTGCAGCGCATGGTCCTTACAAATACAGAGCGGTAATACGCCCACTCTCTCTATGTTCACCCACTATCCTGATGCGCTGTCGCCATCTAGTTCTCTCCGAACCCGAGTTTCATGGGATGAGTGCCACGTACATCCGAACCAGATCCATTCCAAGGAGATGTTCCACCTATAAATACGCCTCCAAGGCTCATTTCAAAGGATCTTTTGGCATTTTCAGAGCTCATACTCCATCACAAACCGAATATCATCAAGATATTTAGATTACAATCATCTTTAAAAGCACATTTTAGAGGAGATTGAGTGAATTCATGCATTGTATGAGTGAAATTGAGTGAGAACTATTGTTGTACCTGCATTTAAGTCATCAATTCAAAAAGTAGAAAGTGGACATAGGCTCTTTAACGCCAAGCCACTATAAACCATGTGTTTCTTCTTTGTTTTTGATTTCATTTCATTAGAATTATTTCTGATTTGAGTGTTAGAGCCATTTTTGGATCTAACATTTTGGTGCTTTGACTGAGAAATCTTGGAATTCTCCATTTTTTGGGATTATCGTTCTACTGTTTGGACCTTCAAGTTCAAAGAAGTTAATCCTCCATTTCCAATATTTTCAAGTGTTTGCTGATTAATCACTGAAGAATTGGACATTATGGCTAAGGGAAAAGGAAAAGAAGTGCAAGGAGCTAGGGAGAATGATGCTAGAGAAGATCAACATGCCATCGTCTCAACGAGGTAACGGGGACAGAGTTCTGGAACGGTCCGTTCCAAACCGGATGTTCCGAATCGAACAGATCAAGAGAATCCAAACAGATATGGAAGCACTGAAGCTGCACAGACCCCCTCCAAACCGATCCGACTCCGGGTCCTACTCGGATCTGACCCGAACGAGGCTGAAGCTGGTACCTCTACTCGAGCACACACCAATGCTCTGATGTCGGCCGAGACGACCGGTGATCAACCTGCTCCATCTGCACCCATCACGTACAGAGATTTTACGCGTTTTCTTGACATGCTTGAGATTACTAGAAATGCGTTGGAAGCCCATAAACGTGACAGTCTTCGCATGCAAGAGAGCATGATCACCATGAGTAGGGAACTCAGTGAGCTCCGGAGGCGAAAGACACCTTCTCCAACACGCCGCCTTGTTGCAGATTATTCATCTTCTTCGGATGAAGAACGTCCTCATGAAAGAAGGCCGCTTGAGCGACCTCAAAATCTTGATCAGTTGACCGTTGGATCTTTGGGATCCCGTGAAGAGGCTGCCCATGTGTTAGGACCTGATGACCCGAGCCTGAGAGAACCTATGTTGCTGCCCATGCGTAGATCCCACGTTCTACCAAAGGATCCTAGTAGTACTAATCCTACGCAACAACAACTTCTTCAACCCCTTCCTCCCGTGAATAACTGGGAGTGGAGGGAACAGAGTAGAGAAGCTGCCGCTAGAAACAGGAGGATATCCCCTAATCAGGAGCATAGGGGTAATCCGAGTATTAGGGCTAGAGAACCTGAGCAAACGTTAACAAATGCCGATGTATGGGAAATGGTGCGTCAAATCATGTTCAAAAGCCGACGATACACTAATGAGGACTGGGGCATTGAGCCAAGTCACTACCCCTTCACAGATGATATATTGGACTTCCAGTTCCCTCGGCGATTTAACTTGCCACAGATAGATCGGTATTCAGGGAGAACCTACCCAGGACAACATCTGATGAGGTATGCATGGTTAATGAATGCCGCAGAGGCTCGAGACGCCATAAAATGCAAGGCCTTCCCGATTTATTTAGAAGACGTGGCGTTAATGTGGTTCACCCGACTCCCTCCACGGTCAATATCAACTTTTACAGAATTGAGTGAACGCTTTATGAATCAGTTTCGACTTCACGCTCGAAAATCTAAAAGCGTCAAAGAATTGTCAAGGATTAAGCAAGCTTTAGGAGAATCTTTGAAATTGTATCTAGACCGCTTCAACCTGGCTGTCACCGAAGTCAGTGATCCTCATGAACCTACTATTTTGATGGCCTTAACAGAAGGAGTCGACCCGAACACAGAATTCGGGGATTATCTATCCGGAAAACCACGCCCACTAGGGAATTGATCTACGAAAAGGCCAATATTCGCTTAAGGAAAGAGGAAGCTCATGCGAATAGAAAGAGAAAGTCTGAAGGGGCCTCAAGGGAAGGCGTCCAATGCAATGTTGCTGTTAAGCAATCCGGTGATAGCTCGGGGAAGGTTGTGGTGAACTTCGGCAACCAGAATAGAGGTACTAATAATAGAGATGGCAACGACAATAGAAGGAATAGAAATCGAGGGAACAGCGCCAGCAAAAGGCCTCGATTCCAAAATTTTGAGAACTATTCGCCGTTTAGTGACACACTGGGAAACATTTATCTGGATACATACAACGTATTGCAATATAAAAAGCCACCACCTAGAGACTCAACTGAAAAAGAGATCGCTACGAGATAGTTTTGTTTGTTTCATGGATCCCACGGTCATTCTACCAACTAATGTCGTCATTTGAGAGATGTAGTTGAGAAATTGTTGCAGGAAGGGAAGCTAGACAAGCATAAGGCTGCCCTACGGGACATGGCAAGGAGGGCAAACCCCGAACCTAAATCAGCCTACTTCCAACCCTACAGCCCAACAAAAAGGTAAAGGGATCGTTATCAATACCATTATAAGCGGGGCCCATCTAGCTAGCCATAGTTTCAAAGAAATGGATCAGTACGTTAATGCCGCCAAGCACTTTGAGGTAGGAGAATGTACTAACCTCGAAGACATCACTCCACTGAAACAACAAAGGACAATGTCAGACGATGTCATATTTCATGGTAGAGATAATACCGGAATTCAATCACCAACTGAAGACCCGCTGGTAATTACCACAACCATCGGCCATGCTTTAGTCCATATGGTGTTGATGGATAACGGAAGCTCAGTTATTATCCTCTTTAAGAAAGCCTTTGAACAAATGAAGCTCGAAGCGAAAGACTTAAAGCCCTGCGAAGGATGAATTCGGGGCTTCAACGGGGAATCAACGGCTCCGATGGGCTATGTAGAATTACCACTGACGTTAGGACAAAGAAGATCGCCAGAGAATGAGAAACTTGCCATTTGTAGTTTTGGATGTTGAGTTACCCTACAATGCCTTCCTGGGCCGACCGGCCCTCGCAGAGTTTAGGGCATGTATTGCACCTTGGTGCTTACTACTTAAATTCCCAACTGACGCAGGAGTAGGGGTGATGAGAGGTGTCCAAGCTATGGGACAAGCTTGCTACATGACAGAGTTGAAGACGCTAATGAAGGGGTTGAATATAGAACCCAAGAACGTTTCTCCCCCTTCAAAGGAAAACTCAGCATAGCAATTAAGGGGTCCAGGCCCAAGAGAGTCGACCAGAGGTGTACCCGAGGATATAGATCCTAGAGAGGATAAGGAACCCGAGGACAGAAAGGCGACTCCCAATGAAACGTAAATGGACATCTCCATTGACGACGCAGATCCGACAAAAGTATTGAAGATTGGATCATAGCTAGATCCAATTCAAGCAAAAGAGTTGGCCGACTTTTTGAAGGCAAATTTGGATGTGTTTTCCAGGACCCACACTGACATGTGTGGGATATCGCCTGCTATTATGAGCCACTCTTTGAGCATCAATCTAAAACACCCGCCAATCAAGCAGGAAAGACGGATGTTAGGCCCAGAGCGGTCAGCAGCCTTAAAGGAAGAGGTAGAGAAAGTGAAGGACAATGGATTCATTAAGGACTCGAAATATCCTGACTGGATATCGAATCCTGTTCTGGTCAAAAAATCTAATGGGAAGTGGCGTACGTGCATTGACTTCTTAGACTTGAACAAGGCTTGTCCAAAAGATAGCCTTCCTCTTCCTAGGATTGATCAACTAGTGGACTCAACGGTCGGACACGAGCTCTTATCCTTTATGGATGCCTATTCGGGATACAAACGAATTCCCATGCACATACCAGATCAGGAGCATACAAGTTTCATCACAGACTTGGGGTTATATTGCTATGTGGTAATGCAATTTGGATTAAAGAATGCAGGAGCCACATATCAGCGCTTAGTCAACCGCATGTTTTATAATCAAATCGGGAAAACCATGGAAATCTATGTGGACGACAAGCTTGTGAAGTCTAGACAGTCTTCGGATCATACAAAAGTGTTAGCAGAGACGTTTGTCATTCTGCGAAGGTATAGGATGAAGTTGAATCCTCTAAAATGTTTGTTTGGGCCGCATCTAGGAAACTCCTTGGGTTCATCGTGAGTTCTCGAGGGATTGAGATAAATCCTAGTCAGATAGCAACAATAAGGAATATTGAAGAACCATGAAAGATTAAGGACGTTCAAAGTCTGGCAGGAAAAGTTGCTGCATTAAGCAGATTTATCTCCACAGCCACAGATAAGCGTGTCTCTTTCTTCGATTTGATAAAACGGGGGAAATGTAACTTTGAATGGACTCTTGATTGTGTGGAGGCTTTCCAGAATCTGTTAGACTTATTAGAGAAGCCCCCGATATTGTCAAAACCCGTGGATCATGAGGATTTGTTTGTCTATCTGGCGGTGTCATCTCATGCTGTCAGCACAACATTGGTGTGTGTAGAAGACAAGGTCCAGAGTCCTGTATACTACGTAAGCAAGAAGCTAGCCGCTGCAGAACAAAATTATCCGAGAATAGAAAAACTTGCTTATAGCCTCTTGATTGCTTCCCGAAAACTCCATCATTACTTTCAGGCTCACCCGATGTTTTATATACCGATCAACCTCTAAGACTAGTGTTGAAAAAACCTGAAGCATCGGGGTGGTTACTTAAATGGAATATCGAGTTGAGTCAATTCGATTTGAATTTTCAACCATGGAGATCAATAAGGGGACAGGCCTTAGCCGACTTCATAGCAGAATTCACGATTCCCGAAGAGGAAACGGTGGACGACAAGGTTTTTGCTTCAGAACAAGAGTTAGAGCTTAATCCGTGGAAGTTATATACGGACGGGGCCAAGAATGATCAAAGATCTGGTGCCGGGGTTGTTTTAATCACTCCTGAAGGACGATCTATTTACTACGCTCTACGTTGGAATTTCCTGCGACCAATAACGACTCCGAGTATGAAGCCCTGATTATCGGGCTAAAACTCGCTAAGGAGTTAGGAGTAAAAACACCGGACATACTCTGTGACTCCAAGATAGTTGTCAGTCAGGTACGAGAGGAGTTCGTGACCAAAGGACCTCGGCTTGTTAATTATCTTAAAAAAGTAAAGGAGTTATTGGGCAATTTAGAGCATTACAACATAACACACATTCCAAGAGCATAAAATCAAAAAGCAGACCAGTTGGCAAAACTTGCAAGTTCTGACAACTCTGAAGAAGCTGAAATGGTTCCAATAGAGATATTGGAGTCACCAAGTTTCGACCTAATGGAGGTGGAACTAGCCTTAGAAGCCGAGCCAAAGAGGGAGTCATGGATGACACCAATCAAGAACTTCCTCAAGAGCGGAATTCTCCCATTGAAGAAAAGTGAAAGACGAGCTGTAACACGTAAGGCTGCAAGATACGTTTTACAGGATGACGTCCTTTATCACCAAGGGTTTTCCATGCCCCTACTACGGTGTATCGCACACGACGACATCAAATTTGTATTGCAGGAAGTACATGAAGGTGAGTGTGGAGACCACACAGGGGGCCAAACCCTAGCAAAGAAAGTATTGCGGTATGGATATTTTTGGGCTACCATGAATAAAGATGCGGCTGATTATTCACGACGCTGCGACAAATGTCAAAGGTTTGCCAAAATTCCCAGAGCACCCCCAACCCGCCTTAAGTCAATGGTAAGCCCATGGTCGTTTGCTATGTGGGGAATGGATATTATTGGAGTGTTACCCATCACCAAAGGAGGAGCAAAGTACGTGATCATCACCGTGGATTATTTCGTGAAGTGGGTGGAAGATGAACCCCTAACCACGATCACGGCAAGGAAGGTGATAAGTTTTGTGGTCAGAAACATTATCTGCCGATTTGGGATACCGAAGACCATTATAACTGATAATGGGACACAGTTCAACAGCGCTGAATTCAGAAACTTTTGTCAGAAATACAAGATCAATAAAAGGTATACCGCTGTAGCTCACCCGTAGACAAATGGGTAGGTTGAAGCATTAAACAAAGTCATTAAATCTATTCTTAAGAAGCAGTTGGAACAGACCAAAGCCAAGTGTGTGGATGAGCTGCCGCTAGCTTTATGAGCCTACAGAACAACCTTTAAGACGACGACTTGCCATACTCCCTTTTCACTCTCCTTCGGATCAGAGGCAGCGATCCTGGTGGAGCTCGAAGTCCCCTCGCATAGGGTGACATACTATGACCTAATGACGAATAGAGCACTCCTCCTAGAGTCTCTTGACATGGTTGAAAAGAAAAGAGACGAAGCTGACTTGCATGCCTTAAGACATCGACACCAAGTAGCATGTTATTATGACTGAAAAGTTTGCTTCAAGACTTTCAAACCAGGGGACTTAGTGTTAAAACGAATCTTCCTGCCTTCAACCAGCCAGTTGGGTCCAAAGTGGGAAGGACCATATGCCATCTAACGGAAGCTTGACACAGGAGCCTTTAAGCTAACGACCATGGATGGAGAGGAGATTCCCATGGCTTGGAATGCTCAACAGTTGTGGTGATATCTGAGCTAAATATGCAATGTTTTCCTTTTTGTTTTTATAGACTATGTAAAAAGGCACGACTTGCTTTAAAAATTCTGTTTATATGAATGAAGAATTATGAAGTGGATGTAGGCTATGACTTAGCTGAACCACTATAAAAATATCGTGTGTCATTTACATTCTTGCATTCTGTTTATCTTCAGTAATTATCCTATCGTGACAATGAAACACAAAACATTAAATTAAACTTAAAAAATTTGAGACAATTCATGTGTAGGAGAAAACGAAATGACCGTTTGCATAATAAGATAGAAGGAATGGGAAGATGACATTCCTAACTCTAGCCCTCATGAATCGAGAGAGAGTATAAAGGAAGGGAAGACGACGTCCCTTGAGGCGTGAAGGTTCACCCCGATAGAGACCGCCTCAATAATACTCTAACCTGGTTAAGAGACGGGAGAGTATAAAGGTGCTAGAAGGATAAGCATCATCGACAAAATAAATTTAGCTAGATTGATTGGGGGCATATATGTACACATGTTCCCTTAATGATGACTTTATTGTATAACTGTGATATGACATGTTGTTTATCTGTATTTTACTTAAATGATAGATTTACAAATATTTGACATTGCAGGGAACAAACTACTTTATTCACAAACATTGAGTTTATACAGAAAAACTAAGCAAAATATGCGAGGGTCGCGCTCGCTACAACAATAACGGACCAGTCGAATATCGAAACAAAAGACAAAAGGCATTTTCACTTGGACTTCGGGGTAGATTTTTCCTTCTTGGCAGTCTTAAGTTTTTCCTTCTCTTCTTTCTTAGCTTCAGTGAAAACACGCTTTGGTTTCTTCTTCCTCGGGACTGTGACACTAGGATCAATAGAAATTTTTTTAGCAAGTTCCTCAGTGATCGATCTAGTTGAAAGTTTAACAACTAACCTTGACCCAGGAGGTAATGTCGCAAGAGGCTTAAGATTTTTAGGATCTATCTCCTCAACTTTCAACTGCATCTAGGCCTTCGTCTTGACCAAAGTCAGATCATCGACATTCCCGCATCCCCAGTTATAGTAACATCGGGGTCTTCATCATGCCCGTCATTATCCCCGTCATCATTCAAAGCAGCTATTATTTCGTCATCATGTGGAGTTTTGGTGTTAGGTGGTACAGGATCCTTGTCGACAACCTCCTTTCTCTCGCCCTTGTCACCTTTTCTAGGTTATGTAGCAGCGACTTCATCCTGATTCCCCCGGGTCTCTTTAGTAGATTTTTTACCCGGAGATGTCTTTTGCAAATCGTCGGTCCTCTCGACTGGCTTGGTACCTACAGAGTGAGAAGCAACAGTTATTAACTCAAGAGAAACCATGGGGCCTTCAATTGTCTATCTGATAATATGACCGAAGGTCGAAATAGGTTTGATGAATTGAGGCGAAAAGGTAGAAATACCTTCGGAAGACTTTTTGACTTAAATGGCAGTAACTTCGGAGGTAGACTTGATTATAGGAGACAAAAGAGAAGCCTCAGGAATTCCTAGCCTTTCCGGGTCATATCCCTCTACTCCAATGACCTCAGCTGTAGCAGAAGAGGAGCCGGCTTCGATGGTATTTTTTCCTTTGGCCTGACGCTTCTCTTCCTCCATGGTAGCAGCAATATGTCTACGCCCTTCGGCCAAGCGCATTGGTTCCTCACGTCTAAGGATGTCTCCATAAGCTTATTTTCGTCAATTGAATTCACTTCGAGTTCTGCTTTCTCCCATTCGACCAGCTGGTCGCATGCATACACAAGGGGAGTGGGATTGTCATTAAGCCAAGCAAGGTCTCGATGACGGATCACTTGAGCAAAGAATCCGACCATGGTTTCACCACTCTCGTCAATCTCCCTTTGAGCATCTTTGAGTTGTTTGTTGACTTCCTCAAATTGCTACAAAGCCGTATTTACATTTCCTTCAGCAAAAGCCGCCCTCGTTTCAGCTTCCAATAACTTAGCCTCAAGCTCTGCGTTCTTTTTGGCTAAATCTACTTTATCTTTTGCGAGACGAGTATTCTCAGATCTGGCATCCTCAACCTACTTTTTTAAATCTATCCGCTCATGACTATGGGATTCAAGCTCGGAATGATATCGCTTTTGTAATTCCTCGAGCTGCTTCTTATAATTATTTGCATCGCATTGTATAAGAGCAAGATTAGCTTGGGCATCCTCCAGATCTTCCTTGGAGTTTTCGATGGCCCTCGCATCATACTCAGCAGCGTCGGCCATGGTTTTTACATCTGCCAACAGATCACTAATGATTTTAGACATTGTCTTTGCATACTTCTTCATTTCTTTATATTGTTCATCCACGAAATCTATAGTAGCCTTGACATCGTTAGCCCAATCAGGTTTTACCAGTTTGAGTTTCAGAACAAAGTGCATGTGCCCGAAATGGTGTTCGGGAAATTGCTGCCTCAGAATTTCCAGTCTGTCCTGGTTCTCGTCATTGAGAATAACCGGCCTTGTGGTAGTTATGTTAATGGTGCGACGAGATAGCTCCGTGGTGGGTCGTTTCTTTCCGGCATCTTTCCCCAATTCTGGTTGTTTCCCTTTTGGATCAGAAACCCTTTTTGAGGTATCATCTTGAGGAATCGTGCCCTAAGATGGAGTAGGAGGCTTAGCACTGTACTTGTCTTTATCATGATATGAGGAATGACTCTTGTGTTGGTCCAAACCTTTATGGTGTGGGGATCGAGAACGGGAAGGTCGATAAGGCTTTGGAAGTCGATCCCTCCTGTCATCACTACCCCTACTCTCATACCGATCGCGCTTATCGTGGGATCTATTGTGGGCATACTCGAACGAACATCTCTGTAACGACCTGGAAAAATGCGATCTTGGTTATCCGATATACAACACATATCGAACATCCAAGGTTCGAAAATAACCGAATAGTTAACGAAAGAAATTAGAGGGTGAGGAAAGATAGATAAAAACTTAGAATAGAAGAAGAAGAACACAATATCAGAGTAATACGAATCTCACAGCGGAACGAATAACATATAATAGATAACATATCTTTGAAATAAAATCAGTATATGTATACAATAACATTATCGGAGTACAACACTTACAACACAGCAGAAATAAACTATAGCTATATGATCCTGAAGCCTCCTGCTCCAGCACTTCAAGTATCTGTAAAGCCCGACTACTTGACTGTCCGTACAAAATTGGGCACCCAAGAGTTTAGGGAAAACAAAACAAACTCCGGGTCAGTCATGGGACTGGTATGAGTAAAACGGTTTTAAAATAGTTCGAACAAGTAAACGATATCTCATAAGACCACGCCATATAACGGAACGGGTTTTTCCCTTATGAGAATCCAAATATCTTTATATCAAAAACCTTTTGATATTATAATAATGTCTATCAACACAATATAATAATCACCTAGCAGAAATGCTTCCATATCACGTTCTACATATATAGTATAAAATCAAAACCGCAAGCACATATTAGGTAATGGATTTCCAACCATGACAAGGTATGGAACCACCTTTCGCTAGTGTACCTCTAGAGAGGAATACACTGGGTTCAACAAGAACATCTTGCAACCCGACCACACATGACCGACCACTCATTTCGCTTGAGTGTATATCACCAACGGTTGGGATCAGCAACCGTTTCCCGAATGGGACAGCATCAACAATAGATTTTTAGAAGTAAATGAAACTCTAGATCAGGTGATTATACACCCTACTTCGGAGCGACCGACTTAGCCATGCTGCCTGCCCGATTTTTGTCATTTCCCGGTTGATGAGGCTTGAGGTTACGCCTTATCATCACATCAGATTCACTTCGAATGCCACATTGTCAGATCCATCGAAAATCACTAATTGACGTCTACAACAGTACATTACGTGTTAGCTAAAGAAGTTTCCTTCTCTGCTTCCACTCTTGGTACGGTTGAAGAAATCAATGTACGTGACCTTTCTGGAAATACTCTGTCAGACATTCATCCATACAAGTCATCCAGGAACAGGATGAACCGAAGGCACTATTCAGTACAACCATCTTAGGCACTGTTATCTAAGAATTATACAATAGCCCTTGCACTTTACTCCGTCCTTAATTATCTTTGGCATATATGATTCGCAACGCTTATGCCAATACAGAGTGGTTCTTTGGATAATAATCCAACCGGTCTCTCTATATTAACAACGTTAAAATGTTCAAAACTTTGATAGTCGGTGAGTTAACTATCAAATGTAAACACGTGTGCAAACAACGATATTATTTCCAGATGGAAATTTTATCAATCAATCATTAATCATATATATATATATATATATTTCCTTATTTTCTATGTTTAGAAAATATACGTTATTAACACTGGAAAACGTTTCCATAGTTTATTCACGTATCACTATTCTTCCACAACTATCAGTCCCTGACTGTAAACTAGTAGGAGAACAAATTCTCTAAGTATAAACCCCGAAGGCCGAAACCAACATCAGATCGATACTCAGAAACTATTCAACTTAACTAATCTCTAGTCAGTTTCTAATCTTGTTTAACTTTATTTGATTTACTCTATTTCAAATAACTAATATTCGATAAACTCTATTTCGATTAATTCTAATTTCGATACAACTCCATTACGTTCCTAACACTTAAGTCTTATTTAAAATTCCCTTTTATAACTCTATTTATTTCGTAAATAAATAATTCCTTTTATAACCTTTATTTGTAAAAAAAAATTTACAAATATTTCTCTTCCTATATTTGTCTATTTATTTTCTAAATAAATAATCCACTTATACTTCTATTTATTCTATTTGCAAATGATTTGCAAATATTTCCTTTATAATCTAGTTGCAAATGGTTTGCAAATAATTCCTTTAGGGTTTTATTTCTAAGTATTTCCTGTTTATAAATAATCCATTTATAAATAAATTTCTATTTATAAATATTCCATTTTATAAATAATTCCTTTTATAAAATCTTCTTTGATTTTAAAAATATTATCTCTTTTATAAAATCCTTTGATTTTATAAATAATCTATTTTCAATATTCATTTTGAAAATTCCCTTTTTCCACATTCCGGTATGTTATGGTATTTAACATATCAAATCACGTTGGCCAATATCGTTCAAACACACACAATCAACAACAGGTTATAATTCATATCATATATCAAAATATATGAAAAACAATAAAATAACTGTTGAGGAATCCATTCGGATTCCTCCAACCTGTTTCCCTGCATCCACAGATGTTATACAATAAAATCAACATTCCTTTCAGTTCCGTATGATATATTCTGATAAACAGAATCAATACAGAAATTCAATTAACTGACTAGCAGTTCAATCAAACAGTCAACACACAGTCAATCAGCCAATATTTAGCAGTTCTAAAAATACAACATGAAATTATAAACTGTTCAGAGTTAGTGAGATTTACTCATTTTGGCAGTTCATCGTTAAAGAACGATAAACTGTTTGTTTGATTTGAATCAAACAATTTATTTCGCCATAAATTCTAACGAGCACTGATCCACTTCCAGACAGTTTCATTGGGTAATGTCCGTCCATACGATCCTAACGGATCTTGTTGCGCTGAGTTCTGATATCGTATGCTCATGTTATAACAATTATAAGTTAATACCATTTTAAACCAAAATAAAACTTGATTTATTTTTAAAAGAAATGGGCTTTAACCTTCATTTCTTACCGGCCCATTTCCACCCACAACCCATACCCGCTCCCTGTACTCTTCTTCCCCAAATTACACGCTCCAGGCATTTTACCGAACCTCCAAACCCATGCCTCTCCCTTCCGTTGCTCCTCTCCTTCTTCCATTTATTCACCAATTCAAATACTGAGATTACCACTATGCTCCTCTTCTCTAATACTACGTCCTCATCACCAAAACACAGGAGTCGAACTCATTAAACTGCTCGCGTCGAGCAGATGTTTACCTACTGCACTGAAGTCGGTCCGTCACTTTTCATCTTCAGATCCCACAAGAATTAGCAGCGAAGTGCTATTCGATCTCATGGACACTGTGGCAACCTCCATTCTTCGATTCGAGGCTTCTAATTCACCAAAACCCTAAACCCTAACACTACTGCTATAAAACGCGAGCCCAAAAACGCTGAATGCAACCCATGAAACCTACCTCAGCTTGAAGCCTCGTTCAATATGATCTCACATATGTTGGTTTTCCAATTTATAGTAATTTGTAAGATTTTATATGAATTTACAAACTCACGATGTGTTTGCTGAAAGAGGAACGATGGCGGCTTGCCCTTCATTGGATCGTGGAATGAAATAAGGGTTTAAGGAATTTGAGGGTAGCATATTTATAGGGAATCCCGTTTTGATTTTCTTTGATCCGATTCTTGTGGTTAAGAATTCATTTCGTGGTAGCTGTGAAGAAAGAGACGTGGGCTTCTTTTTGTCTAAAGGGAATAAGGATTTTAAATATTTTAAAAGGGAAGTTATTTTGTTAAATCAGTTTTTAGGGTACCCTGTTTCATAAAATTCCTTTCACACACAGACTGAAATAAAGATACCGTTTTATTCAGTAAGGTGCCCCGATCTCACAAATATAATAATATCGGTAGTTCAACTCATTTTGTGAAACCCCAAAATCACTGATACATGGTGCAAAACACTCTAAATAAAAAGTTGCTTATTTACTTAATTAAAAATTACAATAAAATTCTAAAAGTTAAATTATCACTACGTCTCAAAAGAACCTTATCTAAATTCAAACCCGATATCTAGTTATATCGAATAAACCGTTACGGTCGATAAACGATTCTAAAGCGACTATTTTAAAATTTGATTTGGACATAAATCAAAATCTACACAACGAAATCCCGATTTTTCTCTTCCACTAGAAAGATATACTTCACCAGCTCCTAACGTTTCTTGTTTCACAGAAATCCGACTTAAAACGGCTTCTATATATTTAATTGAAGTTCAAATCGCCAAATAACGAACTGCAGCGCCATTTCGAGCTCGATTATAATTATATTATAATTATACGTTCAAACTGTCGTTCAAATAATATATTCGTTATTCTAATTCAATTCTAAACTGAATTAAATATCACAGATGATCCAGTTCACACCATATCGCCAATTCTGATTATTTCTAAATTAAATATATTATTTAATTTATTATTTTATTTATTATTTTAATTAAATATTCACCATTATTTAATTAAAGACAATTAAATTCTCTTAATCACCATTTAAATATTTAAATAAATTAATTATTATACCGCTGAAAGTGCGAGTCATTACATTCTTCCCCACCTAAAATAATTTCGTCCTTGAAATTGCTAAGGTAGAAAACAAACCCTATTATTGGTTAGAACTTATTTGTTCACTTTTTAACTACAGTTTTCAACTGGACCAATTTAAATCCAATTAAATTATTAATTAACTCTTATCAACGAAAATTTTCAAAAATCCTGAAATTTTTCTATCACCTTAACTTTTCGAAAAATTTCGCCAGCACCTCCTTTGTACTAGTCAATCGGTCAACCTCCAACTCGCCTCTCTGGGCCTTCTCCAACCCAAAAGAAAATCAAACAGCCAAACAGATTGCCAATTCGGCTCATAAATCTCATGCTTATATCGAATATAAACTTGTACCTTTTTGTTGGGCATATCAACTCTATCACTTTCACCTGCTGTCAATTCAGCGGATACAAGGGTCATCCCAATCAAATTCCAATCTGCTTTTATCCACAACACAACCATTCGTTTATATCCAAGCCAAATATCATTTCAACTCGAGTTTCTTCTTGATTCCCAACTCTTAACTTGATTGTCACATTACACTTCAAATTTGAATCTCACAATCCAATTTGTCTTGATATCATTCTAATTCAATCTCAGTTACCACTTTGCTGGCTTTACTTTAATTCAAATTTGCTTTCACAAATTTCTGTTAAATTTGTTTTTAATTCAAACAGTCTTTCCCTGGGAGTTTTTTAAACAGTTTACTCTTTTCAAAATCAAATTTTCCTTTTTGAAATTCAACACAACTTGTCTTTCCCAAAATAAATTCAAAACAGTATCTTTGGTAGTAATTCGTCACTTATAACTCGGAAATGAATACTGATGATGCAGCTGTCATCATCAAAATCTATTTTCCAGCGATCGAAGTGAGTTCAATACTATAAAACCATTTCTAAACATTTCCACTTTGAAATTCATTTCAAAATATAATTCACACTGCTTGTAAAACAATTTAAAATCTCCCAGGATCTTAAATTTTCCTTATTTTTAATCCAAATCCATTTACAAACACTTATCCAATTTTCCAAAATTTTAATTCAATTTCTGGTTTAAATTTCAGATTTAACTCATCTGATTTCACGTATTTCACTTATATGAATTCTGATTGGTTATTTACATAACCATTTAATTTATAATCTTACTTGTTTATAATAACAAACAATATATCAACTTTATTAAAATTTTGATACATATATCTTCTCTATATCAAGATATACCTTGGGTAAACTTATTTTAATTTACCCTCTTTCAAAACATATCGTGTCGACCCATCGTATTCGAGTGTTTATAAACTCCTACCGATAAAGTGGATCAAACTGATCGACCAGAACCCATAAACAACTCAACCAATGAATCTCCACAATATAAAACAATTTTTATATTAATAACAAATATGTTCACTCGTATCTATACACTCAACTCAATCTAGGGTATTACTAACCCTATCTCTACCGAGTCACGCCATAAAGCCAAGGTAATTCTTAACTTAAGCTCTGATACCAACGGTAACGACCCGGAAAAATGCGATCTTGGTTATCCGATATACAACACATATCGAACATCCAAGGATCGAAAATAACCGAATAGTTAACGAAAGAAATTAGAGGGTGAGGAAAGATAGAAACTTAGAATAGAAGAAGAAGAACACAATATCAGAGTAACACGAATCTCACAGCGGAATGAAAAACATATAATAGATAACATATCTTTGAAATAAAATCAGTATATGTATACAATAACATTATCAGAGTACAACACTTATAACACAGCAGAAATAAACTATAGCTATATGATCCAGAAGCCTCTTGCTCCAGCTCTTCAAGTATCTGTAAATCCCGACTACTTGACTGCCCGTACAAAATTGGGCACCCAAGAGTTTAGGGAAACAAAACAAAATAAACTCCGGGTCAGTCATGGGACTGGTATGAGTAAAATGGTTTTAAAACAGTTCGAACAAGTAAACGATATCTCATAAGACCACGCCATATAACGGAACGGGTTTTTCCCTTATGAGAATCCAAATATCTTTATATCAAAAACCTTTTGATATTATAATAATGTCTATCAACACAATATAATAATCACCTAGCAGAAACGCTTCCATATCACGTTCTACATATATAGTATAAAATCAAAACCGCAAGCACGTATTGGGTAATGGATTTCCAACCATGACAAGGTATGGAACCACCTTTCGCTAGTGTACCTCTAGAGAGGAATACACTGGGTTCAACAAGAACATCTTGGAACCCGGCCACACATGACCGACCACTCATTTCGCTTCAGTGTATCGAATGTATATCACCAACGGTTGGGATCAGCAACCGTTTCACGAATGGGACAGCATCAACAATAGATTTTTAGAAGTAAATGAAACTCTAGATCAGGTGATTATACACCCTACTTTGGAGCGACCGACTTAGCCATGCTGCCTGCCCGATTTTTGTCATTTCCCGGTTGATGAGGCTTGAGGTTACGCCTTATCATCATATCAGATTCACTTCGAATGCCACATTGTCAGATCCATCGAAAATCACTAATTGACGTCTACAACAGTACATTACGTGTTAGCTAAAGAAGTTTCCTTCTCCGCTTCCACTCTCGGTACGGTTGAAGAAATCAATGTACGTGACCTTTCTGGAAATACTCTGTCAGACATTCATCCATACAAGTCATCCAGGAACAGGATGAACCGAAGGCACTATTCAGTACATCCATCTTAGGCACTGTTATCGAAGACTTATACAATAGCCCTTGCACTTTACTCCGTCTTTAATTATCTTTGGCATATATGATTCGCAATGCTTATGCCAATACAGAGTGGTTCTTTGGATAATAATCCAACCGGTCTCTCCATATTAACAACGTTAAAATGGTCAAAAATTTGATAGTTGGTGAGTTAACTATCAAATGAATACACGTGTGCAAACAACGATATTATTTCCAGATGGAAATTTTATCAATCAATCATTAATCATATATATATATATATTTCCTTATTTTCTATGTTTAGAAAATATATGTTATTAACACTGGAAAACGTTTCCATAGTTTATTCATGTATCATTATTCTTCCACAACTATCAGTCCCCGACTGTAAACTAGTAGGAGAACAAATTCTCTAAGTATAAACCCCGAAGGCCGAAACCAACATCAGATCGATACTCAGAAAACTATTCAACTTAACTAATCTCTAGTCAGTTTCTAATCTTGTTTAACTTTATTTGATTTACTCTATTTCGAATAACTAATATTCGATAAACTCTATTTCGATTAATTCTAATTTCGATATAACTCCATTACGTTTCTAACACTAAAGTCTTATTTAAAATTCCCTGTTATAACTCTATTTATTTCGTAAAAAAATAATTCCTTTTATAACCTTTATTTGTAAATGTTTTTTTTACAAATATTTCTCTTCCTATATTTGTCTATTTATTTTCTAAATAAATAATCCTCTTATACTTCTATTTATTCTATTTGCAAATGATTTGCAAATATTTCCTTTATATTCTAGTTGCCAATGGTTTGCAAATAATTCCTTTACGGTTTTATTTATAAGTATTTCCTATTTATAAATAATCCATTTATAAATAAATTTCTATTTAGAAATATTCCATTTTATAAATAATTCCTTTTATAAAATCTTCTTTGATTTTAAAAATATTATCTCTTTTATAAAATCCTTTGATTTTATAAATAATCTATTTTCAATATTCATTTTGAAAATTCCCTTTTTCCACATTCTGGTATGTTATGGTATTTAACATATCAAATCACGTTGGCCAATATCGTTCAAACACACACAATCAACAACATGTTGTAATTCACATCATATATCAAAATATATGAAAAACAATAAAATAACTGTTGAGGAATCCAGTCGGATTCCTCCAACCGGTTTCCCTGCATCCATAGATGTTATACAATAAAATCAACATTCCTTTCAGTTTCGTATGATATATTCTGATAAGCAGAATCAATATAGAAATTCAACTAACTGACTAGCAGTTCAGTCAAACAGTCAACACACAGTCAATCAGCCAATATTTAACAGTTCTAAAAATACAACATGAAATTATAAACTGTTCAGAGTTAGTGAGATTTACTCACTTTGGCAGTTCATCGTTAAAGAACGATAAACTGTTTGTTTGATTTGAATCAAACAATCTATTTCGCCATAAATTCTAACGAGCACCGATCCACTTCCAGTCAGTTTCATTGGGTAGTGTCCGTCCATACGATCCCAACGGATCTTGTTGCGCTGAGTTCTGATATCGTATGCTCATGTTATAACAATTATAAGTTAATACCATTTTAAACCAAAATAAAACTTGATTTATTTTTAAAAGAAATGGGCTTTAACCTTCCTTTCTTACCGTCCCATTTCCACCGACAGCCCATACCCGCTCCCTGTACTCTTCTTCCCCAAATTACACGCTCCGGGCATTTTACCGAACCTCCAAACCCATGCCTCTCTCTTCCGTTGCCCCTCACCTCCTTCCATTTATTCACTAATTCAAATACTGAGATTACTACTACGCTCCTCTTCTCGAATACTACGTCCTCATCACCAAAACACAGGAGTCGAACTCATTAAACTGCTCGCGTCGAGCAGGTGTTTACCCACTGCACTGAAGTCGGTCCGTCACTTTTCATCACCGGATCCCACAAGAATTAGCAGTGAAGTGATATTCGATCTCATGGACACTGTGGCAACCTCCATTCTTCGATTCGAGGCTTCTAATTCGCCAAAACCCCAAACCCTAACACTACTGCTATAAAATGCGAGCCCAAGAATGCTGAACACAACCCATGAAACCTACCTCAGCTTGAAGCCTCGTTCATTATGATCTCACATATATTGGTTTTCCAATTTATAGGAATTTGTATGATTTTATATGAATTTACAAACTCACGATGTGTTTGCTGTAAGAGGAACGATGGCGGCTTGCCCTTCGTTGGATCGTGGAATGAAATAAGGGTTTAAGGAATTTGAGGGTAGCATATTTATAGGGAATCCCTTTTGATTTTCTTTGATCCGATTCTTGTGGTTAAGAATTCATTTCGTGGTATCTGTGAAGAAAGAGACGTGGGCTTCTTTTTGTCCAAAGGGAATAAGGATTTTAAATATTTTAAGGGAAGTTATTTTGTTAAATCAGTTTTTAGGGTACCCTGCTTCATAAAATTCCTTTCACACACAGACTGAAATAAAGATACCGTTGTATTCAGTAAGGTGCCCCGATCTCAGAAATATAATAATATCGGTAGTTCAACTCATTTTGTGAAACCCCAATCGCTGATACAGGGTGCAAAACACTCCAAATAAAAAGTTGCTTATTTAATTAATTAAAAATTACAATAAAATTCTAAAAATTATATTATCACTACGTCTCAAAAGAATCTTGTCTAAATTCAAACCCGATATCTAGTTATATCGAATAAACCGTTACGGTCGATAAACGATTCTATAGCGACTATTTTAAAATTTGATTTGGATATAAATCAAAATCTATACAACGAAATCCCGATTTTTCTCTTTCACTAGAAAGATATACTTCACCAGCTCTTAACGTTTCTTGTTTCACAGAAATCCGACTTAAAACGACTTATGTATATTCAATTGAAGTTCAAATCGCCAAATAAAGAACTGCAGCGCCATTTCGAGCTCGATTATAATTATATTATAATTATACGTTCAAACTGTCGTTCAAATAAAATATTCGTTATTCTAATTCAATTCTAAACTGAATTAAATATCACAGATGATCTAGTTCACACCATATCGCCATTTCTGCCAATTCTGATTATTTCAGAATTAAATATATTATTTAATTTATTATTTTAATTAAATATTCACTATTATTTAATTCAGCGACCATTAAATTCTCTGAATCACCATTTAAATATTTAAATAAATTAATTATTACACCTCTGAAAATGCGGGTCATTACAATCTCGCATATGATATCGTTGCCTCCCCATTTGACCTATAAGGGTCAACATTAGTGTAAAGCTCAGGTGCTGTGATGTGCAGTGCTAGAGTGCCATGTGCATCCTAAGTGATATTCCCCGCGCACAAGCCAGAGCCCGGATTGATAGTCTCCCCGGCCTCTACAGGAGTAATCTCTTCTTCTGAAGTAAAAGTTAGTGGATTTGTTGGAAAATCCTTTGGAGAATAAAAAGTTTCAGGCAGGGGACGATCCCCCAGGCCCCGAAATGTTGAATCATCGGCTATGGGAGTGTATCCTAGGGGAATAATTGACGGAAACCCCTTTGGAGAAATTGTCCTCTCAGGAGTGGCCGCGTCATCAGGAGTGATATATTTATCCCTGTCAGCGGCAGGTATATTCCCTAGTATGTCATCTCAAGTTGTAGAAGATGAAGGAGAAGTGATCTATTGAGGCATCGGAGGATCCTTCGGGCTATCTCCATGCCTAAATGAAGCCTCAATCGGCCCTTCAACAGGAGGTACATACACATAAGGTCCCTCGCTGTGCCCTATGCTACGAGTTATAGCAATAAGATGATGCCTATGAAGATATTCATCCACCAAACACTATTTGATGGTTAAGAATTTTTTATCACCGTTGAGTAGCCGATTCAAGCGATCAAATTGCATTGGATGTTTTTTTGCGGCGGGTTGGGAGCTACAAGTAAAAAAACGATGTTAGTATGATTCCGAGATTTGGAACTTAAAATATTGATGTCCTTACTCGACTTGAGCCACCTTCTGGCGCACCTCAGTTGCTGTCTAATGTAAAACCATTCAGGCTTCGGGTCTCCAGCTTTGCTACTAAACGGAACCGTGATAACTTTCATTTTTGGCGCTGATTCGAAATACACAAAAGACGGAGTCTCATTGATCTGATGCTTGAAATTGTAAAAGAAATGAACATCTTTGAAGGTAAGTTCCTCACCCAGAATTTCTTGGTATGCTATGTACAGGGTATACAAATAAGCGTAAGAGTTAGGATGAAGTTGCATTGGAGCAATCTGCAGTTGTTTCAAAAGGTCTACGACGAATGGTGGAAAGGGAGGAATTGCCCCGACTAGACACATTAATCTGGTAATGGCCATATACCCCTCCGGTGGATTATGAGGACGATCTGTTTTGGATGGCACCTCAGTATCTCTTCGGAGAATCCCGTGTTTTAAACATATCCTGGCAAGTTTGTCATTATCAATCGTCGATTTGATCGAATCTTTAGGCGATTCCAAGATAACTGCATCCCTGAATTCGTCGGAAGCACGGTTATCTCCTACCCCTCCATCTTCTTCCTCACCGAGAGAGACATCGCCTCCATAAGATGCTTCACTATTATAAACTTCCATCTCGTAGTCTAGGCCTTCAATATTCCATCCTGAATCCGAGGTGGAAGACACATCCTCGACAAGTGGATTTTCAGATGATCTTGCAGCATCTCTCCTTTCCGTTAATTTAGACGAGCGTCTTTCTGCCATGGTTTCTAAGCTATTGAAGAAGAAAAAATGGGAGTTAGAGTAAAATTTCCCACGTCCCCCTGTGCGTGTGTGTAAGCTAAAGTGTATAAGTGTGAATATAATAACTTGAAATGGCTAAGTAAAGAAATGCAGTGTGAAGATGGATAATGCAATTGTGCATTTATAAGCAGTCCAAATTGTTAAGTCAGAGAGGCTCTATCCTAACTATCCATAGAGGTATAAGTCACATTTAGTATTGATTGAGTTGATTATAGCATAATTGTGTTTCAAGCTACAGCATGGAGGATCAGATCGGTCATGCACTGTTGAACCGGATCGGGTCGGAGCATGCATTTCTAGAGCAAGTTGGGCCAAACAAGACATACTTGAGGTGGATCGGTTCGGAGCTCTGGATTGGGCTATATCGAATCGGTTCGGATAAATAATAAAGAGAATGGAACCAGATGTGGGATGGAAAACCCTTTCGGATCGGCTAATACCAAACCGAACCGATCTATCTACCCCTTTGAAAGCCTAGACCTTCCGTCCTGCCCATTATCATCTCTCCCGATGGTGTGTACCTTATCCCAAGCATCCTGATGACAACGGATCCACCTCTCACTGATCCCGTTCCCCTTTCTATTCTCCTTCTTCATCTTCTCCATTCCGTCATCAGCGCCAAGGCCACCTCCTTTCAGAAGCTCACTCATGTCCATAAACTTCACCACATCGACACGCATATGGACCCGTATGTCTAACGCTGACTACGACCTACTCCACAGCCATCTCGAGGTGGCGACGAGACCACTAACGACGACGGCGAGGGGATATGAGGTGATGCGCTGAATTTGATGTGACGGCGAGCGAGATTTTTTAAATTACCCCAAAACCAAAACTAGATTCAGTTGAAATAGAACTAACTAGAGATTGGAACCCCACCTGTTAATTCGAATTAAAGATTGAAGGAAATTGTAAAATTTGGGGGTTAGGGTTTCTGCAGGGTGACGGAGAAGAGAGCAAATTAAAGTAAAGAGAAAGGTGGTTATTAGCAAATTTATATAGAGTAAAGGGGCTTTCCACATTCCCTATGGGCCCCCAGTGATTGGACTGATCTGCTGGGGGAGAAGCCTGCACTCCTTCAGCCTTGTGACGCTGCACGGGCTAATTCCAAGCCGGACTGGATGAATGCGATGTCCAAGAAACCAGTCAACATGCAATACGAACTCAAAAGGCGATGTAGCTAGCAAACTAATAAATACATATCATAAGAGTTTACTTGAAATAGCCACTCGGACATTAAGCAAAGTTCTCAAAGTTATTCGAAGCAGCGAAAACAATTTGCAGATTGAATCGTATATATATATATGACAAGAGATGTGAGTTGATGAAGCAACGCTTCTTTACGAGCGAATGGAAGCAACTATTCAGTGGTTTTAATTCAGAAACCAATGGATAGACAATTCCGAAGCACACTTCATCTTCAATAAAAATGCACTTCGAGGGGGCAAAATGTTAGCCTATTTTGTGAACTAGGCTATACAAAATTAGAACACCAAATTATGAAGGATGTTGACTAGAAAAACATACGCTTGAAGTCCGGATCGGATCAGATATATCTTGTTAATCCAAAATCGTGAAGAGAAAAAAGCAGAAGCGTTCAGACAGAATCGGACCGGATCGGATGCACTGATCCGCACCTCCCCTCCTGCACGAGTCCGATCCGAAGGAAAGCAGCACGAGTTGCAACGCGTGGTCCCTAGAAATACGGAGCGGTTATACGCCCACTCCCCCCACGTTCTCCCACTATCCAGATGCACTGTCGCCATCTAGTTTTCTCCGAACCCGAGTTTCATGGGATGAGTTCCACATACATCCGAACCGAATCCATTCCAGGGGGATTTTCCACCTATAAATACGTGCCAAGGCTCATTTCAAAGGATCTTTTGGCATTTTCAAAGCTCATACTCCTTCACAAACCGAATTTCATTAATATATTTAGATTACAATCATCTTTAAAAGCACATTTTAGAGGAGATTGAGTGAATTCATGGATTATATGAGTGAAATTGAGTGAGAACTATTGTTGTACTTGCATTTAAGTCATCAATTCAAAAAGTAGAAAGTAGATGTATGCTCTTTAACGCCGAACCACTATAAACCGTGTGTTTCTTCTTTGTTTTTGATTTCATTTCATTAGAATTATTTTTGATTTGAGTGCTAGATCCATTTTTGGATCTAACATGCAGTTTGATTTACGGAATGAAATTTGGACTCGTGAATTGATTTGTCTCTCTTGATTGTGACTTGCCATGTTGAAGGCTAAGTTAGATTATATATGTGTGTAACATCTCGTGTTTGTTCACCAGAACCTAATACTATAGGTGACCACAATATCCATAACAATTAATTTTGGGCCTTGAAGTAAGAGAGTGTTATAACATAGCTAGTTTATACTTGGCAGTATACATGGTTCATTTAGAACTAAAATTCATTGAGTCATGGTTGCATGTTTGCTAAATTGTTTGCGTGTTGTTGATTCTTGAACTAAACTAGATTTACTATTTAAGTTCATTAGTTCATTTACTAGGGGGATATGTAATATCAGTTGTAGTGAGAGGTTGATGGTGATGATAGTGGGATAAGACAAGCTCTTCGGTAGCAAGTTGTCTTCAATTTAGTAATAGTGGGATGAGACTTAGATCTTTAGTAGGCGAATCATTTATGATTGGACGAAAATGGACCGAGACATTTCTCTAGTATTGAGTCATCACCTGAGTTTGTAGCTTGAGAGTACCTAGACATTCGATGAGGTGATCAGGTTGCTACCATATTTGGATTGAGTTTCGTACCAATCTGCTTATTAATGTTCTTTTCGTTGCGAATCCCAAGGGGATCTTATAGATTTTGAGTAGTTGGTTGGTGTATGCCAATTACAGCATATCGCGCACTGCTTTAATCATGTTTGGTTGGTTGGGTCGTTCGGGCCAATTGATGATCAAATATTATGCGGTCGCTTTTTTGGAGTTTCACTTTTCATTGAGAAAAGTGGAGTGTTTTGGTCACATCGTCTTGATTATGATGCCGTTATAAGTCTTACGAGAGTTTGGAAGTTAGAGTTGACCCATGAGCGGATCGATTTCTCATTTCGAGCAGGAACGAGAGGGCAATGTTACCCACTTGTGTTAGGGAATGCGGAATGGACCGTTAAGGCAAAGCAAACACTAGAGGGGGGTAAATAGTGTTTGTAAGAATTTAAACAAAATCTAAAACTAAATTGAATTATGGAATGAATTGAACACAACAAACATAATCACAGACACATATTCAAACACAAATAAGATAAACATAAATAAAAATGCAGAAAGGAAAGAACACACCGGATTTCATACTGGTTCGGACTACTCCTATGTCTAGTTCCGCACAACGCTGGATTGCGCAGAGTTTTATTACTCTTTCAATAGTCAATTACACCCTCCTTGATTTCACGGCTCACAAGGAGACACTAATTCCTACTTCCTTGATTTCACGGCTCACAAGGACACACTGACTCCTATTTCCTTGATTTCACGACTCACAAAGACAGACCGACTCCTCTTTCACTTACGAATAAGGTTTATTCAACCTAACCAATTACAAAACAGCCCTATGACTCTTCAATAACACTTGATTCAGAGAGTAGAGTGTGTAGAGAGAAGAAGTTTTATCAAAACAGAAGTGAATTCGACAAAGTATAAATGTAAAAACTGTAAAAATGATTAAGAATAATGGTATAGAGAAAGAGGATGAAGTTAGAGAAGAAGAGATGATTAAAAATTCGATTTTAACCCCTTTTTATAGAGTATGAAAGGTTGCAACGGTTCTGAATCGTTTCAAATAGTGAAAATACACTTCCTTTCAAAATTGGAAAAAATGACAGTTATATGTCGATATGGAGTTTTTGTTATGTCAACATACTCCTTTGTAATTTTTAATTTTAAAGCATTTTTCAAGTGTTTTGATATAAAAATAATTCTGGAAATTCTTAAGTAAAATTCCGGTGTTGTAAATTAATATTATATGATAGAAAAAGATATGAAAACATAATTTTAAATTATATAAATATATTTATAAAATTATAAGGTTTTAAACTATAGAAACTATAAATATAGATTATATATAAAAACTTAAATTTGAAAAACCAAGAAGAATAAAAATAGAAACAAATAGAAAAATAAAATAGAGAGGATTGAGAATAGAATTGAAAATCAGAATTTGAATTTGAACCTGGAGTGCTATTTAGAGTCTTACAAAATCTAGACTCTATAACTATATTAGTCTTGAACTCTTGAACTCTTGAAATCTTGAATACTCACGAGTCTTGAAATTTCTCTGATCTTTGAGTCTCTATCATCTTTATAACTGTACAGTCTTCAGTAATATTTCCTGTATATAATTCCTGCACATATATATTTATATTCTATATGCAAGTGTTAGTATATATTTTATAATCAATGATAATTGAAATAAGGTTGTTGTTATCAAAACTCCATTCTCCAACAATCTCCCCCTTCCTGATGATGACAACCTTAGTTTATAAAATATCATACCTGTATATCCCTGTTGATGATGATCCTCTTAAATACTCCCCTAGTCTATATGAATCCTATAAAATATGTCTATATTTTATAATTTCTCCCCCTTTGGCATCATCAAAAAGAAATTTTAAAGATACTCCCCCTAAATTATATAACTTTAGAACTTAAGTAATATTCCTAAAAATACCCCCCCCCCCCCTTAATCAGATATTCATATATTTATTTTTTTGAAGGTTATAACTATTTAAACCATAAATGACAATTTTATTAAACAATCACTTGTACATACACATGACTTTATACATATACAACTTATCATAGGAACGTAATAAAATGGAATCAAGAAAAATTGTTGAACACTTAATTGTTTGATAATGGGAGATTTGTGAATTGGACAATTTGGATAATGGAGATAGAATTCTCCATTCTTTTCTATCACAGTCCCATTTTCGTCAAATAGAACCTCTACTATGCACTCAACGTTATCATCCTTGTCTGTAACTATTGGTTGAGTCTCTTGTTATTCTTCCTCCTCCATCATTTCTTTTTCCTCTTCTGGTTCTTCTTCTGGTTCTTCTTCTTCTTCTTCCATGGGTTGATTATCATCATTGATGATAATCAGATTAGTCTCGTTATCCATTATAAACTTTAAGAGACTTCTCATTACTTTTCCTTGTCTATTTTGCTCTTGACTTATTCTAGTTTGGAGTACTTGCATCTAATCCACCATTTGCAGTAGATACTCCATTTTTTCTTCGATTTTGATCACTCTAGAGAACGTAGATCATTGAAATGGACACTCAGATGGTCTAGCGTATGAATCATAGTTGTTTTGGGTATTTGGATTAGTGGAAGCCATTGTATTTTTTAAGTTAGAGTTTTTGCAGAGGAGAAGAATGAAAATGAAGAAGAAAAGTCAAATTAAAAGGTTTAAATTGTTGGAATAACTAACTTTTGGTGGGAATTAAATTTTAAATTTTTGGCAGTTATATGTCGACATACCAAAAACTCTATGTCGACATAGTCTTGTTTTAAATTTTATTATTTTGATTTCTTATTTTATTTATGTATATATTACTATATTTAATTATTCTAACTCACTTGATGAACATATGCCTAATTCTCTCCTAAATTTAGTGAATGTTGCTTCGTTTAATGGTTTAGTTAATATATCTGCAATTTGTTTATCTATTTTAATAAATTCTAGTGAAATCTTTTCTTTACTTACGTTATCTCTTAGAAAATGATGTCTCATATCAATATGTTTAGTTCTCAAATGATGAGTTGAGTTCTTATAAATATTTATAGCACTTGTATTATCGCAATATATAGGTGATTTATTTATGCTTAAACCAAAATCGTTTAAAGTTTGTTGCATATATATATTACTTGTGAACAAGCCAAAGCATCAAATATATATTTTGCTTCAGTTGTTGACAAAGATATAGTATTTTGCTTTTTACTGAACTATGATACGAGAGAATGTCCTAAGACGTGACATGTTCCACTAGTACTTTTATGATCAGATTTACATCCCGTGCAATCAGCGTCATAGTATGAAACTAAATCGAATGAATCATTTTTAGGATAGAATAATCCAAAATCTGATGTATGCTTTACATATCTCAAAATATGTTTTACGGCTGTTAAATGAGTTTCCTTAGGTTGTGATTGATATCTTGCACAAAGACATACACTATGCATTATATCTAGTCTATCGACGGTTATATATAATAATGATCCTAGCATTCCTCTATATAGTTTCTGATCAACGTCTTTTGATGTATCATCTTTACTTAAAGCAATATTAGTTTCCATAGGTGTTGGTCTATCATTTGTTGTTGTTAGATTGTATTTATTAATTAAATCTCTCACATATTTTTCTTGATTAATAAATACTCCATTCTTTAGTTGTCGAATTTGTAAACCTAAAAAGAATGATAATTCTCCCATATGGCTTATTTCAAATTCCTTAGTCATAATATCCGAAAATTCTTTGTTCATTTTTTCATTTGTTGACCCAAAGATTATATCATCAACATAAATTTGTACTACTTGTATATCCTTGTTATTTTCTTGATAAACAAAGTATTATCTAATTTTCCTATTTCAAAGCTTGATTGTAATAAATAATTTCATAATCTATCATACCAAGCCCTAGGAGCCTGTTTTAATCCATATAACGCTTTCTTCAGTTTATATACGTGATTTGGTAATTTTTCATCTTCAAATAGGGGTGGTTGCTCTACATATACATCTTCTTTGACAAATCCATTTAGAAATGCACTTTTGACATCCATTTGATAAAGCTTGAAACTATTATAATTTGCAAAAGCTAGTAAAATTTTAATAGCTTCTAGTCTTTCTACAAGGGTAAAAGTCTCATCGTAATCTATTCCTTCTTTTTGAGTATAGCCTTTTGCTACTAGTCGTGCCCTATTTCTTACTACCTCACCGTGTTCATTCATTTTATTTTTATTGACCCATTTGGTTCTTATTATTGTTTTATCCTCTGGTCTAGGAACAAGTTCCCATACTTCATTCCTAGTAAACTAATTCAATTCTTCTTGCATAACAAGTATCCATGAATCATCAGAAGAAGCCTCCTTTGGATTTTTGGGTTCGATAGTTGATATAAATGCAGTATTACTCATATTATTTAATTGATTACGAGTTCTAACAATGGATTCAATATCCCCTAAGATATTTTCTATAGCATGGTCTCTAAGTAATCTAATTATTTTGTTTGGTTGGTTATCTTCATTATTTATTTCATTAATTTCATCCTCACTGTCGTCTTTATTGTTTTGAGTTATACTTTTATTGTTTTCATCGAAAGATACATTTAATGTTTCTTCTATAGTGTTTGTTCGTGTATTAAAAACTCTATAAGCCTTGCTTCTTTCTAAATATCCAATAAAATTCCTTTATCACATTTTGAATGAAATTTGTCTAAATTATCCTTTGTATTAAGCATAAAACATTTACTTCCAAATATTTTAAAATATGATACTTTTGGTTTCTTATTATACAAAAGTTCATATGGTGTTTTATGAGTTAAAGGTCTAATTCAAATTCTATTAATAATATAATAAGTTGTTGTGACTGCCTCAGCCCAAAAATTCCTTGGTAAATTACTATCGGATAACATAGTTCTTGCACATTCTTGTATCGTTCTATTTTTATGTTCAACTACTCCGTTTTGTCAAGGAGTTCTTGGAATTGAAAATTTGTGGGTTATTCCCTTTTTATTACAATATTTTTCGAAATTCTCATTTTCGAATTCTCCACCATAGTCACTACGTATTATTTTAATTTTTAATGATAATAAATTTTGTATCCTTTTAGAAAAAGTTTTAAATTGGTCGAAAGCATCACTTTTATTTTTAAGAAACAAAGTCCACGTGAATCTAGAAAATCGTCAACTATTACATACACATATCTGTTATGATCTATTGATTGAATTTGAGATGGACCAAATAAATCCATGTGTATTAACGCTAATGGTTTTGAAGTAGTAATTTCTTCTTTTGATTTAAATGAGCTCTTCTTTAATTTTCCGAATTGACAAGCATCACATAGGTTATTAACTTTAAATATCATTTTAGGTAATCCTTTAACTGAATCTAATTTAGAAATTCTAGAAATCTTTTTTTCAAAAATGTCCTCATTTCCTCTCTTTAATGGAAGCCCTCAAGTCCCATCTTCTGATAATACCTAGAGCCCTTCCCAAAATCATACGTTACTCCCTCGTTTAGACCCACCACCACAGTCGATTCCACCATCCCCTGAGCCTCCGCCCTTCAAAAAAGCTGCCACCTCCCTACTAGATCCTCAAACACTAGAACGCCAATGTACCTCTCTCTTTGCGAAGAAACCAAAGAATGATGGTGTCTTCATGCACCCGCCTTTTCAACTGCAATACGCTGGATCTGCACTGAAACCTACTGAAGAAATTTATGAAGCGGGGAAAGAGGTTTGGAAGGATTATCTGGTGGGCTTCTTCTTAGATGCTCCGCTATCCTTCACAGCCGTTACTTCTCGCCTTCAATGGCTTTAGAAACTGAAAGGAGGGATAAAGATCAAATCTACTGGAACAGTCTTCTTTTTCCTATTCTCTAATTCTGAGGATAGGGAATGAATACTTTATTCAGATCCGATAATCATTCGAGGTAAGGTTTTCATTGTTAAGCCTTGAGATTGTTGCGTTAATAGTAATTGTGTTAAAAGTGTTCCGATGTGGATCAAACTCTCCAACATACCACTTTACGCTTGGTCCAAAACTGGAGTGTGTTGGCTCTCTACCCATATAGGCAGATTCGTTTGCCTTGATGCTGCTACTGAGACTCTGGACAGATTATCGTATGCTAAGGTACTAGTTGAGGTAACGCCTAAGAGTTTGTTCCCTGATGAATTTCCAGTCCTTTTACCTGATGGATCTATTATGAATGTATGTGTGGAATATACATGGAGACCGAATGTTTGTACTTTTTGAAATATTTTTGGGCATTCAACAGATAAATGCAAAAACAAGCCTGACAAGGTAGTTGTTGGAAGGCCTGGTAACAAGGTTAACTGGAAATCCGGGAATGAACAGGCTACAGTAGGCAAGCAGACTAACGGCGGAGATAATAGCAATGTCACGAGAGAGCAAATATGGACTGAGGTTGTCAACAAGAAAAAGAAACCGGACACTGTGTTTGGTGGTAAAACTGTAGTCGATAATGAAATGGATTTGTGTGAGAAAAATGCATTTGCAGCTTTGTTGAATAGTTTGAATGTTCAAGAGAACGATGAGGAGTTTAATCAAACTTATGAAGAAGGTGAGATCAAACGTATTGATGAGCTATTAACTAGTGTTTTTACTTCATTAAGTGAATCCTCTGATGTTGTTAGCAAACATAGAAATAGCAACTTGATGTGTACAACCAATATGGTCAACGAGTTAGGTAGTAGCAGTGCTCTTGATGTTGCATCAACTCTTTCTGATGGTCAAGCTATTCCTATAGGAGATAGTGCTAAGGCTAAAATGGCCAATACTTCGATCAAGCCTGGTTTCTTGAATCGATCCAAGCAAGTTAGCAAAAGCAGTGAAACTTCTACATTAGATACTACTATGGGTTCTAGTGGTACGAAGAAAACATCAGCTACGAAAATGAATCCTTATGCTAACATTCCCGCGCCGCCGGGCCATAAAGAACCACCTCCCAGGACAGAGACTGTTACCACGCCTCATTCAACCATCTCTTCTACACACCCAGGCTACATCATGAGGAGCAAGAAGTGTGTAATGGGGGTTTGTAGCTTGTTTGATAATGATTGATAGTATTGGAGGATTGGTAGCCTTCTCCAATGCTGCATGGACTATAAAATGGTTTTATTTTATTATCTTAATGTATGTCAGTATGGACTTTATATGTAATATGGTTTAATGAACTTCTGTATGCTTTTGTTTCATTGCATGGTTTATCTTCCCTGCGTGGATGTGACTGCAATTAGCTGTTAAGTCCACTGCTTAGCACCTGTAACCAATTTGCTTATTTTAATAAGACAATGTTACAGATCACTTTAAAAACCGGTTAGCTTTGCCAAAAATAATAATTTCTAGAAATATGTTTGAAATTTATATGACCGAATCTCTTATGCCTTATCCAGGGATCGCTTGTATTGGCCATAAGACATAAATTATCATTGGAAATTTTCATGTTTAATATATAGATATTTTTCTTTCTATCTCCTTCGAATATGACTTTTGAATTCCTATCTTCTATGAAACATTTATTCTTTTCAAAATTTATTTTATAACCTTTATTGCAAAGTTGACTTATACTTAGCAGTTTGTGTTTTAAATTCCTAACTAGTAAAACATCAGAAATAGTAGGAGTTTCATAATTACCGATATTGCCAATTCCGATGATGTATCCTTTAGAATTATTTCCGAAGTTCACCAATCCACCATCTTCATACTTCAGATTATTGAGTAGTTATGAATTTCTAGTCATATGTCTCGAACATCCGCTATCTAATATCCATTTATTCTTTTTCATTTCCACCAATTGCTTTCCATAATTTGAATTTTCAACAACCATGTAACACACCAGTTCAAGATTTGAATTTCCAACAGCCACCTTTTCAGAATTTGAATTGCCAACAGACACTTTACACATCTTTTTAACTTTTGAATTTTCAAAAGCCATAGAACTCATTCTTTTCTGAATTGAACAATATTTCAGTAGATTACATGTTCTTTAAAATAATTATATGCAGACTCTTTCAACATCGAAACAATGCATGAATTGACACTAGTATTAACAGGGATTTCAAAATTTTCCATTTTACCAATATTTCAAAAATTAGATTATGAACTTTTTGAAAGACCTTGCTCTGATACCAATTGTTAAGGAATGTGGAATGGATCGTTAAGGCAAAGCAAACACTAGAGGGGGGTGAATAGTGTTTGTAAGAATTTAAACAAAATCTAAAACTAAAGTGAATTATGGAATGAATCAAACACAATAAACAAAATCACAAACAAAGATTCAAAAACAAATAAGATAAACAGAAGTAAAAATGCAGAAAAGGAAAGAACACACCGGATTTTATAATGGTTCAGATTACTCCTACGTCCAGTCCCGCACAACGCTGGATTGCACAGAGTTTTGTTACTATTTCAATAGTCAATTACACCCTCCTTGATTTCATGGCTCACAAGGAGACACCGATTCCTACTTCCTTGATTTCACGGCTCATAAGGACACACCGACTCCTATTTCCTTGATTTCACGGCTCACAAGGACACATCGGCTCCTCTTTGACTTAAAACAAGGTTTATTCAACCTAACCAATTACAAAATAGCCCTATAACTCTTCAATAGAACTTGATTCAAAGAGTAGAGAGTGTAGAGAGAAGAAGTTTTATCAAATCAGATTTGAATTCGACAGAGTATAAGTGTAAATACCATAAAAATGATTAAGAATAATGGTATAGAGAAAGAGGATGAAGTTAGAGAAGAAAAAATGATTAAAAATTCGGTTTTAACCCCTTTTATAGAGTATGAAAGGTTGCAACGGTTCTAAATCATTTCAAATAGTGAAAATACACTTCCTTTCAAAATTGGAAAAAATGACAGTTATACGTCGACATGGAGTTTTTGTTTTGTCGACATAATCCTTTGTAATTTTGAATTTTAAAGCATTTTTCAAGTGTTTTGATATAAAAATAATTCTGTAAATTCTTGAGTAAAATTTTAGTGTTGTAAATTAATATTATATGATAGAAAAACATATGAAAACATAATTTTAAATTATATAAATATATTTATAAAATTATAAGGTTTTAAACTATATAAAGTATAAATATAGAGTTTATATAAAAACTTAAATTTGAAAAACCAAGAAGAATAAAAATAGAAACAAATAGAAAAATAAAATAGAGAGGATTGATAATAGAATTGAAAATCAGAATTTGAAATTTAGAATTTGAATTTGAACCTGGAGTACTATTTAGAGTCTTACAAAATCTAGACTCTATAACTATATTAGTCTTGAACCCTTGAACTCTTGAAATCTTGAATACTCACGAGTCTTGAAATTTCTCTGATCTTTGAATCTCTATCATCTTTATAACTGTACAGTCTTCAGTAATATTTCCTGTATATAATTCCTGCACATATACATATATATATTCTATACAAAAGTGTTAGTATATATTTCATAATCATTATATTTTATAATCAATGATAATTGAAATTAGGTTGTTGTTATCAAAACTCCATTCTCCAACAACTTGGCTGAGTGGGTGATTTAAGTGCGCTTTGTTTTAAAATGAAAGGCTGTTGTGTTTTAGTCAAGAATTGTTGTGTTTTAGTCAAGAACAAAAACTATGCGAGAAGGGGTAGTCAACTAACGACTCAGAGTCGATGATGGCGGAGTTTGCTTTGTTAAGTTGGAGGCAGTATTTATTAGCAAAAGGCTTAGAGTCATCCAGTGTTTTCTTATTGTTGGAGTCTCCCTTTCACGAGAGGTATCTCAATCTCTTTAGCATCGGTGGTTGGAAACCTAGCCTTCTACGATTTTGTGTTTCCATACATACGTATGAGATGGGTGATTGTTTATTTCGAGTTGGAGATGTACCGGCCTGGAAGCGACATCTCACTTCTGAGTGTTGCTTGTACTATCAACCCTATAACTCGACGTGAAGTAGAGCAGACCCGACTAGGGATGGCAATAAGGCTAGTCTATGGTCCAAACCCGCTTGACCCACCCCTGTTCTGATCAATTTAGACCCGCCCCATAGGATCTTCAGGTCGGGTAGACCCACGACCCGCTTTTGGAGGTCTAGGTCTAGGGTTGGGTTTGGGGGCAGATTGACCTGCACCAACCCGACCCATACGATTGAGACATCATTTAAACACTTTATAACTATAATGATTACTTGTTAATCTTGTTAAGTATTCAGGGTTATAAATTGAATATTATATTCTTCCAATCAACAGACTATAAATTTTTCGTAATATTAAGTTGCATCAATGATAATCATACAATAACAAATACATACATTTTGAACTATTATCTTACAACTCATTTTATTATATTCTCTTATCATTGTAAACACATTATAAAATGTATATAGTTTATCATTTATTGATAAAAAATATAAGTATATAAATTTATGTACACTGAAATATGATATCATAGGGTCGCGGGGCAGTCGGGTTTACCTGACCCGTATGGGATTCGGGTACGCGGAGAAATTCCAGACCCGCTCCGGGTCTACGGGGAAGGTCTGGGGCGGGGCTTAAAAAGTCCGGGTCGGGTTTGGGGCACGAGAAACCGGCCCCAACCCTCTCTGCCCAACCCCATCCCGCCCCATTGCCATTCTTAAACCCAACCATAGTGGTTGGTTCCATGTGGAAAAGGTGTCGTTTGTTCCTGGCATCATTAAAAGGGATTGATTACTCATTTATTTTATAATAAATGTGATTCCAGCTTGCTATAACTGAATGGAATGGATTGAATAATTTTCCATGACTATTTGTGTTTCCCAAATGGATGTAAGAATAGTTGTAAATGGTTTCCGTCGATTTGGCATGCAATTGAGAATAGTATAATAGCGCTATAGTCATACCCGATATTTTGACGAGAGACGCTACATTATTATTCTTTAATTTTGAAATGGCAGCCAAGATGTCGAGTCATATATGGATTAAATTTTACATTTGAAGTATCTTATTAGTTAGATTAATATCCTACATGCTAGGATGTGTATGGATGTTATTTTCCATAATTATTATTGCATTTCTTATGCATGCTTCATTGATGATGTTTGCATGTTCATTTATATTTATATGATTTTTAAGCATGCGAGATAATTGTATTGTTGTATTGTTTATTTATTCGAGATAAATTCCATACATGACTTGACATGCTTATCTTAGATAAATTCTATTTGGTTAACATGTTTAATTACCTTGTTGCTATTTTTACCATTATTTCTAATTCCCTTTGTTGAATACATGCCCAGGTATACAGGAGAAAGATTTGATTATTTGGATGCTAGTTTGCTTTTATTTGCATCTCAATGCTAAGCTTGCTTAAAAAGAGGTATGTAATAAATGCATAATTGTGTTTATTGCCATTTGGTTCATTTTAGTAATTTTATTCCCTTTATATAGGTAGCCACTTTTGTACTTTTTTTAATTGGGATAGGCCTTGCATGGCGATTGTGGTTTTTTTTTTTTTTGGGATCGAGTTGCACAAAGGAGATGCTGCCAAAAAATTTTGTGAATTTTTCCAATTTTAAAAATTCAATATGCGTTGCTAAAATAAATTGACCTCCAAGTGGTATGTTGTCACTTTTGTTTTTCCATTATCTATATGTTTGGAAAATAAGTATACAACTTAGGTATTTGGCTTGGCTGCATCAATCCCACTTTTGATTATGGTTGTACTTAGGAATGGGAATGTGTTCGAATCTATTTCCTTTGTTATATTCGCTTCAATGGTTGTTGTTGAGAGGGACAATTGACGATTCATTTTGTATTGTCACTTGTTCGAGAGTGTTGGATTGTTTTGTTTCATCCTTTAGGATTTCAGGACAAAATCCTTTAAGGAGGGAGTAATGTAATGACCCGTAATTTATCGATTAGATATTTCAATATTTATCATTAATTAACCGAGTGACAATTCCAAAGGTGATTTTTCAAATCGAATCAGGATGCGAGACTAGTTCCATTGAACTCGTATGTTTCGTTACGTGAATAAAAAATGTAGGGATTGCTTTATTTTGAGATCGGACAATTTGAGGGTCAAAACCGTCTCGAAATACATATAAAATTATCATTTCGGGAAACAGTCCCTGATTAAAACGAAACATGTACCATTAGAACCATCGTTGTGATGATGCACACTATCACGTTTTGTAGTGATTAGATTGATTATTTGATCGTGGCAATCTAAAATGCATGTCGATTTTCCTCGAGATAGAAATGAGAATTCCAATTAAATAATAAAATATTATTATTTAATTCCCACACCAATTTCTCTGTACCCGACCTGTTCTCTACAGTGACTTCTTCCCCTTATTTTCCTTTTAATGTTTGATTGAGAATGGTCACCCCTTTTTACTTGATTCTAAAAATAAAATCAATTCAAAAAATTCAAAAAAAATCCCGATCAATGACATGTTGGAATGCGAAGGTGAAGGCGCACCTCTGGTGCATATTTGGAGGAGTGCGGTGATTGTCAAACCTACTAACTCGAAACTAAGGTTTTGTTTTTCTTTTGATATAATCGGATTGATGGAATATTGAGACTTGCAATGATCACGGGGTGGTGCGGCGAGCCTATGGAGATGTTGAGGGGACGTGGTGGTCCGGGACATGGTATGACCTGACAAGTTGAGGAGGTGCGAGCATGCGTCGCGTTTTGATTAGGGGGCTCGAGATGGTGGTTGACGGAGTGAACGAGTCGAGTTTTTGATGAATGGTTCAACGACCAAGAAGAAATTCAAATCAATGGGGTGTAGCTCCGTATCACCGTGAAAAGTGCACGGAAAAAATGGGTGTGTGACTTGTGCATTGTACAGGAGAATAAGGGAGAAGCATTAGTGGTAGTAAAAAAGTTACTTATTTAGTTAATTTAATTTATTATTAATTATTCGTTGACTCTTATATACATAATAACTTTTGCTATAAAGTCAGAATTGAGCGTTGTTTCTTCCATTGGACTCGTATGGACAAGCACTAAACATTAGATCTTGTTTGGGCTGATTTGGTTGAAGTGGATGATATTGTTTCTTACTGAACTGCACTTGTTCATATAGTATAAATTTAACATTTTAAATGATTTCTTATTATAAACCTTAATATTAATGATAGTTGAACCTACTAAATAATTAATAAAAATATTATTAAGTGATTTAAATAGTTTTAACCATGATTATCACTTTCTCCCTAGTTGGGCACCAATATGCACGTTACTTACCTGTTTATGCGCTATTATGCGCTGTTGGACCATACTGTTAGCTTTAGGTTTTTTGGACGTTTATTTCATGTTGATTGCTATAGATAGGTTCCATTTGATTTATTTTTACTATTATGGATGTTTGCACGTCAGTTAGGAATTTGCTTGACTATTGGTTTCATGGTTGTATTGTTTACTTAGTTAAGCTTAAAACATAGTTCACATGGAATCTAGTATTAGGAAACCTTGCTCGTTAGAGTTTGTGATGTTTATCGACCAAATGTACATCTCAGTGTATATTGATTGAAAGCACAATGGTGGTAGCCTCGGACGGATGAGATAAATTCTCGAAAGAGCTTCAAAGCACATTGATGGATTCAGCAACATTAGAGCTTAGTGACATATTTGAAGGGTAAGTGACGCTAGGGCTTGATGGACGATCTAAAGATGAAGGATGGACTTGGCAACAGACTAGATTTCACGATGAATGCAAAACGGTTTTCTCTGGATGTGTATTCAATCAACTTTGGTCAAATAAGTGATCTGATAGTTGTTATTGATTACCATGAAAAGATCGATACTGATTAATATTATTATTGGCCACTTCGACCAATTTAACATGAATAATTGTGCAACCTTGTGTAGTAGGATATGATGGTCTGTTCGATAGTGATTTCAACACGATGGCTCTTTGATCAGTGGCTTTGATATGAGGCGGGAATGAAGGGATTCTAGACAGTGACTCGTCATTCGACAATGCTGATTCTAGGATGAAAAGAAAGGCTGTTGCGATGGATAGTGTAACGACCCTGAAGAATTCGATGCTTGAATTTCGATAATAATATATTCTTGTATTCACTTGCCAAAACTCAAGAATCGAAAACCCAGATAGTTAATAGAAAGAAATTAGAGGGTGCGAAGTAGAAAGAAGGAAATGTTAGAATAGAAGAAGAGGAATAACAACAACACAGACTCAGAGTGGAATAGAATCTCACATCGGAAAGAATAAAATATAATATATCAACAAATCTTTCCTCAAAAGAAAACTGTATATATATATATGATTACAACATTAGAATACACATTAGATCAATACAACACACACTGCAGAAATAATTTAATACCAGAAAATATAGGATTACGTCTCGACTCCAGCTTCTCTTTTGAAGCGCCAAGCGAAACCTAACCGGGAAAATATGCTCGGTCTAACCCGAGCACATTTTGAAGTAAAGAAAAATCAACCTGGATCAGTCCGTAATACTTTCAATGATAAATTCACATTGCAAACAACTTGCTTAACTTTAGAAATTCCTTTGAAAGAATGGAACTCTCGCAAGACACGACCACATATAAACGCGGCACATGTTTTTACCTTGCGATAACCACACTACTACAAAAGTGGGCATATTCACACTAATTTGTGTGCGTTGCGTGAAAAGTTTGGCGAAAGCTATGCTTTCTTTGATTTTCTACAACAACATTCACATGTTGTGGCATTATATATGAATGCAGTGTTGCGGTCGGAATTCTTGTATTGTGACATGCAACACCAGTTCAAAGCGTTGCTTTACATAAATACATGTCAAGTCAGCGGTCTGTGTTATCAGTTTAAACAAATATATGATTGTAGATGTTGATCAATCCAATGGTCCAAACTGATCTCTGCTTTAATTTAGTGAAAATTTGGCGCGATGCTTTCCCATTCACGAAATACTTCCCCCCAAAACAAATTTCTCCTATACTCTTACTTCTGTAAGTTTCTCTCTCCATGAAATCCATCCACGAATACCTTCGATTGTTACTATACATCTGGTTACAAACTATAAACCTCTTATTGCTCCTATTTTACAAACTTTACACCTCCAATTTGGATCATTTAGGACAATTACAAGTAGTTAGGGCTTCATCAGGTCGGTTTCATTGAGATGATTTCATCTCTAACTTATTTTGGTCTACATTCAAAGTCTCTGGGTGATTTGGGTATACCGATTGCCTTAAATTAGGGTTTTTTATACTTGAAGTGTTGTATTTATATGTTTGCATGTGTTGAAATTGTGCAATTTCTATACATATATGTTTGCCAAACCATTGATGTATTGGTAAATAGTGCTTATTTCGGAAAGTGGAAACAAAATTTAGAGGACAAAAGAAATCCAATTTAAATTCTTAAATGTCTATTTCTGTTTGTAATTAAATAATGCCTATTTCTCTTCCTACATCGTATGACTACGAAGATACCCTGGGCATGGGTGATCTACGACGATCAAACCTATCATCACTAGAAACTCATATTGATTTTTATATAGAGATGCAAGAAAGGCACTACGATGATTTGCGTGCGTATGAACTAGAGCAAGAAGAACTTCGAAGACAACGGTGAGAAGAAGAACGACATGAAGAAAGGGCAATGCGATGGCATAATCGTGCTGCCTTGCGGCGTTAGCATCAAAACAAACAAGTGGATAACGAACAGCAAGCCGACTCACCAATCATAATGTGTGATTGTGGGTATGCCGCTGTAGAAGATGTTATTTCGATTGGATTCAACATTGGTCATCGTTATTTTAGATGTCGTGTTTATCCCACAGGGTCTACCTTTTGGCAGTGGATTGACCATCAGTTTCCAAGTCGAGCCGCTGAGTATGCAAATGAATTACAACATCAACTTACAACACTGCAAAATCGAGTTATTGGTTTTCAAACTGACATTAGTAGACTTAATGACTAGCTTCAAGGGTTAAACATTAGAAGACAAAATTAAATTATTGCATTGTTCTTTCTATTAGGTACAACTGTATCGTCTTTGTATCACCTGTACAGTCTTTGTATCTGTACTATTTTGTTTTGGTGCAGCCATGTAATGTTATGAATTTGTGTTCAGTATACTTATTTGCTTGCTTTATGTATTCTCCTGATAATTCAGTTCCAAAAGTTAGTGATAATTCATGTCAAAAAAATCGTCTTTGTATCACCACACTGATTATGTATATTTTTAAATTATTAACTAGTTTTTTTGTTTCTAATTTAATCAAACCTTACAGAGTGGCACTGATTATGTATATTTTTAAACTATTAGTGGTATCAAATTTAGTTTTACCAGGCTGTGGTTAGATTGTGGCAATGGATAGTGAGTATTACATATGGATAAGACTTCCGAGATTGATTGCAGAATATGTAAGAGGGGTAAAATCTTTTCTAAGAAATGCATTTCCCATTTATAAAGTAGGTGATGAGATGAAGTGCCTCTGTAAGAAATGTACAGAACGTAATTGGTATTGTGAAAATGTCATATACAATCATCTTATTTTTAATGGCCCTTCTCCATTACATACCGGGTGGATTTGTGAAGTTCTACAGACGAAATTAATAGGTGTTGATGACCATATGGATTGTGCAACGGAGATGGATTTTGATGACAAATTAGATGTGATTTTTGAATTTGTGGGTTACAAATTTTGATTAAAATCCCAGGTACTTTGAAGTAGAACCAGGTCCGAACGATGAGAAATTTTATCGGCATGTTAAAGAAGGAAAAAAAACCATTATATCCTGGCTGCACTAAATTTTCTCAACTAAGTTTCTTGATCAGGCTTTATCATTTAAAGTGTGCTTATGGAATTAACGAGTCTATGTTTGGGGAATTAATAAAGCTTATAAAATCAGCCTTTCCTGATGCCCAGCTGCCATTGTCTTCCTACACTGCAAAGAATGTCATTAAGGATTTAGGTCTTGATTACCATAAAGTACGTGACAGCCCAAACCATTGCATGTTATATTAGGCAGAGAATAAAGATAAAGAGGCTTGTGAAATTTGTGGCTTTTCGAGATGGACTGTAAAAGAAAAAGAGGACATCGTTGATAATACTGATCCACCAAAGTCGATTCCCAAAGTGTCGGCAATGTTATGAGGTACTTTCCACTAAGACCAAGGTTACAAAGGATGTTTATTTGCAAAGAATTTTCCAAACTTATGAGATGGCACCAAGTGGAACGAAAAGAAGATGGAGAACTAAGACATCCGGCTGATGGTGTGGCATGGAAGATGATGGATGCTCGCTATCCAGATTTTTCATCAGAAAATCGTAATGTTAGATTGGGTCTAACATTTGATGGATATAATCCATATTGTTCAATGAATTCAAGTTATAGTACATAGCTAATTGTGTTGGTAAACTATAATCTTCCACCTTGGTTATGTATGAAATAAGAGAATTTGATTCTTTCAATAATAATATCTGGTCCAGATTTTCCAAGGAACAGTATTGGCGTATATATGCAGCCTTTAATTACGGAATTGAAAGCGTTATGGAATGTTGGCATCGAAATTTATGATTCCTTGACTGATGGGAATTTTAATTTACATGCAAGCATCTTATGGACCATTAGTGATTTTCTAGGATATGCCTTGTTTTCAGGTTGGAGCACGAAGGGGAAACTAGCATGTCCAGTATGCCATTATGAAAATTCTTCAAATTATTTGAAGCATAGCAAAAAATGTGTTATATGCACCATAGAAAGTTTCTTGATCCGACACATAAGTGGAGGCTAGATAAAAGGAGATTTAATGGCGAAACTGAAATGGGGAGCATTCCAGAAATATTATCAGGAACAGATATTGAAGAGTTATAGCAGGGGTTCAAAAATCAGTTTGGGGATAAGACCAAAAAACCGGATAAAAGTGATGACCCTTTTTAAAAAAAGGTCAATACTCTTTGACTTACCATATTGGTATCATAATCCCCTTCGACATAACCTGGATGCCATGCATATAGAGAAGAACATATGCGATAAAATATTAGGTACTTTACTTAATATAGGTCGCATGTCGAAAGATCACCTAAACGCTTGTTTGGATTTACAGGAATTGGGCATAAGGAAAGTCCTTCATCCTGTTGAGTGTGGTGATGGAAAGCATGTTGAAATTAGAGCTGCAATATTTGATATGACAAATAAGGAAAAAGAAATCTTTTGTTCTGTATTGTAGAAAGCCATACTGCCCCACGGTTGTGCCTCGAATGTTAGTCGGTACATGCTTATAAAAAAGAGAACGGTTGTGGGATATAAGAGCCATGATGCTTATTTCATACTCCACTATTTGTTACAATTTGCCATGAAGAAAGCATAAAAACCTGATGTTGCATTATCAATGATCAGATTTAGTGCATTCCTTAGAGGACTATAGAGTAAGGTTACCGAAGTGGATGATATCAAGAGGCTGCAAAATGAAATTATCGGGATACTTTGTCATTTTGAAATGATTTTTCCACAGGCTTTTTTCAATATAATGGTACACTTGCCTGTTCATTTATGGAGAAAAATCGAATACGGCGGGCCTGAACACCTTAGAAGCATGTAACCAATTGAGCGATATCTAGGAAAGTTGAAATCTTATATGCGAAATAGAAACAGACCAGAAGGTTTGATTGCAGAAGGTTACTTGGCAAAAAAGTGTGTGACCTTATGTTCAAGATTTTTAAGCATTGATAGAGGAACGGAAAACATGTCGATTGATTTTGGAAGATGTCCAACAGATTTGGAATATCATATTGGAACAAAGAAGAATAAAGATGGAAAGATGTTCAATTTGAAAGATGCAGATTGGAAGGCAACGCATCGCTATATTCTGTTCAATTCCGGTAATATAGAAATTGAGATTTTGATCAAGTAAGTTCCTAAGTTCCTATATCATTTTCCTTAATTATAAATTCATATCTGCATTTCGTAGTTTTCTGGCCTTAATTATTATTTAGGGTTCATCGAGCTTTTGTGGATGGTCTTGCAAATCCAAGAAGATACAAGAGAGAAAGAGAACATTTTGAAGAGTTTTGGAATTAGCTAAAAGAAAAGTATCTGAAAAAGGACAATATTTCAAGAGATTTAGAGGTGTTTGCATTAGGTCCTAATCGAGTAGCTAGGAAGTTTACCGGTTATATAGTAAATGGATATAGATTCCACACAAAATTTATAGATTCTCGATGTACCACACAAAATAGTGGTGTATTTTTTACCACCAAAAACACCATCTTTGCAAGTTTGAAAGACCAAAACCCAACTGTGGGTGATGTCTATTACTAGGATCAATCGAAGGAATTTTTGAGCTTGATTATTGGGGAGCTTTCGCAGTGGTCCTTCTTAAGCGTTGCTGGTACCAAAAAGAAAAAGATACATATGGTTTTACTCGAGTAAACTTTAGCAAGTGCCATAAAATTGATCTTTATGTCCTGTCTTCGCAAGTACAACAAGTATTTTATGTGGAAGATGCAGTTGAAAAGAACAATCATTAAGTTATTAAATAATTGTCGAGAGATTGTGGTGATACTGAAAATCAGAATGCAATGGAAGAAGACATGAGCAATACACATTCACATTATATGGGCGTAGGTGGTGAACTAGAACTAGAAGTTGTTGATGGGGGTTGGATTATGGATGATGCCCCGTAATACAACTAGAAACGAAACTAGAAGCAGAAGTTCCTGAACCTGTTCCGTCTCATTAGGACAAAAATTTCCTTTGTCTTATTGATTTATTTTGGTCTATTATGTTGTCTAATTTATGATGTATTTGGCACTTTTTGTTTTAGCTGTAAATTATTATCTTTGATGAATGTGTTTGGCACTCTTTTCTCATAATGCAATCTATACTGTTCACATGTTTTATGAATTAGTGTCTTTCTTTACTTTCATCTAAATTGGTTATAGACCGAAATGTTAATTGTTGTTTTTTTATCAACTTTTACATGCATGTACCTTATTCTAATGTATTCATTTTGTACAGGATGGATAAACTTTTAAATATCTGGCTCAACCATGACTTAGAGTTTGAAGGACATGTTACGTCGGTGGAGAATCGTAGTAACAAAATATGATGTAGAACGCTTTTCTTACAGTGTGCTTATGAACTTTGTTAAAGATTGCCTCCATTACACTGAAATAGGAGGATTCTATGTCAGCAAAGGAATAAGGGGTGGTTGGAAGCTGATATTGAATGACAAGGACGTAAACAAATACGTACAGGGCTGTAATATGGAAGAAGAAGTGGGTTTTTACATTGACAACACTATTGACAAAGACAGTGAGCCATTGATTCAACTGCAGCCACATGTAATCATACGGCAAAGGAAAAACATAATTAAAGGTATATATGTATATGTAATATAGATCCATTCTTATGTGTGCGTATATATATATATATATATATATATATATGTGTGTGTGTGTGTGTGTAAAGAACTACGAAGGAGGCTATCGTTATTATTTTTATTATTACAAGTTCTTCTAAGAAGCCGGTTGCGAAGCGCAAGTATATTACTACACATAGACTTCAACAACAACGAAAAATGATGAAAAACAACCCAACTCAAGTGGGTGAGAAGAAACTATCGCCGGAGCCTGATATGAATAATGATGAAGAAGATGTTACTGTGACAGAAAAAGGAACCAAGAGGAAATTAAATGTAGAAAATGAAATAGATAACGATGATGATACCTGAGAGAATGAAACTGATGTTCAGGTACTTTCAGTTTTCATTTCAATTTTATTAATCAAGATGAAATCTTGTATTTCAAACTACTTTTTACTAAAATTCTGCACGTAAAAGCAAGAACTGCAATTTATTGTTTTCTATTACTGTGTTGATTCTTGTTCCGACCATGAAGGCCGCAACTAATTCAAGTAACTATTGGTTCTTTATTCATGTATTCCATCGAAATAGCAAGAACTGTTTATACGTTGACTCTATTTGGTTAACTAGTTTAAATTTATCATCAATGGTGAGTAATAATGTTAATTTGCTTCTCATAACCATCAGTTTTGATGAAGTATGAACAAGAGCGAATTGCGTGAATGCAAGAAAATGATGCCGTTAGTAGATCACTTGGGGTGCCATCATTGTTAGTAGTATGCAAGAGGCTGCTGCACAAAATAGGAAAGAAAAGGTAAAGTTATTGCTGGACGTGATGAATACATCCCAGAAAATGTTAGTGATGATTCATCAGACTCGGAGGTATAAAAAAGTTATTTTTTTATTACTTATTGTCTTTGCCTTTATGAACGTAAAAAATCTTGAACTTCGACTTAATTGTAGAGAATCAAAATTGTTAATTCAAAGGATCCTTTACCTGGACCGAGAACTCGTTCGCGAAACAATGCAGCCATTGAAATTGAGAAGGAAGAGATGACCTCCACCCCCCCCCCCCCCCCAAAGAAACTTGGCTCCAACAAGGAGTTGATGACACACACTCCCCACTCCAAAGAAACTCAGTAACCAAGAGAAATTCACAGAAACATTAAACAAATCGATGAAACCTACACCGTCTTATTTAGGAGTTCTAAAACCAATAACGTCTCGTCCACCTGTTTAAAAACCTACATGTAGCAAAATGTTCAAACAATCAACCAATTCATGTGAAGTTGTTGGTTCAGTCGCTGCTTATTTAGCGATGCGGAAACGTCAAAAGCAGAATGTTGAAGCGCCTCCAACAATGGAAAACCGTATTGATCGATTATAGAAGGAATGGATTGCACAGGAAGATGAAGCAGGTAAAGGTACAATGTTTCTTTATCTGTGCATTGCACTGCACTATTTAGTGTGTCTATTTTAAGTTCTACATGCATATAATGTTTCTGTTATGCCATACATTAATTTTCTATTCATTTTTTTGAACGTGGTATATAAAGTACAAGGTCCAAAAAAACCTAGAGGGAAGTCATAAATAACCAAGGTACATGCTAGAACCCCTGATGATAAAGTAATCATTGAGTTGAATGAGGATGGTCGGCTAATATCTGATAATATTACGAAGTTATGCAATTTTCTTGGGACACTAGCAAAGGATAATGTGTCTCTTACTCACATTAATTGGAATGTTGTTCCTGATCAATTAAAGCAACAAATGTTGGAATATGCTCTAGTATAATCTATCACCCTAAACCATAGTTCAACTGACTTCCTAAATGTTTGGTTTTAATTAATTAGTTTGTTTCCTGAATTTTGTGCTTGATATATTGTAGGTTAGGTATGTCATTCAGGAAGAAGGACACAAGTGGTCTTGAGCACTCTTAACGACTCTTAGAGGCAGTACAAGTCTCACATCAAAGCAAGGTATTATAAAAAATATTCAATTGATGAGGAAAGGCTTACAAGTAGGCTAGTACAATTCCGTTGGAGGATTTTAAAATGCTCTTGGAATACTGGGGGGATGAAGCAGTTCAGGTACGGCTTTAATGTGACCACAAAAGAAAACTAATTTGTATAATGCTAATTAAACAATCATGCAAAAGATGAAAAAGTAAATTAATTATATTCACATTTTCTTGTTTAGTGCTAACTTAATAATTATGCAATAGATGGAAAAAATAAATAAGATAAATTAATGATATTTACATTTGTATAATGTTTAGTAGTTCATATTATCTTGTTTAGTGCTAATCTTTTCTTTAGTAGTTTGCATTATCCTTGTTTAGTGCTAATTATTTTTTTTGGATTTCAAGGCCCTAGCTGAGACTAATTCTGCGCATTGTAACTCATTAAATGAGACACATATCATGGGTCCTAAACTTCATGTAGTAGCCAAAGAACAAATAGATAGTATGTGCTTTTTTGAACTTAAGTCATTTTTTTGTGATTAAGTTGAATTGGCCACATGATAATATTAATTTGTTATATCGTTGAATTATATTTTATATCATTGTCACAATGTTCATAGGCAGCAGCGAGTTTTGTTAATTCTTAACATTGAATGTTAAAAATTTTGTTTAATTTTTGGTAATCCTAATCCTAATACTTGACAAAGAAAGAACGACCCAGAAAAAGCCACCGCATTCGCTGCCTTGGTCTATTTGGAAACGTATAAACGAGAACTAGGGAGAACTTACAAGACTAACACAGATGAACTAAAGGACAAATACGTAAGTACATTAGATACTGAAATAACAATACCTGTGTCAGTATAATTGGCACATTGTACGTTTGTTGGAGCTACTTATTAAATCGAACACATAGTTAGTTTGAAAGAAAACCGGTTTTGTTAACAAATTCCTTCTTGCCAGCTGCCTGTTCATATATATGCTTGCCTGTTTTTCAATTTGTAGGCGAAGATTCAAGCAGTGGTGGATGCAGAAAACATTGCTGAGGCAGATGCACTTGTCTCTGGTGGGAAGAGCCACACACAGAAATGGCTTATAGGAAGGCGAGGTAAAATGGATGAAAAGTCTCCAATAACTCCTGATTCTTTAGATAGTTATGTGCAAGAGCTGACCAAAAAAATAAGGTAAAAGTTTGAGGCGGATTTGGAAGAAAACCTAAACAAAAAAGTGAAAGAAAACGTGTCAAAGGAGTTAAAAAAGGTAGGTGAAGCCAATCCAAATCTTAATTTAGACGTTGGAGACTTTTGTGCCACACAACAAGTGATGAAGATAAAATTGGTACTCCTGCAACCCCGGCAAGTAAATGAAGTATTTGGATGGTATGTGTTAGCACTTGTGATATATTCGAATTGTTCTTTTAAATTATGGCACTTATGGTATGTGTTGTGATGGCACTTGTGTTATGTTTTGATGATGGCGCTTGTGGTATGTGTTTGTGATGACACTTGTGAGTTGGTATATATAATTGGTTGGTCTGACTGTGGTGATGAATGTTTTGGGAGGATTTATTGTATGAATATTTTGGTATATATGTATGAATGTGATACAATTTTTTGGATTGTATATGTGTACTGCAGAATTTGTAATTACATGGTTGTATTACAGTTGCAGTTGATTTTTTTTCTGGTGTTGCATTTGATTGTTTATTATTGCAATTGATTTTTTCAGGTGTTGCATTACAGTGTTATGATGTTGCATTAGATGGTGTTCTGGTGTTGCATTATATGGTGTTGTAGTGTTGCATTAGATGGCGTAGTGTAGCATTAAGTGCAATATTATTAATTCCACTATGGTACGACATGTGGGGCCCACAACTTACGTGGTGCCACGTCGATTGCTGATGTGACATGTGACACATGTGCAGATGACGTGGCATGTGACACGTTGGCAGCTGACGTGGGAAGTTCATGTGGGCCCTACTACCTTGATCTGGAAGCCAGGCTTTGGCTTCTACTTAAGGCAACGCTGTATGTTGTTGCATTACTTGCATATACTATTGCAGTAGGGTTATAATGCAACACTTTCTTTTAGTGGCAGTAGATAGGTAAAAGCGTTGCCTTAGAGGGCTGAGGCAACGGCCGTGGATGCCACGCCCCTCTGGTGTGGCCTATTTGAAAAAATGGCCTACGGCAAGGCTTTTTTGATCTACGGCCACATAAAACTAGTGTTGAATATGCTCACTGTTGTATTAGTGTCAAGTCACTTTTTATATCAAAATACAGTGTTATTATAATAATTCTATTAATTTAGAAATAAAATAGGAATATAGCCGGAAAGCTTTCATCTCATTTTATAAAATCATTATATATTAGCTTATGAAATGAATTTTATATTATAATGCATCCAAAACGATATAAGTAAAAATGTCGACAATCAACGATCGAACAATAGTCTATGCAAACAAACATCCAACTTTATAAGAACAACGATAAGTTATAATTACATGAATTTAATCGCATCAAAGAATTCCAAATGGCGTGAGAGTTAATTCACAGTTTTGTTTCCGATTCGACGATTCTGGTTGATTTATATAGTTTCAAACGAGCATTTGAAAATATATAAAATTTCAATAGCTCCTAAGCATTCTAAACTAGCTCATATGCGTAGGCTTCGTCCATATGATCCCAATGGATCATGTTTCATGCAATGCTGTTCACGTATAAACAAGTTAGGGATATTACCAGATTTAACTCAAATTAAAATAATTAAATCCTTAATAATGGGTGATTAACGTTGTTAATTTTACTTAAGCTTAATCACATGATTACCCAATTAATCATTGTCGTAACATTATTCTTCTTCTCTTCTAGTTCATGGAAAACTAATCCTCCTTTAATGATTGTCACGCCACCGCTGGTGGACCTTTAGACCGCCGCACAAATGCTGGCACCACCGCCACTCCAGGCTGCATCCATGACAATTGGTCCCACCTGGATAGACGCCATCGTTCACTGGTAAACCAGAAAATAAAATTTTGGACCATTCCCTAAAATCAACCGCCTCTGACCACCACGTCCTACTGGACCACCTAAAATCGACTCGTCTCCTTCTCGCCTTCCTTTCCCCTTCAGGTGCCAGGACCCCCTCGATGCTTCTAACTCCCTCAAAACGCTCAAAACCCGAAAGTTGATCATCCATGTTCAGATCGTCCTACCAGCCTCCATCGTCCACCTAATAATCAAACCACCACCAGTACCTCTGCCTCTCTCCCCTCTTCCTTTCCCTAGTTGGTGACATCGTTTGAAAATCACTACAATCGCCTGAATACGAAAACAACTTTTTGTTGTACGACTCCCTGCCACGGTCAACACATACCACCGAACCACCCCAATCTCCAGTTATGGGTAGCTGCCACCTTCCTGGACTATTTCATAGTTCGAAATTTTCTCGATTTCATCACGGTTACGGGGTTTTCGATGGATTGAAATGAAAAAGGGCTTCGTTCTATAAAGAAAACGAACAACTAAAATTATTGACAAAAGAGCAATGCAAATTCTGCTATTTTAGATAGGAAAAGATAGGGATATATAAGACTATGGCAGAGATATTTTTAAGCTTTTGAAAAGACTAAAGATTTTTTTATAATATTATATTAAAATTCACATTCAACGTTTATAGCTCGTATGAACCCATCGAACTCTAATCGTGACAAAACTTGAAACCCTATAATAACTTAATATTCTGAACATGATGGAACTAGTTTCATTGAATTCTGAGGCTGTTTGTAAAATTGCTATTTTAATTTCAAACGGTTAAACAATACGCGTTTATATTGCGCATGGTCATAAAATAACCCCAATTGACATGAAACTGGAAATCTTACAATAATAACTATTAAAGATTTTATAAAATTAGTTTCGTTGAAATCTGAGGTCGTTTGAAAATTGTCTATTCTCAAGTTCCTTATTTAATCAGTAAAGTACACATGATTTGAAAACAATTGAATAAACTATCATTATTGTATATATATTCAAAATAAAATTTATATAGCTTCAAAATAAACTAGATTTTAAACTCGATATTTTAATTTTCTAGTTAAACCAATATTCAGTTTATTAAAAACTCTTTTATTTTATCTAGTAAATCGTTATAGTTAATAAACGATTCTACAGTGATTTCCTAAAATTTTGATTTTGACATAACTAAAAATCTACAAGATAAAATCTCGATTTTTCTCTTTCATTATAAAATTATGGTTCAATAGATCCAGAAAACTCTTGTTTCAAAAAATTCTGACTTATATTGGACTTCATACATCCAACTGAAGTTCAGAAGGTAAAACTACGAATGTTGCAAGCTCGTTTTTAATTTAATTTAATTTATACGTTCAAAATTCGTTTAATTAATAAATAAAAACATTTTAATAAATAAAAACCCTTTTATATTTCCAAATGAGCAATGCTAGTATACCCGAAAAATTATTAGTCATAATACCCGATTCAGCTGAATTAGTGTAATTCATGGGGGTATTATTGTAATTTCAGAGGGAAAAGCAGAAAGGACAAAATACATCATGCGACTAATAATGTTTCGCGAGATCTGACAAATACTTTTTCGAGTGAATTAGCATTTTTGTTTCCAAATTAAATTTAGAACTAATTTATATTGTTTAACTTAACGGGTAAAAATATGGGTCGTTACAAATAGTTTTGTCCGAGACGCACAGAAGGCGACGTTAAGTTGTTTTGAGATGATTTTTAGAGTGAGAGAGAGATGGGAGACACAGGATGTGTAACGACCCGGATTTTGAGCGACTTTGGTTATCGACATAAGCTCGATGTCGATCACCAAAACATCGAAAAATCCTGGTAATTAATGAAAGAAATTAGAAGGTGAGAATAGATAAGATAGAAACTTAGAATAGAAGAAGAAGAAGAACACAACATCAGAGTAACACGAACCTCACAGCGGAACGAATAACATATAATAGATAACGTAACTTTGAAATATAACAGTTATGTATACAATAGCACTTATCAGAGTACAACACTTACAACACAGCGGAAATAACTATAGCTATATGATCTTGAAACCTCCTGCTCCAAGCTCTCCAAATATATCTGTAAAACCCGACTACTTGACTGCCCGTACAAATTTAGGCACCCAAGAGTTTAGGGAAAACAACAAAGTAAACTCTGGGTCAGTCATGGGACTGGTATGAGTAAAACATTTTAAAATAGTACGAACAAGTAAATGATATCTCATAAGACCACGCCGCAGAACGGAACGGGTTTTTCCCTTATGAGAATCCAAAATATCTTTATATCAAAAACCTTTTGATATTATAATAATGTCTATATACAAATAGATATCAACTAGCAGAAACGCTTTCATCTCACGTTCTACATATATAGTATACAATCAAAATCGCAAGCACGTATTGGATAATGGATTTCCAACTATGACAAGGTATGGAACCACCTTCCGATCAGTGTACTCTAGGAACGATACACTGGAGTTCAACAAGAACATCTTATAACTCAGCCACACATGACCGACCACTCATTTCGCTTGAGTGTATCGAATGTACATCACCAACGGTTGGGATCAGCAACCGTTCCCGTATATATATGGGACAACATTGATAGATTTAAGAAACAAATGAATATTCTCTAGATAGGTGATTATACACCCTACTTCAGTGCGACCGACTTAGCCATGCTGCCTGCCCGATTTTTGTCATTTACCGGTTGATGAGGCTAGAAGCTACGCTTTATCATTACATCAGATCCACTTCGAATGCCACATTGTCAGATCCATCGAAAATCACTAATTGGCGTCTACAACAGTACGTTACGTGTTAGCTAAAGAAGTTTCCTTCTCCGCTTCCACTCTTGGTATAGTTGAAGAAATCAATGTACGTGACCTTTCTGGAAATACTCTGTCAGACATCCATCTTCATTCACTTAAAATGTCACATCGTCATACCCGCCAAATCACAAATTGATGTATCCAAAAGTAACACGGGTATACAGCTTAGAGAAACGAATTCCTCCGCTACCAAACTTGAATACGTTTGAACAGATCAACTTACGCGATCCATTGGATATACTCTGTCAGACCTTCGTCCATACAAGTTGTCCTGGGACTGGACAAACCAAAGGCACTATTCTGTAAACAGGATAGCCCTTGCATAACTCCGTCTTCAATTATCTTTGGCATATATGATTCGCAACTCTTATGCCAATACAGAGTGGTTCTTCGGATAATAATCCAACCGGTCTCTCCATATTAACAACGTTAAAATGGTCGAAAACTTCGATAGTCGATGAGTTAACTATCAAAGAAAAACACGTGTGCAAACAACGATATTATTTCCAAGTGGAAATTATATCGATCAATCATCAACCATATATATATCCTCATTTCTATAGTTAGAAAATATACGTTTTTAACCTTGGAAAACATTTCCATAGCTTATTCACGCATCACTACCATTCCACAACTATTAGTCCCTAACTGTAAACTAGTAAGAGAACGACTACCCAAGTATAAACCCCGAAGGCCGAAACCAACATCAGATCGATACTCAGAAAACCATTCAACTTACTAATCTCTAGTCAGTTTCTAATTTTGCTTAACTCTATTTCTTTAATCTCTAATTGAATAACTCTATTTGTTTAAATCCTATTCGAATAACTAATATTGAATTTTACTCCATTCGCTTGACTCTAGATCGCAGCGATCACAATGGTTACACCTGATTCCCTCAGGAAACATCCGACCGCAGTAGGCTATCTGCAGCCCTGCGAATTACGCTAGCAGTCGTGCGAGATGGCAACTTATCCTGAATAACTCTAGTTTGATTTGACTCTAGTCGATTAACTCTAACTGATTAACTCTAACTGATTAACTATAACTGATTAACTTTAACTGGTTAACTCTAACTGATTAACTTTAACTGATTAACTTTAACTGGTTAACTCTAAATGATTTACTCTAACTGGTTAACTCTAACTGATTAACTCTAACTGATTAACTCTACTGACTAATTCAACTCGATTAACCTAACTTGATTTACTTATCTCGATTAACTGAACTAATCACTTTGATTAACACGACTAATTTCACTTTGGTTAACTTAACCAATTCACTTAACTAATTTACTTAGTTTAACTTAACTAATTCACTTAACTCCTGTCGAATAAACTATATTCGATAACTCCTCTAACTCTATTTGAATAAACTATATTCGATTAAATCCTTTTCTCTATTCGAATAAATTATATTCGATTAACTCCTTTGATTTAACTCTAAACGATTAACTCCATCGAATAAACTATATTCGATAACTGCTTCGATTTAACTAATATTCTATAACTCACTTCGATTAACTAATAATCGATAACTCCTTCGAATAAACTATATTCGATAATCTCCTCTCGAATAAACGATATTCGATAATCTTCCCTTTCGATTTAACAAATCGATAACTCCTTTGTGTTTAACTCTATCCGAATAACTAATTCGAATCACTCTTATTTATTTAACTCTATTCGATTAACTCTATTTAACTCCGTTCGAATAACTAATATTCGATAACTCTATTTAACTCCGTTCGAATAACTAATATTCGATAACTCTATTTAACTCCGTTTAACTCTGTTTGACTAACTCTATCTCAAATAACTATATTTGATAACTCTATTTAACTCCGTTTAACTCTGTTTGACTAACTCTATCTCAAATAACTATATTTGATAACTTCTACTTCGAATAAGTGGTATTCGATAACTTAACTAGATTATTAACTCGAAAATTTTAACTCGAATCGATTAACTCCAACTGATTTACTTGACTTACTTAACTCATTGGTTAACTCAATTGAACTGGTTAACTCTACTGAACTGGTTAACTCTATTCAACTAACTCGACTCGACTAACCCCTTTCGAATAGCATATTCGATTTACTAACTTTCGAATACCATATTCGATTTACTTTATTCACTTTATAAAGATTTCCTTTTTTTAACAACGTTTTATTCATTTGAAAAGATTTATTTTAAATAACGGTTCTACACTTTAAAAATGATTTCCTTTTTATAACGTTTCCTTTTCAATTCTATTTGTAAATGGTTTACAAATATTTCCTTTTCAAATTTATTCTTGAAATATTCTAATTCCTTAAATTCTCTGAAAAATTTGCCATAACCTCCTTTGTAATGGGAGCATCAGGAAAATCCCCAAACCCGCCACACAGGCCTTTCCATTCAAAAAGAAAATGGTTTGAAATTATTTCCTTTTTGAATATCTCCTATTTATAAATATTCCAATTTATAAACATTTCTTATTTATAAATATTCCATTTTATAAATATTCTATTTTCAATATCATTTTGAAAATCCCCTTATCAACATTTCGGTATGTTATGGTATTCAATCATATCAAATCACGATGTTCAATATCGTCCAAGCACATATAATCGCCCACAGATTTTATATCACATCATATAACAATATATGAAAAACAATAAAATAACTGTTGAGGAATCCAGTCGGATTCCTCCAACCTGTCTCCCTGCATCCACAGATGTTACACAATATGATTATCATCACTTTCAGTTCAATATAAATTTTTCTGATAGCAGAATCAATATATAAATATTTAACGGTTTATATATATATATAATTACATATATATATATATATATATATAATTTTCACTAACTGACTAGCAGTTCAATCAACCAACACACAGCAATCAACAGATGGTTAACAGTTCTGAAAATACATTATAAAAATATAACTGTTCAGAGTTGGTGAGTTTTACTCACATTGGACTGTTATCGTTAAAAACGATTAACCGTCTTTGATTCAGAAGGACAATTTATTTTGCCATAAATTGTAACGAGCTCCGATGGACTTCCAGTCAGTTCCATCGTGTAGTGTCCGTCCATACGATCCTAACGCAACTTACGGTTCGTAAATCCGACCTCGTACGGATAAGATATCACATTTATAAATTGTGTACAAAAATTAGTTTAAACAAAACTTAATTAAACATTGATTTTGGGCTTTTACCCTTCATTCACCGGCCCAATTACCCAACGTGCGCACCCAGCCCATCCACAAAGCTTCTTCCCCAAACTGCCGTAACTTACTGCTCATTGCAGTATACCATTCACGATCATTTTCACATCCCACACTCCCTCTTTGATTCCTTAGAAATCAAAACAAAAATACCAAAATTCTCTACACCGTCCCCTCTATGAAACCGAACCAACACCCTTGAACTCGAACGCCATCTGATTTTCGCGACTTGGAGCTCGACGCAGGGACTTGCGACATGGATGATCACCGAACCACCCAAACTATTCACACAAAAACTCGGTTCTACATCATAACCTCGAATCCATCATCTATTCGAGCCAAAACGCTTTGTACGAAGATCGAACTTCAACCCTAGTGCCTGCGCCCCTTTTTCCAGAACCCAGAACTTCCTTCGAGTTGCTCAAAACCAGTTTGGAAATGAAGCAAATCTATTTGTGGTTCTATAAATACATATATAATGATTTATGGCATTTGATTTCTTTTATTGTGGATTTTTGTTTGAAGAAAACTCACGGTGGATTTTTCCTTGATGGAGGCGCGATTTTAGTTGACTGAGAAATGATGGAAATTAGGTTTAGGATATTTGAGTTCTATTTATAGGAAGAAATAAATATCTAGATATTTTTCATAGAGGAATATTCCCTTTTTATTCTCTACCGTTAATTCGTTTTTTATTTCTAAAAATTCGTGTGATCACATACGATATCCAAAAATCACAAAACTGGATGTGTAGCTAGAGTTCAACATTATGGTCCTAACGAAACTGGTTTCGTCGAATTCCGACTTTGTATGCTTACACAGCGTATTTTTAACCGTCAAAATACTGACTGTTTTACACTCTAAAAATCCGTACGGCCACACAGTGACTTTAAAAATCACGAAACTGGAAATCTAACAACTATTTGACATTGCGGATCCAACAAAACTGGTTTCGTCGAATTCCGACTTCGTTTGCAAAAGTGGCTATTTTTAACGCTCTGAATAGCCCATTTAAATATATAAATATATTTAAATAAATTAAATTAAATATTAATAATTTAATATTATCGTATATATTCACCTAGAATATACCACAGCTCCAAAATATTCGTATATGGATTTATAGCTCGATATTCCAAATCCATATTATATCGATATTCAATTTATATTGAAATTCCTTTTATAAACCGTTATAAATTATAAAGGAAATTCCACAGCGACTTTTCTAGAATTTGATTTAGACGTAAATCAAAATCTACACGACGAAATCCCGATTTTTCTCTTCCATTAGAAAACTATTATCAAATCGGTACTGACGGTTCTTGTTTCACAGAAATCCGATTTAAAACGAATCCTGTACATTCAGTTGAAGTTCAAATCGCCAAATAGCAAACTACCGCATCGTTATGCGCTCTATTTTAATTATATTATAATTATACATTCAAACTGTCGTCGATTGAATATATTCGTCAATATAATTCAACTCTATGCTGAATTAAATCTTAGAGATGACCCTGTTCACCTTATATTGTGATTTCCAATATTTTTGATTATTTCTGAATTAAATATATTATTTAATTATTTAATTTAATTAAATATTCACTATAATTTAATTAAACGATGATTTAATTCCCTACCTCACGATATATATAATTAAATTGATTAATTATAATACCTCTGCCAATGCGGGTCATTACATTCTTCCCTACTTAAAATAATTTCGTCCTCGAAATTGCTAAGTTAGAGGATGACCTTATATATTGGAACTCCTAAGATTTGTTTACCTCTTATTTCTGATTTCAACTGAACCGATTAATATCGACTAAAATATTAATTCCTTCCGACTAACTAAAATTTTCAAAAATGCTGAAAATTTTCTAACACTTTAAATTTTCGGAAAATTTCGCCATAACTTCCTTTGTACAGCCCTATCGGTAAAACTCCAACTCGCCTCTCTAGGTCTTCTCCAACCCAAAATAAAATCAAACAGCCAAGCAGCTTGCCAATTCGGTTCATAAATTCCAAACTCATATAAAATATAAACTTGTACCTTTTTGTCGGGCATATCATTATATTCCTACCATTCGTTATCACTTCTGCATATAACAATGCATTACCAACTTGATCTCCAATCAGTTCATTCTCAAAACCAAATCATTTGCTTACACCTAAGTCGAATTCTATTTTCACTCGAGTTCCATTCTCGATTTCAAACTCTTAACTTATTTATTCAAGTTAATTCCAGATTATTCTCTAATCAAATCCAGTTTTATTAACTTAGTTCAAGTTAAATTCCAATTTATTTTTACCATCTTATTTTATTTAACTTCATAAGTTAAATTTAAATTCCATAATTTAAATTCCTGGGTTTATTTCAAATCAATTTGAAATCATAATACCTATTCAAAATCTTTGAATTTCTAAACAACTTGTTTTCTCAAAACAATTCAAATTAAAATCTTTGGTAGTAATCCACCACTTAGAAACTCGAAAATCACACCGATGATACTGCGCAGTCATCATCGGAATTACTTTCCAGCGACCCAAGTGATTTCAATACTATATCATTTTAAAACCCGTACTAAATACATCCATTTTGAAAACATCTCAAAATCTCCCAGGAACTTAAAATTTCCTTATTTTAAATTCCAAATCTGATTTAAATTCAAATTTAATCCATCTTCTTTCATATACTTTACTTATGTGAATTCTGATTGGTTATATATATCCATTTCACATTTTATAATCTTATCTGATTATAATTACTACCAACACATCCTATATATGATAATATATCACATATCCATACTGTGTCGGTCCATCGTATTTAAGTGTTTATTTACTCCTACCGATACAGTGGATCAAACTGATCAACCAGAACTCATAAACAACTCGGCCAATGAATCTCCACAATATAAAACCATTTTTATATCAAATACAAATACGCACTTGTATATATACACTCAAACTCATTCTAGGGTATTACTAACCCTATCTCTACCGAGTCACGCCATAGAGCCAAGTAATTCTTAACTTAAGCTCTGATACCAACTGTAACGACCCGGATTTTGAGTAGGCTTTGCAACCGTCCCCATCCTCCAAAGCAGCAGGTAAAACCCACTGTGGCTTACACTGGTACCCCAATACCATATTTTACGGCCAGCCTTTCGACATCACAACCAACCCTACCAAAGGGACATGTAGGAGTAAGAGTCTCCCGTTCGCCACCTAACGAAAAGCGAGAACCCCCTATCATGCGACACATGCAAACCACGCAACATAGACTGGTGTGAGTAAAACAGTTTAAAACAGTACGAACAAGTAAATGATATCTCATAAGACCACGCCGCAGAACGGAACGGGTTTTTCCCTTATGAGAATCCAAAATATCTTTATATCAAAAACCTTTTGATATTATAATAATGTCTATATACAAATAGATATCAACTAGTAGAAACGCTTTCATCTCACGTTCTACATATATAGTATACAATCAAAATCGCAAGCACGTATTGGATAATGGATTTCCTATTATGACAAGGTATGGAACCACCTTCCGATCAGTGTACTCTAGGAACGATACACTGGAGTTCAACAAGAACATCTTATAACTCAGCCACACATGACCGACCACTCATTTCGCTTGAGTGTATCGAATGTACATCACCAACGGTTGGGATCAGCAACCGTTCCCGTATATATATGGGACAGCATTGATAGATTTAAGAAACAAATGAATATTCTCTAGATAGGTGATTATACACCCTACTTCGGTGCGACCGACTTAGCCATGCTGCCTGCCCGATTTCTGTCATTTACCGGTTGATGAGGCTAGAAGCTACGCTTTATCATTACATCAAATCCACTTCGAATGCCACATTGTCAGATCCATCGAAAATCACTAATTGGCGTCTACAACAGTACGTTACGTGTTAGCTAAAGAAGTTTCCTTCTCCGCTTCCACTCTTGGTATAGTTGAAGAAATCAATGTACGTGACCTTTCTGGAAATACTCTGTCAGACATCCATCTTCATTCACTTAAAATGTCACATCGTCATACCCGCCAAATCACAAATTGATGTATCCAAAAGTAACACGGGTATACAGCTTAGAGAAACGAATTCCTCCGCCACCAAACGTGAATACGTTTGAACAGATCAACTTACGCGATCCATTGGATATACTCTGTCAGACCTTCGTCCATACAAGTTGTCCTGGGACTGGACAAACCGTAGGCACTATTATGTAAACAGGATAGCCCTTGCATAACTCCATCTTCAATTATCTTTGGCATATATGATTCGCAATGCTTATTCCAATACAGAGTGGTTCTTCGGATAATAATCCAACCGGTCTCTCCATATTAACAACGTTAAAATGGTCGAAAACTTCGATAGTCGATGAGTTAACTATTAAAGAAAAACACGTGTGCAAACAACGATATTATTTCCAAGTGGAAATTATATCGATCAATCATCAACCATATATATATATCCTCATTTCTATAGTTAGAAAATATACGTTTTTAACCCTGGAAAACATTTCCATAGCTTATTCACGCATCACTACCATTCCACAACTATTAGTCCCTAACTGTAAACTAGTAAGAAAACGACTACCCAAGTATAAACCCCGAAGGCCGAAACCAACATCAGATCGATACTCAGAAAACCATTCAACTTACTAATCTCTAGTCAGTTTCTAATTTTGCTTAACTCTATTTCTTTAATCTCTAATTGAATAACTCTATTTGTTTAAATCCTATTCGAATAACTAATATTGAATTTTACTCCATTCGCTTGACTCTAGATCGCAGCGATCACAATGGTTACGCCTGATTCCCTCAGGAAACATCCGACCGCAGTAGGCTATCTGCAGCCCTGCGAATTACGCTAGCAGTCGTGCGAGATGGTAACTTATCCTGAATAACTCTAGTTTGATTTGACTCTAGTCGATTAACTCTAACTGATTAACTCTAACTGATTAACTATAACTGATTAACTTTAACTGGTTAACTCTAACTGATTAACTTTAACTGATTAACTTTAACTGGTTAACTCTAAATGATTTACTCTAACTGGTTAACTCTAACTGATTAACTCTAACTGATTAACTCTACTGACTAATTCAACTCGATTAACCTAACTTGATTTACTTATCTCAATTAACTGAACTAATCACTTTGATTAACACGACTAATTTCACTTCGGCTAACTTAACCAATTCACTTAACTAATTTACTTAGTTTAACTTAACTAATTCACTTAACTCCTGTCGAATAAACTATATTCGATAACTCCTCTAACTCTATTCGAATAAACTATATTCGATTAACTCCTTTTCTCTATTCGAATAAACTATATTCGATTAACTCCTTTGATTTAACTCTAAACGATTAACTCCATCGAATAAACTATATTCGATAACTGCTTCGATTTAACTAATATTCTATAACTCACTTCGATTAACTAATAATCGATAACTCCTTCGAATAAACTATATTCAATAATCTCCTCTCGAATAAACGATATTCGATAATCTTCCCTTTCGATTTAACAAATCGATAACTCCTTTGTGTTTAACTCTATCCGAATAACTAATTCGAATCACTCTTATTTATTTAACTCTATTCGATTAACTCTATTTAACTCCGTTCGAATAACTAATATTCGATAACTCTATTTAACTCCGTTCGAATAACTAATATTCGATAACTCTATTTAACTCCGTTTAACTCTGTTTGACTAACTCTATCTCAAATAACTATATTTGATAACTCTATTTAACTCCGTTTAACTCTGTTTGACTAACTCTATCTCAAATAACTATATTTGATAACTTCTACTTCGAATAAGTGGTATTCGATAACTTAACTCGATTATCAACTCGAAAATCTTAACTCGAATCGATTAACTCCAACTGATTTACTTGACTTACTTAACTCACTAGTTAACTCTATTGAACTGGTTAACTCTACTGAACTGGTTAACTCTATTCAACTAACTCGACTCGACTAACCCCTTTCGAATAGCATATTCGATTTACTAACTTTCGAATACCATATTCGATTTACTTCCTTCGAATACCATATTCGATTTAACTCCTTTCGAATACCATATTCGATTTACTAACTTTCGAATACCATATTCGATTTACTTTATTCACTTTATAAAAATTTCCTTTTTTTAACAACGTTTTATTCATTTGAAAAGATTTATTTTAAATAACGGTTCTACACTTTAAAAATGATTTCCTTTTTATAACGTTTCCTTTTCAATTCTATTTGTAAATGGTTTACAAATATTTCCTTTTCAAATTTATTCTTGAAATATTCTAACTCCTTAAATTCTCTGAAAAATTTGCCATAACCTCCTTTGTAACGGGAGCATCGGGAAAATCCCCAAACCCGCCACACAGGCCTTTCCATTCAAAAAGAAAATGGTTTGAAATTATTTCCTTTTTGAATATCTCCTATTTATAAATATTCCAATTTATAAACATTTCTTATTTATAAATATTCCATTTTATAAATATTCTATTTTCAATATCATTTTGAAAATCCCCTTATCAACATTTTGGTATGTTATGGTATTCAATCATATCAAATCACGATGTTCAATATCGTCCAAGCACATATAATCGCCCACTGATTTTATATCACATCATATAACAATATATGAAAAACAATAAAATAACTGTTGAGGAATCCAGTCGGATTCCTCCAACCTGTCTCCCTGCATCCACAGATGTTACACAATATGATTATCATCACTTTCAGTTCAATATAAATTTTTCTGATAGCAGAATCAATATATAAATATTTAACGGTTTATATATATATATATATATAATTACATATATATATATATATATAATTTTCACTAACTGACTAGCAGTTCAATCAATCAACCAACACACAGCAATCAACAGATGGTTAACAGTTCTAAAAATACATTATAAAAATATAACTGTTCAGAGTTGGTGAGTTTTACTCACATTGGACTGTTATCGTTAAAAACGATTAACCGTCTTTAATTCAGAAGGACAATTTATTTTGCCATAAATTGTAACGAGCTCCGATGGACTTCCAGTCAGTTCCATCGTGTAGTGTCCGTCCATACGATCCCAACGCAACTTACGGTTCGTAAATCCGACCTGGTACGGATAAGATATCACATTTATAAATTGTGTACAAAAATTAGTTTAAACAAAACTTAATTAAACATTGATTTTGGGCTTTTACCCTTCATTCACCGGCCCAATTACCCAACGTGCGCACCCAGCCCATCCACAAAGCTTCTTCCCCAAACTGCCGTAACTTACTGCTCATTGCAGTATACCATTCACGATCATTTTCACATCCCACACTCCCTCTTTGATTCCTTAGAAATCAAAACAAAAATACCAAAATTCTCTACACCGTCCCCTCTATGAAACCGAACCAACACCCTTGAACTCGAACGCCATCTGATTTTCGCGACTTGGAGCTCGACGCAGGGACTTGCGACATGGATGATCACCGAACCACCCAAACTATTCACACAAAAACTCGGTTCTACATCATAACCTCGAATCCATCATCTATTCGAGCCAAAACGCTTTGTACGAAGATCGAACTTCAACCCTAGTGCCTGCGCCCCTTTTTCCAGAACCCAGAACTTCCTTCGAGTTGCTCAAAACCAGTTTGGAAATGAAGCAAATCTATTTGTGGTTCTATAAATACATATATAATGATTTATGGCATTTGATTTCTTTTATTGTGGATTTTTGTTTGAAGAAAACTCACGGTGGATTTTTCCTTGATGGAGGCGCGATTTTAGTTGACTGAGAAATGATGGAAATTAGGTTTAGGATATTTGAGTTCTATTTATAGGAAGAAATAAATATCTAGATATTTTTCATAGAGGAATATTCCCTTTTTATTCTCTACCGTTAATTCGTTTTTTATTTCTAAAAATTCGTGTGATCACATACGATATCCAAAAATCACAAAACTGGATGTGTAGCTAGAGTTCAACATTATGGTCCTAACGAAACTGGTTTCGTCGAATTCCGACTTTGTATGCTTACACAGCGTATTTTTAACCTTCAAAATACTGACTGTTTTACACTCTAAAAATCCATACGGCCACACAGTGACTCTAAAAATCACGAAACTGGAAATCTAACAACTATTTGACATTGCGGATCCAACAAAACTGGTTTCGTCGAATTCCGACTTCGTTTGCAAAAGTGGCTATTTTTAACGCTCTGAATAGCCCATTTAAATATATAAATATATTTAAATAAATTAAATTAAATATTAATAATTTGATATTATCGTATATATTCACCTAGAATATACCACAGCTCCAAAATATTCGTATATGGATTTATAGCTCGATATTCCAAATCCATATTATATCGATATTCAATTTATATTGAAATTCCTTTTATAAACCGTTATAAATTATAAAGGAAATTCCACAGCGACTTTTCTAGAATTTGATTTAGACGTAAATCAAAATCTACACGACGAAATCCCGATTTTTCTCTTCCATTAGAAAACTATTATCAAATCGGTCCTGACGGTTCTTGTTTCACAGAAATCCGATTTAAAACGAATCATGTACATTCAGTTGAAGTTCAAATCGCCAAATAGCGAACTACCACGTCGTTATGCGCTCTATTTTAATTATATTATAATTATACGTTCAAACTGTCGTCGATTGAATATATTCGTCAATATAATTCAACTCTAAGCTGAATTAAATCTTAGAGACGACCCTGTTCACCTTATATTGTGATTTCCAATATTTTTGATTATTTCTGAATTAAATATATTATTTAATTATTTAATTTAATTAAATATTCACTATAATTTAATTAAACAATGATTTAATTCCCTACCTCACGATATATATAATTAAATTAATTAATTATAATACCTCTGCCAATGCGGGTCATTACAGGATGATATCCTATGACATATAATGATCGTCAGGGATAGTTCCCAGATCTTGACGATTTTGGGTGGAAGTTTTATAGATTGTCTAGATATGGATTCTTCTACACCGCACGCATGCAAAGGAGGCGTTGGTATTCGTGACTTCGATACTTCTTTGAGAGAGTGACACAAGGATGGGTTAAAGCCAATGCAACGTAGGTTGATCGACAAGCACCCCAGAGCCTATAAAAAAATTAATAATTGGATCTAAACTTGCATAAACATTCGATTTCAATGTTAACATAAGAATTTACTGTTAGAACTTGCTAGATTTGATCCTATGATGTGATCCGAATTTAAAATATGCTTACATCGATTAGATCTAGATGAATATAACTTGTATGGATGAAATTAAGATCAAACAAACCCATATACTCATTTGAATCTGTGTGGGAGATGCTTGTCACTCACCAAATCCACAAATTAGATTCAAATAAAGAATCTTTAATCTTGGACAGCGAAGAACGACCTCCGAATCAATCCAATTGATGTGATCTACCCTTCCTTGATGTTGATCTTTAGTCCTAGTTCTCAAATCTATGAACTAAATGAAGTAGAGGTGTATTTGGTTGAGCCGGAGAATCACAGGCACCCAACCAAATGAGAAATGAAGAGACTAAACAATTTTCTTTTCCCTACTCTCCTATTTATAGGCAACAACCCCTAGCCTTAATGGATCTCACTAATCAGCCCACTAATGGCTAATTAGCCTGTCCAAAAAACAAACAACACTAAAACAACGATTCCTCCTAAACCACATAGCCAGATCCTTTATATGACCACTCTACGGAATTGGAAACATCATTTCTGATCAGATAAAATCGACCCTAGCTCCTGATTCGATACCATTCAAAAGTTATGCCCTAAACAAAAACGATAGGGGTAAAATGGTCATAAAAATTTTGATAAAAATCATGAACATGTCTTATATCCCCATGAACAACATATCAAAAGATGAGAATGATCCAACCCTTGAAGAATAAAATAAAAATATCTTGCGATCCTCATATACGTAAAACGCAGGTCGTTACATTCTCCCTCCCTTTAGGAATTTCGCACCCGAAATACTAAGCAAGCATGAACAACCAAAATATTCTGCATGCCTATCATGCACGAGCAGTCAATCTACTGTCCAATCTAGCACCCAACAAGCCATTCATCCATAGCCTTAACCTAGCATGCAGAAATCTAATAATAGTACAAGTTACAATGGAGCAGGAGTGACACGAAGAATTATGGATGGATCATCTTCATACTCTATTCCGTTTCCCACGTACAATCGTCATCATCCCCACCCCACTGCACCTTGACTAGTCTGACCACCTTCCTCCTAAGTTGTTTCGTGTCATTCCCCACAACGTGAAGCGGCTAACGAGGCCTCAAAACAACGGGCCCGACCTTGAAATCTCATACTGATCTAAGGATACCACTACATTCGAATCGTGCACATACTTCCGTAGAAAAGGCACATGAAAAACATTGTGCACACTCGACATTTGTGACGACCCCAAACCCCCGATCCACGGTGGCAAAAGTAATCTTTGGGATATAACAAATAAACAAATAACAACATAACAGAAATATATCATTACACCAGATAATATACAAAAAATACGCTGGATAAACATAATCATCAGAGTTACACAGCATACAGGATCACACTTAGTACAACATACAGTTTCAGCTTTATATAAAATGTCTACAGCGGAATCAAACATAATAAACATAAAAGAAGCTGAACAGCATAAAAGAAATGATAGAATCCATCTTCAGCTCCATAGCTATCTAGAAAGAGCCTGCTAAAACCTGAATACAAGGCTGCCCCTGTAGAAAATAGGGCACCCGATTTTGCAAGTGAAACAAACTATGAGTCAGCCATGGGACCGGTATGAGAAATCTACTTAACTTATTTTATAATAAGGTCAATCACAGGACCACGCCGCTAACGCGGAACGGGTTTAGTCCATTGGATTTCCAGTGCTTAAAACAAGTAAATCATTTAAACATCGCAATGCTTTTTACAAAAATGAAGCCAATATAAGACTCAGGTCCCATCACATAATGCAACGCAAGCCGGAGGATAGAGTTTTACCTTATAATGGCCAAAATATGCTTGATACGTATAAAACAAAAGCATTTGATAATATTACTAGTGTTTATACGTTTCAAAAACAACTTCAATCATAAGTATCAATCATTGACGGCATGGGTACAATATATCATGTTCCCATATATAGGTTTACAATCAAAACTGCACGATGTTGTATTTGGAAATTGGGTTTCCCTCATGAATCAAGGCAAGGGATCGTCCTTACCGCTTTGAGACTGTCTAGCCCGAGTCTCAGGTCCCAGACTCAGGTGGGCCCTTGGATCGTCAGGGCCGGTCCACACGGAGTGGATTAAAATGCCTGAACACTGCGTTTCCCCGCCCTATGGGGCGTAAAACTGGTATGTATAAAGACCATCCATGGGCTCCGCAGAGACCGAAATAACCGAGGCGCCTCACTATCCATCATCCACATAAGTAAAATGTTCGGGCATGTAAAACCCAAACATCCCTCCTAGCTAGAAGGAAACACCTGTCCTCCTTGAGGTCCTCTCCCGTTTCTGGTTCATACCGGGGTGTGAGGCCCACGAATCAATGCTATACACAAAGCTAGCTATATTAAAGTCGTGCTTTGATCATCAACCACAAGACACTGCTTTTCAACAAAAGCCTTGATCACAGCATCTCTGCATGCCATGTTGTCAATCTACAATGTCAGACACACATCCATTTACAAGTCCGTTCTGGGTCTAAATGAAACCAGAGGCACCTTATTCCTTGTCCCATATGTCGAATATAGGAGAGAGACCCTTGCACATCCGAACGATCAACAAGTATGTCCGGACAACCACCACTGTAACACCTTCAGGGCAACAACTCCCATCAAAGTCATCAGTAGCCATCCATTCGATGTGAATATCATCGGTCTTGCACCGTCTTCATATCTTCGACTTCTAATCATCGACCAATTATTTAAAATGAGATTTAACTCGGCCTTTTCAAATAATTCATGTATATTTAGAATTCAAATAAATTCATTTCCATGGTTATATTATTTGACATCCATAATTCAGTTCATTTATATAATTTTCGTGTCAAACACATTCAACCATCAAATATCCAATAAACCGAGTAAATTCTGTTTATTTCCATTCCATATCGTTTATAATATTTTATAACGATTTATCGCTATTTTTATTTATTTTAAAAATATCCCATTTATTTAAACGACGCGTCAGGCCATAACGTAGCTATGGCACTGTTTTTATTCAGAATTGATTTACACATGTCTGAAAATCTAACCGTTGGATCTTTACAAATTTTATATCGTTGGAAAGATCTTTTCAAAGCGGACCCAATGGTTCTAGTTTTGGGAAAATCCGACAGTCAGATCTCCTGGTACAATCATTTAAAGTTACGATTTCAAAACCCGAACTACAGCGTCGTTATTCGTTTTGATTTAATTAATTATATATATATATAATCCATTCTGGCGCTGTTTTTATTCATATTTGAATTAAACATTTCACACAATATAACCGTTGGATCTTTACAAATTTGGTATCGTTGGAAATATATTTTCAAAGCGAACCCAACGGTTTTGGTTTCAGGGAAATCCGATGATCGGATTTCTCGGTATAATCGTTTAAAATCCCGATTCCAAAACACGAACTGCAGCGTCGTTATTTGTTTTATTTTAATTATATATATATATATATATATAATCCGTTCTTCGATTTCCGAACTATTTTCATTTCATATAAGTGTTAAAAATATTATTTTTAGCCAACAAATATTTATTTCAACACCTGACTAATTTTAACACTTTATATATATAATAAAAATGTGATTTTTTTATTAAAATAATTTATTTCAAACATGAATATTTTTAGCGATCCATATATATAATAAAAATGTGATTTTTATTGTTAAAACAGTTTATTTCAAACATGAATATTTTATATACTTCATATGCCTGATAAAAGTGTGATTTTTATCGTTCAAACAATTTATTCATCATATGAATATTTTTCCAACACATGAATATATTTCAACACATGAATATAAATCAAACACATGAATATTTCAGAAAATTTCGGCAGCATAACGGCAGGGGGTTTAAAACCGGCACCGTCCCGAGTATGGCTCCTCGCACTACCTTACGCCTCGCGGCGTTCCCTAAGGGGCTTATCCTTATAATCTGAATATTTCGATCATTTTCATACCACATAGAATTTTTACACAAACAATTCCAATTTTTGTTTCAACCACAAACAACCATTATCAACCATTCGCATTTATCAACCAAATTCTCATCAACCAAAATCCAAACAATCACAACCAATATATATCATCCATGGTCTGTGGATGAGGGGAGTATATATACATACATATATATATATATACATATATAAATATATTTCAATTTCATTACAACTCCATTCAACGTACATATGATTTTTACAATGTATATATAACTTATAAATCGCACATATAATTTATACAACGCTTATACATGAGGTGTACAACGCTTATATAACTTATAGATCGATCATATAATTTATACATCGCCATTCCATTCAAATTTGAATTTAGAAATCTCACATTGGGTTCCACTCCTCCAAAAATTCTCCGGCCTCTTCTAGAATGTAGAAGATGACGCCACAGGTCCAATGTCTCTTTGTTTCACTAGATTTCGACAACATAGAAAAAAGATATTATTTTTATTGTAAAATCATAATTCGTAGCGTTTTAAAGTGCTATAAACAGTTTAAATAATTTCAGCCGTATACCTCAGCAAACTGTTCAAAACTAGGTTTTGATTTTGCGCGCAATCCGTAGCATGATAGGAGGATCGGCTTGTACAGCGTCGAAGAGGGTGGAGTCGCGCATCTGCACGCGGTGTTGGGACCCACTTCGGTGGTCGGAGTCGTCATCGTCGGCACTTTGAAGTCTCGAACTTCGAGGGCGTGGTTCAACCAGAATACTTGACGATAGGAGGAGCGGCTTATATGGATTTGAAGAGGAGGGAGAGCTCTTCAAAAAGTTCCAAAGGGCCCTAGGGTTCTGATGCGTGGATTCGCCGGAAAAGAAGAGAAAAGGGGGGAGTAGTTATCGTCGTTCATCGCTGGTAATCGGGGAGAGAGAAAATAATTTTTTTATAAAAATTCTGATTGGCCCGTGCTATTTATAATTCCAAAAATATATGTTTTTCCAAACGAACTCCAATTCAAACCCAAAGACTGTCGCCCGTAGCTAAATACCCCCATTCCGGACACAATGGAATATGTTTTGTAGGCTTATTCGACTGTCTCAGTCAGTTTTTCTTCAAATTCAAATACGGATTTGAACGTACATTTCAATTTGTCGGGGCCACATACTGATTCCAAAAATTCCAGAAAAATAGTTCTAGCTATGTTTGGACAATACGGTCCTAACAAAATTGATTTCGTCGAATTTGGAGACCGTTTGAAAAATGGCCATTTTCTAGTCGATCCAAATTGATTGAAATTAACCAAATACATTTTCTTTTTCCACGCTCACATATTAATTCCAAAAATTATGAAAATTGGAATCTAGCAATAATTTGACATTCCGGATCCAACAAAAGTGGTTTCATCGAAAACGGAGGTCGTTTGCAGAATGTCTATTTTTACGGGCTATATTTATTCCATAGCGACCTTTCTGGAAATTCATTTGGCCATAACTTTTGATTCTCGCTATGAAATTTCAATTTTTCAGATTCGTTAGAAATATATTCTTAAATAGATTCAAATATTTTTGGTTTCACTAAGTTCCGGTTTATTTTGCATCATGTACAGTCAGTCAAAGTTTGAATTCAAATTTTCAAACTACCGTGCCATTTCAGGCCTTGTTTTATAATTAAAATAAATATATTCACTACAACTTCGATCCAAACAAATATATATGTTCTAATTCTATTCAAAATAAATTTCTTGTCGTTATTATTTTAAATATTTAGAATTCCTTAAAATAGCCAAATTAAAAAATTTAAATTGGTTTTGATTTTCCGGGTTGTTGCAATCTCCCCCACTTAAAATCTTTTCGTCCACGAAAAGGAACGGAGCCGAAAGTTGTTTGACTAACCAACTCAATTTTCATTTTGGCTTTCATTCTTCAACTTTTCAGTTTCTAAGAATTTTCTAATTCTTCAAAAATTTGGATAACACCCTAAATTTTCGAAAAATTTCGCCATAACCTCCTTTGTACGGAGAGGGGTTTGGAAAATTATTGGGCCGTATTAGGTACCCAATAAATCCTAAAAAGCATACACATATTTATAGTGATATATTCCGGTGTCCATAGGGGAGTGTGTATAGATCATAACTCCAGAGAATAAATTCTCGCAACCTATAAATAGTTTTTGTGCCTTAATTACTAGAGAGACATGTTTATTGTCAACTCCAGACCCATGTGGGGTTTTTATTAATCTGGCAATTTACTGTTACATTTTATATATTCCATATCAATCTTCAGTTCAACCTGTAATATAGTCATCACCATACAAGCCTCTCGCTTGTACGGTAAATCTTCAACCTCATCACACAAGCTCCAAATGCTTATGTGGTATATGATAGAGTATGCTATCTTCAAGAAGTATGCCATGTAGTGAAGTTCAAAATTAATTGTTACTATCTTATGGCGACGTTTATAATTTCACACAGAACAACCAGCACTCTGAATCCAATGGCATTCAATGGAGTTGATATATAAATAAAATTGTGCATCCAACTCATTAAGGTTTACCTATTTGTCGGGCACGTAAATAAATTCTTTACTCAACAGCAAATCCATTTACCTGTTTAGACATATATAATGTACATGCATGCATTTCAATCAGTTTTCACATCAGTTCAATATTTGATTCAATTTGCATAAATCTACCCTTCATTCTCTTATTGATTAGATTAATTATCTTTCCAATATTTTGATTAGTCAAATTCATAATCACACAACGCAAACAACAATCAATTTATTGGTTAACTTTTTCAAATATATAGTTTGTTTATATACTTAAAAATCATACTTGATAATGTCAGATTATACTTAAAACTACTCATCCAAAAATGAAAACAATGGTAAAGTAGGAAATAATACGGAAATGCAAAATATGGTAAATTACCTTGCACCAGAGTTAATCAGAGATATCCACCCTGCAATTGTGATAAGCTTGCTTAATGCTCTCCTCAGTTTCCCAAGTACAGTCTCTAGGATCTCCACTCCACTGCACTTTGACTAAGTGAACCTTCTTGTTTCTCAGCTCTTCAGTTTCTTTGCCAATAATCTTTATCGGATCTCTTCTCACAGCTAATTCCGGATTAATTCCCAAATCTTGTTGCGCGGCTTCTTCCATGACCAAGTCTGGATCATGTACATGCTTTCGAAGTTGAGACACATGAAACACATCATGTACTCCAGGCAACCAATCAGGCAATTGAACCTATAAGCGAGAGTTCCAATCCGTTCGAGCATAGGAAATGGACCAATAAATCTGGGTGCCAACTTCCCTGTTTTGCCAAATCGGACTACTCCTCTCATCGGAGAAACCCTCAAATACGCATAGTCACCAATAGAAAAAGCCAAATCTCTTCTTCTCAAATCTTCATAACTCTTCTGTCGGCTTTGAGCCGTTTGTAATCGTTTCTTAATGAAATCGACTTTGTCTGAAGCTTCGTGAATCATATCGGGTCCCAATACGAGTTTATTGCTAGGTTCTACCCAACGTGTGGGAGATCTGCACGGTCGACCATACAATGCTTCGAATGATGACATTTTCAGGCTCGCTTGGTAGCTGTTGTTGTATGAGAGCTCAGCCAAATGCAAATGGTCTTCCCATGATCCACCAAAATCAATAACGCAAGCCCGAAATAAATCTTCTAGAATACGATTCACTCTCTCAGTTTGGCCATCTGTTTGAGGATGATAAGCGGCGCTCAAGTTCAGTTTTTTTCCCAATTCTGCATGGAATGCTTCCTAGAATTTACTAGAAAAAATCGGGTCACGATCACTAACGATACTCATGGGAACTCCATGCAGTTTAACAATTTCTATCAAATAAATCTACACCAGACTTTGAGCGGTTCTATTCAATCTTACAGGTATGTAATGGGCGGTCTTCATGAAACGATATATGATCACCCAAATACTGTCATTTTATTTCCTAGTTCTGGGCAAACCATCTATGAAATCTATAGAAATTTGTTCCCACGTCCAACCTGGAATTTCTAACTGTTGTAACAATCCGGTGAGTTTCTGTTGATCACTTTTAACTTATTGACAAGTGGAACATCGGCTAACATATAAAGAAATGTCTCTTTTCATAGATCTCCACCAGAAGGTGCATTTGATATCACTATGCATTTTACTCACTCCTGGATGGATACTAAGTTTGGATTTGTGACACTCATCCAATACTTCTCTCCGGAGCTCAGAAATGTTTGGAACACAAATCCGACCTTTTAAGCTTAGAATCTCATCGTTGTCAATCTGAAAACTCGAGGGCTCGCCTTTCTGAATTCTCTCTTTGATCTTCTGAATGAAGTGATCATCCTTCTGAAGAGCAGATATTTTATCAATCAACGAAGGCGTAATTATAAGATTGGCAATGATTACATTCTTTCTGTTGAGCGCATCAACCACAATATTTGCTTTCCGTGGGGTATACAAAATATCAAGATCATATGCCGCGAGAAATTCTAGCCAACGCTGTTGCCTCATATTCAGATCTTTTTAGGTGAATAAATACATCAATGATTGATGATCGGTATATAATTCGAACTTTTCACCCAATAGATAATGTCTCCAGATTTTCATAGCAAACACGATGGCTAACAATTCAAGATCGTGAGTTTCATAATTCTTCTCATGCGGCTTCAACTGATGGCTAGCATAAGAGACTACTTGGCCTCTTTGCATTAATACTACACCAAGACCTTCTTTAGAAGCATCTGTCCAGACTTTCAAATCCTGATTGCCATCGATAATTATTAACACTGGGGCAGTTGTCAATCTTAACTTCAGCTCTTGGAAAGTCGTCTCATATTCTGGAGTCCAATTGAATCTTGCATGCTTCTTTGTAAGCTTTGTTAAGGAACTAGATATCTTCGGAAAATCTTTAGCGAACTTCCGATAATAACTAGCCATTCCAAGAAAACTCCGGACTTCTGTGGGTGTAGTTGGCTGCTTCAAATCTTGAACAGTCGTGATCTTACTGGGATCCAAAGAAATTCCTTCTTTAGATACAACGTGGCCAAGAAACTTGACTTCTTGCCAGAATATACATTTGGAAAATTTTGCCTTCAAAATATTCTTTCTCAGAATCTCTAACACTTGTTCCAAATGTTTTGCACGCTCGCTCTCTGACTTAGAGAATATTAGAATATCATCAATGAAGACTAGTAAAAATTTATTCAATACTTCTCTGAATACCCTGTTCATTAGATCGACAAAATAAGCTGGAGCGTTACATAAGCCGAACGACATTACTAACCACTCGTAGAATAAATATAGACCTCTGAATGCTGCACCCAGATTTCGATAGTTCTTTAATAGAGCTTCAATATCTGGTTCTGACCTACCTCTTCTACTTTTACCACTCGTTTTCAATGTCTGCAAATAGCAGACAAAGTGTCAGGCCAACATTCTAGGATATGATCCTATCTGAAATGAGTTATTCATCATAGAATACTTTTGATTCTATTTCTGATGAGTTCGTTTATATGTTATATTCCGGAACTAAGATTAACTAAAGCTCTGATACCACGTGTGACGACCGCAAACCCCCGATCCACGGTGGCAAGGGTAATCTTTGGAATATAACACATAAAAAAATAACAGCAGAACAGAAATATATCATTACACCAGATAATATACAACAGAATACATTGGATAAACATAATCATCAGAGTTACATAGCATACAGGATCACACTTAGTACAACATACAGTTTCAGCTTTGTATAAAATGTCTACAGTGGAATCAAACATAATATAAATAACAGAAGCTGAACAACATAAAAGAAATGATAGAATCCATCTTCAGCTCCATAGCTATCCAGAAAGAGCCTACTAAATCCTGAATACAAGGCTTCCCGTAACGACCCGTCTTTTTGCCCGGTTTTTGCTGGTAATTAAACCAACTTAAACCTTTCATAAAGGCGGATTGTTATGGGTACTAGCATATATTGAACAAAATAACAGAACTTTTCATATCATAATATAATATTACATCAGAGTTACATGTAATATCAGAGTTACAACATATACAATGGAAGAAATAACTATACTCTCAGCGGAAGAGGTAGTATGACGTAGCGGAAGCTCCAAACTCTAGCGTGGACTCCAACTCAGAAAGCGCTCTGAATCTTGCTCCATGGTTATAACTGTATAACTAAACTACTAGCTGCCCACATGAAAATTTGTGGGTACCCAGAGTTTAGGAAGGAACAATAAACTCCAGGTCAGTCATGGGACAGGTGTGAGAACATAAAACAGTTATTTGCTTTAGGGTTTATTTTAAAGTAGGAAAATTTACCGGACCACGCCGTTAATGTGGAACGGTTTACTCCATGTGAATGCCCATGCATATAAAATCGTAATGACTTTTGGAAAATGAAGCTATCATAAGCTCGTCCCACATCACACAATGCAAGCGCACACCAGATGGGGAGTTTGCCTTATGATAACCAAACATGATTTCATATGTGAAAATCATCTTCCATATTATTATTAGTGCATAATGTGGAAAACAATTTCGAAAATAAATGTATCAATCTTAGACGACATAGTACCCATAATACTATGTCGCCATATATTTATACAAACAAAACCGTGAGGCGCATATTGGAGATTGGGTTTCCAACTTGATGATTCCTAGCATGAAAGATCAATCGGAATGCAAACGAAGTGTAACACGGCTTTTCCGTCCAGACTTCGGACACCAACTACAAATTGCGAGGTAGATCAACGGTTTTCGTCCAGACAACGGACCCCCGAACATACCCTATTCCCAAAATTCAAAAGAGGTACCTCCGCCGTAGCTATCAATCACAAAATCATGTATATATGTCAACAACCTAACCGCCAGTTTCTCATCATCCAGGGTGTGAGGCTTGTCGATGTCACCGTATACAAAGCTTTACATAAATAAGTCGTGCTTTGATCATCATTAGCTCATTCCATAACTTGAGTATGCCACATTGTTAATCTTCCACATGTCACTGATTCAAATCTATACATAACCTCTAAGAACGTAACTCAAAGACGGGAATAATCAATTGCCACAAATCCGATATATATTCACAGGAATCAGTGCTACGTGGCCCATCACAATGTCAGACACACAATCCATACAAGTCCATTCTGGGTCTGAACGGAACAAAATCCGAAAATCCTCAAATATATTCAGACCTCATGCCACTCCTAACAACGAATCAGGTGTACGGCCCAATCCAAGGCATCGGCAGTCAATCCAAATAATCCAAAGATCCCGGTCTTCATTTGCCATATCCAAGTCTTCAAATAACATCGTATTATCACTTAGAATGGTTTTCGGATGTGAATCCAATCCCGGTCTTACCAAGTAATAAGCGTGTTTTAAAACAAGCTATGGACTATACTTGTTTCAATCCAAATCTCTTTCCCAATGTTTATCAAGTTGTGTATGATAAAGTTGGATTTATTTCAAATTCTTTAAATCTCATTACCACCTTATTTGCTCTTTACAAATCCCGTACTCAAGACTTCTTTGCTCATTTATCATTTCCAAATCAAAATTTGGGTTTACCAAAATCTTTTCAAAATATTTCAAATCTCCCTTCATAGTTCGAATAATAGTTCTCAGGTTTACAAATTTCGAACTAAATCATTTTTAAGGAAGTGACAGTGTTATAGAACAACTATTTATACCAAACCCAAGCCTTAGATACTATCCTCTCTGTCACCCTAGAACGGTCTGGTATATAATTATATATACTTGAAAGAATTGTAATTAATATACATTTTTACGCATTTGATAAAGGTTAAAATTTTGTCCAATCTTTCAAATTCACTGTTAAGGTTTCATAGCTTTAGTTAAAACCATTTCCGAAATTCATTGGAACTCAGTATAATATCACCTAATTTGTACAATTATTTAAAGCTTACAACCGGTCTTTTTAAGGAAATGTTAACGAGTGCATTAAATCAACCAATGTTTAATTATGAAACTCAAATCTTACTTCCAACTAAATTTCAACGCTTATGTTACAAATGGTTATACAACTAATTGGTAATCAAAATCAATTTCTCTTTTGATAAGTTTCAACACTTGCGTAATTGATTTCTACCATATAATTGGTCTTTAAACTTATAGGACTAAGTGTATATGATAAACCAATGTTTGGTTGTATGTTTAAATCAAATTTTCTTAAATCAAAATTAAAGTTTATGGATAGCTAAACCAATATTACTCAAATCAGTTTTATGCTTAAAAATGGTTATGACACTACATATTTCAAAACTTGTTTAAAATCTTAAGGATCTAAAACCATTTTAAGATATTCCAAATCATTTCATACTTATGGGAATAGTTCAATTATTAATTTTTCCATTAAATTTGAGGATAATCTTTTAAATTTTTTTTTTAAAACAATTTGCTATTCAAGTAAAAAGGAGATTTAAACCGACCACCCATATATTCCACAGTAATGATGTGTGTGACACAACCAAAATGGCCACAATTCTTAAATCAACATGTCAACAATTTAGCAACCATCAAATTTTGTGCGCAAGCGTTATGCAAATTAACGCTTAGTGTTGGTTGTGTGCTAGCTACAACCATCCACTGCAAACAATGAAACCATTCAACAGCAACCGATTATAACTAATTATAACTAAGTACTGATCATGATTAAAAATAAATCTTAAATTAATGTTCTCACCAAATTTTTCTTCCAATTCCTTCCGTTGTCAATGCTCCGTATCCCCTGTGCACGAACTTACGATTGATCGCCTATAAGCTTATGGGCTTGAAATCCTTATGCACACAGTTTCTCTCTATGAGAACTCACATGTACATATGTGAATATATACTCAAACTATATGTATATGAAGCGAGGTTGATATCGGTGTAACGACGAACGAAGGATTGATAACTATGCGGTGCTGGGTAGTCGGGTAAGTGCTAGCTGAACCGATGTGGTCCAAAGGTAAGAGGAAGTGTGGCAAATAAATTTTCTGCGTGTTTTGTGAAGGACGCAACTGTTTGAAGGGGAGAGCAGTGCCAGGTCTATAGACTGAGGAGGAGACAAGATTTGGTGATGCTGCAGAGTCGGTGTAGTGCCTTGGTGAAGGCGGCTGAGTGTGGTAACGGGGAAGGCTGGGGAGTAACGGCGAAATGGTGGTGCCAGGCAATTTCTGGGGAAGAGTGGGCTGCGGAGTGAGGGGAGAAGATGAAGTCGCTGTTTAGAGGCGGTGGGAGTGAAGGCATGCATTATTTAAAGGGAAGGAAGTGCAAACTTGTGGTCAAGGGAGGAGGGTGGACGTAGGTAATTTAGAGGGCAGGCTGAACTGTTGAAGGGGAGAAACAGTTCATGATTTTGGAAGCAAGCGTGGGCGAGTTTAAGGTGGAGGAGACTCGTCGATGGTGGATGGGTGCGTGAGCAGTGGAGTGCAGTTTCTTGTTCGAGGGGAGGTGTTGAGAAAACAAGATAAGGAAAATACTATTTGCGTGAAGAGGATGGAAGAAATATTGAGAAGGAGAAAGGTTCAGTGAAGAGAACGTTTGGGTAGGAAAACGGGGCATCAGTATCTCAAGATTTAGCAGGAGGAGGGATTTGTCTGTGCGAAAGGAGAAGAAGAGCAGCATTTTACAACTGTAGCAGGGCAAACCAACAAAGGAAAAGAGACAACACGTGGTAATGGATTCTTGTTACTCCAAATATTTAATTTACGTACAGTATTGATTCTACTGTACATGAATAGTTCTAAGAGCATCTCCAACAGTGTTACGGGCCGTAACGTTACGGCCCGTAACATTACGGGAGATATCTTTGATATCTCCCAACAGGCGCGAGCTGATTTTATCAGCTCGCAGCCTGCGAGCTGATTTTATCAGCTCGCGAGCTCGCGAGCTGATAAAATCAACTCGCAATCTGCCGAGCCCATCTATGGCTCGGGAAGTTTGTGGGGGGGGGGGGGTTTGTGTGGAATGTGTGTTCATTTGATTAAATATTTAGTTCTTATTTTTATCTACTTATTAATTTTTATTAGTAGATTATATACGAAAGATTATAGTTTAGAAGATTATATACGAAAGATTATATTTTAAATATATAGAACGTGAAATTTTTATGTAGGAAAGATTACAATGATTCAACTAGGGGGTTTTCGCATAACAATAACCTTACAGATACAACCGACCGTTACAGATACAACCGACCGTTACAGATACAACCGACCGTTACAGATACAACACCGAATAATAGTACATGCCTACTACATCATCGCAAACATTAAAAGTACACATTCAATTTCAAGGGAGTCGCATTGCGTTCAGTCGCAACTCTTGAACAAGATTTTCGAGACGCATAATCTCTCGTTCGAGTTGGTTTGCATATACTATTCCCCGTGGGCACAACGGCTCGTCAATCCATTCCGTGTAGCTGCATCCATTTGGATAGAATCGACATTGCTGCATGCGCCGACCTATATTGTCGCCTTCTGCACGAACTATAACTTCGACCACATGACCGCAGTAGCAAAGTACAGGATAAGATTCACCTTCATGTTCATGTGGTGGTACTCGGTAGAACTCTACTTGTTGTTGTGGTTGAGCGAGAGTCTGTTCGTTTGCTAGTTGAACATGTGGCACTTGAACTTGTTGTAGATGTTGGAGGTTCCCCTGTTCATGTGATGGTTCATCATGGGGTGTAATTTGGATTAGAAACTCGAATTCGTCTTCGAGCGCTTGAAGTCTCATCTGTTCGTATGCTTGTTCATCAGAGTCAGTTTCGGATGGCCAAGAAGGCATTTTTGAGTGAGTAAGTAGTAGAATGAGAACGAAGTTGTTTGAGTGAGGTATTATGTGAGTAAATTGCATTGAGATATATAGGCAAGGAGTGTACAAATCAATAACAAAAATCATGATGGTACCGGTCACTGTTTCGCCTGACGTAATACTGTAGGGAATCTCTTTTTCTTACTGTCTTGATGTGAACAGACACTGTTGTTGGGCAGAGTCTCGATGTTACAGCTCGAGTAATGATGACAGTGCTTTATCAATATTCACCTACACTTATTTAAACATTTCATTCCCTGTCTCTCAACCATGACCATTATTTGTGCTTTCTAAATCAACCAAGGCAGTAAGGTGAGAAACCACTTATTATTTTTTCTACTGGTTCAAGTACTTTTTTAAATCGGACTAACTTTTTTTTTATTCCGTGTAGCTTTAATGGCCGATGGGGAGATTAGTGATGAACTTATAGAAAAAATGTTTGATGAGTTTGAACGGAACAACCAGGAGGAGAAAGTGCGTGGATTCGTTCCAAATATACAAGTAGATGAAGTTAGTAAATCCGAAACACAACCAAGAAAACACACAGCTAGGCAAAGGGTTAACCAACCTCGACGCAATCCAAGTAAAGCAAGCTCCAGTGCTGCTACAACCGAATTCTCTTCTACGGACTTACTTATACTCGTGAAATCCTATATCGAATGTGATAAAAGAGATTTGCAACTGAAGAAAAATGGAGGAGGACTTACCCATGAAGAATTTTGGTCCATGATAACAAGATTACATAACAACCACCGTTCATGCACTACTACACGAACGTCTGCCGAAATTCTTATGGCTCATCGGCGGTTCGTTAAAAATTGTGAACGATACCAGATGATTATACAGGTAGTTGAAGATGAAAACGTATTTAAAACGAATAGGGCAACTTATGATTCTCGTTACCTTGTAGATTACGGCACTGATTTTGTTGGTCATGAGGCGTTTGAACTACGTTGTAGTTGGCTAACCCGATGATCTTTCGTTTACTTTGTGTTGTATCTTTCGTTTATTAGATAATCCTTTGTAAAAAGGATGAATTTCTTATAATTGTTTACGCAATAACAAAATATATAAAGCAAACATTTCATTATAAAAAAAGCGGTTGCTACAGAAGGAAATACAACGTTAATACAACAACATAATACGAGCAACTACTAATACGAGCATCTACTAATACGAGCATCTACTAATACGAGCATCTACTAATACGAGCAACTACTAATACGTTACTACATCAACTGTGGAAACCTTGACGTTATAATACGACGTTTCATCCCCATCCAAAATTCCTTTTCCAAATCAGACATTCCATCCAGATCTTTGTCCATGATAGCGTTCTCTTCTTGTTCTTTCTTATACGCATCTTGCTGTTTCTTATACGCATCGTGCTCTTTCTTATACGCTAAGTCCTCCGAAAGAATTTGAAGTTTCTTCTCTTCCAGATCAGCAATCCTTTTCAAAACTTCTGTTCTATCCCTAGCTTCTACAAGCCTTTTTTCCGCTCTACGACTGTGTTCTTCGTGTCGGGCGTTCACTTTTGATTCAAGCTCAACCGTTGTTTTGCCCCTTCTTTTCGCCGCTTTGCATCCCTCAGGTCTAAAATCTTCGTCATTCGTAGCATTGAACTCATCAAGTAGGTTTTCCCCTACACATTGAGAAATATTGCCACCTGAGCCGCTAGGACTAGAAGAATAACCCGATTTTGAACTTTTTTTCTTGGCCTTGCTAGCACTTTGAACATCGCGGAGACTCTTGGCAAGTTCTGAGTTCCACTTTGGTTGACTAGTAAGCAGATCATAACAATGCATAAACTGGTAATAGTGTGCCCTTTTCGTTCCATTTTCTCTAGGAAAAAACTTCTTGAACTCCTCATTCGCTAGTCGTTTCTACTTACCAAAATAAAATGTATCAATTAAAATGCTAACACCCATAAATAAAGTACGTACAAATACATACATACCAGATTATGTTCTCCTCCCATGCCGCTTGGATTCGCTATCTTTAGTTTGTACAATTGTGACTCATAATATTGGGTTTGGCGGCTTATTTTCCCAAAACGTCCCTGGATCGCCGATAACGTCCTTTGGCATCCCGGATGCCTCTCAACGAAGGATTTTTCCACTTTTTTCCAAAACGCAGCGCCTGTTTGGTCGTTCCCCGTTGCAGAATCTTGTGTGAAATGACAATATATGTTGCATAGAGAAATGTCTTCTTCGTCAGTCCACAGAGTGGTTCCTTGCCTGCTCGATGGAGTTTCAAATATATTGCTCGTGTTGCCTTGTGAGAACTGAGTTCCATCTATCGTCGGATGCGAAAATTCTCCGAATGGGGAAGACATTATATAGCAAGACTTGGTGTGGAGTAGAGAGATGTAGAAAGAAGATATGAATATGTTGTGATGAAGAAAGAATGCGATGGAATGCTTTTATAACTGAAAATATGGCCGTTAGAAAAGTTTTCACCGTTTTATGGCCGTTGGTAATCAAAATCGAGGCGGAAATGGCCGTTGGAAGCCATTGGATTGAGATAGCCGTTGGGGAATTGGGGAGGGAGATGGCGAGCTGATTTTATCAGCTCGCCATGTTGCGAGCTGATTTTATCAGCGCGAGCTGATAAAATCAACTCGCCACATGGCGAGCTGATAAAATCAGCTCGCCGGACTCATTCCGGATTCTGAATCGAACCTGTAACATTCCGCTGAATATTACACGAGAGGATAACTGTTGGGTGCAAAAACAACCCGTATTACGCCCCGTAACATGAATATTGCCCTTTGTTGGAGATGCTCTAAATCTCTAGGTACTGTTACAAAATATTTACACCGATATGGAAAGATTTTGACCAGATTTTTATTAGATCTTATTGCCTGCCATCCCTTTTTCAAAGGAGGAAATTTGAATTATTTCCTATGAATGGTGTGCTCGGCTAATGCATGAACGTTTGTTTTCGTTATTGTCTGAGCGTTATAAACTCATCCGTCACCGACCGTAAATTAAATTCACTTGGTAGCTAATTTATTCGTTTTCTTTATTATGTATTGATTATGTCATAAATTTTTTTAGTTTAATTACACCGTTTGTACATCAAAATTTCATTTCTTGTTTCTATTATGTTAACTGCGTTACAATAGCATTGTTTATGCGGTTTGTTTGAAACAAAATAAATTGCCACTTAAAATAATACTTATATTTGAATTTACCATTTATGGCACCATTTACACTTGATATTTTTACTACATGATAAATTCCTTTTTCAAGATAAATAATTAAATTGCATGCTTTATTGACATTTATTTCACCGTTTCAACATATTTGTTTTCTTGTAGGAAGTTTAAATTGAGATTTTATTTGCAAATGCAATTTCATGTGAATACTATGTTCAAATCATTAACATATATTTCCCTTCTTAACCGACAAACAAAATTAGTGTTAAATCCATTTCTTAATTAAAATAGACTAACTATGGTGATAATTCTTGTTTCACAAATAACAAAGGAATTCTAACGTTTTATTGCACCATTTGCTGAATGATTTGATTTGAAATAAATTAAATCTCAATGATGTTTTATGCTGCAACTAATTTTTCTCAAAATCAAAATTTTGCTTCCTATCTCTCTAATTCAAAGTTTAAGTTACATATAAAGTTAGAATGTCTTTATGACATTAATTGTACCGGTAATAAATTTAAACTTCTTGGTTTACAACATAAATCACCGTTAAAACTTCAAACTTATGTTAATTTAATGTTTAGTTACCATTTACTTAATAGTTTGATTTTAATAAATTAATCTTAATCATATATTGCTATGCGAATAGATTCTTTGTTCAACAAATCATTAACAGAACTTAGTTAAGAATTGATTTTTTTCGTTGTTCTAATGTCAAATATTCCAACGGCTTACCAATTGTTAGCATCGTAAATATTGATGTTATATTCACAATGCTTTCAAATTTTACTGCATTCAAATTAAATTGTACCTCAAGTATATTGTTAAATTTAAGATTCAACAATTCTAAATTTGTAGTTTTTACTTTCATAATCAACTTAAATTAATAAAGTTAATTCTGGCAAAATATTTAAGCTGAGCTTATGTTTACAATTGCCGTTAAAAGTGGATACTTTGTTCAAAATAATTAAATGTACATGTTACAATTGGAATGTCAAATATGAGCATATATTTTCTGCTATAAATCAAATTACAAAATAATAAACTAATAATGGTAATAAGTTTGTTTTCTATACCATTTATTATAGGACAAACGCTAAATATTCAATGTGTTGTTAATGTAAATCGCGATTGTTAATAAATTCATGAAATGGTTCGCACATATTGTTCAAAATAGACGAAATCCCAAATATAAATATTTATTTCACATGAAATCTTTATTTTAATTTATATTTTTAAATCTTAAAATTTCTAGGTCGTTACAGCCTCCCCCATTAAAGCTTTTCGTCCTCGAAAAGGAGAGTTGTAAAATTTTGCTTAAGTAAAATAAATATTATTTATAAAATAAGATCAATATTTAAATAAAACTTCTTATATCAAAATATTAAGAAAAACTTAAATCATTGAATTAAAACTAATTAAGGACCTTTGTTTATATATTGTAAAAGAAGACTATATACCAAGTATAGAAGAATCTAAGTAAAATAATTTAAAAATGGTATAATTACTTTGAAATAGGTCGTTTGAATAAAGTAGGTTACGCACAATTTAATATAAGATATCCTTACACTAAGACGGTAAATAGTTTTAGCAAACTTGGCAGAAAATAGATATTACACTAAGACGGTAAACTGGTATGTAAATACAAAATATAGTATTAAAGTGTTACATGAATTACTCTGGCTGAAAACATTGGAAAACCTCAAATTGATTTCTCCGAACTTAGAATCCCGTTTTGTCTCAAACCATTGAATCACTACGTATTTTCTTTCATATAGAAAGTCATACTTTACTTTGGGATTTCAAAACAAAAATTTCAAACATGAATTCAATTCAATCATCTATCAATATTAGTTCGAGAAGTTTTCCCACATGACGGGCTACTAAGTATCACCTGGTACACATAATCCAATCTCACCTTAGGTTTGTCATGGGTTATTTGGACAAACCAAATCATTTCATATCCCAAAGTTGTAAATCTTTCCGCAATCTATAATTTACAAATATTTAACTAAAATTGTTTCCAAATATTTCAAAGTGTCGGGGTTCAAGCCGTCGAAACATTTCAAGCCTTTCAAATCATATGAATTTCAATTTATTCAAACATTTTTCAATAATAGTATTCAAGTTGATCTTTCCAGCTCATATCACCATAAATTTTGGTTTTATGCAAATTTAAACTTACATTTTAACCGTTCATACTTCATACGTCGTTTTAACTTCCCTTGAGTCATTGTTTCAATATTTCATGATTTATTTTCCATTGATTTCCATATTCTCATAATATTTTTAAGAGTAAAATCGAATAATGGTTCTTTTTGAATTTCTTTGAACTTCAAAATGTATGAATTTTATTCATTCTCGTTCCAGATATTTTCCAACTAGTCAAGTGAGAACTTTTTGAAACCTTCCTTCCAAATTACCATCACGCTTTCACTGCGCTATTTTGATTTTACGAATTAATTTTCAAGGAAATAAATTAACAATCAATTTGATTAATACAAGCACTCTTACCTTCCTTCTCAACTCATCCTACATTGATTTCTTAATCTTAATACATGCATTTCTTGGTCTTGTACTATTCTTACAGATAATCCTAGGGATTGATTGATTTTCCTTTTTGCGCTACTTTGTGCGAAGACGTAGTTCCTCTCAATGGCCCTACTCCCTTCTTCACTAGACAATCCCTAACTTCATGTCCTTCCAGTCTGCACCGATGACACCTCCTTTTCGTTGCGGGTTCTTGATTTCTTTCTTTCTCTTAGGGCATTTATTCAAGAAATGTCCAATTCTCTTACACTTGAAACAACGTATATCCCTTCGAATGACTTTCCTCTTCTTCTTAGATTTATTCGGGCAGAAAGCTGCAACATGACCATTTTCAAAGCATCTATAACACTGGAAATCTTTATGGTTTCTAAGCTTTTCTATTACTTCTTCCTCCTTTCGAGCTAGTGCACTTTTTCCTTGCTTTGGCGTCATCCAAAACCCCATTTTGCCTTTAAGTGGTAACCTAACATTTTCAAAATGGTTATACCGTTTTTCTCGTTTTCCAAAGTTATCAACTGGCTAATTTAGAATAAGCATTTATTACTTACCATATTCTAAGCTTACATGTTTTCAACTTAAGCTATTTTAGTTTCACTCCTTTCTACCTCAAGATTCCTGTTTTCAAGATTTTTTTCTTTTCTTTTTTTCAAATTTCTATATTAATTTATCAAAAAGTTTTATTAAGATTTATTTATGTAAACTACTTATCTATATGATTTTTAGTATTCTTCAATGTTTCGACCAGAATTATATAGTCATCTCACTTTCGAGACTCGAAAATAAGTACCAATGATGATGCATCAATCATCAGAATCATCCCCGAGCGACTAGAGTGTGATTCTTTATCTATCTAATATATATAGGACTTCGTATGTATGCCGGCCATGCATATATTCAAAATCTTCATATATACCAATAGTCTGGTCGCGACGTTGAGCAAAATAATCAGAAATTCTTATTAAAGACGGTAATGTTTTCCAAAATGATTTATTTAGCTCCAAAAATAAGTTGGAGTTCCAAAATATGCTCTCTCATCGAAATATTCCAAATCTCATTCTAGGGCGTTCCTAACCCTATCTCTAATGAGACATAATAACTCTGATGAGTTCTATCTTTTGTTCAACATATGTCGTACCCCGTAGCTTTGTTTAACCAAAGCTCTGATACCACAAATGTAATGACCCCTCTTTTTGCCCGGTTTTCGGCGGTAATTAAACCAACTTAAACCTTTCATAAAGGCGGATTGTTATGGGTACTAACATATATTGAACAAAATAAAAGAACTTTTCATATCATAATACAATATTACATTACAGTTACATGAAATATTAGAGTTACAACTTATACAGCGGAATAAATAACTATACTCTCAGCGGAAGAGGCAGTATGACATAGAGGAAGCTCCAAACTCTAGCGTGGACTCCAATTCAGAAAGCACTCCGAATCTTGCTCCATGATTTATAACTATAAAACTAAACTACTAGCTGCCCGCGTGAAAATTTGTGGGCACCCAGAGTTTAGGAAGGAACAATAAACTCCAGGTCAGTCATGGGACCGGTGTGAGAACATAAAACAGTTATTTGCTTTAGGGTTTATTTTAAAGTAGGGAAATTCACAGGACCAGACCGCTAATGCGGAACGGTTTACTCCATGTGAATGCCCATGCATATAAAATCGTAATGACTTTTGGAAAATGAAGCTATCATAAGCTCGTCCCACATCACACAATGCAAGCGCACACCAGATGGGCGAGTTTGCCTTATGATAACCAAACATGATTTCATACGTGAAAATCCTCTTCCATATTATTATTAGTGCATAATGTGGAAAACAATTTCGAAAGTAAATGTATCAATCTTAGATGGCATAGTACCCATAATACTACGTCGCCATACATACATACATTCATACATACACATATATATATATATATATACAAACAAAACCGTGAGGCGTGTATTGTCGATATCACAGTATACAAAGCTTTACTTAAATAAGTCGTGATTTGATCATCATTAGCTCATTCCACAACTTGAGTATGCCACATTGTTAATCTACCACATGTCAATAATTCAAATCCATACATAACCTCTAAGAATGTAACTCAGAGATAGGAATAATCAATTGCCACAAATCCGATATATATTCACAGGAATCAGTGCTATGTGGTCCATCACAATGTCAGACACACAATCCATACAAGTCCATTCTAGGTCTGAACGGAACAAAATCTGAAAATCCTCAAATATATTCAGACCTCATGCAACTTATAACCTTGAATTAGGTGTACGGCCCAATCCAAGACATCGACAGTCAATCCAAATAATCCTAAGATCCCGGTCTTCATTTGCCATATCCAAGTCTTCAAATAACGTCGTATTATCACTTGGAATGGTTTTCGGACGTGAATCCAATCCCGGTCTTTCCAAGTAATAAGCGTGTTCTAAAACAAGCTATGGACTATACCGGTTTCAATTCAAATCTCTTTCCCAATGTTTATCAAGTTGTTTATGATAAAGCTAGATTTATTTCAAAAAATTTAAATCTCATTACCACCTTGTTTGCTCTTTACAAATCCCGTACTCTAGATTTCTTTGCTCATTTATCATTTCCAAATCAAAATTTGGGTTTACCAAAATCTTTTCAAAATGTTTCAAATCTCCCTTTATAGTTTGAATAATAGTTCTCAGGTTTATAAATTTTGAACTAATTCATTTTTAAGGAAGTGATAGTGTCATAGAATTGTTGTTTATCCCACATCGGTTCAAATTCTTTCCAAAGTTCAAATCATTATAAAATGAAAATTTCCAACTCAAATTTATTAAATTATCCTCCAAATTATATTTAAAATTGATCATCCCGCTCGTCGGATTAGTTAGGGATTGCCAGGGAGAACATGAAACTATATTTTCCAAACCCAAGCCTTAGACACTATCCTCTCGGTCACCCTAGAACGGTCCGGTATATAATTATATATACTTGAAAGAATTGTAATTAATATACATTTTTACGCATTCGATAAAGGTTAAAATTTGTCCAATCTTTCAAATTCACTATTAAGGTTTCATAGCTTTAGTTAAAACCATTTCCGAAATTCATTGGAACCTAGTATAATATCACCAAATTTGTATAGTTGTTTAAAGCTTAAAACCAGTCTTTTTAAGGAAATGGTACCGAGTGCATTAAATCAACCAATGTTTAATTATGAAACTCAAATCTTACTTCTAACTAAATTTCAACGCTTATGTTACAAATGGTTATATAACCAATTGGTAATCAAAATCAATTTCCCTTTTGATAAGTTTCAACACGTGCGTAATTGGTTTCTACCATATAAATGGTCTTTAAACTAGTAGAACTAAGTGTATATGATAAACCAATGTTTGGTTGTATGTTTAAATCAAATTTTTGTAAATCAAAATTAAAGTTTATGGATAGCTAAACCAATATTACTCAAATCAATTTTATGCTTAAAAATGGTTATGACACTCCATATTTCAAAACTTGTTTAAAATCTTAAGGATCTAAAACCATTTTAAGATATTCCAAATCACTTCGTACTTATGGAAATAGTTCAATTATTAAATTTTCCATTAAATTTGAGGACTATCTTTTATTTTTATTTTTAAATTTGCTATTCAAGTAAGAAGGAGATTTAGACCGACCACCCATATATTCCACAGTAATGATGTGTATGAAACAAACAAAATGGGCACAATTCTTAAATCAACATATCAACAATTTAGCAACCATCAAATTTTGTGCGCAAGCATTACGCAAATTAATGCTTAGTGTTGGTTGTGTGCTAGCTACAATCATCCATTGCAAACAATGACAACCATTCAACAACAACCGATTATAATTAATTATAACTAAGTACTGATCATGACTAAAAATAAATCTTTAATTAATGTTCTCACCAAATTTTGCTTCCAATTCCTTCCGTTATCAATACTCCATATCCCCCATGCACGAACTTACGATCGATCACCTACAAGCTTATGGGCTCGAAATCCTTGTGCACACAGTTTCCCTCTACGAGAACTCACACATACATATGTGAATATATACTCAAACTATATGTATATGAAGCGAGGTTGATATCAGTGTCACGGCGAACGAAGGAGTGATAACTATGTGGTGCTGAGTAGTCGGGTAAGTGCTAGCTGAACTGACGTGGTCCAAAAGTAAGAGGAAGGGTGGCAAATAAATTTTCTACGTGGTTTGTGAAGTATGCAACTGGTTGAAGGGGAGAGTGGTGCCAGTTCTATAGGCCGAGAAGGAGACAATATTTGGTGATGCTCCAGAGTCGGTGCAGTACCTTGGTGAAGGCGGCTGAGTGTGGCAACGGGGAAGGTTGAGTAAGGAGTAACGGCGAAATGGTGGTGTCAGGCGGTGTCTAGGGAAGAGTGGGCTGCGGACTGAGGGGAGAAGATGAAGTTGTTGTTTAGAGGTGGTGGGAGTGAAGGCGTGCGTTATTTAAAGGGAAGGAAGAGCAAACTTGTGGTCAAGGGAGGAGGGTGGACGTGGGTAATTTAAAGGGTAGGCTGAACTATTGAAGGGGAGAAACAGTTCATGATTTTGGAAGCAAGCATGAGCGAGTTTCAGGTGGAGGAGACTTTTCGATGGCGGATGGGTGCGTGAGCAGTGGAGTGCAGTTTCTTGTTCGAGAGGAGGTGCTGAGAAAACAAGATAAGGAAAATACTATTTGCGTGAAGAGGATGGAAGAAATATTGAGAAGGAGAAATGGTTCAGTGAAGAGAACGTTTGGGTAGGAAAATAGGGCATCAATATCTCAAGATTTAGCAGGAGTAGGGATTTGTCTGTGCGAAAGGAGAAGAAGAGCACGCATTTTATAACTGTAGAAGGGAAAACCAACTAAGGAAAAGAGACAACACGTGGTAATGGATTCCTGTTACTCCAAATATTTAATTTACGTATAGTATTGATTCTACTGTACATGAATAATTCTAAATCTCTAGGTACTGTTACAAAATATTTACACCAATATGGAAAGATTTTGACTAGATTTTTATTAGATCTTCCTGCTTGCCTTCCCTCTTTCAAAGGAGGAAATTTGAATTATTTCCTATGAATGGTGTGCTAGGCTAATGCATGAACGTTTGTTTTCGTTATTGTCTGAGCATTATAAAATCATTCGTCACTGACCGTAAATTAAATTCACTTGGTAGCTAATTTATTCGTTTCCTTTATTACGTATTGATTATGTCATAATTTTTTTTAGTTTAATAACACCGTTTGTACATCAAAATTTCATTTTTTTTGTTTCTATTACGTTAACTGCGTTACAAATAGCATTGTTTCTGCGATTTTTTTGAAACAAAATAAATTGCCAATTAAAATAAAACTTATATTTGAATTTACCATCTATGGCACCATTTATACTTGATATTTTTACTACACGATAAATTCCTTGTTCACGATAAATAAATAAATTGCATACTTTATTAACATTTATTTTACCGTTACATTTCAACATATTTTTTTTCTTGTAGGAAGTTTAAATTGAGATTTTATTTGCAAATGCAATTTCATGTGAATACTATGTTCAAAACATAAACATATATTTCCCTTCTTAACCGACGCAAAAAATTAATATTAAATCCACTTCTTAGTTAAAATAGACTAACGATGGTGATAATTCTTGTTTCACAAATAACAAAGGAATTCTAACGTTTTATTACACCTTTGCTGGATGATTTGATTTAAAATAAATTAAATCTCAACGATGTTTTATGCTGCAGCTAATTTTTTCTCAAAATCAAAAATTTGCTTCCTTTCTCTCTAATTCAAAGTTTAAATTACATATAAAGTTAGAATGTCTTTATGACATTAATTGTACCGGTAATAAATTTAAACTTCTTGGTTTACAACATAAATCATCGTTAAAACTTCAAACTTATGTTAATTTAATGTTTAGTTACCGTTTACTTAATAGTTTGATTTTAATAAATTAATCTTAACCATATATTGCTATGCGAATAGATTCTTTGTTCAGTAAATCATTAACAGAACTTAGTTAAGAATTGATTTTTTTTCCTTGTTCTAGTGTCAAATATTCCAATGGCTTACCAATTGTTAGCATCGTAAATATTGATGTTATATTCACAATGCTTTTAAATTTTACTGCATTCAAATTAAATTGTACCTCAAGTATATTGTTAAATTTAATATTCAACAATTCTAAATTTGTAGTTTTTACTTTCATAATCAACTTAAGTTAATAACGTTAATTCTGGAAGAATATTTAAGCTGAGCTTGTGTTTACAATTGTCGTTAAAAGTGGATACTTTGTTCAAAATAATTAAATGTACATGTTACAATTGGAATGTCAAACATAAGCATATATTTTCTGGTATAAATCAAACTACAAAATAATAAATTGTTAACGGTAATAAGTTTGTTTTCTATACCATTTATTATAGGACAAACGCTAAATATTCAATGTGTTATTAATGTAAATCGCGATGGTTAATAAAGTCATGAAATGGTTCGCACATATTGTTCAAAATGGATGAAATCCCAAGTATAAATATTTATTTCATATGAAATCTTAATTTTAATTTATATTTTTAGATCTCAAAATTTTTAGGTCGTTACACTGCCCGTGTAGAAAATAAGCACCCGAGTTTGCAAGTGAAACAAACTACTAGTCAGTCACGGGACTGGTATGAGAAATCTACTTAACTTATTTTATAATAAGGCCAATCACAGGACCATGTCGCTAACGCGGAACGGGTATACTCTATTGAATTGCTAGTGCTTTAAACAAGTAAATCATTTAAACATCGCAATGCTTTTTACAAAAATGAAGCCAATATAAGATTCAGGTACCATCGCGTAATGCAACACAAGCCGGAGGATAGAGTTTTATCTTATAATGGCCAAAATATGCTTGATACGTATAAAATAAAAGCATTTGATATTATTACTAGTGTTTATATGTTTCAAAAACAACTTCAATCATAAGTATCAACCATAGACGGCACGGGTACCATATATCATGTCGCTATATATAGGTTTACAATCAAAACCGCACGATGTCATATTTGGAAATTGGATTTCCGTCATGAACCAAGGAAAGGGATCGTCCTTACTGCTTCGAGACTGTCTAGCCCGAGCCTCAGGACCCAGACTCAGGTGGTCCCTTGGATCGTCAGAGCCGATCCCCGCGAAGTGATTAAAATGCCTAAACACTGCATTTCCCCGCCCTTGTAAAACTGGTCTGTATAAAGACCATCATCTGCTTAACAAAGACCGAAATAACTGAGGTGCCTCACTATCCATCATCCACATAAGTAAAATGTCCGGGCGTGTAAAATCTAAACACCACTCCTAGCTAGAAGGAAATGCATGTCCTCCCTGAGGTCCTCTTCCGTTTCAGGTTCATACCGGGGCGTGAGGCTCGCTAATCAACGTTATACACAAAGTTAGCTATATTAAATCTGTGCTTTGATCATCAAGCACAAGTCTCTTCTTTTCAACGAAAGCCTTGATCACAACATCTCTGCATGTCATGTTGTAAATCTACAACGTCAGACACACATCCATTTACAAGTCCGTTATGGGTCTAAACGAAACCGGAGGCACCTTATTCCTCGTCCCATATGTCCAATATAGGAGAGAGAGAGAGGCCCTCGCACATCCGAAAGATCAACAAGTACGTTTGAACAACCACCAGTGTAACCCCTTTAGGGCAGCAACTCCCATCAAAGGCATCAGCAGCCATCCATTTGATGTGAAGATCGTCGGTCTTGCACCGTCTTCATTTCTTCGACTTCTAATCGTCGACCAATTATTTGAAATGAGATTTAACTCGGCCTTTTCAAATAATTCACGTATATTTAGAATTTAAATCAATTCATTTCCCTAGTTAAATTATTTGACATCCATAATTTAGTTCATTAATATAATTTTCTTGTCAAACACATTCAACCATCAAATATCCAATAGACCGAGTAAATTTAGTTTATTTCCATTCCATGTCATTTATAATATTTTATAGCGATTTATTGCTATTTTTTATTTATTTTAAAAATAGCCCATTTATTTAAACGACGCTTCAGGCCATAACGCGGCCATGACGCTATTTTATTCAGATTTGATTTACACATATCTGAAAATCTAACCGTTGGATTTTTACAAATTTTATATCGTTGGAAAGATCTTTTCAAAGCGGACCCAACGGTTCTAGTTTGGGAAAATCCGACGGTCGGATCTCCTAGTACAATCGTTTAAAGTTACGATTTCAAAACATGAACTACAGCGTCGTTATTCGTTATTCATTTTAATTTAATTATATATATATATATAATCCATTCTAGCACTATTTTTATTCAGATTTGAGTTAAACATTTCACACAATCAAACCGTTGGATCTTTACAAATTTGGTATCATTGGAAAGATATTTTCAAAGCGAACCCAACAGTTTCAATTTCGGGGAAATCCGATGGTCGGATTTCTCGGTATAACTATTTAAAATCACGATCCCAAGACACGAACTACAACGTCGTTATTCATTTTATTTTAATTATATATATATATATAATTCGTTCTTCGATTTCCAAACCATTTTCATTTCATATAAGTGGTAAAAATATTATTTTAGCCAAAAATATTTATTTCAACACCTGATTATTTTTAACACTTCATATATATAATAAAAATGTGATTTTTATTGTTAAAACAATTCATTTCAAACATGAATATTTTTAGCGATTCATATATATAATAAAAATGTGATTTTTATTGTTAAAACAGTTTATTTCAAATATGAATATTTTATATACTTCATATACCTGATAAAAATGTTATTTTTATCGTTCAAACAATTTATTCGTCATATGAATATTTTTCCAACACATGAATATATTTCAACACATGAATATATTTCAACACATGAATATAAATTAAACACATGAATATTCAGAAAATTTCGATAGCATAACGGTAGGGGGTTTAAAACCGGCACCGTTCCGAGTATGGCTCCTTGCACTGCCTTACGCCTCGCGGCGTTCCCTAAGGGGCTTATCCTTATAATCTAAATATTTCGATCATTTTCATACCACATTAAATTTTTCCACAAACAATTCCAATTTTTGTTTCAACCACAAACAACCATTATCAACCATTCGCATTTATCAACCAAATTTCTCGTCAACCAAAATCCAAACAATCACAACCAATATATATCGTCCATGGTCTATGGACGAGGGGAGTGTATATATAAATATACGTATATAAATATATTTCAATTTCATTTCAACTCCATTCAACGCACATATGATTTTTACAACGTATATATAACTTATACATCGCACATATAATTTATACAACACTTATACATGAGGTGTACAACGCTTATATAACTTATACATCGATCATATAATTTATACATCGCCATTCCATCCAAATTTGAATATAGAAATCTCACATTGGGTTCTACTCCTCCAAAAATTGTAGGAAGCTCCAAAAATTCTTCGGTCTCTTCTAGAATGTAGAAGACGACGCCACAAGTCCAATGTCTCTTGTTTCTCTGGATTTCGACAACATAGCAAAAAGATATGATTTTTATTGTAAAATCATAATTCGTAGTATTTTAAAGTGCTATAAACAGTTTAAATAATTTCAGCCGTATACCTTAGCAAACTGTTCAAAACTAGGTTTCGATTTTGCGCGCAATCCGTAGCACGATAGGAGGATCGGCTTATACAGTGTCGAAGGGGGTGGAGTCGCGTGTCTGTGCGCAGTGGTGGGACCCACTTCGGTGGTTGGAGTTGTCCTCTATGATACTCTGAAGTCTCGAACTTTGAGGGCGTGGTTCGACCAGAATACACCACGATAGGAGGAGGCGCTTATGAGGATTTGAAGAGGAGGGAGAGCTCTTCAAAAAGTTCCAAAGGGCCCTAGGGTTCTGATGCGTGGATTCGCAGGAAAAGAAGAGAGAAGGGGGAGAGCTGTTATCGTTGTTCGTCGCTGTAAACCGGGGAGAGAGAAAATATATTTTTTAAATTCTGATTGGCCCATTTTATTTATAATTCCAAAAATATATGTTTTTCCAAAAGAACTCCAATTCAAACCGAACGACTGTCGCCCCTAGCTAAATACCCCCATTCCGGACACAATGGAATATGTTTCATAGGCCCATTCGACTATCTCAGTTAGTTTTTCTTTAAATTAAAATATAAAACATTCAAATATGGATTTGAACGTACATTTCAATTTGCCGGGGCCACATACTGATTCCAAAAATTCCAAAAAAAAATAGTTCTAGCTATGTTCGGACGATACGGTCCTAACAAAACTGATTTCGTCGAATTTGGGGACCGTTTGAAAAATAGCCATTTTCTGGTCGATCCAAATTGACTGAAATTAACCAAACACGTTTTCTTTTGCCACGCTCACATATTAATTCCAAAAATTATGAAAATTTGAATCTAGCAATAATTTGACATTCTGGATCCAAAAAAAGTTGTTTCATCGAAAACGGAGGTCGTTTGCAGAATGTCTATTTTTAAGGGCTATATTTATTCCATAGCGACCTTTCTGAAAATTCATTTGGCCATAACTTTTTATTCTTGCTATGAAATTTTTATTTTTCAGATTCGTTAGAAAGATATTCTTAAACATATTAAAATATTTTTGGTTTAACTAAAATCCGGTTTATTTTGTATCATGTACAGTCAGTCAAAGTTCAGATTCAAATTTTCAAACTACCGCGCCATTTCAGGCCTTGTTTTGTAATTAAAATAAATATATTCACTATAACTTCGATCCAAACAAATATATACATTCTAATTCTATTCAAAATAAATTTCTTGTCGTTATTATTTAAAATAATTCATTTTAAATATTCAAAATTCCTTAAAATAGCCAAATTACAAATTTTAAATTGGTTCTGATTTTCCGGCTTGTTACAACATCTTACCCAGTAATTCCAATCTATACGCGAGCTTTCCAATTCGCTCGACTATCGGAAACAGATAAAAAATCTTGGAGCTAACTTTCCTTTATTTCTGAATCGAACAACATTATTCAATGGTGAAATCCTCACAAAAACCATATCACCATCGTCGAACTCCAAGCCCTTTCGACGCTTATCGGCGTAACTTTTATGACGATCTTGGGCCGCTTTCATTCGTTTCCGAATGATCTCATACAATCTGAATTTTCCCTTATCATTTCAGGCCCAGTATCAACTTATCTTCAGTCTCCAACAAACACGTCGGAAAATTACGCGGTCTACCATACAACACCTCGTATGGTGCCATCCCGATGCTCGACTGGTAACTGTTGTTATATGAAAGCTCAACCAAATGTAGATGGTCTTCCAATGTTCCCCCGGAATCCAATACACAAGCTCTAAGGAGATCCTCCAATACTCGATAAACTCGCTTGGTTTGACCATCGGTCTGGAGATGAAAAGCCGTACTCAAACATAGATCAGTTCCTAAGGTCTCTTGCAAACTCTTCCAAAATCCACTTTTGAACAATGGATCTCGATCACTCACAATTCTCTTCTGGATACCGTGGAATCGAACTATCCACTTAATATATAACTCAGCCAACTTTAATGCCATCCTAGTCGATTTGATAGGAATAAAACTTGCGCTTTTGGTCAAGCGGTCTATTATGACCCAAATCCCTTCATTTCATGCCCTGACCCTAGGTAGTCCATCGATATCCGCTCCTATTTCTACATAGAAACTTTTAATGGCGAAAAAAACACTCGGCTTTTTCTGTTCAGCTTTCAGGAAATGACAGTTCATACATTTGAAAATAAAATTTCCAACATCCCTCTTCATACCTTCCTAATAATAAACTCACTTCAAGTTCTAATACATCTTATTGCCACCTGGATGAATTGTCAACATCGAGTGATAACATTATCTCAGAACCTCACCTCTCAATCCATCAATATTAGGAACAATCAGTCGTCCTTTCTTCTAAAGCCAACCATCACGATCGACCTCGAATTCCTTATCCTTTTCTGGTTCCACTCTTGCTTCCAACTTCCGGATGATATCGACAAGCTTTTCGTCACGCTTTTCTCTTTCGCCAATCCTTTCAATGAGAGTAGGTCTTATCGATAAGCTTGTGTAACGTCTTAGATTTTTATCCAAATAACATTGGATATTTAAATTCATTTTAAATATTGATTTGGAATAATAAATTGATTTTTATAATCGATAAACAATTTAATAACGAATATATTAAAGTGGTGTAATACGAAAACAATAATTAATTTCACAGTTAAAACTGAACCGATACGATTCAGCCGATTAATATAAATTCTACATTGAATCAGAACGATAATAATTTATTATCGATAAATTTATTTATTTGAGATAGATTTGTATTTTAAATTGAATTTAATTTTAATCGTCAGTTTGAATTGATATCCTTTCCCGACAATCGAACTAGACTTCGAAGCCTGTTCCAATATGTCCATAATAGTGATATTACCCTAGGAAGGTCGGTCGCTGCATTTAAATATTTGTTTGAAATCACAAAATATTTAAAACTACGTTGGTACAAATCGAAATCAAATTAAAAAAATAGTAAATTCACATTAAAATAAAGAACCGACCGGTTTTGTTACATCACGCAGACAAATACCTTCATTGAGCAGTACAACTTGTTTACTTTCTTCCCAGCAAAGTCAAGAATTGAAGTAATGGCGCCACCCTAAATCATTTATTGCGCAGACCTATCTTGTTTGCTCGAGCTATAGAAATTGTCTCCTCTTCATCTATAAATTAACTCGCCACCCTCGGTTATTTCTCATTTCCAAAACACACTAAAACCTTAAATCCTTTTCCACTCGTTACTCTTCTCATCCACGAAAATCGAACTGCCGATTATTATAAAAAGAAAAACGCTCATGTTAAGGGATTCGAAGTTGGAATTAAAGGGATCGGTTGAGCTAGGATTGTTGATGGGTGCGATAATGTGGTTCGGAGGAGAGTTGGGCATCGCGATTTGAGATTTTTGTGGAGGGTTCGAAGTTTGGAAGAGGCGCAACAAATTTATGAAGACCGATGTTGGTTGAAGGGGACTAAGTGGTGTGATGGAGTTGATATGATCTCGGTGGTGACTGTTTGGGTGATCTACAGTAGGTGATTTGCGGATATCGAGTTCTATTGTGCGATTTGAGGAGAGGGTCCAATCTCGATAGCGTATTGGATTGCGTGGATCTGAGTGATGACGATGGATACTCTGATCCTTTCTGGTAAATCGCAATATCACCAGGTTGTTTAGGGCTATGGGTTGTGAGAGGACTAACCGTGGATTTGTAAATTGAAATGTTCGAAGGAAGGAGGGTCAACGACATGTTAAAGGTTGAGAAGGGGAAATAATGTTGCGTGTTGAATCTAGGTGTATTATACTGGGAACGACCAGTTTGCTTTAGGAAAGGTGGGATGCAGCGTTGCAGTATAGGGAGGGTGTCACCGGTGCAATGATCTGTAGGGCAACAATGATGTAATGGTAGCAGTCTGACAGTGCTATGTGATCAAGAAAGGAATGGAATTGTCCGTGAGTTGTTCGTTGAATCGTCAAAGTGGACTGATGACATGTTTTGGGGCTGATTGCAACTTTTAAAGATTTGTTTGTGGTTAATCGAGTGGTGCAGCAGTAAGGTATACGTTATTTAACAATATAAAATACATAGATTAGTTTATTTATATTGGTTAAATTAAATTAAAATAGTGACCGTTAAATAAAATATATAGAATTTTTATTTAAATAAATAAATGTTTAATCAGAAATTTTAAACCAAATTATCGTAGGTGTGAATTCATTCAAGTAGATTCTAAGCCGATGATATGGAAACTAACGGAATTTTCGGCAAATCGGGTGAGTAAATCTCACTCACAGTTTTATTTTAAAAATAAATTGTTGGTTGTTTAGATGTATGCATGAATTATTGAATGATTGTGGTTGCATATATATTAGTTATTAAGGTGATGGTTGAATATATATAGTATTGGTGATTGGATAGTTCCCGCGGTACCATTAGCGGATGCCCGCAGTATCATTAGCGGATGATTTCCCTATGCGCCCCCCAATATATATAGTGGATGACCTTCATACCGCGATATCCTACCTTGAAGCAGGATTGGTATTATTATTGTTGTTGATTAACATCTGTGGATGCAGGGTAACAGGTTGGAGGGATCCAACTAGATTCCTCAAATTTATTTATTATTGTATACATATTCATATATGTGTGATGTGTTGAATTGAATTGATGTTTGTGTGTTTGGATGATTGAATATTACTGGTCCTATATATTTATATTTAAAAATATCAAAAGGGATTTTTGACATTAAAAAGGAAACTTTATTTTCTGAAATAAAAGTGAAATTTGAATGAAATATGAAATATTTACTTGTTTTAATAACAAAAACAAGTAGCCGAATTATTAACAAGGCTATAAGTGGAAAGGAAAATTATTGTTTGATAATATTAGGTTTTTAAATTCAAGTCTGTATTTAAAAAGGAAATTTATTTTCCAGAATGGGGATTGAAGTTCAAATAAGATTTAAAATAAGAACTTGTTTTAAATATTCAAAACAAGAAAAAATGAAATTTATAAACGATGTTTATAATGGAATAGAAAATTTATCATTGAACAATTTAGAAATGGAAACACAAGTGCTAATTTTATAAAGGGAAACTATTTTTCGAAAGCAGGAAAGGAATTTGAAATAGAAACATGTTTCAATATTTGAAACAAGTAGTTGAAATTATAAGCGTTGTGTAATAACCCGGAAATTCTGAGCCAGTTAAAAAATTTTATTTTGGCAATTTTAGCGAATTTTGAATATTTAAAATGAATTATTTTAAATAATACCGACAAAAATTTATTTTGAATATATTTAGAACGTATATATTATATACATCGTCGTTAGAATATAAATAATTATATATAGTTATAAAAGGAATTGAAAATGGCGCGGTAGTTCGATAATTCGATTTCAAACTTCAATTGAATGTACCCGGTGCAAAACAAACCGGATTTTAGCGAAACCAAAAATAATAGGATCTAATTGTGACTATCTTTCCAACGAATCCGAAAAATCAATTTTTCATATCGGGAATCAAAAGATATGTCCAGTTGAAAATTCTGAATAGTCGCTATGGAATTCAGGCCCTTAAAAATGGGAATTTTGCAAACGACCTCGGATTTCGACGAAACCACTTTTGTTGGATCCGTGATGTTAAATTATTGCTAGATTCCAAATTTCATAATTTTTTGAATCAATATGTGAGCGTGGCAAAGGAAAACGTGTTTGACCAGTTTTAGTTGATTTTAATCGACTGGAAAATGGCCATTTTTCAAACGGTCTCAGAATTCGATGAAACTAGTTTTGTTAGGACCGTATCGTCAATACGAAGCTAGAAAATATTTTTCTGGGATTTATAGAGTTCGTATGTGACTCCGGTAAATTGAAATGCGCGTTCAAATTCAATATATAGAGTTATATATTGATTTTGACGAAAACTGATTGTAACGATAGAATCAGCCTACGGTACATATCCCATTGTGTTCGGAATGGGGGTAATTAGCTATGGACGACAGGCAGTGGGCCTCGTTTAGAGGTCGTATGAAAAAGTCAACTTTTTGTAAATTAAATAAAAAAAACCCTCTCCCTTTTAACCTCTCTGCCCCCCCCCCCCCGTTCGATTTAAATCAGTCAAACCAAAAAAAAGAGAAAGGAAGAGGACGGAAGGAGCCGCCCTCCCTCCCTCGCGATCGACGCCGCCACCCAGGGGGACCCCACCGACCGTCGCTCCTCCGATCAACACCCCCGCGCCCCCCTTCCGTCTCCCTTCTCCCCCTTCTCCCTTCTTTTTCCGCGCGAGCCCGACCCCCCCTGAACTCGAACCCTCCGTCCTCCGCCAGACCCCGACCTCCCCAAGCCCTGCGCCCACGTCCAAGGCCCTGTGCCCAACGATGAAGCCCCAAAACCCCCTTCTCCGGTGCGCAGACACACCCCTGCTCTTCCACGATCTAAATACTAAAATATAAGTTTGTTTTTATTTATTTTAGTTCTGAAGTTTCGATTTTTATGTATTGAAAGGTCTGAATTTTTATAGTGTTAAAAACTGAATTTTTAAATGGTTAAAAACGGAATTTTTATGATGTTAAAGATTAGATTTTTATTATAGGAAAGTTTTGATTTTTATTTATATGAAGGTATCATTTTTATTCATATAAAAATATGGTTTTTACCATATGAACAACAACTTAACAATGTGATTTTTATAGTTGAAAAGGCGATATTTTTTTATTATAGAAAGAATAAAAATTTGATTTTTATATGCTAGAGAAAATAAAAATATGATTTTTATCATATGTGAAATATAATTTTTATAAAATAGAAGTGATAAAAATATAATCTTTTATGTTGTAGAGTTATAAAAATATAATCTTTTATATTGTAGAAGTATAAAAATATAATTTTTATATAGGTAAGATAGTAAAAATATCACCTTTATATATGTGGTGAAATAAAAATTAAATCTTTATATTTGAAAAGGCGAAATCTTTATATTTATAAAGGCGAAATCTTTATATAGAGAATAGCGATGTAAAAATAGAATTTTTATCTATATAGTAGCATAGTAAAAATTCGATTTTTATATATTGAATAGCGAAGTAAAAATTCGATTTTTATATATTGAATAGCGAAGTAAAAATTCGATTTTTGTATATGTAGTGAATACGGGCAACGAAAGTGACAAAGGGAGAGAACGACGAAGATTTCTACATAGGACGAGTCGTGGTATTGGATTAGCTATCGGTGAGAACTTCTCACTCAAAATTTCTTTTTCTAGTTATATATATATACTAGGATGCAGACGGTGCTTAGCAGCACCCGACGCCCGTCATCCACAGACCATGGATGGCTTGTTTGTTTGATTGATGTGTTGTGAAATTTGTTTGTGATGTTGATGTGAAATCGATAATAAAATGTAGATGGTTGAAATAAATTAATTATCGTTGAAAATATAATTTTTTAACGTGAAAGTGAATAAATAAATGTTTATAAACAAATCAGCTGATTTGTTTATATACACTGATTTGACTGATATTGATTGGGATGATAAATTTTACACATCGCCCAACTGCACAAATAAAAATCTGTGTTGGTTGATTTGAAACTCCACACGGGTGTTGGGATGATATTTGAGTACACTAATCCCAATTATTTAATTGTATGTCGATCGATTGGTCGACAGACTGTGTAAGCGTTGATTATTTATATTTGATGCTTATGCAGTTGTGTGGTGCACTTTGGATGATGGTTGATTGGTTATCGTTGCTATTATATACATGTGTTGTATGGAATCCATATAATTAACATTATATGGTGATTGATTGGGCCTCATTCCAATCGGGAAAATAATGAATATTATAAAATAAGATTCATGTGTTGACAGTACTCATTTGTTGAGATTAGTCAAGTGTTGAAAGAAATATAGATTCATGTGTTGAATGGAATAAATATTCATTTGTTGAATAGAATAAAGAAGTTTTTAAAAAAAATATAAAACCGTGTTGATTAGAGATGCGTTATTTTGACGCGAACGATATTTATATCGATTTTATTCGTTTTATAATGAATATTGAAAAGTGATTTCAAAATTTAATAATTTGAAATGAAATTCAAATTAAATTAGATTAAAATTCAAATTGAAATTTTATCGAATCAATTTGAAATGAATTCGAATCGAATAGAAAATGAATTCGATTCGAATTGAATTGAAGTGAATTTGAATTGAAGTGAATTTGAATTGAAGTGAATTTGAATTCGAATTGAATAGAAATGAATTCAAAGTGAATTAAATTGAAATTGAATTAAAAACGAATTGAAATCGTTATGAATGAAATTTAAAACGAACTGAAATTGAATTGAAATCAATTTGAAATGAATTCGAATTGAATTAAATAGAAGGTAAATTCAAACTGAATTGAATTGAAACGAATTAGAATTTGAATTGAATTGAAACGAATTTGAATTCGAATTAAATAAAATTGAAATGAATTCGAGTTGAATTGAAATCAAATCTATTTGAAATTGAAGATGAAGTTGAAATTGTTTTTGAAACGAATTTAGAACTATTTATAAAATACGTTTCAAAAAGGAAATCGATGAAATATATAATATATATATATATATATATATTATATAATGGCCTGAATAGAACGCGCCGCGCCGCGGCAGTTCGTGAATTTCGACCATTGACTTCGAATTGACGTTGCGGGAGATCCGACCGTCGGATTCTCCTAAAACCGGAACCGTTGGGTTCGTATCGAAAAGAGCTTTCCAATGAATATTAGAAATTTGAAATCTAACCGTTGGATTTGGAATTATATCCAAATCAAATTTGAAAAAGGTCGCTGTAAGTGCAGTTCGATGGCCGTTGATGGAAATCGACTGTACGGGCCTTGATAAAATTATTAAAATTATTAATAATTAGTGTAAAATCATAATATGTGAATTGGAAAGAACTGGGGTGAAAAACTCCACATTTGAAAAGATAAAAATAGATTTTTATCGAAATGAACTAGTTTTGAACTAGAATCAAAATCAATTTATTTTTGAAATAAATAAATTGAATTTGAAAGTGATTTTAAAAATAATCAATCTTCCCAATACGTGGATTGGACTGGAGTTGAATCGAAATTATCTTCGGAATACTTCGATGTTGGATTCCGTGATTATACAGATATTGTTATGGGGATTTGAAAGATACATTCATATCGTTATTTCCAATACGATATTTGTTGGTTTCAGAATTAGATATTGAATATAAGCTGATATATTTTCTATTCAAAGCTTGTATTTAATATCAAATGTGATTTGGGTTTGTCGTGAATCGTGTTTTAGATGACATTGGTTCTTTAACCCAGTTAAAGACAGGATGTTAATTTTTGAAAAGATTAAAACCAAGTGGAGTTTTAATGAATCTTTAATTAGATTAAAATGTGAATTGATAATTTAAATTATCAAACCTGAAAAGTGATCAAGAGTGGAGTATCACCAGTTTTGCTCCAAAGCGATAGTTAAATCTTTAATTAGATTTGAACGTAAAATGGTAATTAATTTTACCGATAACACCTTGGTGTTAGATATGGAGTATTACCAGTTTTGCTCCATGGGATGAATAAGTTGGGATTGGGAAATAAAATAAATAATTACTTCGGTGTGGTTCGCTAATCCCGACTAGTTTGAATTGATATCCAAAGGAAGATTAAAGAATAAATTTAGAAGAATTTACCTTGGATAAAATTAATGGGAACCTATTCCCTAAAAATGTGATTTTGTGAATAAAAGAATATTCTGAATTGGAATGAGGCGTTCGTTGTGTTTGTGTAACATTTGCTTATCATATATGTGGGTTATTCAGAAAGGTCGGGTTTATACCCATTCTGAATAACCGATTCGACGAGATGTCGAAGATGAAGACGGTGGTTGAAGACCAGAAGTCTTCACATCGTTTGGGTGATTACTGATGATCTCGATTGGGCTGTACACCCAAGATGAGGGAAACAGTTGGTGATCGTCCAGACGTACTTGGAGATGGATGGATATGCGAGGAAAGTGCCTCCGGTTTCGTTCAGACCTAGAATGAACTTGTAAATGGATTGTGTGTCTGACATTGGATTTTATTCTGCGTTGATTGATCTCTATTAAATATACATCTGTTTGGCGGCAGAGAATTTATTCTCTTGCTTAACGCCCTTCTCTGATACGTACGAGCTCAGAGGTTGTATATCGATAGACATCAGTCGCATGGAGTGAATTGCCAGTGTGGCACGCGTAAGTGGCAATTGATCAGGGCTTCTGTTGAAAAGCAAAGTCTTGTGGTTGATGATCAAAGCATGGCCTGTGTGGCGTAGCTTTGTGTATAGCGTGAATTCGCGACCCTCACACCTCGGTATGAGTTAAAAACGGGAGACGGACCCAAGGAGTGCACGACGTTTCTTTCTAGCTAGGGTGGTGTCAGTGACCTACCAGCCCTGACATTTATATACTTTTCACCTGTGTGGTTGTTGGAATGCGAGGCGCCTCGGATATAGGTCTGTAAGGACCGGGAAACGTGTGTTCAGGAATAACCAATCCTCAAAAGTAAGAGAGGACCGGCCTTGGAGGTTCCAAAGGATCATAGTGGGGTCCTGAGGCATTGCTAGAGTGTCTCGAACGCGGAGAGGAGCTTGCCCCTTGCCTCGGCTCATGACGGAAATCAAATTTCCAATACATGATAGTGCGGTTTTATTTGTAGAACCTAGTATGGCGACATAGTGGTATGGGTCATTCATGCCGCCTATGATTGATATTTATGATTGAAATTGTTTTGACACTATACACCTATAATAGTATCAAATAATGTGTTTTAAATGTATCAAGCATGCTTTGGCTGTTATAAGGTAAAAACCCTATCCTCCGGCTTGCGTTGCATTGTGTGATGGGACCTGGGTCTTATAACAGCTTCATTTTTCTTTATTTAGCATTGCGCTGTTTGTTTTATGCACTGGTATTCTTGGGAGGAAACCCGTTCCGTGTTATACGGCGTGGTCCCTTGATTTACCTAACTTTAAAAATAAAGATTAATAACTGTTTTTAGTTCTCACACCAGTCACATGACTGACCTGGAGTTTATTGTTTTAACCTAAACTCTGGGTGCCCCTATTTTCGACACGGGCAGCTAGTAGTTTTGGTTTTGCAGATTTATATTCACAGGATCCTGATTTACAGCTGGAACGATGCTCGGAAAGCTCTGTATCCGTGCATTATTTCTAGTTGTGCTTTTGTATTATTTTCCGCTGTGATGTATTTAAATGTAATTTAAATCTATGATATTATTCGAATGTAATTTATTCATTTATACTCTGTATATTCTTGTATCTGATGGAATTGTTGTAATAACAATGAAATGTTCTTCCGTCTGCGTTCATTTGTGTGTTGTTCTCAAAGTATCTGCTCTTTCCTTCACGGGGAAGTTACGGGTCCTTTCATTTGGTATTAGAGCTTTGGTTTACAGAGCTCGAGAACAAGACACATTAGAACCATACGAAAGAATTCATCAGATATTGGATTAGTAATGTCCAATTAGAATGACTCGTTAGAGATAGGATCAGTAGTATCCTAGAACGAGTGTGAAGAGTATATTTTTCAAATGAAAACAATTTTTTTTGAAATTTAACTCGTTTTACACGTATTTGAATATTTGTTTATTTTGAATTTGGACAATCCAATATATAAAGATTTTGCATATACGCGTCATGAACGTATATTCGAAGTTTTAATATACTGGGTAGATATAGAATCACATTCTAGACGCCCGGAGATGATTCTGATGATTGATATATCATCATCAGAATTTGTGTTCATGTTTCAAAGGTATGATATCTATATATTTCCATTAGACTGGTGTGAGAATCAAAACTTATATAGATAGATTTATTGTGTGATTTGGCATCAAAAACATGATTTTTTGTATACATATCAAAATTATGAATTTGAAACGTTAATTCACTAATTGATTGATGTTTGTGTTGTTTGTTTATTTGTTTGACAATTTTGAACCATTTAGCCTAATAGAATCAAATATTGAATTGTATTGAAAATTGGTCGCATTTGCATGCATATACATGTACTTACATTGAACAGGTCATAGCAAGGAGGCTAGAGCAGAGAATAAAATTTGTTTGCCCGACAAATAGGTACATGTTTATTATATAATTTACTGTTTTGTTTGGGTGATGATGATTTTATGAGCCTATTGGCTAGCCGCTTGGCTTTTTCTTTTTGAGATCAGAAGGCCTGTATGGCAATTTCGAGATTTTCCCGTGGCTCCCGGTGCAGGGGAGGTTATGGCGAAATTTTTCGAAAATTTAGGGTGTTAGCCAAATTTTTGAAAATTTGAAAATTCTCAGAAACTGAAAAGTTGGAGAATGGAAGCCTGATCGAACGTAGAGCTGATTAATCAAACCACTTTCGGCTTCGTTCCTTTTCGGGGACGAAAAGTTTTAAGTGGGGGAGATTGTAATAACCCGGAAATTCTAAGCCAGTCTAAAATTTTTATTTTGGCAATTTTAGCGAATTTTGAATATTTAAAATGAATTATTTTAAATAATATCGACGAAAATTTATTTTGAATATATTTAGAACGTATATATTATATACGTCGTCGTTAGAATATAAATAATTATATATAATTATAAAAGGAATTGAAAATGGCGCGGTAGTTCGATAATTCGATTTCAAACTTCAATTGAATGTACCGGGTGCAAAACAAACCGGATTTTAGCGAAACCAAAAATAATAGGATCTAATTATGACTATCTTTCCAACGTATCCGAAAAATCAAATTTTCATAGCGGGAATCAAAAGATATGTCCAGTTGAAAATTCTGAATAGTCGCTATGGAATTCAGGCCCTTAAAAATGGGAATTTTGCAAAGGACCTCGGATTTCGACGAAACCACTTTTGTTGGATCCGCGATGTTAAATTATTGCTAGATTCCAAATTTCATAATTTTTCGAATCAATATGTGAGCGTGGCAAAGGAAAACATGTTTGACCAGTTTCAGTTGATTTTAATCGACTGGAAAATGGCCATTTTTCAAACGGTCTCAGAATTCGACGAAACTAGTTTTGTTAGGACCGTATCGTCAATACGAAGCTAGAAAATATTTTTCTGAGATTTATAGAGTTTGTATGTGACTCCGGTAAATTGAAATGCGCGTTCAAATTCAATATATAGAGTTATATGTTGATTTTGACGAAAACTGATTGTAACGATCGAATCAGCCTACGGTACATATCCCATTGTGTTCGGAATGGGGGTAATTAGCTATGGACGACAGGCGGTGGGCCTCGTTTAGAGGTCGTAAGAAAAAGTCAACTTTTTGTAAATTAAATAAATAAATAAAAACCTCTCCCTTTTAACCTCTCTGCCCCCCCCCCCTCCGTTCGATTTAAATCAGTCAAACCAAAAGTAAAAAAAAAAAAGGAAGAGGACGGAAGGAGCCGCCCTCCCTCCCTCGCGATCGACGCCGCCATCCAGGGGGACCCCACCGACCGTCGCTCCTCCGATCAACACCCCCGTGCCCCCCTTCCATCTCCCTTCTCCCCCTTCTCCCTTCTTTTTTTGCGGGAGCCCGACCCCCCCTGAACTCGAACCCTCCATCCTCCTCCAGATCCCGACCTCCCCAAGCCCTGCGCCCACGTCCAAGGCCCTGCGCCCAACGATGAAGCCCCAAAACCCCCTTCTCCGGTGCGCAGACACACCCCTGCTCTTCCACGATCTAAATACTAAAATGTAAGTTTGTTTTTATTTATTTTAGTTCTGAAATTTCGATTTTTATGTATTGAAAGCTCTGAATTTTTATAGTGTTAAAAACTGAATTTTTAAATGGTTAAAACGGAATTTTTATGATGTTAAAGATTAGATTTTTATTATAGGAAAGTTTTGATTTTTATTTATATGAAGGTATCATTTTTATTCATATAAAAATATGGTTTTTACCATATGAACAACAACTTAACAATGTGATTTTTATAGTTGAAAAGGCGATATTTTTATATTATAGAAAGAATAAAAATTTGATTTTTATATGTTAGAGAAAATAAAAATATGATTTTTATCATATGTGAAATATGTGAAATATAATTTTTATAAAATAGAAGTGATAAAAATATAATCTTTTATGTTGTAGAGTTATAAAAATATAATCTTTTATATTGTAGAAGTATAAAAATATAATTTTTATATAGGTAAGATAGTAAAAATATCACCTTTATATATGTAGTGAAATAAAAATTAAATCTTTATATTTGAAAAGGCGAAATCTTTATATTTAAAAAGGTGAAATCTTTATATAGAGAATAGCGATGTAAAAATAGAATTTTTATCTATATAGTAGCATAGTAAAAATTCGATTTTTATATATTGAATAGCGAAGTAAAAATTCGATTTTTATATATTGAATAGCGAAGTAAAAATTCGATTTTTATATATTGAATAGCGAAGTAAAAATTCGATTTTTATATATGTAGTGAATACGGGCAATGAAAGTGACAAAGGGAGAGAATGACGAAGATTTCTACATAGGAAGAGTCGTGGTATTGGATTAGCTATCGGTGAGAACTTCTCACTCAAAATTTCTTTTTCTAGTTATATATATACTAGGATGCAGACGGTGCTTAGCAGCACCCGACACCCGTCATCCACAGACCATGGATGGCTTGTTTGTTTGATTGATGTGTTGTGAAATTTGTTTGTGATGTTGATGTGAAATCGATAATAAAATGTAGATGGTTGAAATAAATTAATTATCGTTGAAAATATAATTTTTTAACGTGAAAGTGAATAAATAAATGTTTATAAACAAATCAGCCGATTTGTTTATATACACTGATTTGACTGATATTGATTGGGATGATAAATTTTACACATCGCCCAACTGCACAAATAAAAATCTGTGTTGGTTGATTTGAAACCCCACACGGGTGTTGGGATGATATTTGAGTACACTAATCCCAATTATTTAATTGTATGTCGATCGATTGGTCGACAGACTGTGTAAGCGTTGATTATTTATATTTGATGCTTATGTAGTTGTGTGGTGCACTTTGGATGATGGTTGATTGGTTATCGTTGCTATTATATACATGTGTTGTATGGAATCCATATAATTAACATTATATGGTGATTGATTGGGCCTCATTCCAATCGGGAAAATAATGAATATTATAAAATAAGATTCATGTGTTGACAGTACTCATTTGTTGAGATTAGTCAAGTGTTGAAAGAAATATAGATTCATGTGTTGAATGGAATAAATATTCATTTGTTGAATAGAATAAAGAAGTTTTTAAAAAAATATAAAGCCGTGTTGATTAGAGATGCGTTATTTTAACGCGAACGATATTTATTTCGATTTTATTTGTTTTATAATGAATATTGAAAAGTGATTTCAAAATTTAATAATTTGAAATGAAATTCTAATTAAATTAGATTAAAATTCAAATTGAAATTTTATCGAATCAATTTGAAATGAATTCGAATCGAATAGAAAATGAATTCGATTCGAATTGTATTGAAGTGAATTTGAATTAAAGTAAATTTGAATTGAAATGAATTTGAATTCGAATTGAATAGAAATGAATTCAAAGTGAATTAAATTGAAATTGAATTAAAAACGAATTGAAATCGTTTTGAATGAAATTTAAAACGAACCGAAATTGAATTGAAATCAATTTGAAATGAATTCGAATTGAATTAAATAGAAGGTAAATTCAAATTGAATTGAATTGAAACGAATTAGAATTTGAATTGAATTGAAACGAATTTGAATCCGAATTAAATAAAATTGAAATGAATTCGAATTGAATTGAAATCAAATCGATTTGAAATTGAAGATGAAGTTGAAATTGTTTTTGAAACGAATTAGGACTATTTATAAAATACGTTTCAAAAAGGAAATCGACGAAATATATATAATATATATATATATTATATATTTAATGGCCTGAATAGAACGCGCCGCGCCGCGGCAGTTCGTGAATTTCGACCATTGACTTCGAATTGACGTTGCGGGAGATCCTACCGTCGGATTCTCCTAAAACCGGAACTGTTGGGTTCGTATCGAAAAGAGATTTCCAATGAATATTAGAAATTTGAAATCTAACGGTTGGATTTGGAATTATATCCAAATCAAATTTGAAAAAGGTCGCTGTAAGTGCAGTTCGATGGCCGTTGATGGAAATCGACTGTACGGGCCTTGATAAAATTATTAAAAATATTAATAATTGGTGTAAAATCATAATATGTGAATTGGAAAGAACTAGGGTGATAAACTCCACATTTGAAAAGATAAAAATAGATTTTTATTGAAATGAACTAGTTTTGAACTAGAATCAAAATCAATTTATTTTTGAAATAAATAAATTGAATTTGAAAGTGATTTTAAAAATAATCAATCTTCCCAATACGTGGATTGGACTGGAGTTGAATCGAAATTATCTTCGGAATACTTCGATGTTGGATTCCGTGATTATACAGATATTGTTATGGGGATTTGAAAGATACATTCATATCGTTATTTCCAATACGATATTTGTTGGTTTCAGAATTAGATATTGAATATAAGCTGATATATTTTCTATTCAAAGCTTGTATTTAATATCAAATGTGATTTGGGTTTGTCGTGAATCGTGTTTTAGATGACATTGGTTCTTTAACCCAGTTAAAGACAGGATGTTAATTTTTGAAAAGATTAAAACCAAGTGGAGTTTTAATGAATCTTTAATTAGATTAAAATGTGAATTGATAATTTAAATTATCAAACCTGAAAAGTGATCGAGAGTGGAGTATCACCAGTTTTGCTCCAAAGCGATAGTTAAATCTTTAATTAGATTTGAACGTAAAATGGTAATTAATTTTACCGATAACACCTTGGTGTTAGATATGGAGTATTACCAGTTTTGCTCCATGGGATGAATAGGTTGGGATTGGGAAATAAAATAAATAATTACTTCGGTGTGGTTCGCTAATCCCGACTAGTTTGAATTGATATCCAAAGGAAGATTAAAGGATAAATTTAGAAGAATTTATCTTGGATAAAATTAATGGGAACCTATTCCCTAAAAATGTGATTTTGTGAATAAAAGAATATTCTGAATTGGAATGAGGCGTTCGTTGTGTTTGTGTAACATTTGCTTATCATATACGTGGGTTATTCAGAAAGGCCGGGTTTATACCCATTCTGAATAACCGATTCGACGAGATGTCGAAGATGAAGACGGTGGTTGAAGACCGGAAGTCTTCACATCGTTTGGGTGATTACTGATGATCTCGATTGGGTTGTACACCCAAGATGAGGGAAACAGTTGGTGATCGTCCAGACGTACTTGGAGATGGATGGATATGCGAGGAAAGTGCCTCCGGTTTCGTTCAGACCCAGAACGAACTTGTTAATGGATTGTGTGTCTGACATTGGATTTTATTCTGCGTTGATTGATCTCTATTAAATATACATCTGTTTGGCGGCGGAGAATTTATTCTCTTGCTTAACGCCCTTCTCTGATACGTACGAGCTCAGAGGTTGTATATCGATGGACATCAGTCGCATGGAGTGAATTGCCAGTGTGGCACGCGTAAGTGGCAATTGATCAGGGCTTCTGTTGAAAAGCAAAGTCTTGTGGTTGATGATCAAAGCACGGCCTGTGTGGCGTAGCTTTGTGTATAGCGTGAATTCGCGAGCCTTACACCTCGGTATGAGTCAAAAACGGGAGACGGACCCAAGGAGTGCACGACGTTTCTTTCTAGCTAGGGTGGTGTCAGTGACCTACCAGCCCTGACATTTATATACTTTTCACCTGTGTGGTTGTTGGAATGCGAGGCGCCTCGGATATAGGTCTGTAAGGACCGGGAAACGTGTGTTCAGGAATAACCAATCCTCAAAAGTAAGAGAGGACCGGCCTTGGAGGTTCCAAAGGATCATAGTGGGGTCCTGAGGCATTGCTAGAGTGTCTCGAACGCGGAGAGGAGCTTGCCCCTTGCCTCGGCTCATGACGGAAATCAAATTTCCAATACGTGATAGTGCGGTTTTATTTGTAGAACCTAGTATGGCGACATAGTGGTATGGGTCATTCATGCCGCCTATGATTGATATTTATGATTGAAATTGTTTTGACACTATACACCTATAATAGTATCAAATAATGTATTTTAAACGTATCAAGCATGCTTTGGCTGTTATAAGGTAAAAACCCTATCCTTCGGCTTGCGTTGCATTGTGTGATTGGACCTGGGTCTTATAACAGCTTCATTTTTCTTTATTTAGCATTGCGCTGTTTGTTTTATGCACTGGTATTCTTGGGAGGAAACCCGTTCCGTGTTATACGGCGTTGTCCCTTGATTTACCTAACTTTAAAAATAAAGATTAATAACTGTTTTTAGTTCTCACACCAGTCACATGACTGACCTGGAGTTTATTGTTTTAACCTAAACTCTGGGTGCCCCTATTTTCGACACGGGCAGCTAGTAGTTTTGGTTTTGCAGATTTATATTCACAGGATCCTGATTTACAGCTGGAACGATGCTCGGAAAGCTCTGTAACCGTGCATTATTTCTAGTTGTGCTTTTGTATTATTTTCCGCTGCGATGTATTTAAATCTAATTTAAATCTTTGATATTATTCGAATGTAATTTATTCATTTATACTCTGTATATTCTTGTATCTGATGGAATTGTTGTAATAACAATGAAATGTTCTTCCGTCTGCGTTCATTTGTGTGTTGTTCTCAAAGTATCTGCTCTTTCCTTCACGGGGAAGTTACGGGTCCTTTCACGTTGTTTATAAATGGAAGTGAATAATGATCCTAGAATAATTGGATTATTTAAATTCAAATATGAATCAAAAAAGGGGAATTGGAAATCGTTTCAAAGGAAATGATGAAATCATTTTTGATATTCGGAATAAATAAAAGAAATAACTATTATTAGATAATTAGAATTTAGATTCAAGTATGGATTAAAAAGGAGAATTGAAAATCGTGTGATTCATTTTGATGTTTGAAAGGTAAATTGAATTGGAATAAATCCGTAAGGGTTTATAAATAGAATTCGACTATGTTGAAATTATAAAAATATTTAATCTCAGAAAGGGTATTGGATTTATATTAAATAGAAACTGTAATTGAAATTTGATGTGAAAATAGATTCTGTATTTATATTATATATATAAGTTATATAAAATAAACTATTCCAAAATTGGAATTGAGTTTCAAATCGATTGTTAAAATAGAAGTTTTGTTTTAACAAGGAAGCTAATTTATAAACTACGTTTATAAATGTGATGAAGAAAATTTCATCGAGTAATTTTGAGAATAGATACCAAATGTAAGAAATGGAATAAAAGGTAAGGTTTAAATCGAGTTGTTGTATTACAAACTTTTATCTGTCTCTAGATAAGAACGTTGTCGATCAGGGTCTGAGAGGTAATTAAAATACCCCAACTTGAACGACTTCACTATTATCCAGGGATGATATTAGTTTGTAATGGTAAGAGATGTTAAATTAATTAATTATTTGTATGAAGGAAATTTATAATTAGAATTCGATGATATCGATATTCCATAAATAAACTAATTCCAAGTGAATTAGACTTGAATATAGGAATCGGGGTTTTGAACTTAGTTATGAATATGGAACAGAATCATCGACGAGTTTAAATAATTTAAATTGTTAAGGTAGTTTGGATAACGATTTCGATTTACTGGAAATGGAGTTGGAATTTAATTATAAACGAAGCTTAAATGTTTATATTTAATTTAATTAAAACGAACTCGCCGCAGCATGGTAGTTCGTAATTTGATGATTCAGACTTCAAATGAGCATATAGAACTCAATATAAGTCGGAATTGGATGAAACAAGAAATGCCCAGACCTATTGAATGTTAGTTTGCTAATGGAAGAGAAAAACCTGAATTTCGTCCGATAGATTTTGAGTTATATCAAAATCAAAATTTCAGAAAAACAACGCCAAAATCATTTTAAAACCGTAAGGGTTTATTTAATTAAAAAAGGATTTTAGTGAATAAAAATCCGAATTTTCTTTAGTAAAATTCGGACTTGGGTTATAAAATAAATATGTACCCAAGTAGAGCAAGTGAATTGGATTTTGAAACAAAACCAGATTTTAAATTATTAAATGGAATCGACTAATTAGAAATGGTTAATTAATGAAATTTTGAGGTTGAACTTAACTTTAGTTAAGCAAATCAAGTTTATAAATTTAAATTCGAAAATGGATGTGAAACTCGAACTAAAATGGGAATTTAACGGATTCATAAGAGAGTCAAAAGAAAATTTGAACGTGATAGGTTCAAAATTAAAATGGTCCAAGTAAAGAAGCAAATTAACTAATTAGCAAATGGAAAGTGATTAAAGTGAAAAGTGTTGAATTGTTTCGAAACAAATTGGGAATGAGCTTATATATGTTAAACACGGTTGATTCAAACTATAAATGAATTGATTCAAACTACAAATGAATTGATTCAAACTATAAGTGAATGGAGCGGCTGAATTACTTAGAGAATTAATTAGTGGGATTGAATGTGGTGAAATCAAAATAGTCGTATGGTTTTGAATAAATGGGAGTGCAGGTGTACATATATTAGACATGTATGGGATGAAGAATATGAAGAGAGTATGAAGGTTATAATTTAAGTGCCTGACAAAAAGGTACATGTTTAATTTCCATATGAGGTTTTATGCGCCGAATCGGCAAGCCGCTTGGCTTTTTGATTTTCTTTTTGAATGGAAAGGGCCTAGAGAGGCGAGTTGGGGTTTGAACTATTGGCCGGTACAAAGGAGGTGCTGGCGAAATTTTCTGGAAATTTAAGGAGTTAGAATATTTTTAAGAAATTTTGATAATAGAAATCGATATAACGATATATATAGAACTCGATAAGAAATGAATTTAATATAAAATATTAGAAAGGGCTAGTGATTGTGAAATTGTTTGATGGATGTTTATTTTTCTGTTTGATAGTTAAATCACCGACTATCAAAGATTTTTTACCATCGTTGTCAATACGGAGAGACCGGTTGGATTTAATATCCAAAAACCACTCCGTATAGGCATAGGCATTGCGAATTAGATTATGCTGAAGTTAATCAAAGACGGAGTGAAATTCAAGAGCTGTTATGTTTGTCCAGTCCCAGGACAACTTGTATGGACGAATGTCTGACAGAGTATTCCTAACGGTCACATAAAACGATCTTTTCAAGGTATTACGTCTGGTGGTGGAGAAATTCGTTTCTCTTAGCTTTTATACCCGTAGTATTTTTGGAAAGATCAACTAGTGATTTGATGGGTTTGACGATGTGGCATTCAAAGTGTATGGTGGCCAGATGTTCTAAAAGACAGACGTAGCCTCAAGCTTTACAACTGGGAAATGACAAAAATCGGGCAGGCAGCATGGCTATGTGGGTCGCTCCCATTAGGGTGTATAATCACTTATCTAGAGAAATTCCTTTTAATTCTTTAATCTATTTCGATGTTGTCCCTTTTTGGGAAACGATGGTTTGAGCCCGACCGTTGGTGATATACATTCGATACACTCAAGCGAAATGAGTGGTCGCTCATGTGTGGGCTGGGTTGCAAGACGTTATTGTTGACCCCAGTGTATTCCCCTCTAGAGATACATTATCGGCAGCATACCTTGTCATAGTTGGAATCCAATCTCCAATAAGCGCCCTGCGATTTTTGATTTTATACTATATATGTAGAGCATGAGATGCAAGCGCTCTACTATTTGTTTTTTTATTTGATTAGACATTAGTATAATATCACTGGATTTTGATATCAAAAATGTTTTGGGTTATAGTAAGGTAAAAACCATCCGTGTTTATGTGTGGGCTGGTCTTACTATTATCCTTTTCTTTCAAAAGGTTTTTCAAACTTGAACAATATGGTTGGAGTTTACTCACACCAGTCCCATGACTGACCCAGTGTTTATTTTGTTTGTTTTCCTTAAAATCTTGGGTGCCCAAATTTGTACGGGCAGTCAAGTGTTTCAGGCTTTATAGATACACTTGGAGGAGCTTGAAGCAGGAGGCTTCAACATTAGTTATTTAGAGTTATTCCCGCAGTACCAAATGTTGTATTGTACTCTGATGATGGTTTGTATATATGATATAAAATTTTGTATTTCAAAGCTTATGTTATATAATATATTTTATTCGTTCCGCTGTGAGTTTCTGTATTGTTATTTCTATCTTCTATCTTTTCTATTTTCTTTACCCCTAATGACTCGTATTTCTGTATTATTTGAGTTGGACGGGTGTTGTATTAGTCAGCTCAGGTAGTACGGATTTACGGGCCACTACAGCTTGCCAATATTTCAGGCTCTAACTCACACCTAGGCCCTGAAACCAAATCCTGCCAAGTATTTGAGGTGCTTCCATTCTGAAAACATAGCTCCCAAACTCGCATGTCTTCGACTTAATGCATCCACCACTCCGTTACCTTTACCAGGAGTATAGACAATACCAAAATCATAAGATGCCAAAAAATCTAGCCACCGCCGCTGCAGAAGATTCAAATCCTTCTATGAGAAAAGATATTTTAACGACTTGTGATCTGTAAACAACTCGAATCAAACTCCCAATCACTGTTTCAGATATCGAAAATATAGCCCGAGATCTCCTCTGAGATCTCATTTTGGGCTTCTTCTGAAACAAAATAGCAAATATCGCTGTAAATATCCTTTCGAATATATCGCTCGAGATATTGTAATATCGGTCGATATATCGGCTAAGACGAGATACCACAATATCGTCCGAGATCTTTCTTGTTTTGGTTAAAATTTAAATCTGTGCCTGGAACAAAACAATAATAAAAAAACTCAAATCTAGCCACGATAATCTCCTTCTATTTTACATTTTTCATGTTAAATTACCATATTATATGTTCATATATGTTCTATAATGTTTATGATTTTCATAATCGTCTTTTTTACATGCATATTATGTAACACCCCGAATTTTCTGTTAACTGTATATTAAAAATTAAAGTATAATTAATCCTTAATGAAAGAATTAAGGGAAACGGGTTACGCCGTTGCGTTCATGTCGGAATTCTACTCGAGATAGAGTCCGAGTTTGTGTGAATCGGATTCCGTATGAAGGAGTTATGACCTCCGGAAGTTTCAGAATTCAAATTAAAATTCAAACAGCTCAAAACGAAGTTCAAATTTTGAATTCAGACCCAAACTGGGCAGGGAGGGAAAATTCCCGCCCAGGCACCAGGTCGACCGGGGGGTCGACCTGGGTGACCAGGTCGACCATAGGGTCGACCTGGGGGTCGACCTGCCCAGTCGACCTGGTTTGGCCCTAACTGGCCTAATCGGGGTCTGGTCGAATTTTGAGGCTTGGTTGTGTCACTAGGGCTGACATGTTGCATTTTGGTTGGCTCCTTTCGAAGTGAATGGTCTAGATTTATCTATGATCATCTGACGGCTCAAATCAATCTGAAACTCTATATAAACAACTTAAGACTCTAACATAAATTCACATAAGAAATTAGAGACGGAGCCGCCATGCTGTCGGGAGAAAATTAGGAGGAGCCTCCACTTGTAGAAAAGCTTAGTGATGAGCCAAAATCAAAGTTAAAAACACGAATCATAACAACGTTAATCTTCCCAAAGGAAAGAAATTCAAATTCAGAACTCAGAATCTAGAATTCAAGTTCTGCGTTCGTTATAAGTATAATGATTCTTCCGATGTGAATAAAATTAAGTCTTGATTCGATGTAAATTGGAAGCGAAATTGTGTTATTGTATAACAACGATATTGATTCATATGCGATGTAATGATTGTGATATTGTGATGTTTGTGGCATAATTGAGTTTATGTTGATCCTATTGTATATGTAGAATCACATGCAAGTTGTATAGTTCATATTGTAATTGACACCTATATGTTTATGTAATTATATAGGTTGTATGTGATTAAAATTTCATGGATATATATATGCTAGAACCTTTATGCTTAATCGATTATGTTCACGTACATGCAAGTATGTTTGTAAGAAAGTGGCAAGTTAATTGGATCCATGTCAAGATCCACCTTAATATGTGTTTCATGTTGTAATTAGATATACGATTTGGATCTAGTTCACACCCTTGTTATAAAATTATGAAATTATCATATCCTTGTCATAGGCTAGTTATGCTCGATGTTATGCCTAGATCCAAAAACAATTTTAGGCTTATGTTATCTAAAACATATGCTAATTTATGTGACACCTATTTGGTTAAATACCTATTTCAATATAAGTTCACATATACGTTGATTTAGGCTATGTTGCTAGTTCACATATACGTTGATTTAGGCTATGTTGCAAGTTCACATTCATGTTGACTATTTTGCAAGTTCAAACCTATGATGTTCATATTGACTATGCCAAAAATGCCAAGTTTACACCTATGTCATGTTCATGTTTATGAATTCCCTTATGTCAATTTTATGTGCGCTAAATTAGGCTAAGTTTTTAGCCTAATATTATATGTTAAAAACTGTGCGAACGAAAATTAGGCTAAGACTGTTAGCCTAATATTTAAACGAGGTAACGTTGGGAATATTAGAAAACTTGACATAAAAATATATAAAATTGGTATGTTTGTCACATGCCAAAATTGGTGGCATTTTAAACGGTATAAATTCTATACCAAAAAGGATGAACTTGGAAAGTGGGCTATAACATTAAATTTACATATATTAAGTAATAAAGACAAATATGTAAATTTAGAAAATACGAATATGCTTAACACGAGGTTCGATTGAGTTGTGATGTAAACCTGCCCGGACCCGCCCGGTTGTCCAGTAGTCACAACATTACCTATCCAATGTGGGTGGTTAAGCATGGAGCCCAACAAGGACCCGAGGTTAGACTCCCGAAACCGACCGGCACATCCAGTAACCATAACAATATCTGTCTAATGTGAGTGGTCGGTGCTTTAAGAAGCTAAGGATAGACCGTCAGGATGGTAGGGTTAAGTTAACTAAAAACACTTAACCAATTCAATATGTTAATGAAATTGATAGGTGGGGTTAGGTAAATACAGACACTTAACCACTTAACATGTTTGACTAGAAAACCCTAGTGGCGGGGACCCTTTTCAGCAGTAACCCAATTAGGTATCATGGTACCCTAAAACTAGGCAGGGTGGGGCACGATTACTGGGCTGATTGTAAGCGGTTAAAAGCGACGGCGGTGGGTGCAACAGTGTGGGTTCTAACGAAGTGCGGGCATGCACACACTTCGGAGCAGACAAACAGGGCACTGGGGGCACCAGTAGTATAACCTATATATTTCACCATGGGACTTGATACACCCCATGGTGGGGCCAGCATAGGTATATACAATCTTTGGGGGCCGTAAGACACAGATGATTATGCGAGTAGGAGTCGATCTTTAGAAAAAGGGGATCACTTTACCCCCAGCATGGGGTGCCAGTTAAGATAATACAAGTAGGTGCAGTGATATAGTATGGGGTGCGATAGTATATTCGATTCAAACTGCTTTTTCTTAAGTTTATGACACTCTCCTATTTCCAGTTTATACTTATCATGCCCTTATTCTTATTCTCATACTGAAGAGTCACTAGACTTACCAGGCTTTATATCTGACCCTATTTTCTTTCGTCTTCTTTTCTTTCGTCCCCCCCCCCCCCAGGTCCATAGGGAGGAAACAACTCAGCTTAGTCAGACCCTTTGCAATACTTCAAGATAGTAGATGTACGGTTTGGATTCTCTCTCCTTGGCTATGGCGGTTGGACACAATCATGGGGATTTATGCAGTTTTAATCATGTTTTATGCTTCTTTATTTAATAACCAAGACAGAAATGATGTTGTAATGTTTTGGAAGTTGTTGTGAGACAATTATGGAAATGGTTTGTATGAACAAGTATTTTATGAAATAAAAGTCTGTTTATTTCCACTGCTTATATATATGTGTTTATATCTGTCTTGTGTTTTATCTGTGACTTTTACTTACAAAACTCCACCAAAGTTAAGGAAGTCCCTTGTGAGTGACCATAATGGTGGGTGGGGTGTTTCATCTGGTATCAGAGCATAAATTTACCAGGCTAGATAAAAAAAATTGAAACTATTTTCAAAAGAAGTTTAAAGAAGCATTGTTTTCAAGAAAAAGTCTTGTTTTTAAAAAGGCATAAAATCCCCAAAGCCATACGCACTATCTCTCTCTATCCTTTGTCTTGAATACTTTCCTTTTTGTTCCAGCATGTCTGGAGACCTTAACCTTCCTGAAGGAGTATCGATACCCAGCTGGTTCCGAAGGTACCTAGAGGCTAGGACCAATGGGGCGGGCCCAGCAGACATTCCTCCACCAACAGTGGCAGCGGTTCCTCCACCTCCTCCTTATCCTCGTGGAAATACTTTCGCTAAGATATGTAGAGACTTCAAAGCTATGGGTGGAAAGGACTTTTATGGAACTGAATCCTTTTCAGTAGCAAGGAACTAGCTGAAGGAGACCGAGGACTTGTTCATCATCTTCGAAGTTGACGACAGGCAAAAGATACAGCTAGTAGTGTGGTTGCTGAAAGATGAAGCTTCCTATTGGTGGGAAGTTACCCATGCTGAAAGGCCAGTGGAGACTTGGGGAGATTTTAGGATGCGGTTTGAGATGAAATTACCCTCCCAGGCTGAAAGAAGCCTGCAAATGGAGAAGTTCCTAACTTTGAAACAAGGAAATATGACAATCAAGGAGTATGTAAATCAGTTTAACCAACTGGCCAGATTTGGGCTGGATTTGGTAAACACCCAACACAAGAAGGCCCTTCGCTTCGTCAAAGGTCTGAATGAACCTCTACACAGCCTTGCAATGACACATATACCCATGGGAGCGACCTATGAAAGCTTGGTGGACATGGCGCTGCTACACAGGGAGGACAAAGGCAAGAAGGAGGCAAAGGTGGAAGTGCCTCAAGAAAAGAAAGAAGGTTTACGGGCTAAGAAGACAGACTTCAAGAAAGGTGGGAAGAACAAATCCCATGAAAAGAGAAAGTGCAATTTCTGTGGCATTGTGGGACATATAGCAAAAGACTGCAGGAAGAAGAAGGAAAAGATGAATGGGGTTGTTTCCATTGTGGAGAGACTGGACACTTGGCTAAGGACTGCCCAAAGAAGCGGGGGCAGGGACAGAGGACTGGATCCACCTCAGGAGGACAGGTTCACGCGCTGACAGCACCTCCACAGGAACGAGGTAGAAATATTTCTGTAGAAAGCTTAGTTTATCTGTATGATCATCCAATTCGCACTCTCTTTGATTCAGGTGCATCACACTCCTTTATTTGATCTGCTTTAGTAGAATCTCTGCACCTAGACACTAGTATGGCAGAAGATCCCTTGGTTGTTTCGAATCCAATTGGGGGCTCGGCTTATTTGTCGATCGTTTGCTTGGATTTGAAAATCTCTATTCTAAGTGTTAAATTCAGATGTAGTGCCTTTGTTTTGGGATTCTCAGGATATGGACTGATCTTAGGCTCTTGACTCGGCTCGGTAACACTCTAGAAATCTCTTGTAATCCATTGAATGATGTTATGCTTGGTTATCTAGAGTCGCTTGACGCTTCTGTTGAGAATTTGCAGTCAGTTAGAGTAGTCCGGGAATATCCAGATGTCTTTGAAGAGGTGAAAGGCTTACCTCCGAAGCGTTAAATAGACTTCCGCACATATCTTGTTGATAATGCAAAGCCTGTAGCTCTGCCCTGTTAGACACATGGCTCCAAAGGAGAGAAAGGAGCTCAGTAAGCAAGTTAAGGAGCTTCTCGAGAAGGGGTTTATAAGGAGAAGTATCTCGTAATGGGGTGCTCCAGTGGTGTTCGCCACCAAAGCAGATGGTTCGCTACGTCTTTGTGTGGACTATAGGGAGCTAAACAAGCTGACTAAAAAGAATAGACACCCGCTTCCCAAAATAGATGATTTGTTTGATCAGCTTGTAGGTGCGTCGGTCTTCTCCCAACTTGATCTAGCTACTGGGTTCCATCAGCTAAGGGTTGCTGAAGATAGTATTGGTAAAACGGCGTTCAAAACCCCAGACGGTTTCTATGAGTGGCTTGTCATGCCTTTCGGCTTGACAAATGCACCCGCTTATTTTGTGGACCTAATGAGAAGGATGTTCAGAGAATTCCTGAATAAGTTTGTGGTGGTCTTTGTAGACGATATTTTGATCTTCTCAAAGAATGAGGAAGAACATGCTCGACATCTAAAAGAAATCATGGATACTCTCCGTGCACATCAGCTAAAAGCCAAATTCTCCAAATGCCACTTTTAGAGAGAAGAGGTCAGATTTCTTGGACATATAGTGTCTAAAGAAGGGTTAGCCGTGGACCCCGCTAAAGTGGTGGAAGTGCAAGATTGGAAGACACTGAGAAATGCAACCGAAGTCTGAAGTTTTCTTGGGTTAGCCGGTTTTAACCGAAAGTTCATTAGGGATTTCGCGAAAATCCCAGCTCCACTCACAAAGCTAACAAAGAAGAATCTGGCGTTCACTTGGGATTTGGATTGCGAGTTTGCTTTCCAACGGTTGAAAAGGGCTCTCACAACAGCCCCAGTTCTGACTTTGCCAGATGGAAGCAAGATGTTCACCGTATACACTGATGCTTGTGGTACGGGACTAGGCGCTGTTCTGATGCAAGAAGGGAGGGTAGTAGCTTATGGTGGAAGACAACTGAAAGTGCATGAAAAGAACTACCCAACCCACGATCTTGAGTTGGCCGCCATTATCTTTGCGCTTAAGTCTTGGCGCCATTATCTCCTAGGTGAGAAGTTCGAATTATATACTGACCATAAATCGTTGAAATATCTCTTCTCGCAGAAAGATCTTAACTTAAGGCAGCAAAGATGGATGGAATTCCTTGCCTCGTGTGATTTTGAAATTTCTTATACTCCTGGCAAAGGCAACGTAGTAGCATACGCGTTGAGCCAAAAGAAACTGACCTTAAGCCCTCTCTTTGTGGAAAGGCAAAGCCTGGAGTATATAGCCAGATTTGAATTTAGGCCATCCTCTGATTTCGTACCTAGTTTATTGGCATCCCTAGAAGTACGGCCCACTCTTTTAGACTCAATAGGGGTCGCACAACACGAAGACCCTCATCTTGTGGATGTGATTGATAGGCTAATTAGGGGTGAAACTTCCAGTCACCTCAATAGGTACTCCATTGATGATAAAGGTTGGCTGAGGCGGGATGGAAGGCTATGCGTCCCACAAGATAGGGATTTAGTAAAGAAGGTTCTCGAGGAAGCACATCATTCCAAGATGACAATACATCCAGGTGGAGACAAAATGTACAAGGACGTAAAGAGAGTTTTTTATTGGAATGGCATGAAGAAGGACGTGGCAGATTTTGTTTCTAAGTGCGTGACATGACAACAGGTCAAGGTAGAATAGAAGAAGCCTGGAGGACTGCTTCATCCTCTAGAAGTCCCGCAATGGAAGTGGGATAGCATTTCAATGGACTTCATTGACGGGTTGCCTAGGTCAAGAAGAGGCAATACTAGCATTTGGGTAATAGTGGATAGGCTTACTAAAAGCGCCCACTTTATACCCATCAAAAGTAGAAGGACCGCCTCGTCTCTAGCTTCTCTTTATCTCAAGGAAATAGTTCAACTCCATGGAATACCCTCCAGTATAGTGAGTGACAGAGATCCCATCTTTACGAGTGAATTTTGGCGGAGTCTGCAAGAAGCTGTAGGCACATAATTATGCTTGAGCACGGCCTATCACCCCCAAACTGATGGCCAGACAGAAAGGGTGAATATGGTATTGGAAGATCATTTGAGACTATGCGTTCTTGACTTCGGAGGGACTTGGGAGGATCACCTTCCTCTAGTGGAATTTGCCTACAACAACGGCTACAAAGCCACTATCGGTATGGCACCCTTCGAAGCTCTATATGGAAGACCGTGCCAATCACCAACTTGTTGGTGGCAGTCTACTGACAAGATTATACTTGGGCCAGACATGATTCGAGAGACTTCGGAAAAAGTGGACTTGATATGAAGGAGAATGAAGACAGCCCAAGACAGACAGAAACCCTATGCCGACAAAAGAAGGACCGACCTTGAGTTTGAGGTTGGGGATAGGGTTTTCCTTAAGGTATTCCCTTTAAGGAACATCGTTCGCTTTGGATCCGCAGGAAAGCTAGCACCAAGATTTGTAGGACCGTTCCCTATCATCGAGAAGATTGGGAAAATGGCTTATAGAGTAGAGCTGCCTAAAAGATTGGCTGGAATTCACAACGTCTTTCACGTTTCTCATCTCTGAAAATGTCTACATGAATCTGCGGAAGTGGTGGAGCCAAACATTCTAGAAAAAGCCGAAGTGGAACGCGAAGCAACTGTAAGAAGAATTCCAACTCGAATTGTAGGAACTGAAGTGAAAACGCTACGCAACTGCGAAGTCAAACTCGTTAAAGTTCAGTGGAGCGACGCCGAGGAAGACGCAACTTGGGAAACTGAAGATAGAATACGTGCGGCTTACCCTTTTCTTTTCGAGGGTACATCTTTGACATTTCTTTTTCCATAAGTTGTGCTTATATCTATCTTTTTAGGTATGGTCTCCTCGATATTATCCTTTATCCTTAGGTAGAAACCCCTTTGGATGTAAACATGTGTTTGAAACATGTCATGGTTTATGGCTACAAGTGGTTGCAAGTGGTTGCTAGTGGTTGCTCGTGGATGCATATACACACACAACCTAGGTTTTAGATTGGCTCGGTCACTTCATAATTGCATATGCATATGTGTATTCATATTTGTATGTGGTCGAAATTTATATGTTGTCATATGGATGTCGCATTTATATGAATGGTTGCGCACTCATGTAGTGTTAGACCAAAAAGTGGTTCTAACACCCAAATTGACTGAAATCGAAATAAAATAAGATCAAAAGTAAAATTGAGACACAGAGTTTATAGTGGTTCGGCGTTGAAAAGCCTACATCCACTTTATAATCACTATTCTCGATGATATAGATGCAATTACAATGAGATACTCACTCAATTTCACTCACAGCTCATGTACATTCATTCAATTATCTCAAAACAAATGTTGAATGACGATTTGGATTATCTGGGAATGCTGGAACTCGGTTTTTTGAAAGTGTTTGAGCTCTCAAAGTGCCAAAAAGAAGATCCCTTTTTCTGTCTCTTGACGGGGTATTTATAGGTGGAAATTCACTCAGATTCAGTTCGGTTCGGAGCCACGTGTCTTTCATCCCATCGTACTCGGGCTCGGATGGACTCCAGTGCTGACAGCGCATCAGAATATAGATTATCGTGGGTAGGAACTGGTCATAACCGCTCCGAATATTCAGGCGATCGTGGGGTGAGGTGATATGGAATGTGGGTTCGGTTCGGAGGAGCGAGCAGAAGGGGTTCGGATCGGGGCATCCGACCCGACCTGAGCTGAAACCGAGTCCTCATCCATTTTGCTCTGCTCCGTTCCGAACTGGTAGTAGCTCTCCGATCTGAATGGCAGCAGCTCTCCGATCCGAATGGCAGCAACTCTCCGATCTGACCCGATGCTTTCTAAGAAAAAAAAAGTTCTTCAATGCTTGACATCTCGACTTTGTGTTGCCTAGTTCACAAAGTAGGCTAACACTTTGCCCCTTCAAAGGATGCTTCTGTTGGAAACGGAGCATGCTTTGATTGTCATTGCACAGCGCCTTCCAGGTAATCTTCCTTCTGATTTTTCTTTGTGCTTTCATCTTCCTCTTCGAATTTTAGTTTAATTCAAATGCCAAGTTGACATACGAAACTCTGTTCGGTTCGGGCTCCGACCCGAACGGATCCTCTTCTTTTTCTATTTCGCATTGGACTAGTGGGCCAAGCTGTGCTGCTGGGCTTTCGAGCCGGTCCGAGCGGGGATACGAATAGCCACCATGTATTTATATAAATCCAGCCTTCATCTTCCTCTCACTTTCTTTTTCTTTCATTGTTTTATAAGCTTCGCTCCGAAACCCTAGGTCTCAAAAAAGAAAAACTCTTACAATTCTCGTGCTAATCTCCAAATTAAGCACCTTGGCAGGTTTAAATCCTTGATTAATTTCATGATAATTGGTTTTAATTGAAATTTATGGTCAATCCGACCGATTTGGGTGCGGCTTCAATGCTACAGCATCCTCTTCCTTCGCTGTCGTCATTGGTGGCTCCGTTGCCACTTCGAGGCGTTGGAAGAGGGAGTCGTAGCTTTTTCGATCATAACTGGGGTTTCAGAGATGAGATTGGGTTTAAAATTAAAGAAGAGGAAGAAGAGCGAGATTACAGAGGGTTGGTTCGGGCGATGGAATATGGAAAATGGAGGAAAAGAAAAGGAAGAGAGATCCAGAAGGCCGGATCGGGTTGGGGCAAACAGTTGAAGAGGGAAATAGAGCTCACCTAACCGGATCGGGTCGGACTGTAAAATAAGGGAGGAGAGAGGCATGACTGCCTGATCCGATCCGAACTGTTCGGGGAATCTACTTCCGAACCGATCCAACTTTGATTCCTGAGCTTCAATGTTTGTCCGAGTCCAAGGCAGGGCTTCGCCCCCGATCCGATCCCAATAAATGCACCCGAACCGAACCGAAGAGCAGTCCAACTTAATGCATAAGAACTTGTTTAACTGGCCCAATCAACTCTTAGCATAATCTTCAACTTAATGGACAGTTAGGATAGTGCCCTGCGAACATAAATGGACATCAAGAACTGCCTTGATCCTTATTACTTTGCCAAGATTTTGCGTCGCACTTTCAAACGTTAACTTTACACTTTCTGCATACATTGCTCACACTTTAGTTTGTACACATGCACGGGGGGATACGGGCTAATTTACTCTAACTTGTGCTATTGCTTCTTCAATAGTTTTGTGACCATGACATCCAGACGCTCCTCTAGACTAGCAGAGAAGATGGAGGTCCCAGAGACATCTAACAAAATTACTATTGAGGACATATCTTCTTCCTCGGATCCAGAATGGGATGATGAGGGTTCAGACTACGAGGTTGAAACTCGCGAAAGCGACAATATGTCTTCCGAGGGTGAAGTTTCCCTGGGTTGTGAAGAGGAAGGAGGGATTGGCGATGACCGAGCACCTGATGAATTTGAGTCTGCCATCATACTGGAATCACCTCAAGATTCCGTTGAATCGACGATCGACAATGACAGACTTATCCGAATACGACTAAAGTACGGGATACCCAAATAGGGTACCTTGTTGCCATCCAAATCTGACCGTCCCCACAACCATCCAGAGGGGTATATGGCAATCACTCGGTTGATGTGCATGGTCGGGGCTATCCCTCCATTTTCTCCTTTCGTCGTCGATTTTCTAAGACAAATGCGGATTGCCCCCATGCAGCTGCATCCCAATTCCTATGCTTACTTGTACACCTTATATGTAGCGTACCGTGAGATCTTAGGCATAGAGCTCACTTTTGACGATGTTCACTTCTTCTATAACTTCAAGCATCGGACTCGAGAGACTCCTTCTTTCTGTTACTTTGAGTCTGTCCCTAAGAGGAAAATAATTCCAGCACCATTCAGTAGTAAAGCTGGGGACTCCAGGCTGGAATGGTTTTATGTAAAGCAACAACTAGAGTGTGCTAGGAGGTGGACGAAATCAAGTAAAGCACTGGTTTTCTAAATCTTGACTCTGTACATTCAAACCACCGCATTAATTCGTTTTTCTTTTTGTTTGCAGCTGATAACCCAAAACAAATATCGGACCAAGTATTCTTTGATCGGATGCACCAGCTCCTTAATGGTGATCAGAAGTTTTTAACTATTGATGAAGTCCTTAAAGACGAATATCTTCATTTTCATGGGTTGCTGTCCATTACCCGTAGCATCGGTCACGGAACGGGTCCATATGTAATATTCCTCTAGTGGACGTAATCCCAGAAACGGGCGAAGGTTCGAGAGCTCCTACAGTGCCTCTTCAGGCTTCACCCTCTCCATCTTCTACTCAAGATGATGAATTGGCTAACATGGCCGAAAAGCATCACGAAGGGTATACTGTTCCCGAGGATGTCATTTCTCCGGAAAGGTCAACGTCTTCCAAAGAGTCACCGATTGATGCTTCTGAGGGAGATGTCCCTAGCACCGATGACCCACTATTTCAGGGTTTGGGGGATCTCCCCTTACCTGAAACTATTTACACTTCAGAGGATTTTGGGAAGAATCCTTTAGTTTTCACTTCTTCCGAAGAAACCACTCCTGCTGAGGCCAAAGAGCCCGCTCGTACTAGTCTAGCTTCGGACTCGGGTTTGTCGGGGGGAAAACACCACTTAGGACGCACTTAACACAATAGCACCACAACTCACAGCATCTTTCTCTTTATGAAAATATTGATCCTGAATTTCATTTGTCTTGTTGTGCAGGCACGATGTCCCGATCCTATTATGACATCAGGAAACTCCGCCGCAGCATGTCTAATCCGCCCTATGATACTGAGCCTGATCGCCGTGAAGATCGCAGTAGGGAGGATAGAAGGCCCTATAATCCTTATCATTTGCGAACCTCGCGTTCTCGCTCTCCTGTCCGTATGGACCCAGAACGATATAAAGGTTACCAAGGTCGTCGGGAAGAGGACAGGTCGCAATTTAAAGACTCAACCTCTTCTCAAGAAAAGCGCAGTAGGGAGAGGAGTCCGCCGAAAGATACCGAATCATGAAGCAAGCGTAAGGTTCCCGCTAAACGGCCTAGAACGGATAAAGAGGCCATTGAACCCTCCACGCACAGGGATACTGAGCTGACAATCCCCGCCCCTCCACCGCTAGATGTTGAAACTGCAGTTAAGCGGGCGTACCTGGAGGAGCAATTTCCTGAACATTACTTCGAAAACTTGACTTTTTTACCTGCTCTTGAGCCTATTTCTTCAAGGTGGGCAGATGAGGCCAAAGCCAGGATAGATGCAGTCGAGAAACAGTATTCAGAAATGTTCAAGTATTCGCGCAGCCTTTCTAGAATCATCCGCACTTTAATCACGAATGTTGACTCAATGCAAAAAACCGCAGAAGACGATGCAAAGGCCTTAAAAAATCTAGGAAAAGACTTGGAGGATACACAGGCCCAGCTTGCTGTTGCTCAACGGGATGCTACTAGCTTCAAACAACAATTTGAAGATCTGCAAAAACGCTATCATGATTTGCTTGAGTCCCATACCCAAGAGCGTTCGGAAATGAAGAAACAAGCCGAAGATGCCAAATCAGATGCAACCAAAACACGACTTGCTTATGCTGACCTTGAGCGGAAGAATGCCGTGTTAGCGAGGAGGAATGCTGAATTGGAAAAGAGAAACGCTGACTTGGCTTCTAAGTTAGCGGAGGCGGAGAACAGGGCTGCCCTAGCGGAGGGTAACGTCGAATGTGATATCAAGTCCGCTGAAGAAGCCCGCAAACAACTGTCGGAGGCTGAAGGAGAGGTGCAGGGTTTCGGCGAATTAATGATTGAATTCTTTGCGCATATCATCCGCCACCGGAACATTTCTTAGATTGAAGATTATCCATCTACCCTAGTCCAAGTATGGAGTCAGATCGTTGAATGGGAGAAAGAGGAGCTCAAGGTTGATTCCATTGACGAGGACAAGCTGATGGAGAAATATTTACGAGATGATGAACCAGAACGCCTAGCCGAAGGGCGCCGCCTCATTGCTGCTGTTATGGACGAAGAGAGGCGGAGGGCTAAGCAAAAGAACATTCCCGAGGCTGGTTCTTCCTCTACTGCCTCTGCAACTTCTGAAGTAGAGGAATATGATCCTGAAAACCCGGGGATCCCTCAGACAACTCTCTTATCCCCTATACCCGAAACGGCATCGGAGACAGCAGTCACTCCAGCCGAGAAGTCTTCGGAAGGTATCTCTACATTTTCACCTCAATTCGTCAAAGCTATCTCTACCTTTCGTCACGTGATTGAGCAATCGAAGAAGAACCCATTATTTTCTTCTGAGTTGATAACTGTTGCTTCTCACTCTGTAGGTATTGAACCGTCCGAAAAAACAGATGCGTCCCATGGAACCGCCTCTGGAGCAGAGCATACGGAGAAGGCTAAAGGGGAAAAAGACAAGGCTGCCCCCATAGATTCGGGGGTAGGAATTGAACCGTCCAAGGCTGACACTCCTCATGATGGAGAAATGATAGACGCCTTAAAGGATGATGGCAGCAACGGGGGACATGAGGAAGACCCTGAGGTGTCTATAGTCGGGGAGTCGAAAGGCGCCGATGATGTTACCTTAGCTGCACTGAAAGCTGACCAAGATAAACGCTTGCAGCTTAAAGCTGAAGACTTAGACCCTGAAAGCCTTAAACCCCTCGCAGTAGTGGATGCGGGATCAAGGTTAGTTGTTAAGCTTTCGACTAGATCCATTACAGAGGAACTTGCTAAAAAGTCTTCTCTTGATTCCAGCGCTCCGCCTTCCGGGAAGAAGTCAACTGATTCCAGCACTTCAGCTTCAGGAAAGAAAAAGTCAAAGCGCATCTTGACGGAGGCCGAAAAAGAGGCGAGGGATGCGGAGAAGGCTGCTAAGAAGTCCAAGCCTCCTTCGAAGTCTAAATGATAGAATGTCTTGCGTTATTTTAGCATTTGATTGACCCATAATTGTTGCCGCAAGGGTGGCCCTTGCACCTTCTTTTTGCCTGTTTTCCTGTACAAATTCATTCATTTGTAAATAAATAATTCATTTTCTGCAATGTCTGTTAGTTATTAGTTTTGCACTTATGTAAGAATGCATGTCCTACTACAGTTGTGTAATGAAGTTATTGTGGGGGGAAATATGTGTGTATATATATGCCCCCAGTCAATCTTGAAAAACTATTCAAGATTTAGTCAAGTAATCTGAATGTCCCCGATTCTCCGACGGGGTTACATTCTCTATGTCGTTAATGCCTGTCGTTTTTTCAGGCGTTTTTATACTCTTCTGTCTTATACTCAGGTTAGAGTTCTTACTGAGGCGGTCTCTTGTCTGGGTGCACCGTCACGCCTCAGAGGACGTCGTCTTCCCGTCCTTTATACTCTCTTTCAATTCTCGAGAGTTAGAGTTAAGAATGTCGTCTTCCCATTCTTTTATGTCTTATCGCACAAACAGTCGTTGTGCTTTTTCCTGCGTATAAACTGTTTTCAACCTTTCAGGTTTTAAATCATCTTATATTCCATAATCGCAACAGAATAGTAGGTGAAGGTATATATAATGAAGGAAAGTAAATGACACACGATATTTTTATAGTGGTTCGGCTAAGTCGTAGCCTACATCCACTTTATAGTTCTTTGTTCATATCATCAGACTTTTCTAAGGCAAGTCGTGCCATTTTACAGAGTTCATAAGAAAGACAGCAAAGAGTGCAACATTTCTAATTCAAATATCGCATCAAGTGTTGGGCATTCCATGCCCTAGGTACCTCTTCGCCATCTACGGTCGTTAACTTGAAGGTTCCTGTTTCAAGTTTCCGTTGGATGACAAAGGGTCCTTCCCACTTTGGACCGAGGTGAGGAAGGGATGGAAAGACTCTCTTTAGCACCAAATCTCCCGGTTCAAAAGTCCTAAGTCGAACTTTTTTGTCATAATAGCGTGCCATCTGACGTCGATGTCTTGACGCGCGCAAATCTGCTTCGTCCCTTTTTTCTTCGATTTCATCAAGAGACTCGAGTAAGAGTGCCCGATTCGTCATCGGGTCATAATATGTCACCCTGTGGGAGGGAACCTCAAGCTCTACTGGAATTACTGCTTCTGAACCAAATGAGAGAGAGAAAGGGGTATGACCGGTAGCTGTCTTAAACGTTGTCCGATATGCCCACAAAGCTAAGGGCAATTCGTCAACCCATTTTGCCTTTGCGCGTTCTAACCGTTTCTTGAGGATGGATTTTATGACTTTGTTTATTGCTTCTACTTGCCCATTCGACTGCGGATAAGTGACCACAGTGTACCGTTTGTCGATCTTATATTTCTGGCAGAAATTTCTGAATTCGGCACCATCGAACTGGGTTCCGTTATCAGTTATAATGGTCCTTGGGATCCTGAATCGGCATATAATATTTCTAACCATGAAACTTATCACCTTTCTCGCCGTGATTTTGGTTAGGGGCTCAGCTTCCACCCACTTCGTAAAATAGTCCACAGCGACTATTGCATATTTCGCTCCTCCTTTAGCAATTGGTAGAACTCCGATGCAATTCCCCACATGGCGAAAGGCCAAGGACTCACCATCGATTTGAGTTGGGTCGGCGGTGCTCTGGGGATTTTGGCGAATCTCTGGCACCTGTCGCAGCGTCGTGAATAATCAGCTGCATCTTTATTAATTGTGGGCCAGAAGTATCCATATCGCAATATCTTTTTCGCTAAAGTCTGACCTCCTGTATGATCTCCACACTCACCTTCGTGTACTTCTCGTAGTACACGTTTGATGTCGTTGTGTGCTATACATCGTAACAGGGGCATAGAAAATCCTTGTCTATAAAGAATATCATCTTGAAGGATGTATCTGGTGGCCTTGCGAACTATAGCCCGTCTCTCACTCTTCTTTATGGGAGTATCCCATTCTTAAGGAAATTCTTAATTGGGGTCATCCACGATTCCTTCTTCGGTTCTGCTTCGAGAGCGAATTCAATTTCCATCGACTCAAAACTTGGCGATTCCAATGTTTCGATTGGAATTATTTCGGTTTCTTCCGGGTTGTCAGAACTAGCTAGCTTTGCTAGCCTGTCTGCCTTCTGGTTTTTGGCTCTTGGGATATGCGTTATGTTGTACCGCTCCAGATTGCTCAACAGCTTTTCCACTTTCCCGAGGTAGGCGATAAGTCGAGGTCCCCGAGCCACAAACTCCTTTCGCACTTGGCAAACAACTATTTTGGAGTCGCAGAATATGTCCAATGTCTTTACTCCGAGGTCTTTAGCAAGCTTCAGCCCGGCGATCAGGGCTTCATATTCAGAGTCATTATTAGTCGCTGAAAATTCTAATCGTAGAGCGTAATATAACGACCGTCCCTCAGGAGTAACTAAGACGATTCCAGCTCCGGATCTTCGGTCGTTCTTGGCTCCGTCCGTGTATAGCTTCCATGGATCTAATTTTAATTCGTCTTCTGACTTGACCACTCTGCCATCGATCATTTCCTCCTCTGGAATTGTGAATTCTGCTATAAAGTCAGCCAGAGCTTGCCCCCTGATCGACCTCCGCGGCTGAAAATTTAAATCAAACTGACTTAATTCAATATTCCATTTGATCAAACACCCCGATGCTTCGGGTCTCTGCAACACCTGCCTCAGAGGCTGGTCAGTGTATATGGTTATTGGGTGAGCTTGGAAATAGTGACGAAGTTCTCGGGAGGCGATTAGGAGGCTGTAAGCGAGCTTCTCAATCCTTGGGTAGTTGCGTTCTGCCGCTGCCAATTTCTTGCTTACATAATATACCGACCTTTGCACTTTGTCTTCTTCTCGGACCAAGGCTGTGCTAACAGCGTGAGCCGAAACCGCTAAGTAAACAAATAACTCTTCATGATCCACTGGTTTTGACAAAATCGGTGGTTTTTCTAGCAATTCCAACAAATTTCGAAAGGCCTCAACATAGTCCGGAGTCCATTCGAAGTTCTTCTTTCCCCTTTTTATCAAGTCAAAAAATGGGATGCATTTGTCCGTTGCTTTGGAGATAAATCTACTCAACGCGGCTACTTTCCCTGCAAGACTTTGGACATCTTTGATTCTCCTTGGTTCTTCAATGTTTCTAATCGCTGCTATTTGGCTGGGATTGATTTCAATCCCTCGAGAGCTCACAATAAAGCCTAGAAACTTTCCCGATGCCACTCCAAATGAGCATTTCAAAGGATTCAACTTCATCCGATACTTTCGCAGGATACCGAACATTTCTGCCAAGTCTTGTGTATGGCTGGAGGACTGTTTCGATTTGACAAGCATATCATCCACATAAACTTCCATAGTCTTCCCTATTTGGTTATAAAACATCCTATTCACCAAGCGTTGATAAGTGGCTCCAGCGTTTTTCAATCTGAACGGCATGACCACATAACAGTATAACCCCAAATTTGTAATGAAGCTCGTGTGTTCTTGATCTGGTACGTGCATAGGAATTTGGTTGTACCCGGAATATGCGTCCATGAAAGAAAGAAGTTTGTGTCCCGCTGTCGAATCTACAAGCTGGTCAATTCTGGGGAGTGGGAAGCTATCTTTCGGGCAAGCTTTGTTCAAGTCTGAAAAATCAATGCATGTCCGCCACTTTCCGTTTGGATTCTTTACTAAAACGGGATTTGATATCCAGTCGGGATATGTCGAATCTCTAATAAATCCGTTCTGTTTCAGCTTCTCCACTTCTTCTTTTAGAGCTGCCGACCTCTCTGGGCCCAGCACACGTCTCTTTTGCTTTACAGGCGGGTGTTTCGGGTTTATATTTAGTGAATGACTCATGACGGATGGAGATATCCCACACATGTCGGTGTGGGTCCAGGCAAACACATCCAGGTTTGCCTTCAGGAAGTCAGTTAGTTCTTTTGCTCGATGTAGATCCAACTGGATTCCAATCTTCAAAACTCTTGTTGGATCAGCTTCGTCAATGGGTATGTCCACTGTCGCCTCGTTAGGAGTCGCATTTCTAGCCTCTGGTTCCTCATCTTTTCTGGGATCCAAGTCTTCAGGCGTTCCTTTTGGCAACTCCTTCGAGGCCGATCCCTCTAATTGCTACGCCGAGCCCTCCTTTGGAGGAGGCGAGGAACCTTTACTCTCGATGTTGAGTCCCTTCATCAACATCTTTAATTCGGCAACATAGCAAGCCCGTCCGGAGACTTGATCTCCTCTCACTACTCCTGTTCTAGCTTCAGTTGGGAACTTAAGCAATAAACACCAAGGGGCGATGCAAGCCCTGAACTCTGCAAGGGCAGGCCTTCCCAAAAATGCGTTGTAAGGCGAATCTACGTCCAACACTACGAACTGAAGCATCCGTACTCTTCGGCGTTCCACTTGCCCCAATGTTACGGGCAATTCTATATACCCCATTGGAGCTGTCAATGCTCCGTTGAAGCCTCAGATCCAACCTTCGCATGGCTTCAAATCTTCAGACTCAAGCTTCATCTGATCGAATGATTTTTTAAATAAAATATTAACAGAGCTTCCGTTGTCTACTAGCACCTTATGAACCTATGCTGGTCCAATGGTGGTGGTAATGACCAACGGATCGTCGGTGGGTGAATGGATTCCGGTATTGTCTCTGCTACGGAATACCACGTCATCTAACATTGTCCTCTGCTGTTTCACAGGGGCGACATCTTCCAAATCATCACATTCATCCACATCTACGTGCTTAGCTGCATTAACGTATTGATCCATTGCTCTAAAACCGTGGATCGCTGGGTGGGGTCCACCTACTATGGTGTTAATAACAATTCCCTTGCCTTTCTGCTGCGCTGTAGGCTAGGGAGCAGATTGATTCTGGTTTGGAGCTTGTTCTCCTTGCCCCCTGTCTCTTGGCGTAGCCTTATATTCATCCAATTTTCCTTCGCGCAGCAGCTTCTCAATCAAATCTCTCAAATGTCGACATTCATTTGTTGAATGCCCATGAGTTCCATGAAACAGACAAAACTTTCCAGTTGCGATTTCTTTCTCCGTTGAGTCTCGAGGTGGCGTTCTTTTATATTGCAAAACACTGTATGTATCCAAGTAAATGTTCTCCAGAGTGTCGTTCAACGATGTATAATTCTCATAAGTCTGGAACCGGGGTCTTTTGTTAGGATCACTTCCTCTATTCCTATTTCTTCTGTTACCATTCGCGTTACGGTTGTTGTTGTTGCCCCCGTTTCCATTATTGTCGTTTCCACTCTTGTTTCCCACATTCACCTCAATTTTCCCAGAACTTTCTCCAGACTGCTTCACGGCGACATTACTCTGAACATTTTCTTTTGAAGCCGCTCCAGACTTTCTCTTTCGGTTTGCCCTTGCCTCCTCTCGTCTTAAGTGAATATCGGCCTTTTCATAGAATAACTCTCTCGTGGGAGGTGGCTTCCCAGAAAGATAATCTCCAAACTCGGAATCAGGATCGACTCCTTCCATCAAAGCCATCAAGATGGTGGGCTCGTGCGGGTCACTGACTTCTGTCACAGCTAAGTTGAAACGGTCGAGATATGACTTCAAAGACTCTCCCGGCGCCTGCTTAATTCTTGATGATTCAATAACACTCTTAGACTTTCGGGCATGGAGTCAGAACTGATTCATAAAACATTCGCTCAATTCCCTAAAATTCGATATCGACCGAGTGGGAAGTCGGGTAAACCATAGCAGCGCCACGTCTTCTAAATAGATCGGGAAGGCTTTACACTTTACTGTGTCAGGGGCAGCAGCAGCATTCATGAGCCATGCGTATCGCATCAAATGATGTCTCGGATCGGTTCTCCCATTGTACTTGTCAATCTACGGCAGGTTAAAACGTCGGGGAAACTGAAAGTTGAGGATGTCGTCAGTGAAGGGAGTATGGCTTCGTTCAATGTCATAATCTTCATTGGTGTAGTTCCGTCTTTCAGACATGATCTGGCATACCATAGCCCATACGTCAGCATTGGTCAGGGGCCGTTCTGGCTCCCTGGCTCTGGTATCCGGGTTCCTACTGGGCTCTTGATCAAGAGACGCCCTCCTTCTGATGTTCGGGTTTCCTCTGGGCTCTTGATCAGGGGACGCCCTTCTTCTTCGAGCCGCTTCTGCTCTGCTTCGTTCCCTACGCTCCCGGTCGATCTCGGGAGGAAGGGGCTGGAGCATTTGTCCCTGTGTGGGATTGGTAAGGTTAGGGTCTCTAGGTAATACATGGGATCCCTGCATCGGTAACAACATAGGCTCTCTAAAGCTTGGATCATTGGGTCCTAGTACCCGTGCAGCGTCCTCGCGGAACCCCAAAGATCCGAATGTCAGCTGCTCCAAATTCTGAGGTCGTTCGAGCGGCCTTCTTTCACGGGGCCGTTATTCCTCAGAAGAAGAAGACTGATCCGTTGGTGTGTGATGAACCGGGGATGGGGTTCTCTGTCTACGGAGTTCGCTAATTTCCCTGCTCATGAGTCTCATGTTTTCTTTCATCATGAGATTGGTGCGCTCGTGGATTTTCATAGCCTCCCTAGTACTCTCAAGCATGCCAAGTAGGCACGAAAAATCTCCTTGGGTAATAGGCGCAGATGGATTGATCTGATCATTGACCCTGGTGGCTGGAGTCGGAGCATTTGGAGGGGCTCGAGTGGAGGTTCCAACATCACCAAGCGACGGATCAGATCGGAGTTGGGCAATCAGGTCGGGTCGGAGCTGGGAAGCTTGTTCGGGTCGGAGCTGGGAAGCTTGTTCGGGTCGGTTCAGATTGGGGGAGTGCACTGCTTCAGATTCTCCTACTCGGATCGGATCGGAGCTCTCTCTTTGAGTGCGGTTCGGATTTCCTGTATCTGTCCGATCCACTCCCGAGCTCTGCCCACGAGACCTTGTCACAACTGCGTTTTGCTGATCTTCACCAACTCCGTTCCCTCGACTGATTTGAACTTCCTTGCCTTTTCCTTTGGCCATAGTTCTTCAACAATCAACCAACAAATATTCAAAAGCGTCGAAACTTGAGGATTAACTTCTTTGAACTCAACGGTCCAAAAAGTAGAACGATAATCCGGAAAAACAGAGAATTCAAATGGTTCTCAGTGAAAGCACCAAAATGTTAGACCAAAAAGTGGTTCTAACACCCAAATTGACTGAAATCGAAATAAAATAAGATCAAAAGTAAAATGGAGACACAGAGTTTATAGTTGTTCGGCGTTGAAAAGCCTACGTCCACTTTATAATCACTATTCTCGATGATATAGATGCAATTACAATGAGATACTCACTCAATTTCACTCACAGCTCATGTACATTCATTCAATTATATCAAAACAAATGTTGAATGACGATTTGGATTATCTGGGAATGCTGGAATTCGGTTTTTGAAAGTGTTTGAGCTCTCAAAATGCCAAAAAGAAGATCCCTTTTTCTGTCTCTTGACGGGGTATTTATAGGTGGAAATTCACTCAGATTCAGTTCGGTTCGGAGCCACGTGTCTTTCATCCCATCGTACTCGGGCTCGGATGGACTCCAGTGCTGACAGCGCATCAGAATAGAGATTATCGTGGGTAGGAACTGGTCATAACCGCTCCGAATATTCAGGCGATCGTGGGGTGAGGTGATATGGAATGTGGGTTCGGTTCGGAGGAGCGAGCAGAAGGGGTTCGGATCGGGGCATCCGATCCGACCCGACCTGAGCTGAAACCGAGTCCTCATCCATTTTGCTCTGCTCCGTTCCGAACTGGTAGTAGCTCTCCGATCCGAATGGCAGCAGCTCTCCGATCTGACCCGATGCTTTCTAAGAAAAAAAAAGTTCTTCAACACTTGACATCTCGACTTTGTGTTGCCTAGTTCACAAAGTAGGCTAACGTGTAGAATTATGAGTAGGAAAATTTTGCATACATAATGGATTCATGGCACTAACATGATTTGCATTAAGGAGGTCAACAGAATTAGTAGACCGCCTAATTTTTGCATTAGATAAGGACATATACACACACTGTGCATATAATCATAAAGTATTAGAAGTCTTTTAAGGATAATGGACGCCTGTGCTTGTTGGTTGAGTAGATGGACGATTGGATGTTAAGACTTACGTTCTCCTGGACTTGAAGATTTCGGGGACGAAATCCTTTAAGGAGGGGAGAATGTAACACCCCGAATTTTCTGTTAACTGTATATTAACAAATTAAAGTATAATTAATCCTTAAAGAAAGAATTAAGGGAAACGGGTTACGCCATTCGTTCGTCTCGGAATTTCGCTCGAGACAGAGTCTAAGTTTGCGTGAATTGGATTTCGTATGAAGGAGCTATGACCTCCGGAAGTTTCAGAATTCAAATTAAAATTCAAACGGCTCAAAACGAAGTTCAAATTTCGAATTCAGACCCAATCTGGGCTGGGCGGGAAAATTCCCGCCCAGGCACCAGGTCGACCTGGGGGTTGACCTGGGTGACCAGGTCGACCATAGGGTCGACCTGGGGGTCGACCTGCCCAGTCGACCTGGTTTGGCCCTGGCTGGCCTGATCGGGTTTTGGTCGAATTTTGAGGCTTGGCTGTGTCACTAGGGCTGACATGTCGCATTTTGGTTGGCTCCTTTCGAAGTGAATGGTCTAGATTCGTCTATGATCATCTGACGGCTCAAATCAATCTGAAACTCTATATAAACAACTTAAGACTCCAACTTAAATTCACATAAGAAATTAGAGACGGAGCCGCCATGCTGTCGGGAGAAAATTAGGAGGAGCCTCCACTTGTAGAAAAGCTTAGTGATGAGCCAAAATCAAAGTTAAAAACACAAATCATAACAAGGTTAGTCTTCCTAAAGGAAAGCAATTCAAATTCAGAACTCAGAATCCAGAATTCAAGTTCTGCGTTCGTTGTAAGTATAGTGATTCTTCCGATGTGAATAAAATTAAGTCTTGATTCAATGTAAATTGGAAGTGAAATTGTGTTATTGTATAACAACGATATTGATTCGTATGCGATGTAATGATTGTGATATTGTGATGTTTGTGGCATAATTGAGTTTATGTTGATCCTATTGTATATGTAGAATCACATGCAAGTTGTATAGTTCATATTGTAATCGACACCTATATGTTTATGTAATTATATAGGTTGTATGTGATTAAGATTTCATGGATATATATATGCTAGAACCTTTATGCTTAATCGATTATGTTCACATTCATGCAAGTATGTTTGTAAGAAAGTGGCAAGTTAATTGGATCCATGTGAAGATCCACCTTAATATGTGTTTCATGTTGTAATTAGATATACGATCTGGATCTAGTTCACACCCATGTTATAAAATTATGAAATTATCATATCCTTGTCATAGGCTAGTTATGCTCGATGTATTGCCTAGATCCAAAAACAAGTTTAGGCTTATGTTATCTAAATCATATGCTAATTTATGAGAGACCTATTTGGTTAAATACCTATTTCAATGCAAGTTCACATATACGTTGATTTAGGCTATGTTGCAAGTTCACATATACGTTGATTTAGGCTATGTTGCAAGTTCACATTCATGTTGACTATTTTGCAAGTTCACACCTATGATGTTCATATTGACTATGCCAAAAATGCCAAGTTTACACCTACGTCATGTTCATGTTTATGAATTCCCTTATGTCAATTTTATGTGCGCTAAATTAGGCTAAGTTTTTAGCCTAATATTATATGTTAAAAACTGTGCGAACGAAAATTAGGCTAAGACTGTTAGCCTAATATTTAAACGGGGTAACGTTGCGAATATTAGAAAACTTGACATAAAAATATATAAAATTGGTATGTTTTTCACATGCCAAAATTGGTGGCATTTTAAACAGTATAAATTCCATACCAAAAAGGATGAACTTGGAAAGTGGGCCATAACATTAAATTTACATATATTAAGTAATAAAGACAAATATGTAAATTTAGAAAATACGAATATGCTTAACACGAGGTTGGATTGAGTTGTGATGTAAACCTGCCCAGACCCGCCCGGCTGTCCAGTAGTCACAACAATACCTATCCAATGTGGGTGGTTAAGCATGGAGCCCAATAAGGACCCGAGGTTAGACTGAGTTACGGTGTAAATCTGCTCAGAACTGACCGGCACATCTAGTAACTGTAATAATATATGTCTAATGTGAGTGGTTCGTGCTTTAAGAAGCTAAGGACAAACCATCGGAATGGTAGGGTTAAGTTAACTAAAAACACTTAACCAATTCAACATGTTAATGAAATTGATGGGTGGGGTTAGGTAAATACAGACACTTAACCACTTAACATGTTTGACTAGAAAACCCTAGTGGCGGGGACCCTTTTCAGCAGTAACCCAATTAGGTATCATGGTACCCTGAAACTAGGCAGGGTGGGGCACGATTACTGGGCTGATTGTAAGCGGTCAAAAGCGACGGCGGTGGGTGCAACAGTGTGGGTTCTAACGGAGTGCGGGCGTGCACACACTTCGGAGCAGACAAACAGGGCACTGGGGGCACCAGTAGTATAACCTATGTATTTCTATTTTTGTGTCGGGTCGCCACCATGGGACTTGATACACCCCATGGTGGGGCCAGCATATGTATCTACAATCTTTGGGGGCCGTAAGACACAGATGATTATGTGAGTAGGAGCCGATCTTTAGAAAAAGGGGACCACTTTACCTCCAGCATGGGGTGCCAGTTAAGATAATACAAGTAGGTGCAGAGATATAGTATAGGGTGCGATAGTATATTCGATTCAAACTGCTTTGTCTTAAGTTTATGACACTCTCCTATTTCCAGTTTATACTTATCATGCCCTTATTCTTATTCTCATACTGAAGAGTCACTAGACTTACCAGGCTTTATGTCCGACCCTATTTTCTTTCATCTTCTTTTCTTTCGTTCCCCCCCCCCCCCCCAAGGTCCACAGGGACGAAACAACTCAGCTTAGTCAGATCCTATGCAAGACTTCAAGATAGTAGATGTACAGTTTGGATTCTCTCTCCTTGGCTATGGCGGTTGGACACAATCATAGGGATTTATGCAGTTTTAATCATGTTTTATGCATCTTTATTTAATAACCAAAACAGAAATGATGTTGTAATGTTTTGGAAGTTGTTATGAGACAATTATGGAAATGGTTTGTATGAACAAGTATTTTATGAAATAAAAGTATGTTTATTTTCGCTGCTTATACATATGTGTTTATATCTGTCTTGTGTTTTATCTGTGACTTTTACTTACAAACCTCCACCAAAGTTAAGGCAGTCCCTTGTGAGTGGCTTTAATGGAGAGTGGGGTGTTTCATATTACCTATGAAATTATGTATTTTATGCTCTACTTATGTTGATTTTTCTATAGTTTTGGATCTGTTTAATGTTTTATGTCTAATAATAATTCATGTTTATATATCATATGTTGTAAGCACTAATTTGTGTGCATTGTTTATATATTTTTTAAGCGTATTACGATTTATTGTATGAATGATCTTTCGTAAATTAATAATAATAAAGTGATTTTGCAATTCAAGTTTAAGTTACTATGTTTTTAATATCATTCATAAAAATCAGTTTGTAAGAATAACATTTTTTAACATATCATGTAGCCCGAGATTGTTCCGATATGAACTTTCAGGCCCGAGATGTAAATCCAAGATGAACTCCCGATTTAGACTCATCTCGTCCAAGATCTCCCCCGATATGAGATCAATTTAAAAAAATCCCCAAAATGAAACGCGACCGATATCCGAGATTTAAAACCTTGCTTCCAATAGGTATTGTCTCCACATCTTCGGTGCAAACAAGATCGCTGCCACTCCAAATCATGAGTTGGATAATTCCACTCGTGCAACTTCAGTTTTCAACTCCCATAGGCCACAACTCTATCTTTATGCATCAGTACTGCTCCAAATCCAGTACCACATGCATCGATATACACCACCATTTCCTCATTCCTGCTTGGAAGTCAAAATAGGAGTACTCGTCAGTCTCTCTTTTAGGATTCTGAAAGCTTGCTCACACTTCGCGTCCCATATGAACACTAGATTCTTCTCCATCAATCATGTTAATGGTGCAACTATCTTGGAGAAGTCCTTGATAAATCAACGATAATATTCTGCCAACCCAAGGAAACTCTTCACATCCATCGCACTCTTAGTTCTACCCCAGTCCTGGATTGCTGCTACCATAGCGAGATCCATCGCTATTCCATTTCCAGAATTGACATGGTCTAAGAGCCTTACTTCATTCTACCAGAAGTGACACTTTGAAAACTTTTCTCTCAGCTGATGCTTTCGCAAGATTTCCAAAATAACTTGACAGTTCATCTTATGCTCTTCCTCATTCCAGGAGTAAACCAGAATATCATCCATGAACACAAGCACGAACTTTTTCAACTGATCTCTGAATACCCAATTCAAAAGATCTACGAAATATGCTGGTGCGTTGGTCAATCCAAATGGCATCAACCAGAAATTCAAAGAAACGTATGGTGTCCTAAAATCGGTCTTCGGCACACTATCCTTTGTCACTCTCAACTGGCGAAATCCCATTGCCAAGTCCATTTGGAAAAACACCTTGGCTTCGTTTAGCTGATCAAACAAGTCATCTATTCTCGACAATGGATACTTGTTCTTTTTAATCGCCTTAGCTCACAATAATCCACTCACAATCTCAAAGATCCATCAGCCTTGGTTGCAAACACAACCCGTGCACCCCATTAGGACACACTTCGCCAAATGAATCCTTTTCTCAAAGGTCACTTACTTGCACCTCTAACTTTCACTGTTCTATAGGCGCCATCTGCTTAAGGGGCATAACGATAGGTCTGTAACCATCAACCAAATCGATCCTGAACTCAATCTCGTGATGCGGCAGCAAACCTTTGACCTCGTCCAGGACATCATTAAACTCACTAGGGATCGATGTAGATGGAAATCCTTCCCGTGGAATCATAAGCGAATACCAAAAGCTTACAAAGACTCCATCTTTTGGCTTACATCGAATCATAACCATTCGCCCTTCCACATCCCCGACTGTAACTCGGGCTTCTCGCAATCCACTTTAGCTGCATACCTCTTGAGCCAGTCCATACCCAAAATAATCCCAAACCCAACGAAGTTCAAAACAAAGCAGTCACACACAAAGGAGCAACCATGACTCGATAACACTAGACCATGACACATCATACAAAGACTAGATGAATCCCCTACTGGATTAGCCACGATCATTGATCTACCAACAATCTCGAGTTCCAAACCCAATCGGCACACATACTCATAGCAAATGAAAGAATGTGATGCTCCAGTACCAAACAACACTCGAACTGAAACATCACCGATAGAAAGGCGTACCTTGAACAACAACACTCTTCCTTTTCTCCTCCACCATAGGAGCTCTAGAAGAAGTTGGCACAGCCTCCAAAGCATACGCCTTCACTATCTGGTTACCCTTCAACGGTTCTAGACAATCCTTCTTGATATGCCCAGGCTTACCATAGTTATGGTACTTCCTCTCGGCTTTCAGATTCTTGCCATCCTTAGAAGAATGTCCCTTCTTACGATAGTTGTAGCAAGTCACCTCACATTTCTACTTCTTCTGGCCATCGTTCCCTTGCTGCTGTTATTGCTTCCTTTTTCCATTCCACCTTTTCTTATTACAACCTTGCTACGGTTTCGGGTCCTCTTTAGTTGCAAAAACAACTTCTTCCTTGGGAAACAAACTTTCTTGCCTCAAAGCTTTCACAACAATCTTCTCATAGGGGTCACCCAAATGATCAACCGACTGCTTCCCAAGATATGTATTCAAGCCTATAACGAATTTCTCGTTCTTCTGATAAGGAGTCTCAATATACGAACGTGCATACTTGGACAAAGCTTCAAACTCAGAAATGTACTCCAACACCGGTCGACGATTCTGCTTTAGCTCAACAAACTTCTTGAACAAAACTGACTTCTGGGAGGTAGAACTTCTTCTCGAACTTGACTCTAAATAGATCCCAAGTGATCTCATCTTCAGCTGTCTATAAAGTGACAGAGTTCCACCAATCCATAGCTTTTCCCTATAGCTGCCACGATGCAAGCTTCCTCTTAGTCATAGTATGAAGATTTGGGAGCTTGATAATGGAATTAGTGAGAAGGTTATTTAGTGAAACATATTTAGCATGCAGATTAAGCAAAAACAACCAACCATGAGAAGATTTGATTAAAACATGTGGTTTGTCAACCAATGATGAAAGCAATGAAGGTCTTGACAATTCAGGGATTTCTATCAATTTGGTGTCTTCAAATGAGAACTGGTAGAATTTTTGCAATACTCTGCAGTTGCAATCAACCAAGGGAGTTGCCGATGCTTTGGAGCTACCGAACGCCAAGCCTTGCAAACCGACCAGAATCGTGTGAAATCAGGTGCAAAAGTTAATTTCTTTGAGATAACCTCCAGTTCATCCAAGGGTAAAGCCATCAAAATAGCCTAATTCTTCAAAAAAAAACTTAAGGAAAAAAGAATTTTTTTGAATTTTGGAGATGACGGCGAAGGCAAGGCGGAAAAGCGTGGTTTTTATATATTTATGAAAAAAACAGAGTACATATAAATTGTACATGAGTAGCTCCCCACCTACACAACTATTCATGCTTAGTTTGACGTATCTCTAGTCTACTCTTTTAAGAGTGCCTTATGTAATAAGAAATAATGCATAAAACTCTGGATCGCACAACAGTCTGGTATGAGCGATAATAATTTCAAGTACTATAAAAACCGTGCATGACACGTCCATGCATCCATAGAGTCAACACATGTAATTAGGTACACTGTTTTTTGTTCATCATGTAAAGAAGGTGTGATAGTTGTAAAAGTGTAAGTTTACAATGAATAAGCAAGCATACCATCCATCATCCATCCTCATGTTCACACACTAAGTACATTGGGTATATGATACTTGGTACTTTGGTCACCAAATCCGTCGTGAGATCGATATGTTCTTACGTCAAGGAACTTACTAGACTATCGGTACATTACAAGATTAACGGACTATAGCATATAATCATACCCAATCAAACGTCAACTGACTTTGGGTTCCACGCATATCAGATCAAAAACATCAAATGTCCTTGAACTCATCCTTGTGCCTCTCCCTTAATGGTATGCCAAAGTCCTAAATACCTTCTCGAAGCCATAGTGCTCCACATTGATCCCAGTCCAAAACATCCTGAAACAACTGAAAATCGCTGTCCTTCAAATCAACCATAAACCACATAGGTCTGATCCAAAAGACAGAAATCCTCGAACCGTTATGGAAATACAACACATCAGAACAGAACACAAAAGAGCATTGCATTGCTATTACAACAATTTCACGTCAGAGTAAAGATATATTAGAGAATTAAATTACAATGCAGCAGAAAACTCGAAATAATCCAGAGCATAGCTCCAGCCAAAATACAGGATCCTATTTAATAAATATCTGCAAAACCCAAAACTACTAGTTGCTCGTGTCAAAAATATGGACACCTAGAGTTTAGGTGAAAAACAATAAACTCCAGGTCATTCAAGGGACTGGTATGAGAACCCTCAAGTGTATATACCTTATCCCTCTAGGTGTGGTGCGACCACACCCAGCTCTCCTCGGTCGACCGAATCCGTAACAATCCTAAAAGTTGTTAAATCTCAACCTGTACGTTGCTTATCCTCATCTCAAAAGTATACTGATCTAACCATCAGTTCACCATCACACTGGTGTGTGAGGTTCGTCCAAGTTACGACACACAAAGCTACGCTATATTAACCATGCCTTGACCATCATCCACAAAGCTTTTCTTTTCAACAAGAAGCTTTGATCACTGCATCTCAACATGCCACATTGTCAATCTATACCATACCACTGATGTCTACCAATATATAACCTCTAAGCTTGTACATCTCTGAGAAGGGTGTTAAGCTAAGAGAATAAATTCTTCGCCATCAAACATATATATATTTAGTAGAGATCAACGAATACAACATAAAATACAACGTCAAACATACAATCCATTTGCAAGTCCATTCTGGGTCTGAACGAAACAGGAGGCACCTTATTCATCATCCCATATGTCCAATACATGAGAGAGGCCCTCGCATATCCGGTTGATCTCCAAGTACGTTTGGACGACCACCACTCATAACCTCGCCTTGGGTTGTACACCCCAACCGAGACATCAATAGTAATCCAAACAATGTGAAGATCTCTGGTCTTCAACCACCGTCTTCAATTTCTTCGACTTTTAATCGCCGTAACAGTTATTCAGAATTGGTTAAACCCGGTCTTCCCGAATAACTATCACATCTTTCAAATCAAGTGATATAAAAAATATCGTACAACTCATTCAAATTCAGAATATTCTTTTATTCAAATATTCATTGCTCTAGGAATGGTTCCCATTAATTTTATCAAAGTTTCATATCAATTAAACTTGTGTTTAAATCTTCCTTTGGATATCATTTTAAAAGATTTTATTATATCTTTTCACAACTTAAACAAAATTAAGGTTCATAAAATTAGTCGGGATTATCGAGCCTTACCGAAGTAATCATTCATTTTATTATCCCAATCCCGACCTATTCATCCATGGGGCAAAACGTATTTTATAAAATATTTATAACTTCATTTAAAAATGATTTCAAATTCAAATTCAATTTTAAATCAAAATTGAATATTCCATATCATTACATTGAAATAAAAAAATTTCAAAATGTAATATCTTGAAATCCAAATCACTTGACATCCATTATAAAAATAAATAAGATTGATAGAAAAATTCATTCGAATTATTGACCTCGTTTATGTACCTCATTCAAGTTCACATTTTGAATATACTATTCAAAATCTCATTTCAATTAAAATAGGTCTTTTTTTAATTCCAATCTCTTTCAATTCCATTTCAATCATTTCAGTAGTTGTTTAAAATTATAACAACTTCCTTTTCAAATCAGTTCCGATTTAAAAATCCAATTTCCATTCAATCGCCAAATTTCACGTAAATGAATGTAAAATTCATTTATTCAATAAAATGAAATTCAATAAATTTCTAATTTCATATTCGTGGTATAAATTTCTGTGTTAACAATAAAAACACATCCATATCAACCACCATCCATCAATCAATGATTCTAATGTAAGTGTTTCTATCGACAACGTTTATATTCACAGTGTAATAATATTAACAATAAAACTATAAAATAAATCATCTAACAACCATAAAGTATACATTGCAAACACAGGAGATCAATATACATTCAAATAACAACACACTCAATCAGTCTTCCATCTGGTTTTCAAACAACTTGTGAGGTGATGTGACGGCCCGCCCCGCACCAACCGACATTTACTCCAACAGTGCGCTGTACACGTGTCCAGTTAGCACGGAACGGGTCGTGAGAAGGAAAGGGAAGAAGGAAATGAACATACAAAGAACCTGTAGAATGTCTCACAACGCATGGAATAAAATATAATAACAAAAATACTTGATATAAAACAGGTGAGAGAGTGTATAAGCTGATAACTAAAACCAACATCAACGTCAGAGCAGTGGAAATCCAAATACAGCTTATTACAACTTTTCAAATTTACTGTCTCTAACAAAAGAAAGCTAAAGTAGAAGATGCACCACCAATGCCCAAGCAGTGATCTTCAACAACATAGGGAGAATACTATATATATATTACGTGGAAGCCTCCTGCTCGTCTCCGGATCATCTACCCGTGCATCACCAGCTAACCTGTCTCTAGTCTGCTCGTGTGAGCACCCAGAGTAATAAGAGGAGACATAAAACTCTGGGTCAGACATAAAGCCTGGTATGAGCGATAAGCATCTAAACAGAATAATAACAGGTATACTAAAACATACCTGAACCTGGACCTGCAATCAAAGAGTTAGTACCACATACCGTACAATATTCTAAGGTGCCATAATAAATAGTGTAAGAATACGGGGGTGGGGTGTGCATGTCATAATGATAGCAAACAAATCATCCATAGCAACCATCCTCACATCTCTCACTCCGTGCGTAAAGCATAGGATGTCCACCACTGTCAATCACTAGACCCATTGAAGTAGTGACAGAGTTCGACTTGTACAACTACTGCTACTACCAAGCTTACCACACGGAGTCATGACCAAATCTTTACAAATGACCCCACTTCATTGGTCTGTAGCCCTTTTGTCGTACCTAGGCCATTGCAACCCTGAATCCGTTCACGTACTTCCCATACATAGTGATCCAAAGTCATAGACATCGACTGCCCCTTGGCACACGTCCCGCAGCAAAGCCCAATCATGAAGTGAACTCATTGGTTCCCAACTAGACTCTGAGCTCTAACTTCCCATATTGGACTACCTTTGCATCTCGGGTTATTGGTCAATACTGGGTCGGGTCGGGTTCTCCTCCTAGCCATCGGTTCGGGTCGGGTCCTCTACTTTGGGTCGGTTCGTAGTCTTCTCCTGTAGCGGTTCGGTTCGGATCCACAACGTCGCATCGGTTCGGGTCGGGTCGAGTGTCCTCCTCCGGGTCGGGTCGGGTGCCATCTCCCTTCTAGTTCGTGCTTCCGCTCCGATCCGCTCCCTCGTTCTTCACGTGCTCCGATCCGATTTGCCATCTGATCCGCGTGGCCTTCCCTCTTGCTAGTTCTCCCAAATGTTAAGTTCTGATCCGAGCCCTGCGTCTCCAAGTCGATCCGATCTCTCCTCTTTTATCCGATCCGATCCCAGTTCAATTAGCGTGGCCTTCCTTTTTGCCAGTTGTCTCAAGTGTCAAGTTCCGATCCGATCAGATCCCTTGCCCAGTTCAACTCATCCGATCCGAGCCTCCATATCCGATCTGATCCGGTCCAGAACCTGCACTTTTTCTACAACTCTTCCAGCAAGTAATTTACGCCATTCGACGACGTTTTCGACAAATCTAACTATACTAATCAATCACAGATCATGTCAAATAGTCATAGCAACATAGCAAACTAACCACAAACACCAAAACAATGAATTTACATGTCAAAACGGATCAAAGATGCCCAAAATCCCCTTATTTTCCCTTAAGCATGATTAAAAAAAACTAATCATAGAATTAATAAGACTTAACCAAATCGAACCAAATCTCTAACAGAGGCATAAAATATTATTTAAGAATTTCTAAACATTTTTCCAGAATTTATTAGTGTATAAATTTGCCAATCTTCACTAATTACCCTTAATTAACTGTAATTAGTGTCAAAACGATGCTATCACTCACCTTTGCCACAAAATAAAACACCAAATCTGAAATACTCTCTGTTTGGGTCGAATCCCTATGTATAGCAGCAGCTCCAACCTTGCTCTGATGCTATTTGGCCTTGTTTTGATGTAGTTTAGGCTTAATCTTCACTAAAAATGTGTTTTGGAGTGGTTTTAGAGGATGGAAGCCATTACTAAGGTCTCAAGAAGGTTTGTGGCGGCTCAAAACTGAAATGAAAGTGATTTCCTAACCCTAATCAGTCCTCCTATACCTCTAAACCCGAAATTCCCCTCTGGGCCTAGCTGCTAATCACCCTGTTAAGCCCAATTAAGCTGTTTTTCACCATCTGAAACTTATTTCAGCCATATCTCCCAAACGGTGAGTCCGTTTGGCTAATGTGACCACTCTACGGAATTGTAAACCATCATCCGGAGCCAATGGAAGTGGTTTCAGGTCAAAATTCCTTTCCAGTCAAAAGTTATGGCCAAAACAGTGCCAACTAGGGGTAAAATGGTCATTTAAAAATCGGAAAAAATCATGAATATGGGAAATGACCACAATAGTCGTCTCCCAAAGTTACATGACCATACGACTTCGTATGTGAAAGAAATAAATATTCTATGATCCTATGATGCGTAGAATACGGGTCGTTACACTCTCCCCCCCTTAAGAAATTTCGCCCCCGAAATTCCTTAACCCTAAACATACAAAAGATCCCGCATGCCTAACAGCCACATACAACAATCAAACATGCAAAACAAGCAAACAAGCCTACCCTAGCATGCAGAAAACTAAATCGAAGTCAAAATCTTACCAGGCAAAGAGTTCTGGGTATGCCTTCCTAATGTTCTCCTCTGTCTCCCAAGTACAATCATTCTCGTCCTCGCCCCACTGAACCTTGACTAGCTTCACCGCCTTCCTTCGAAGTTGCTTCATGTCGTGCTCGACAATACGGGCCGGCTTGCGGTTCCCAACCGCCTCGGGTTCTACTTCGAAGTCCTCTAACTGATCAGGTGAAATAGTCATATCTGAGTCGTGAACGAACTTCCTTAGTTGGGAAACATGAAATACGTCGTGAACTCCCGCCATCTTCTCCGGTAAGTCAATTCTGTATGCCAAATTCCCGACTAGTTCAAGAACAGGGAATGGGCCAACAAATCTTGGTGCCAACTTGCCTCTCCTGCCAAATCGTATTACGCTCTTCAATGGAGAAATATTGACAAACACCAAGTCACCAACGGAGAATTTTAGGTCTCTTCTCCTTTTATCAGCATAACTCTTCTGCCTATCTTGGGCAGCCTTCATTCGTTGTTGAATGATCTTGATCTTATCTGAAGTTTCCCTCACCACATCTGGTCCAAGCATAAACTTCTCGCCAGTCTCTATCCAACATGATGGTGAGTTGCACGGTCTTCCGTACAAAGCTTCAAACGGAGCCATACCGATACTGGATTGGTAGCTATTATTATATGCAAACTCTACTAGATGCAAATGGTCATCCCATGATCCACCAAAATCCAATATACACGCTCTCAAGAGATCTTCCAAAATACGATTCACCCTCTCCGTCTGACCGTCGGTCTGAGGATGATATGCGGTACTGAGATGTAACTCTGACCCTAGAGCCTCTTGTAAGCTCTTCCAAAACCCACTAGTGAACAACGGGTCTCGGTCGCTCACAATGCTTTTAGGTACTCCATGAAATCTCACTACCCACTTCATATACAATTCTGCTAACTTAGCTGCCGTTCTGGTCGATTTGACTGGTATAAATCTTGCACTTTTAGTCAGTCGATCCACAACTACCCAAATGCTATCATGTCCCGATCTAGTCCTTGGTAAACCATCCATGAAATCCATCGAGACTTGCTCCCATTTCCATTCGGGAATTTCTAAGGGCTGTAACAACCCACTAGGCTTCTTTTGCTCGGCTTTAACTAGATGGCAATTCATGCACTTGGATATAAACTTCCCAACGTCTCTTTTCATCCCTTCCCAGTAGTAAGTCTGCTTCATATCTCGATACATCTTGTTACCACCGGGGTGTATAGTCAGCTTTGAGTGATGACATTCTCTAAGCACTTCATCTCTCAATCCATTGACATTGGGTACAACAAGCTTTCCATTCTTTCTTAGCCATCCATCTCGATCAAGCCCATACTTGTTCATCTCCTCATCGATATCCATCTTTAACTTGGAGATGATTTCCAATAGGTTAGGATCGTCCCTCTAACTAGAGCCGATCCGCTCAATTAAAGTGGGTCTGATCGTCAAACTTGCTAACATTTCTGGATCCAATTCGCACTTTGGTCTGAAATCAAACCCCGCGATATACTCTAGTTGCTTCCATTCAAGGAACATAGCCCCTAAGCTGGCATGTCTTCTACTCAATGCATCAGCCACCGCATTGCCCTTTCCCGGTGTATATGCGATGTCGAAATCATAGGAAGCCAAGAATTCTAACCACCTTTGTTGTCGGAGATTTAGATCCTTCTGGGAGAAGAGATACTTCAACGACTTATATCTGTAAACAGCTCAAATCTTTCTCCCAAGAGATAGTGTCTCCACATCTTTAACGCAAACACGATCGCTGCCAATTCCAAGTCATGGGTAGGGTATCTTTTCTCGTGCGGTTTCAATTGCCGACTTGCATAAGCTACAACCCTACCGCCTTGCATCAATACAGCACCCAGTCCGGTACCACAGGCATCCGTGTATACCGTCATCTCTTCATCCCCCTTAGGAATGACTAACACTGGTGCGCTTGTCAACTTGTCCTTTAGACTCTTGAATGCATTCTCGCACCTTTCATCCCAGACAAAAGCTTGATTCTTCTTGGTCAACTGGGTCAATGGTGCTGCTATCTTGGAGAAACCTTGGATAAACTTACGATAATATCCAGCTAATCCCAAGAAACTTCTTACATCTGTTGCATTCTTGGGCGTAGGTCAATCCTGTACCGTAGCCACCTTCGCCGGGTCCACGGCAATACCATTCTCTGATACAACATGGCCCAAGAACCTCACTTCCCTCTTCCAGAAGTGACACTTAGAAAAATTTGCTTTCAATTGGTGTTTTCTCAACACCTCCATCACTACTCTTAAATGTTCCTTGTGTTCTTCCTCTGTCCTCGAATAGACCAAAATATCATCAACGAACACAAGGACAAACTTATTCAACTGATCTCTGAATACCCTATTCATAAGATCCACAAAATATGCTGGGGCATTGGTCAGCCCGAATGGCATGACCAACCACTCATAAAATCCAGACGGCGTTCGAAATGCCGTTTTAGCTATACTTTCAGCTTCCACTCTAAGCTGATGAAAACCTGTCGCGAGATCCAACTGAGAAATTACTCTCGCGCCACTCAACTGATCGAACAAATCACCTATCCGCAGTAGAGGATACTTATTCTTCCTCGTCACTTTATTCAACTCGCGGTAGTCTACACACAAACGAAGGGAACCATCCGCCTTGGTAGCAAACACAACTGGTGCTCCCCATTCAGAAACACTCCTTCTGATAAATCACTTCTTCAAAAGATCGCTGACTTGCACCTCGAGCTCTCGCTGCTCTCTTGGTGCCATACGACGAAGTGACATCACTATAGGTCTGGCATCTTTTACCAAATCAATACGGAACTCAATCTCTCGGTGTGGTGGAAGTCCGGTCACTTCTTCGAAAACATCCGGATACTGGCCAACCACTGGCAAACCTGAGAACTCACTATGCGGAATGTCGAGGGAGTTTAGAAAACTAGCCAATACCCCCTTACTGGGTAGACCACCCAACACTATCCTCCGCCCATCATCCGCTCTAGCTGTCACTAAAAATCCCTCACAGTCTACCACCACCCCGTATCTTTGGAGCCAATCTACTCCCAAAATAATGCCAAACCCAGTAAAGCCCAAAACAAAGCAATCACAAACAAACATGCATCCATGACTCGATAGGACCACATTACAACAAATCATGCTAAGGCTAGTCGAACCACTAATCGGGTTCGTCACTACTAAAGGTCTATCGACAATCTCGGGCTCCAATCCCAACCTATCTACCAGGTCACTAGATATGAAAGATCTGGAAGCTCCGGTATCAAATAAAACTCTAACAGGAACATCATAAACAGAAAGCATACCTTGAATGACGACATTCTTTCCCTTCTCCGCCGCTGTTGGGGCATTCAACGAAGAAGGAATAGCATTAAGGGCGTAGGCTTTCACTATTTGCTTTTCTTTAGGGGGTTGCAGACACTTGTCCTTGTGATGTCCCATTTGGCCACAGTTGAAGCACTTCCTATCCACTGGCTTGGCCCGACAATTACTAGCATAATGGCCCTTCTTACCACAGCTGAAGCACTCAACATCTTGCTTATTCTTTTTCTTCTGGCCATCCTTAGCCTGATTCTGCTTTCTCTTATTCTGGGAACCACCCTTGCCTCCACCACTTTCTTGTGGCTTTGGCTCATCTGCGGATGCAACCTCAGTCTTCGGCTTAGGGTAGAGACTTTTTGATCTTAATGCTTTCCCCACAATCGACTCAAACGTCTCATCGATGTGGTTAATAAGCCTTTCCCCTAAGTACTGATCAAAACTAGTTATGAATTTCTCATTCTTCTTCTCGGCAGTATCAATAAGAGATAACCCATACTTTGACAAAGTGTCGAATTCAGCAATGTACTCCGAGACAGCTCTGCCATTCTGCTTGAGCTCCAAGAATTTTTTAAACAGCACTGACTTCTGAGCAGCTGGAATGAACTTCTCGCTAAAGCGAGCTTTAAACTGCTCCCAAGTAATCTGATCTTCGGGAGTAGCTGCCTTTATAGCATTCCACCAATTCATTGCCCGCCCTTGCAGCTGACGGGACGCTAGCTTTTTCTTCATCGCATCCTCGATACCCAAATCCTCGAAGATACGTTCGCAACTATCCAACCAATCCTGAACATCCGTGGCCGACTCCGTTCCGTGGAACGGCTTCCCACCAAGGCTAGTATAATCCTTATTCAGCTTGGCGAAGTCGACTCTTGGCGCCTGCACTATTGGACCACCACCATTTCCACCATTGGGAGCTGCCCTCTGTACATCTCTAAGCATCTCTCTCATGAGGTCAGTAAACATTGTCCTCATGTCAGCAGCATTCCCATTATTGGCTCCCCTACCAGCACCTCTAGTATATCGGATCATCGTCAATCTGAAAAAGGAAACGATTAACGACTCCATAGTGGTGCTGGTGCAGTACGACTTCATCCTTATACTAGTAATAGTATATATATAGCTTTTTTTTAAAACCAAAGTAATCACAAATACGCTCTCTCGTATATGTATATTATCTCTCCCTGATAACTTCCCTAGGTTAACTACGCAACCTAGAGCTCTGATACCAAGTGTGACGGCCTGCCCCGCACCAACCGACATTTACTCCAAAAGTGCGCTGTACACGTGTCCAGTTAGCACGGAACGGGTCGTGAGAAGGAAAGGGAAGAAGGAAATGAACATACAAAGAACCTGTAGAATGTCTCACAGCGCATGGAATAAAATATAATAACAAAATACTTGATATAAAACAGGTGAGACGGTGTATAAGCTGGTAACTAAAACCAACATCAACGTCAGAGCAGCGGAAATCCAAATACAGCTTATTACAACTTTTCAAATTTATTGTCTCTAACAAAAGAAAGCTAAAGTAGAAGATGCACCACCAATGCCCAAGCAGTGATCTTCAACAACACAGGGAGAATACTATATATATATTACGTGGAAGCCTCCTGCTCGTCTCCGGATCATCTACCCGTGCATCACCAGCTAACCTGTCTCTAGTCTGCTCGTGTGAGCACCCAGAGTAATAAGACGAGACATAAAACTCTGGGTCAGACATAAAGCCTGGTATGAGCGATAAGCATCTAAACAGAATAATAACAGGTATACTAAAACATACTTGAACTTGGACCTGCAACCAAAGAGTTAGTACCACATACCGTACAATACTCTAAGGTGCCATAATAAATAGTGTAAGAATACGGGGGTGGGGTGTGCATGTCATAATGATAGCAAACAAATCATCCATAGCAACCATCCTCACATCTCTCACTCCGTGCGTAAAGCATACGATGTCCACCACTGTCAGTCACTAGACCCATTGAAGTAGTGACGGAGTTCGACTTGTACAACCACTGCTACTACCAAGCTTACCACATGGAGTCATGACCAAATCTTTACAAATGACCCCACTTCATTGGTCTATAGCCCTTTTGTCGTACCTAGGCCATTGCAGCCCTGAATCCGTTCACGTACTTCCCATACATAGTGATCCAAAGTCATAGACATCGACTGCCCCTTGGCACACGTCCCGCAGCAAAACCCAATCATGAAGTGAACTCATTGGTTCCCAACTAGACCCTGAGCTCTAACTTCCCATATTGGACTACCTTTGCATCTCGGGTTATTGGTCAATACTGGGTCGGGTCGGGTTCTCCTCCTAGCCATCGGTTCGGGTCGGGTCCTCTACTTTGGGTCGGTTCGTAGTCTTCTCCTGTAGCGGTTCGGTTCGGATCCACAGCGTCGCATCGGTTCGGGTCGGGTATTCCACTTCGGGTCGGGTCGAGTGTCCTCCTCCGGGTCGGGTCGGGTGCCATCTCCCTTCCAGTTCGTGCTTCTGCTCCGATCCACTCCCTCGTTCTTCACGTGCTCCGATCCGATTCGCCATCTGATCCGCGTGGCCTTCCCTCTTGCTAGTTCTCCCAAATGTTAAGTTCCGATCCGAGCCCTGCGTCTCCAAGTCGATCCGATCTCTCCTCTTTTATCCGATCCGATCCCAGTTCAATTAGCGTGGCCTTCCTTTTTGCCAGTTGTCTCAAGTGTCAAGTTCCGATCCGATCAGATCCCTTGCCCAGTTCAACTCATCCGATCTGAGCCTCCATATCCGATCCGATCCGGTCCAGAACCTGCACTTTTTCTGCAACTCTTCCAGCAAGTAATTTACGCCATTCGACGACGTTTTAGACAAATCTAACTATACTAATCAATCACAGATCATTTTAAATAGTCATAGCAACATAGCAAACTAACCACAAACACCAAAATAATGAATTTACATGTCAAAACGGATCAAAGATGCCCAAAATCCCCTTATTTTCCCTTAAGCATGATTAAAGAAAACTAATCATAGAATTAATAAGACTTAACCAAATCGAACCAAATCTCTAACAGAGGCATAAAATATTATTTAAGAATTTCTAAACATTTTTCCAGAATTTATTAGTGTATAAATTTGCTAATCTTCACTAATTACCCTTAATTAACTGTAATTAGTGTCAAAACGATGCTATCACTCACCTTTGCCACAAAATAAAACACCAAATCTGAAATACTCTCTGTTTGGGTCGAGTCCCTATGTATAGCAGCAGCTCCAACCTTGCTCTGATGCTATTTGGCCTTGTTTTGATGTAGTTTAGGCTTAATCTTCACTAAAAATGTGTTTTGGAGTGGTTTTAGAGGATGGAAGCCATTACTAAGGTCTCAAGAAGGTTTGTGGCGGCTCAAAACTGAAATGAAAGTGATTTCCTAACCCTAATCAGTCCTCCTATACCTCTAAACCCGAAATTCCCCTCTGGGCCTAGCTGCTAATCACCCGGTTAAGCCCAATTAAGCTGTTTTTCACCATCTGAAACTTGTTTCAGCCATATCTTCCAAACGGTGAGTCCGTTTGGCTAATGTGACCACTCTACGGAATTGTAAACCATCATCTAGAGTCAATGGAGGTGGTTTCAGGTTAAAATTCCTTTCCAGTCAAAAGTTATGGCCAAAACAGTGCCAACTAGGGGTAAAATGGTCATTTAAAAATCGGGAAAATCATGAACATGGGAAATGACCACAATAGTCGTCTCCCAAAGTTACATGACCATACGACTTCGTATGTGAAAGAAATAAATATCCTACGATCCTATGATGCGTAGAATACGGGTCGTTACAGGTGAGCTACCATATACCGTATAACAATTTGTGACAATTAATTAAATAAAATTTAGTCCTCTCATAGGCGATCAATATATATATATATATTAAATATGATTATAATAACATAACAAACAGCTAAGTGAGAGAGTACTCACTTTGATCGGATTGAAAATCGTTATAAAACGATTGTTTTAATTAAATTAAACTAAGCGTTTAATTTACTCAAAAATTGTAGTTAGCTCTGTTTCTGTCCAAATTTGTTCCATTGCGTAATGCCCAATGATGCGGTTCCAACGTGTCTAGGATCGTCCAATTATGTTCATATATGTGAGAAATATAGACGTTTTAAGTTTATATAATTTAAATTAATAATTAATTATCTAATCACTTTCATTAACTAATATAATTAAATTTCATAATTACACCAAATTAATCCTCATCGTTCCCTGTTTTCCTTCGTTCTCGTCTTCAACCATCTGCACGAAACAAAAAACCCTCATCGCGCCGCCCTAAAGTGGACCAGCACCCGATCGACCTACACCACCTTGAAGCTGCTTGCCTCCTCTACGTCCGCCCCCACCTAGACGAACTCGAACTCCCTTACCTCTCTAGAAAAAGATTCAAACAGTGCTTGTTTACGCATGAAATTCGAGCAGGTCACTCCACCATATACGATCAAGACCGGTCCTATTCAAGATCTCATCGAGTGCTACAATTTTCCAGTTATAAGTTTCGTGAATTGGTTGATGGATTGGGGGATTGAAGGGAATCAAAATCGGAATATCTCATCCATTTAAAACATAAGCGGTTGCACACCTGAGAAGTAGGTTTAGGGTTTTGATATTAAAAGGTGTGCGTGTATATATATATATATATTATTAATATTTAATTCAGTTATTTGCTTAACGTTGAAATTTAACGCTCCATACTCCAAATGAATCCCAGCGAATGACATCCATAGTCAAATACCCCTATTCCGGACACAATGGAATATGTTTCATAAGCTAATTTGATCGTTTCAATCAGTTTTTCTCAAAATTAAAATATAGCGTTAATATATTGAATTTGAACATATGTTTTAATTTTCCACGACCACATACTGACTCCAAAAATTACGAAATTTGAAATCTCCCTATGTTTTACAAATATGGTTCTAAAAAAACTAATTTCGTTGAATTTGGAGGCCGTTTGAAAAATGGCCTTTTAACTAGCTTATTGAATTTTAACTGAAATTCAATACGCATTTAAATTTACCATGCCTACATACTAATTTCAATTGACTTGAAATTTTCGACCTAGCAATAATTTGACGTTTTGGATCCAACAAAATTAGTTTCGTTGAAAACGGAGGTCATTTGCAAAATGGTTTTTTAAGGCCTATGTAATATAATAATAATAATATTAAATTCCAAAATTATTTAATTTAATAATAAACTAATTATTATTATTGTATATATATATATCATATAATTGTAAAATAAATATACTTAAGTTTATAACTCAATATTCCAATTTTCTAATCAAACGGTGCTCGATTCTTATTAAAATCCTTTTATTTAATATAATAAATCGTTATAATTTATAAACAATTTCATAACCACTATTTGGAATTTTAATTTGGACATAACTTACATTTTATAACACGAAATCTCAAATTCTTACATTCATTAAAAAGTTATTATTAAATAGATCCTAACGTTTCTTGTTTTGGCAAATTTTGACTTATATTGCATTATGTACATTCAATTTAAAGTTCAAAACCAAAATATCAAACTACCACGACGTTATGAGTTCGTTTTAATTAAATTTTAAATTCATACGCTCAAACTTCATTTTTAAATAAATTCTAAGTCGTTTATATTCTCAAAATAAATCACGTAATATATTTAGTTTCCATTAAAATCAAAAATAAAAATAAATTTTAAATTAGTTCCAAAAGCCAGGGTTGTTACACATCTCGTGTCATTCTATAGTTGCACCTCATCCCTATCGATCTGTGATTATCAACCATAACTGCTCCTATATACTTCACTGGCCCGATCTGTCACTATATCAATCCAAGCTAAGTTGATCCGGATCTGGTTCCCCTCTTACCAAACTGAAAAACAAGGCTTTATCGACCTGAAGTCCAGCACATCCACCATCCCGAAGCACCGCCTATTCTAGCAATCTGAATCCATGGCCCGTCCCTTCGATCTGAAGTCTAGCTTTATGTACACAGATCAAGAATCGTCAACTTGGAGTCTAACGTCACAATGATCAAAACACTTAGCTAAAAACTCACATGAAGTCACATCAATTTAAAGCCATCAATCAGGTTGTTAACATCCCCTATGAAACTGAACTTCTACATGTTGTAGCTCGAGCACACAAACTCCAAATGACTTGAAACTTGGTTTGTTGCTTCTTAAGGCCTTCCTTGTTGATTTTTACGAACCAAACCCCTGTATGAACAAAAGGCTTAGAAAGGAACCGATTCAAAATCATAGCACATCCATATTTTTTTTGCACTTTTTCTATCATTCAGTCGTTGCTTCATCCATTCAATTTTTTTTGAAACAAGCATATGACGTGTAAAATACAATTAATTAGGCATTTAGTCAAATCAAAGACAATTAAAGTATAGATCTAAGAAAATAGCATCATGTCCATATGATATTATTTAAATCCCAAAACTTGGATTTCACAACATGACACAAGGGAACCCAAGCTTATATACCTATGATAAGATAATTAAAAATCATTATAGGCATTTTTATAGGATTTTAGGAGGTATTTATAGCATGATGCCTCATAATTAGTGTTAACGATATTTTCCGTTAACACCCGAACTAGAATGAGCAATGCATATGTTTAGTAATTTGATGCATGAGTGATTTAAAGGATACTAGTATATAAATATGAATTGGGGTTCTCAACAAGTACTAACGTTTCTTAGGCATCAAGACCATGAATCCGAAGACTAGTTACGCTTGCCTCAAGGGCTGAGCATCATGCTTCCAAAACCACAAAATCAATGACAACCTTGGGAGAAAGTTATAAGTTGAATAAGGCTGAAACCTTATTCTAAAGCCACCTTTAGATCTTGGATAAAATGATATACATTGTGCTAATAGGAAACAGGCTAATTCCTCACAATGCTAGGGTTGTCTACATGCTATAGTATTATTGAATTATATGATACTTTCGCATCGAACCGGCCCAACGAGGCCTTGGTTGCATCAGATATCAAGCCACAAGTTCACAACAAGCTCCCTTCCCTGGTTGGGTTGCATTAGGCTTACTATGAAAGAGCTAAGTCACGTAGTGACCGTCCGAAAGTGGAGGAGTCTTGTTTTTACCCAGGGCCTTCCCTTCTTTGAATGAGCCGTGATTAACTCTATCATAAGAAATGTTAGAGTTAACTCCCTGTCTTATCATTATAAACACAATATGATTATCAAATTGAGAAATGCTTAAATCGTGCACTTCTCCTTTTTATTAATTAAGGATATATTACAAGAGTTGAAGAAATCCCCAATTCGATATGGAAATTAGGGTTTGCTCTTGAGAGAAAGAGAACAAGATTGAGAAATGAAAATTCATCCCCGAAAATAAGACCTATGGGGTCTTATTTATAGACAAATTGGGGTCTCCTTCTATTATTGGACCAGCAAAGTCCCTTGTCAGCCACTTTTCCCTTTGGTTCCGGAGGCTTCGGGGTGCCGTCTTGGCTCCTGAAAAGGTGATTTTGGTCTTCGAAGCTTCTCTTTGGAGTTTCTCCTATCTTCTTTGTGTCAATACCAAGCCTGTTGGTATAGATAGCTTTAAGGAGGCTTTAGGCTTCCGGATAAAGGCTTCATGATATAAGCTTTTAGATGTAGGCTTCCGGTCATGAGCCTTCGGTCTTGCTATTAACACTTTGTGGAGCTTGCCTTCATGATTCAAGTGGATGGTTACGGGATCCTCCACCCCTATGGGTATCAATTCTAAGTTAATTAGTTTGGGTAGCTTGTCTCTCTTTGAGGTTCTGGCTTGCCTTTTGTGAGATTCCTGAGGTGTATCTCGTCTTTCTAGAGAATTGCTTCTGGTGCTTCATTAGTTGTTTGCTATGGTGACCTCCCGGTGATCATCTAATAAGGGTTTTGGCTGTTGGCTCTCGGATGGTCCTATTATGCTTCAAAATTTGTGCCTTAGATGCTCTCGTCTCTCGATGTATCGGTATTAAGATGGTTAATATCGATAGCCCTTCCATCCTTCTAGGTGTTGGCTTGTAGGATCTCTAGTCTTTTTCTTTAGTGGCTTCCGATTTTGGATGACCTTCCATTACCTACCCTTCGTACAGGAACTACCCTGCCGGTATCTTTTCTTTACATTAGCTCCGAGCTCTTTTTTTTAATGAGGGCGTCGGCTGCTTGGCTTTCAGGTTGTTCCCTTATGCTCCCGGTTTTACCTTGTGCATGATTCTTGCTTACGGATCATTCTTCTATGATTGTGATGGTCCGATACCCCTTCATCGCCAACCGGTCTCAGTGCTAATTTTGGTAGTAACATTTGCCCCCTAGTGAAGGGGTGTTTTCGGCTTTTCAAGTCAAACTTCCTTTCTGGATCTCTTCGTGTTTCTCCTGCATGTTCCTCAACAACTGATATTTCGTGTTAGTTTTTACAGTTACTTGCATATGTTCCAAAAAATGTATTGCTCGGGATTGAGCCCTAACCATACATAAGATTTGTATCTACTTCTAAATATTTATTTATGCTTTTATACTCTATTGGAAGAGAAAGAAGAGAGTTCAGGGAACTTCCTACTTGCAAACTGTGAATGGACATTATCACCAATATCAAATTCTGCAATGAAATGCTCATAACGCTGTCTTTTTTGGCGGGTTACTGGTTATAAAATGGTTGTCTAATGGATCCCCTTTCGGGTATCCATAACGTAAAGTAATTACTTTGCCTTTCAGAAAGGAAGGAAAGTCTTGGTCTGGCCGTTGCCTAAGCATTAAAAATTGAAGATTACGAACCTTTTTCTGGTATTGATCATTAACCCTTGTGCGAGCATTAAATATTGTAGATCATAAACCCACTTTCGGAGTTAATATCAGTCCCGAACCAATCCTTGTTCTGGTATTAAAGGTTTGATGACCAGAAATCCACTTCTGGTATTAATAGAAGTCCTGAACGAACCTATATTCGGGTATTATATATTTAAAGACCAGAAATCCACTTCTGGTATTAATCGAAGTCCCGAACCAACCTTTTTTCTGGTGTTAAAGAACTGAAGACTAGAAATCCACTTCTGGTAATAATAGAAGTCCTGAACCAACCCTTGTTCGGGTACTAAGAATTAAAGACCGGAAATCCACTTTTGGTAATGAGTTTCGTTACCCCTTTCGGGTTTGATTTATGAAGCAGAGGTTGTACGTGCTTCTTGAGCCACTCTCTGGGCTTTTATTGTCAAAGCAGAGGATGTACGTGCTTTGTTGGCCACTCTTTGGGCACGTGCATCCGGTGCGCTTGGCTAGCTTATCCACAAGCAGGGCCCAAAAACTTACCCGACCTCCCTCTAGGAGGCGCCTTATCCTCACCATTGTAGGCGATGATAAGGTCTTAGATGCTTAAATTAGGCCATCATAGACACGAAATTAAGGCTTGCTTTTTTGATGCCCTACCCTGGCCATCGTAGGCGGTGATAGAGGCTTACGTTCTACCCTCCCCCCCTCCAAGGGGTGCCCTATCTTAACCATCGTAGGCGATGATAGGGGCTTTCGTTCCCTTCTGCGGGTAACACGGAACATAAGTAGAGGTAGGACGTGCTCTTCTACAAGCAGAGGTAGGACATGCTTAGTTCACAGCAGAGGCAGGGTGTACTCTCCTGCAAGCAGAGGCATGGTGTGCTAATTAGATTCTCCGTCACGACCGTTTCCGGTGTAGGTCGAAGGATTACGCTTTTGATGCTTTAACCTGGCACTTTCTAACTTGGGTGCGGAGAAAGGCTTACTCACCACCCCCTTCGAGGAGTGCCCTGCCCTGGCCAACTTGGCCCATTTGTGGTTTGACCGATCTTGGGTTTTCCTTAAACTTTGAGAGGGATTCCATACCCTTAGTTTTCTGATTATTCTTGGAGGAGACGTCTATTTATTTATTTATCATTTATAAGTATGGTCTCAAGTGTTCCGAGTTCCATGTCCTTGGAACAAGATCACCATTCATTTTGCAGAGTCCACATGTCCCAGGTATGACTTCTTGATGAATTACTAATGGACCGTCCCGATTTGGACCAAGTGGACCATCTGATGGATTTTTGGTGTTGGTCATTACCCTTCGCAAGACCAAATCTCCTTTTGTGAAGGTTCTGGTTTTAACCCTTGAGTTATAGTACTTTGTCATTCCCCTTTGGTATTCGGTTGTTCTAATTGTAGCCTCGTCTCTTAATCCTTGTATTAGGTCTAAAAATTCTTTCTTTAGCTCTTGATTATGATCAAATGCGCAGGCTATCCTTCTAGGCGAAGGGATTTCAACCTCAACTGGAAGCATGGCTTCGCACCTAGATGTCAAGGAAATGGAGTATGCCCTGTTATTGTTTTGGCGGAAGTTCTATATGCCCAAAGCACTAATGGTAATTCTTCCACCCAATTTCCTTTGGCTTGATTCAGTCGTTTATTAAGATTTGTCTTTATGGTTTTTTTTGCAACTTAGACAGTTCCATTTTCCCTTGGATGTGCTACTAAAGAATTGCTTTTGATGATCCCATTCTTATAACAAAATTGAGTGAAATCCTCTCTTTCGAATTGTGTTCCATTGTCTGATATGAATTTGTAAGGAATCCCAAAGCAAGTAACAATATCTTTATCACAAATCTCAACACCTTTTAGATGTGATCGTCGGAAGGGGTTCTACTTCCACCCATTTGGTAAAGTAATCAATAGCTACTACAACATACTTAGCTCCACCCTTGGAAACTAGCAGAGGCCCAACCAAATCTATTCCTCGTACGTCGAAAGGCCATAGGCTCAAAATAGTGGTTAACTCACTTGGAGGTAGCCAAGGTATCTTGGAGTACCTTTGACATTTCTCGCACTTCTAGACATATTCAATCGCTTTGCTTACCATTTGTGGCTAGTAAAAGCCTTGTCGCATGACCTTCTTGGCTAACTTAATTCCATTGGAGTGGTCACCGTGCAAACCTTCATGTAATTCTTTCAACAAGTTAAGCCCATCCTCAAGGCTTATACATCTCAAGTAGGGAAGTGAGTGCCCTTTCTTATAGAGTATCCCATTTGTAAATCACAAATGTAAGGGCTTGGTGTCTTATCTTCCTTGCGTCTTGCCTACCAAGGGGTATATTTCCGTTCAGAAGGAAATCTACAATAGGAGCCATCCATGTATTTTCGTAATGATAATTCATTTCTATTGAAGAAGGTTTCGTATCAGAAGCAACCTCCTTATCCATTCATTTTCCTTATTCGAAGCTTGCGATCTAGTTAGGACCAACAACTCTTTTCCTGTTTCGATCCCTTCATATTCAATACTGGGCCTTTCCTGATATCCTACAGGAATTATCCAATTTTCAGGTGCTCCTCGGGAGCTAGCCAGCTTGGCTAGTTAATCGGCCTGGGTGTTCTCTCCCCTTGGGATTTGATGTATTGAGAAATCCTCAAACTGGGAAAGCATCTTTAGTATTCTTTTTACATATAGGGCCAACCGTGTATCTTTGGTTTGATATGTTTGCTTTATCTAATTTACCATTAGTTACGAATCACTAAAGATTTCTATTCGGGGTATTTTCAATTGTAGTGTTAGGTTCAATCCTGCCATCATTGACTCATATTCAGCCACATTGTTAGTAGCTGAAAACCCTAACTTCATTGCATAGTGCAAGCGGTCCCAATCAGGGTAATTACGATGTATCCTGCCCCCGCTCCTTACTCGTTTGAAGCTCCATCTATGAACAATTGCCACTTAGACCTTAGGTCACTTTCCTTGGTTGACTGTTCTGTAATAAAGCTTGTGCACTTATTCACAAAATCTGCTAGAGCTTGTCCTTTTATCGCTGCTCGAGGTTGAAACTCAATCTCGTATTGGCTAATCTCAATTCCCCATTTCACTAACCTTCCCAAGGTTTACGGCTTGCTGAAGAATTGCTTAAGTGGAAAACTAGTTAGAACCTTAATGGGATGTGCATGGAAATAAACCCTGAGCTTCCGTGCTGTAAGAATTAGGAAAAATGCTAATTTTTCCACTATGGGGTATCGGGTTTCTGCATCTGTTAACCTTCTGCTAATGTATTAAATCCAGTGTTGAGTTCCATCACTTTCCCTTATAAGTACTGAACTTACCGCATATTCTGAAATGACCATGTATAGGTATAAATCTTCCCCTTTCTCGGGGCTGGATAGAATCACAGGTTTTCCCATGTAATCTTTTAATTCCTGAAATGCCTTTCTAGATTCTTCATTCCATTCAAAGTTCTTATTTTTCTTTATTACATCAAAGAAGTGGACACATTTGTCGGTGTCTTTGGAAATGAACCTGCTGAGGGCTGCTACATTTCTGTTTAAGCTCATGACTTCTTTGCTTGTTTTAGGTTCTTTCATATCCTTTATGGCTTGGATTTGATTAGCGCTAGCCTCAATGCCATGTTCACTTACCCCATATTCTAATAACTTTCCGGATTGGACACCAAAAGAATATTTTTGTGTGTTTAGTTTCATTTGGTAGTTTCTTAAGATGTTGAACATCTCCTCTAAGTCCTTCAGGTGCCTCCCTGCTTTGATGGACTTTACCAGCATATCATCTATGTATACTTCCATGTTACGTCCTATCTGCTCTTAGAAAATTCTGTTAAACAACCTTTGGTAAGCTGCTCTGGCATTCTTCAATCCAATGGGCATCACTTTATAATAAAATGTCCCCCGGTCGGTAATAAAGCTTGTATGCTCCTCGTCAGGTTTATGCATGGGAATCTGATTATACCCTGAGTAAACATCCATAAGGGATAATATCTTATGACCACTTGTTCCATCAACCAACCGGTCTATCCATGAAAGGGGATAATAATCCTTTGGGCAGGCTTTGTTTAGGTCTGCATAATCAATGCAAGTTCTCCATTTTCCGTTGGACTTCCTTACTAGCATAGGGTTGTCTAGCCACTTGGGATAAAAAACTTGTCAGAAGAACCCGTTTGTCTCTAATCTTTTGACCACCTCCTTTAAAGCTTCTAACCGATCTCTATTGTATTGCCTCTTCGTTTGCTGAACTGAGATTACAGAAGGATTGATGTTTAGGGCATGGCTCATGATAGTGGGATCGATTCCAACCATGTCCAAGTGAGTCCAAGCAAAAACGTCTTTGTTAAGCTGCAAGAACTGAACTAGGTTGCTTCTCAAAGGTTATGTCAACCTTTTCCCTATCTTGATAACCTTGGTCCTACCATTTGGATCAACTCTTACATCCTCCAAATCCTCTATTGGTTTTATCCTCTCTGTATCCCCTCGAGAATCTAAATTTGTTACAATTTCCTCTTCCTTTTCCAAGTTTATGTCATTGACTCTCTTCCTTTTTTGCTTTAGGGAAGTGTACCTATCATTTGCACGTTTGTTAGTTTTATTGATTTTTATTTTAGCTTCTAATGTTGGATATAAGAATACGTTATACTAAGGTTGAAAAATAGTGGAGGAATCAAAATACAAAGAATACTCCTTTTTGTATTTGTCAACCGTTGCGAAATACAATTCGAGAGAACTAAACCGCTCTCCCTTGATGGTACCCCATCCTTGTTTTGTCAAGAACTTTATCATAAGATATTTGGAAGAGACAAAAGCATCAATTTCCTCCAGAGCGGGTCGAACAAAGAAGGCATTGTAGTAGGATGGTTGGTTGATCACGACAAAAAGAGTTTCAAAGGTTCGGTGAAGCGGAGACAACCCGACTTGGGCTAGGAAGTTGATCTGTCCTTCTGGAGTTGATCCTTTGTTGTTGAAGCTGAATATTGGCTCATTGTTTGTTCTAACTTCTCATTGGAGATTCCCATCTGATCAAAGGCATGTTTGAAAATGACGTTGATTGCACTTCCAGTATCAACAAGGATCTTGGCTACAACAGAGAGCCTAATCTGAGTTGTCATCATGAGAGGGTCATTGTGCGGATGACAGATCCCGTTCTTCATCTCGTTTGGAGAAATCACCAGGTTGTGCATCTTGAGAGTGTAACGGGCATTCTTCAATGATGGTTCCTCTCGAATGGAGAATATCCCTTCGTGAGCCTCCTTTAGGTATCGATTCTTGGCTACTGGGCAATTTCCACCAGGGTGTGGCCCACCATGGATTACATTGATTCAGTTTATTGGTGGACCCAAGTCTAGCTGACCTTCCTTCACAGTGGCTTCTTCTGCGTTGGCTGAAACCTTTTGTTGTCCATTCGTACGTTGGGCGGATAATGACTTGTTCAGAACAAATTCTTTCAGATGCCCCTCGCGGACAAGCTTATGAATAATCCCATCTTAAACTTTGCACTCGTCCGTCTTTTGTCCATTTGTTTTGTGATACTCACAATAATTTCCACCAGTATAAGGTTCAGGGAAATTCTTGGCTTTGAACTAGATGGGGAAGCTATTGACACTTTCTTTTGCCACAACATACATAAAGGAGATGGGCTTGCTTAAAGCGACCGAGTTGGAATTAGAATCCTCTTATCTTGGCCTTTTCTGATTTTCATCTTGACTGAACCTTCCACCTTGGGGTTTTCTTCTGAAGCCTGGCTTTCCTCCTTCTCCTCGAGGTCCAAACTTCTTCTTTGTAAAGTACAATTCGTCCATGTGGATTAATTTGTCATCTTGAAAGTGGAAGTCTTGTAAATCTTTACAACCGTGGATGTATAGTTCTTTCTAGAAAGGGGTATTCTCAATTAACCCCAAATGCACAATAATTAATTTGTCGGATCATTCATATCTTTTGCCTTTAATGCTTTTATGTTGAACCTTTTCAAGTAATCTCCTAGGAGCTCTCCTTACCTCTGCTTGATATTAGCAATAACTGTGTAATCAATTGTCTGATCCTTGCAGATGCAAAACTGTGCTGAAAATCCATAGGCAAACTATTTCCACGAGTAGATGGTATTCTCTCTGTATTTATGATACCATTTGGCTGCTTCTCCCTGGAGGGTCACTGGGAAAAGACGGCATCTGACGACCCCGAAGCATTATATAATCCATTTGACTGTCGAAAGCCATTAGATGATCACCAGGGTCAGTTCTCCCGAGATACTTTGTAATGGGAACCTTTACCCTAGCTGGCTTTATAGTGCTCATGATCTCGTCGGTAAAAGGGGCTACTATTGCATTATCATTAACCCTATCATCTTGGGTTCTTTTCCCTTTGCTTCCCAATAGGTCCTTGATGATTTTTCTGGCGATGTCTTTGAGATAAGCCTTTGATTTGTCATAATTCATCCTCTTAGGATCATAACCTTTAGAAGTAGAAATCCCAGAATGCTCCTGGTCACATTGATTTCCTTGATGATCTATCTATGTTAAAAGAGATCTTTTCTTTTTAGAGGAAATTGCTTTGAGCTTCTCTTTTACTTGAGAGTGTTGGACGGGAGCCTTTCTCTTCGGAGACTCGTCCGCCTCTCTTTGGCTGGACTTAGTGAGCTTTGAAGGCTTCTGCACTTGATTAGCGTTCATTTAAGCTTGCATCTCCTGGATCTGATTCTGTAGAACCATAATTTTAGCAGCATTCTCCCCCATGGTGTTTGGGTTTGGTGGTTGCACTGGATTGGAAGTTGTTCCTTCTTCATTATTATTCAGATTGAATGTTAGATCCACATTTCCTTCAAGGGTTGCATTAGGAGCTAGTTCCTTATTTTTCTCCTCAAATCTTTTTGATTTCATCTTTCCCTACCACGGAGCAATAAGTTTACCAAAATTAATTTTTAATAGGGTAAACATAAAGTCGTAGGTTCGACCCCTCCCTCTAGAGGCAAAATGTTAACGATATTTTTCATTAACACCCGAACTAGGATGAGCAATGCATATGTTTAGTAATTTGATGCATGAGTGATCTAAAGGATACTGGAATATAATTACAGACCAGTGTTCTTAACAAGTACTACCTTTTTCTAGGAATCTAGACCTTGGATCCGAGGAGTAGTTACTCTTTCAAGGTGTGAGCATCATGCTTATGGAACCACAAATCAATGACAACCTTAGGAGAAAGGTTTTATAAGTTGAATAAGGCTAAAACCTTATGCTACAACCACCTTTATATCTTGGATAAAATGATATACATTATGCTAAGAGGAAACAGGCTAATGCCTCACAATGCTAGGGTTGTTTACATGCTATAGTGCTTATTGACCTATATGATACTTCCGCATCGAACCGGCCCGGGAGGCCTTGGTTGCGTCAGATATCAAGCCACAAGTTCACAGCAAGCTCCCTTCCTTGGTTAAGTTTCATTAGGCTTGCTATGAAAGAGCTAAGTCATGTAATGACCGTGCGAAAGGGGAGGAGCCTTTGCTTTAACCAGGGCCTTCCCTCCTTCAAATGTGTCATGATTAATTCTATCATAAGAAATTTTAATGTTAACTCCCTGTCTTATCATTATAAACATGATATGATTATAAAATCGAGAAATGCTTAAGTCCCGGACTTCTCCTTTTTATTAATTGAGGATATATTAAAAGAGTTGAAGAAATCCCCAATTCGATTTGGAAATTAGGGTTTGCTCTTGAGAGAATGAGAACAAGATTGAGAAATGAAAATTCAGCCTCAAAATGAGGCCCCTGGGGTCTTATTTATAAACAAATCGGGGTCACTTTCTGTTATTAGACCAGCAAAGGCACTTGTCGGCCACTTTTCCCTTTGGTTATGGAGGCTTTGGGGTGCCGATCTCGGCTCCCGGAAAGGTGGTTTCCGTCTTCCGGGTTTCTCCTACCTTTTTTATTTAAATACCAAGCATGTCGATATGGATAGCTTTAGGCTTCCGGATAAAGGCTTCAGAATATAAGCTTCCGGATAAAGGCTTCCGGTCATGAGCCCTCAGTCTTGCTATTAAATCTTTGTGGAGCTTGCCTTCATGATTCAAGTGGATGGTTCAGGATCCGCTACCCTTGTCGGTATTGATACTAACTAATTGGTGTGGATAGTTTGTCTCTCTTTGAGGTTCTGGCTTTCCTTTTGGTAGATTCTTGAGGTGTATCTCGGCTTTCCAGAGAATTGCTTTCAGTGCTTCGTTAGTTGTTTTCTAAGGTGACCTCTCGGTGATCATCTAATAGGGGTTTCGGTAGCTGGCTCTCAGATGGTCCTCTTATGCTTTAAACTATGTGCCTTTTATGCTCTCATTTCTTAATGTATCGGTATTAAGTAGGTTACTACTGATAGCCCTTCTGTCCTTCCGGGTCTCGCCCTGTAGGATCTTTGGTCTTTTTCTTCATTGGCTTCCGGTTTTGGATGACCTTCCGTTACCTACTCTTCATATTCGAACTACCCTACCGGTATCTTTTCTTTACATTGGCTCCGAGCTCTTTTCTTTAATGAGGGTGTTGGTTGCCTGGCTTTCGGGTTGTTCCCTTATGCTTTCGGTTTTACCTTGTGCCTGATTCTTGCTTACGGATCATTGTTCTATGATTGTGATAGTCCGATACCTCTTCACCGCCAGCCTTTTTCGGTGCTAATTTTGGTAGTAATAATTAGTAAGTGAGAGCACTAATCACTCACTTTAAAACAAGATAACTCTTTGATCTTTTATGGGGAAAAAATACGGATTCCTATGTTGTTGAAACAAATCTTTATGCTTTATGCTATTTTGCACTAACTCTTTCTTAACGATGAGGTTTGGATAATTAAAATAAGGTTATGGGATGAAGCAAGAGGAAGAAGCCATTAATGGGTGTATCGATCCATTTTGGGAGTTGTAAAATGACTAGTAGAAGGTTCTCCTTCCTTTTTAGCCCATGCATGCCCAAATCCTGAAATAGGTCATGAGCTTGTTTCATTATTGACCCTAATTACCCATTTAAGTTGTCCAAACCTTAAGATTGCCATACCTCTCAAACTATACCTATGTTTCCTTAGTATGATCATTCTACAAAAAGGGAAATAGTCATTTGGACTAACAGATATAATATCAATTCTTAATTCCTTTTTGATCAAAATTTATAGACAAAAAAAGATTCATCGAGTGCAAAATGATCATAGCAAAATTCGAAAAAAATTCTAAAGATATGAGATTTCCTTAGTATTCATTTTCCCAACTAATAAAATCATACGACCTTGTGTGAACATGATTTAAATATTCTACGATCTTTTGATACATAGAATTCATATCATCACTTTCTCCCTCGCTTTTGAAATCCACTCCCTCTCCCCCGAAATCTTCAAAGAAGTTAATAAGGTCATCCTATTTAAAGAATTCGGGATATAATGTCATCCTCATCGCTTTCACTTTAACCCATTTAACCTCTGCAAGCTTCATTGTCTTCCTTCTAAGCTTTATCTTATCCGATGATATAATTGCCTTACGAGCCACTAAAGCTTCTTCTTACACCTCGATATCATCCAACTAAATGGGTGTGATGGTTATGCTTGAGTGTAACGACCCGAATTTTTAGTCATTTAACTTTGAAAATTTTATTTTATTTTAAATGTTGAATTGGAAATATAAATGGATTTTTATATGGAGTTTATCGATTTAATAAGCGGAATACGAATTTATTTTAAACATATCAAATTATTGTAATACAAAAACGAGAAGTTATTAAATTCTAAGTAAGAAATGAATCAGAAATGATTCTAAAAATTTATATAAATTTTATTTGAATATATACGATAGTAAGAAATTATTACTGATAATTTTGAAATTAATTTACATTTTATCAATTTAATTTAACGTATGGAAATAGCTAATTTTCAAACAACCTCGGATTTCAACGAAACTAATTTTACAAAATTCGTAATGGTTAATTATGGTAAGAATTCTAGTTTAAAGTCAATTGGAGTTGTCATGTGATCATGCGCTATATAAACGCTTATCGATTTGCATTTTGGAATTAAAATAGCAGATTTTCAAATGGTTACGAAATTCTATGAAACTAGTTCCATCGGATCTGGAATATTAAGTTATTATAAGGTTTCAGATTTTGCTTCAATCGGATGATATATGCGGTCGTGCGAACATGAAATGCTCGGCGTTAAAACATATGAATAAAATAATAATAAACCTACCCTATATAATCATCTGAAACCTGATCATAATCTATTAACTATTCTTCCCTAAGATAAAATACAGCCGCCATCCATGAATTTTTCAATCAATTTTATCTCTTAAACGATGAAGAATTAGGAAGTCATTAACTGGGAAATTATAGGGCTTCAGGAGCTCAATATGCTAGTGGAGTTTGGTGGCACTAGTCGAAGAGGTGGCCAGATTACATCCTCAAAGATGGGACGGATTATGGCATTTTCTAGTGAATTGCGGGTAGACCTGGACTGAGCCACCTCAGGCAAAGTCAGGGAGTGATGCGGCATCATTTGGCGTTGGCTTGGTGGTCAGTGGTCGAGTTGAGGAGATGAATGGAAATTAGGGAGGTTTCGTGCTCTTGCAAGGGCTATAAGGCTGTGGAAGGGACGAGGCTGGTAGGAAATGGAAGCCGGGTCGGAGGCGGTCATCGCGATGGGGGACTGGTTGGGTCCGATTGTAGGAGGCGGCGACTATGATGGAGAGTTGAACTATTGAGATTTCCTTTGGTTCGAAGCTGAGGAAGAGAATCATGATTTCAAATGGTGGTTTTGCTGCTAATCACGTAATTAGAGAGAATAATGACGGTAATTATGGGTAATTATATAGAAAATTAACTAGTTAATGACTTTTAATTTAATCAAAATTTGTTACACCCATATATTTTGCATACGAATTCAGATTTGAGCAAAACTAAAAGCTTTGGAATCATAAGGACGATATCTGCGCATACAAGCTAGACTGGAGTGATTTCGAGCTCATTGGATTTTTACGTGATTTCAAACGTTTGTTTGAAATTATATAAATCAACTGAAAATAATCTATCGATAACGAAATGTGAGTTAACTCTCATGCTTTCTAGATCACTGTGATGTAGTTAAATTCATATTATAATATTTATCATTGTTAGTATAAATTCGGTGTTTGGATGCTTTGGATGATTATTGTTTGGTTATTGATAGACGATATTTATATTTCCATCATCTTTAATGCATTCAATTAAAATTTATATTTCATATACCTATATAAAATAATAATAATAATATCTTCTATGTAGGGAAAACAGGTTAGAGGGATCCAACAGGATTCCTCAAATATTTTGGATGTTATTTAATTCCATATTATTTATATATGAATTGTTTAACTCAAGTAAAATTAAATTCTGTTTGGATGTTGATTGTTGAATTGTAATTCAACGTTAATATGTTATTAATCAATAAACAATATTGATTAAGTGACTAGCGGTAGATAGCTTAATATCCATCTTTTTAAGGCGTTGTTTTGTCGTTAGGCGAATCGACTAGTTTGAAGTTATAAAACTTATTTTTATAACTGAAGCAAGGTTTTAATTTATATTTTATATAAGTTATATAATAATCAATATTTATAATTGGGTTTCGAAAAATAATTATGAAATGTTTTATGTAGCAAAATTCTGTGTTTAACTAAGTTTTATAAGCAAATAAGTCAGAAATTAGCCTAAGGGTTAATAATTCGAATAATTTTTTTCAAGAAACAATTAAGTGAGATTATACAAAAATTAATTAAGTTATTAATTAATTTAAGAGGTAGGATTAATGAAAATCGGTTAGCAAGTTAACCGAGGTTTCAAGTTGAACAGGTCAATTGTTTTAATTGGAATTGGTTATTCAATTATTTTGTTTTCAATTAATTTAATCGAAATAGATTAAACAAATAGTTGTTTAAACTTAATAAGGTTCCTTAAAAGTTACTTAATCTACTAATTAATTGTGTTTAAAGATAATTATTGGTTGATGATCATTGGTGAAGTTAGTTATTATTTTAATAACTTTCTAAAAGGAATTAACTATTCTAATTTTAGTTAATAAAGAAAATAACTATTTCTACTTTAGTTAATAATGAAGTTAATTATTTTAATTAATAATAATCAAAGTGACTACCTTTTTAATTGAAATTCAATTAAGAAGTAATTAAGTTTGTGATAAGACTTTAGTTGAATCTGGTAAAGGGTTTTTGAAGGGTTTTAATAATAAAATTCAAGTTTTATAAAAAAGGTTTATTAAAAAGGTTCAAACTAAGGCGATGATTTTAAGGTAAGTGTTTACTTTAGAGTTGAGTTAAGAAAATTAATTGAAATTGAATGAGACTTTCAAAAATGCAAAAGGAAGGATGTTTAATGGGTTTGTAATTAATCTAAGTTGAAAACGAATTGTATTAAAGAGTTTTAAAGCTAAAGGTTTGTGTTTTAGTAAGAGTTTACTTAATAATGAATTAAGTAAAGTGATTATAATTGGAGGAAGATTTTCAAATATAAGTAATGGTTTATAAAGCCATATTTTAATTGAAATAGTAAATGGGATTTTTTATGATATTATAATTAATATCAGCTTTTGGATCACAAACTTTTATTTATCTTAAGATATGAACGTTGTCGATTCAAGGTCTGAGAGGTAAATAAAATACCCTAACTTGAACGACTCCATTAATATCCCAAGGATGTAACTAGTTGGAAATGGTAGTGATGTTGGAAATAGTTTATTATTTCCACAACAAACATTGCAACTTTATTTTGCTCAAAATTTAGGAATTTAATAAAACCGTCGATTTTTATAATAAACAATGTATTACTCGACATTGTTTGGCCCAGATATGAAATGTTACTATACTTATACCATTTGGTTAAGTATATAGTACTATTTTCTAAGTAGTGAAAATAGTTTGGTTTTTTGAATACACTTATTCCAAGAAATAAATGGGTAGCTATGGTTTTTGGGTAATGTAAACAAGAGGCTATACTGGATTGAAAACGAAAGTGGAAATTTAATTATTATTTCTATAAACGTTATTGATAACTTTAATCATCAAAGTTTTGACATTAGATAAACGGTTTGGGATTATATAATAAAAATGATTGAATTACATTGTTTTGACCCATATAAGATTTGATCTATACCATTTTGCTGTGTATATATAGCGATATTTTCAAAGTAAAGAAAATAAAGAGAGGGTTTTGTAATACGCATATTCTGAATAGTTAAGTATATGGCTATGATTTTCGAAGTAAGGAAAATAACATATTTGTGAAAATACTTATTCGATTGAGATAAGAACATGGAATCGATCCATATTCATATCTCATAGAAAAAGATTCGAGCTTCGGAGGAATATTGTAAATGGCGACTAGGTATAACCTCATTTCTTCATTTTCTTACTCGTCTCAAATTCTCCCCTTTTCCACTTCCGTCTTCACAGATTTCTCTTCTTCTCTCGACCTAGATTTTGCCATGCGTGGAAAATCTCCATTGCACCTTCGTCAATTACAAATCTAAGCTTTCACATGCTATCAGATCCGAGTTCTTTTTTCTACTCCTTTGGGCCCTATTACTTTCCTTCTCATCAATTCGGTTTCATTCTACCCCTATACCCCCAAAAGACTTCACCTTCAACCTATGCTGGCTAATTTCAGCTAACTATTCCAAGTGAGTTATTAACTAGTTTTTGGTGTTTGTTTGGGGGTTTGACTCCGACGTGGAGTGTTTAGGCGAGCAACAACTCCTTTACTGTCAATTTGATTTTTGTTTTATTCTTTCTAGTTCGTGATAGTTCATTTTAACCGTACGGGTCTTCAAAGTTGCCTGAGAATTGTCTTGTGGGTAGTTCTATGTCGTCCTTTTGTGTTATTTAGGTGTGGTTTGTTGCACGGTTTGGTGTTTGGCAGTTTTTTCTGGGTTTCTGAGAGCGAGAATGGGATATCTATGCTGGTCAGGAAGCATGGCCCTCGTTTCCCACTTTGTTTTTCTGTTCTTGGTTGGGATCCCCGCTGACCGTAGGCTATCTACGAGATGCAACTGCACTGACACTAGTCTAGCTAGCCGGTGGTGGTCTTTTGATTGAGGTGTTCTTCTTACGCAATTTGGATGCGAGAGTTGTTGTCATTTTTCAAGATATGTCCCTTCTCCATGTTTTACAGGTACAACAGTGTACAATCTTGAGAAGAAATGAAAGATAGGATGGTAGCTATGCTTTTGTGTGGCTCGCAATGAAAAGACTCTCTACCCAGGAATTTGCGGTTTTTCTAGACCCACTTGCTTTTGGGTGTGGATCTAGAAGCTCTGATGTGGTGGTGTTCCTTTGTACTAGCAAATACTTCATTTAGCATGTAATTTACTATTTTCAGTATATAATTTGCTCCCTGCGTGGAGTATCATAGTAGTCTAGTACACTACCTACCTTCAATACTGTAATCTAGGATATATATTGCGAACGACCCACTTTAACTGTCGTAGGCGGTGAACGGTCCACCTTAAAAACTGAATGCTGATTGTCTACTAACAATCACATGTACTTAACAGATTTTTATTATTAGTCATAATAAAAGGTGTTTGCGATCACCTTGAAAACCAGTTGGCTATGCCAAAAAAAAAAATATGGAATCGATTTTTAAGAATTGATGAAATGATTTTAATGAATAGTTTTTAATTAGAAGGGCCTAAGTTGTTGATGTACTTGACCGTATTATTTTGATTTGATAGTTAAAGAACCGATTATCAATGAATTCCCTTTTGACTTATGGCGTTTTAGTTCGAGGAGACCGAGATGGGAACTGGACCTCAAACCACTTCGAACCTACTTTGTATTCGAAAACTAATTTGCAGAGATGCTTATGCGATTGAAGATGATTTGAAGGCGTAGACCTTCTGAGCGAAAAGACGTGCTCGCTGGTGTCTCTGATTAACTAACATGATTAAACTTGTAGTAGTAACCCTTGCGCTTTGGGGTATCTTCGGTTTCGTTCAATTCCACACCGAACATGTATGTACGAGTGCCTAACATTGCATTTCTTAGACTACGTACGTTGATTTTTACAAACATACATCTGTTTGGTGTCAGAGAAGGAAATTTCTCTATGCTTAACACATTCTCTGAGAAATATGAACTCGGAGGTTGTATTTTTGTGGACGTCAATTAGTGATTGGTGGAATGGTGGTGTGGCATCCAAAGATAAGGATGTGCAATGTAGAAAAGATAATTGTAGCCTCAAGCCTCATCAACCAGGAAATGACTGATATCGGGCAGACAGCAGGGATATGTGGGTCATACCCATTAGGATATATCATCACTTGCTATAGAGAAATCGGTTGTCTCTTTTTGTATGCTTCAGAATGATACGGTTGTTGATCCCAACTGTGGTGATGATATATTTGGTACACTTAAGTTGAATGAGCGGTCGATTCTGTGTTGTCGGGTTGTAAGATGTTCTTGTTGAACCACAGTGTTTTATCTTTAGAGGACACCGATTGAAAGATAGTCCCTTAACTAGTCATGTATGGAAATTCAAACTCCAATACGAACCGTACGTTTTTATATGTAAACCAACAATGTCAAAAAGTGAGATGCAAGCTTTTCAGCTATATTCCTATTTTATTTGTGGATTGATAGACATTATTATAATATCATTGGATTTTATAATAAAAGTGATTTGGTTATTGTAAGGGAAAAACACGTGACATGTTTATGTGCGATCGTGTCTTACGAGAGTTCCATTCTTTCGAAAGGATTTATAAAATTTAAGCAAGTTGTTTGTGATGTGGGTATATTAATGAAGGTATTATAGATTGATTTAGGTGAACTTTCTTTTCTTAGAATGTGCTCAGGTCAGATCGAGTATATTTTTCAAGTAGCATTAGGATTTTCTTGAAGCTTCAGGGAAGGAGCCGGAGTCGAGACGTATTCCTGTATTTTCTGGTGTTAATTTATTTCCGTTGTGTGTGTTGTATTTAACAGCATTGTATAAGCTAATCTAGTTGTGTATTCTGACTGTGTAATCATATGTACAGTTTTCTCTTTGTATAAAGAGTAATTATATATTAAATTTTGTTCATTCCACTGTGAGGTTCTGTTCTACTCTGATTCTATAGTGTTGGCGTTGTTTTTCTTCTTTTGTTCTAACATTTCTTTCTTTTTCTCATCCTCTAACTCCTTTCCCCTAGCTATTTGTTTTTCTGTGCATTTGAGTTTGACATGTGTGGTTAAATGTCAACTTAAACGGTACGGAAAAGTTGGTTCGTTACACTGTGTCTCACATGAACTTCCTTTAGTGAGAAACATGTGATAAATTATGCACTCCAACCATTTTCGGATGAAAGTTGGCTTTATAAGCTATGTTCCCAATCCGCTTGAGAATAAAAAAACGAACAACGGACCTCGGTGCCAACCTTCCCTTCCTACTAAACTAAATCACATTTCTCAAGGGTGAAATCTTGGCAAACACAGTTTCATTAATAGAAAATTCCAAATCTATACACCTCTTGCCGACGTAGCTCTTTTGTCTTTTCTAAGCAGCCTTCATCTATTGCCAGATGATCTTAATCATCTCTGAGGTTTGTATATCCATGTTTGGCCCAAGTGTCAACTTCTCACCGGTTTTCCACCAACATGAAGGAAAATTGCACGGTCTACCATATAAAGCTTCATATGGGATCATACCGATGTCAAAATGATACATATTGTTGTATGCAAATTCAATAATATGAAAGTGACGATCCTACAAACCTCCAAAATCTAGTATGCAAGTTCGCAAGAGATTTTCCAATGTACAATGTACTCTTTCAGTTTGATCATTAGTTTGAGGGTGATAAGATGTGCTGAGGTGCAACTCTAACCCTAAGGCTTCCTGTAAGATTTTCCAAAATGCACTAGTGAACAATGAGTCTCCATTGCTCATAATTCCTTTCAAAACTTCATCAAATCTCACAATCCATTTAGTATACAAATCAACTAGCTTGTTTTCCATTCTTCTCGACTTGATGGGTATAAATATGACCATCTTGATCAATCGATCGACGATGACCCAAATCCTATAATACCCTGCTCGAGTCCTTAACAGAACATTAATGAAATCCATTGACATTTGTTCTCATTTCCACTTGAGAACTTCTTGGGGCTGCAATAAACTACTAGGCTTCTTCTGCTCAGCTATGACTAATTAACAGTTCATACACTTAACAAGGCATATTTCAATTTCGTTCTTCATTCCTTTATAATAATAAGTTTGCCTCTACATCTTATTACTACCATGGTATACAATCAATCTTTTGTGATGACGTTCCCAAAGCACTTTATCTTTTAATTCGTCTATATTAGGAACAAGCGACCTCTCATATCCTTACGGAGCCAACCATCTCGGTCTAGTCCATACTATTTCACATCCTCAGATTCTACTCTATCTCCAATCTTAGCGACGAACTCAGCCAACGTAGGATCATGCCTCTGGCTAGAACCAATCCACTCAATTAGAGTAGTTTTGATTCGTAAATTGGTCAATTATAATTTAAGCTAAAATAAAAAAACGACGATATACTTGAGCTGCTTCCACTCGAGGAACATAGCTCCTGAGCTGGCATGTCGCCAACTCAAGGCATCGGATACTGCGTTACCTTTCCCTAATGTATATGCAATATCAAAGTCACTAGGAGCCCAAAACTCTAACCATCTCGCTAGCAAAGGTTAAGACCCTTTTGCCAGAAGAGGTATTTAGGTATTTCGATGATTTATGGTTGGTGAACAATTCAAACATCTCTCATAAAAGATAATGTCTCCACATCTTCAATGTTAACACGATTGCCTCCAAATCATGGATGGAAATCTTTTCTTATGAGTTTTTGGCTGTCAACTAGCATATTGAATAATTTTACTTTTCTACATCAATATTGTATGTACCCAACCTAGTACCACAAACATCAGTGTACTCCATCTCTTTACTTTTCACTTGGAATAACCAACACTGGTGCATAAGTCAACCTCTTCTTGAACGTACGAATTTGTGCTCACATATCGCATTCAAAATAAATGTATGATTCTTCTTTATTAACTAAATAAATGGTAATGCTGCCTTGGAGAAGTCCTGCATGAATCTTCAGTAATATCATGCTAATCCTAAGAAACTCCTCATATTTTATACGGAACTTCAATTTCCAATTGCATAGTTGGATAAAGTTGTATCTCGTACGGAGATATGTATTGAGTGATGGATGTAAAGTAATCAAGCACGAAACTTTTCCTATAAAGAATTAATTAGAACTAGTATTACGATTGATTGACCAATCCCAACTAAGTAAAAGAGTTCCAGTTTATCTATATGATGGGATCTTCTTATCCTAACCCTTTTATCATCTAGGAGCGCTCTTTAACGTTTTACTAGTTAAATAATACTGTATTGAGTAAGTCTTCTGCATACATGATGGTGTAACATATATGTTAAAAAATCTAAGATTATTTCAAAATAAAATAAAAATAACCCATTGAACCACATTTCAAAACTACCACCGAAATGAATACTTTCAACGGTTTGCATTTACTTATGGCGTTGAGAATGTAAAATACTTGAGAATTTGAGATTATATCATGTCTTTATGATATGATTTACATAATTTGAAGACCAAGATTAGAAAAACGACTTAATTCGAGACACCTACATACAACACAGTCGATAGAAGAATTTAGTAGAGTGTGAAGAAGGTTCTATGCATACAGGTCCATAAGTTTGTGTTTTAGTACGATGCACATACTATACATGGTTTTGTAAGCTTAGATCATATATTTTTAACAGTTAGTCTGGCGTAATATTTGAAACAGGAAAATAACGTGAAGGACAAATTTAAGGAAAAATTTAGACATAAGGACAAAATGCTAAAAATTTAACCATAAAGACACTTTTTAGTGTAAAATAGAAAATAATAGTAGACCCCTGAATTCTTTGATTTACACTAAAAATCATTGATTTACACTAAAAATTGTTCTTGTGGCTAAATTTTCAACAGCTTATCCTTGCTTAAATTTTTCTTTGGTTTTGTCCTTCTGCCTAAAAATCATAACATTTTGTGGTTCATGTACTCATAATGAATAACTATTTATGAGTCGGCTATTATGTGTGATTTTTCTGATGGTACTCATAAATTAAGGTAGTGTTTGGTTTAAAATATGTTTTGAGTTTTAAGTTTTCAATATTGATAATAAAATATAAGAAAAGTTAAAGGACAACGGAGAGAGTGAGAGGGTGATGGAGGGGACCGCGTAAAGTAGAGAGGGATGAATGTTATATTAATATATTATCTCTTTCTTATGTTAATTTCCAAAATAAGGAAAACAAATAAAAATTATTTTCTATTTTATGTGTTAACTTTGTTTTCTAAAACTACCGTTTTTGATGTTAAAGATACATCACTCTCATTTTACCGTGGACGAAAATTGAAAACTAAAAAGCTTAAAGCAAACATCGTCTAAGCTTATAGAAAATGAAGAGTCCAACTGGTTACTTATCATGACAAATCAAGCTTGCTAATCAAGGCTACTTTTTCGTTACTTTATCCTATTATGCTCCTGATTTCAGCATTTTGATATATTTATATCCTTTATTTTCCTTTTTTATCTTCTGTATGGAGATATAATCAGACGGTGTGTCAAAGTCCATTTTGTTTGAGGTAAAAGCTTGCCATTTATCCATTTATGCGGTATGTACTTTATCCTTTGCGTAAGTAGTTTAAGTTGATTCAGTAGTTTAAGTCGATTCAGTAGTTTGAGGTAAAAGCTTGCTACCAGATTATTGATAAGCCTGGTTGCTATTGTCATAACTGCTGCAAGGCCACCAGACTACTGGCACTTCAGTAGTTTAAGTTGATTCACATATTTTTCCACATTGTGCAAGTAGTTCGGTACAGTCATATAACCATTCAAACAGTTGAAGATTATAATGATCTACAATTGTGAATAATTTCCTTTTTTATCTTGTTTATCAAATTTAACTTCAATGATAATCCATCAAAAACAGCAATAAGCACCAAACAATTAAGGAACAAATTATACAAATTCAATCAAATTGATCTCCTGCTGTTAAAAGCTCTTCGTTAACTTACTTTTCCTTTGAGAATTTACATGAAATGAAAATATATAAATATAAGGTTGAATACAGTAAACCATATGACAACAATCATTTTACTGCATCAAACCATCGAAGAAAGATCAATGGAGGAAAGCCTTGATTACCAATTAAGGGAGGAAAGTCTTGATCAATGGAGGAAAACCCTCTCAACAGTTTCCAGCATTCATGATAGCAATAATATATCCGTTAACTCTTATACCAGTAACTCTTTTGAGCTGTTGATTACCAGGCTATCGACACAGTCCGCTTCTTTCTGCTGTTCGATTTTCTTTCACATCTCTGCCTTTTCTGCACTTCATATTCAATTCCGTAAATTGTATCAGTATTATAAAACTTAACATTCGATCTGGTTAGGAATACGTGTCATGATTTTGAAATTGATTTTGTCCTCCAGTTAAAGCAAAAATATGAATTTCTGCTAAGAACAACAGTAACTTATTCGTTCATCTCTCGGGAAGAGTTCGTGTTCAAGATCTGGCCCCTAAAGGGAATGACAGCAAAAACAGTTAGCATCCTTCGTTTCAATAACAATAAGAATAACAATGATTCATATTCAATTTCATTGCGTTAAAGTGTCTAACCCATATGCAAGTACCATTTAATGTATGGCCATGTCGAGAAGCTAGCCGAGGAATTCAGAAAGGGTGCCTCATCTTTTGAAGGCGTGGAAGTTAATCTTTGACAGTTTTGTTTTTTCCATTCCCTTCATTTTGAGTCAGGGCTCTCAATGCGAATAGTTTTATAATCGCATCCGAAATCATTTTCGGATATGGGATATCCTTATCTGCACATACAGACAGATATCGGATAATTATCCGATCTGCTAACGATCGATAAATCAATGAACATAAATAGAAAATTTCAATTTAACATAAAGTTGTCTTCAATTCAATTGATTATTGAAATTCTAAAAATAAACAAATGTGATGATAATAAATAATTTTAAGCAACTAATATGTACTTCATGTGTATACTATAAACCTCCAACTTTAAAAAAAAAATCAAAATAATTTATTATGCTAAAATATATTGATATGTACTTATGGTGTATATAAATAATTTAATGCACAAAAATAATTTTAAGCAACTAATATGTACTTAGTGTGTATACTAATATGTACTTAGTTTGCTTCCTTGTATTCATAAACCTGAATATACGTACTTTGTTCTAGAACAAAGTAATCAACTCCTGTGCACCGATTCAAAAAAATGACACTTAGACCAGAGAAGTAAATGGTAAAACCCTTTTTTTTCAAAACTAAAACTACTTTCTCATCTTGCCAAAAACTTAATGCACTAAACAGCCCTAAAATTCTTTTGGTCAGAAAAAACAACGATTTTTTTGATTGTTTCCTTTGAAAGTTGTGATTTAACTCATTGTTAAGTTAAAATAATTATAGGAGAGTTATGTGGAACGTTTTTTAAGAGAGATTTAACCTGTTTTGAAACTTTGGAAGGCGGTAGGATAAACCTTCCTTAGACGGGAATTTATATTAAATGCCTACGATCCAGTCTTTTCCTATCGTAAATCGTTTTCTACTCGATGATGCCATAAGGATCCCATCATGGGATGGTTTTTCAATTTGAAAAGTAAAAGTTATTTTATGTAATATAAGCATTACATTCAAAATTTTTAGCTTGTAGATTCTAATATTAGTATGCAATGTAACACAAAAAATGCTGAAAATAAAAACACGTACTTGAGATACCGTGAGAGTAAGTCTTAGTAAAGATGAGTGCACCGCCAAAGAGTGAAGTTCCAATAATCACACCGAATGAACTAGATGAAGCAGATGGAATCATATTTGGTTTCCCAACTCGATTTGGGATGATATCAACGCAGTTCAAAGCATTCCTCGTGTAACGATTTGTCTTTTCAAATCAATAATAAAACCAACTCAAAGTGTTTGAGACAACAAATTGATATAGCTATGAGTTTTAAATAAAATTAAATCACATAGATAGCTTTTAGTTCTCAAGACATTGATTTCTTTTTTTTGTTGTAAATTCATGTTCCGTTATTCATACACACTCATACGTGTGTGTGTGTGTGTGACGGCCTGGAATTTCGCTCGATCCGAATCAGTCGTTAAACCGATCTAGACCGTTCGAAACCCCTGACTGTTTGGGAACAGGACAAATCAGAACGCAGACGGAAGAACATTTCATTGTTATTACAACAATTCCATCAGATACAAGAATATACAGGGTATAAATGAATAAATATACATTCGATAAATATCAGAGATTACAATAAATTACATAGCAGCGGAAAATAATACAAAGCACAACTGAAGGTGATATACGGATACAGAGCTTTCCGGATATCATCAATTAGATCCTATTATTTTTTGTTTCACTAAAATCCGGATTGTTTTGCACCCGGTACATTCAATTGAAGTTTGAAATCGAATTATCGAACTACCGCGCCATTTTCAATTCTATTTATAATTATATATAAATATTTATATTCTAACGACGGCGTATATAATATATACATTCTAAATATATTCGAAATGAATTTTCTCGTCGATATTATTTAAAATAATCTATTTTGAATATTCAAAATTCATTAAAATTGCCAAAATAAAAATTTTAAACTGGCCCAGATTTTTCGGGTTATTACAATCTCCCCCACTTAAAACTTTTCGTCCCCGAAAAGGAGCAAAGTCGAAAGTGGTTTGATTAATCAATTCTACGTTCCATCCGGCTTCCATTCTCCAACTTTTCAGTTTCTGAGAATTTTCAAATTTTCAAAAATTTGGCTAACTCCCTAAATTTTCGAAAAATTTCGCCATAATCTCCCCTGCACCGGGAGCATCGGGGAATTTCAAATAGCTTCCCCGGTCTTTCAGATCTCAAAAAGAAAAAGAAAAAGACAAACGGCTAGCCAATAGACTCATAAAATCATCATCACCCAAACAAAACAGTAAATTATGTAGTAAACATGTACCTATTTGTCGGGCAAACAAATTTATTCTCTGCTCTAGCCTCCTTGCTATGACCTGTTCAATGTAAGTATTGTATATGCAAGCAAATGCGACTAATTTTCAATATAATTCAATATTTGGTTCAATTAGGCTAAATGGTTCAAAATTATCAAACAAATAAACAAACAACACAAACATCAATCAATTAGTGGATTAGAGTTTCAAATTCATAATTTTGATATATATACAAAAATCATGTTCTGGTGCCAATTCACAACAATGTGTTCTATCTATATAAGTTTTGGTTCTCACCCCAGTCTAATGGAAATATATAGAAAATCACACCTTCGAAACACGAACATAAATTTTGGTGATGGAGCTCCATCATCAAAATCATCTCCGAGCGACTAGAGTGTAATCCTATATCTATCCAGTATATTAAAACTTCGAATATACGTTCATGACGCGTATATACAAAACCTTTATATATTGGATTGTCCATATTTAAAAATAAATAAATAATCAAATACGTTTAAAATGGTTTAAATTTTCAAAACAAAATTGTTTTCATTTGAAAAATATACTCTTCACACTCGTTCTAGGATACTACTGATCCTATCTCTAACGAGTCATTCTAATTGGATATTTCTAATCTAATATCTGATGAATTCTTTCGTATGGTTCTAATGTGTCTTGTTCTCGAGCTCTGTAAACCAAAGCTCTGATACCAAATGTGACGGCCTGGAATTTCGCTCGATCCGAATCAGTCGTTAAACCGATCTAGACCGTTCGAAACCCCTGACTGTTTGGGAACAGGACAAATCAGAACGCAGACGGAAGAACATTTCATTGTTATTACAACAATTCCATCAGATACAAGAATATACAAGGTATAAATGAATAAATATACATTCGATAAATATCAGAGATTACAATAAATTACATAGCAGCGGAAAATAATACAAAGCACAACTGAAGGTGATATACGGATACAGAGCTTTCCGGATATCATCAATTAGATCCTATTATTTTTGGTTTCACTAAAATCCGGATTGTTTTGCACCCGGTACATTCAATTGAAGTTTGAAATCGAATTATCGAACTACCGCGCCATTTTCAATTCTATTTATAATTATATATAAATATTTATATTCTAACGACGGCGTATATAATATATACGTTCTAAATATATTCAAAATGAATTTTCTCGTCGATATTATTTAAAATAATCTATTTTGAATATTCAAAATTCATTAAAATTGCCAAAATAAAAATTTTAAACTGGCCCAGATTTTCCGGGTTATTACAGTGTGTCTCTCTACACACACACACACACACACAGAGAGAGAGAGAGAGAGAGAGAGAGAGAGACGAATTTACATACATTTACGTGATATTTCTATCATAACTTTAGTTTCTACTATTTTTGCTACTTCAGTTTATCTATGTTGTAACATAACTCAATTTCACATTTGTGAACATTTTAAGTGAAACTCAATCAGGTGGAAGGACAGTCGGGAGCAAGATACATTTGAAACCTATTTTTTCATTAGCTTGCATTATGATATAATCATGTTTAATGGTTGCCTATCCGTTTCATGGGTTAAGAAAAATTATGGGCATGATCAATTGGATATTAGCAAAGGATGTTCTTTTTTTAATAGACAACTTTAAAAATAAACATCATTTGAGAAATATCATGATTTTTTGTTTTGTATTTGCCTTTGTTGTTTTCGCCTTCTGCGTTTTGTTGTAATCACATCAACATTTTCTCATAGAAATATAAAAGTAATAATAATAACATTGCGATAATAATGGTCAGTTCTTAAAAATGGCAGAGTTTCTCTCTCCGGCGGTTGTGCCCTAGGTCCTTTTCTACGCCTCCGCTCCTTTATCACTTCTAATCTCTCCACTGATCTTCAACTCATCTTCATGGCTAGAGGCAAAAAAAAAAATCAAAGTCCCCGCCCCGTTCTTCAATCACAACGAGATCTGCCAGCCGCACCAATTCGCTTCAATCTCCCTCCGATTCCGAAATTGACGCTGAAATGGATACCGCTCCACCACCGAGGCCAGTTTTCACATTGCCTGACAACCATCCATTAAACACCCTTATCTCCGAAATACAGGGAGCTCGTTCTCCAGTTTCATCATCTCCAAACAAAGGTATGACTCCTCTATCCCCTTTGTTCGCACAGGCTTCAAATCCTTGGCCTATGCCTGGTGTGCGTTAATAATGCAGCCGAGCATAATGTCCTTGGGACTGTTTTGGGTCCGGCTTCTGGCAATTCTATTTTTGGTCCGACTTCTGGCAATTCTGGTTTGGGTCTGGTATCGCCATCTAGAAATTGTGTAGCGGAGAATGGTGGATGTTCTGATGAAATCAAGCTTGTGGTTGATTTGAATGACTCTCTTCCCCACTCCTCTAACAATAATGATGACCTTGAGTGCCCACCACCTATTTGTCAAAATGTCTCACCACCTAATATACCTGCTGGAGCCTCTGATCCTAGCAAACCACAATGGAAATCTTTATTTTCTATACTACCAAAAGTTGCTGGTGTGTATGCCCCAGTTGAGTTCAATATTCCGCATGATGAATTAGGTTCGGTTCCCCTTTTGAATTGTTTCAAGAGGCTACTTCCTTTTGGAAGGATCATTTAGTCGGTTTCTTCTTAGACTCAAAGACACCTATGGTGGATATGAATGAAGAGTGTCGTACGTCGTGGAGGTTACGAGGTGGTATGCGCTTCACCTTCGTGGACGGTCTTTACTATTTCAAGTTCTCTAATCTGGAGGAAAAGCTTCGAGTTTTAGAGTCCCGGCCAGCTATTATAGATGGTAAACCATTCATAGTTACAACATGGACACCTGAAATTGACAAAGTAAAAGAGCAAGTCCTTTTCATCCCCGTATGGACACAATTCACGCATGTTCCATCTGTACTACAACCACTCCTAGGCCTTAACTGGTTAGCTTGTCATATTGGTAAACTAAAATGCTTTGATGCCAACACTGAAGCTAGGAAGAACTTAGTTTATGCCATGGCTCTTATTGAAGTCACTCCGGACAAGCCATTACCTACTCAGATCAGGGTAAGAATTGAAAACCGTGAATTTCTAGTTGATGTTAAATATAGATGGAAGCCTGATATATGCACATCGTGCAAAGCATTTGGTCATACTATTGAATCGTGCACTGAAATGAATACCGTTGTACCTTTGCCAAAAACTCCTCTTCCCCGTCCACCTGTTCGCGTTTGGGCTCCTAGGACCAAACAAGTACCTGTGGTGGTTGTGCCCCCAACTTTGCCTGACGCACCACCAGATCCTGACATCTCTTGGGACGGTCAGGAGAATGCTTGGGTGCACGCATCTTTTAGGATGCATTGCGATACCAACAACTTTTCTTCATTTTCATTAGTGGGGTTGGAGAAGACCGCAGTCGTCTTATTCTACAGGCCAGATGGTAAGAAATTGATTTTAAGGAACGATGGTGAAATTGGAGAAAACAATGAGGTGATTATGAATGATCCTTCATGGAATAGAAACTGTATATTGGCTCCTACCAATATGGATGATTTGGCTCTACGCTTTTGGCGTTTTAAGCGTTACATGTCCCCCTACACGGGCTTTTTCTATGATGGTGCTGCTGATTGTGAAGGTCTTTAAGTTCCATCGTGTTTGATTTATGCACTCTGTTATGTTGTAATCTCTGCTATTTTGATGTATTGACAGTGACTGGACACTTTAAATCAGAATGTTACTCTGTGCATGTGCAGAGTACCAGTTCTTAACAAATGGTGTTTCTGGACACCTTAAAAACTAGTTGGCCTTGCCAAAAAAAAACAACACGTCCATTGGATGTATATGAGTAAAACTATGAGCAAAATCATGTTTTGCAGCCATTTACATTTATGTCTCAATACGAGTTCTCTGAAGCATATTTGTATTTGATAAAATTTTAAAAGATTGTTTCTGCTTAGAATACAACAAAAGAAGTAAATGTACATAGTTTTTATACATGGAATCATATTACTAATAAGTCAGTGAAGTACTAACAAATTAATTGAATTTATTCCAATAATAGTGACTATTTTTCTTCGGTATAAATAATTTATGCAAGGTGAGAATGCTTCTAGGTTCACAAAAACAATGTTAAAATATGTCTGTTATATTATCTTGGTCGTCGCTTCTTTCTCCTGCAAAAAGTGTAGATACCTTTGCTGGATAGATGAAGAAAAAATAATAAATAATTTGTTATTTTTCAAAAATAATAAGGCATTTAAATGTGTCAGTGGTCTTTACATGTATACTATAAAATATTTAAAAGTCTTGTGCATTTCGTGATTTATATAATTATAAGAACATGCTTATTTATATTTGTTCATTCACACTTATACCTCGTACATGTCAGGATTACCTGTCTAACCAAACGGAAAAAAATACGGAAGTTAGCTCATGGAAAATTGGCACTGCATAAATGTAGCACTAACTCAAAATCGAATACCTACTGTCATGCATCAAGTGTGACCAGTTTCTTTCTAATACTTTTGAAGCTTACTATGACTCAAAATTAGTTTGTGAAGTCTTGCAGATGCAACCATTAACCAAAATCTTTTAGTACGAAATTATATCCAAACTTCCTCCACCTCGCCAGTGCCATTTCCATTTTATTTGGTCATCATATATGTCAATTTGCCTTGCTAGTTCTTCAGATGGAGTTAAAATTATGCAAACTTCCTCCACCTTTTGGCTAATCATCACCAATAAAAATATATTGTTTTCTCTCTTTTGAATATTTATGAAAAATAAGTTCTAAACATAAAAAAAACATACTTCTGAAAACTATGGCAATGTTTGATGAATAGTAAGAAACATAAGCTAGAACATTATATTCATCCACAATTGTCGCTTAAACATTATACTCAATGCAAATAAATCATAGTCCTACTCTCCATTAATATCTTTCTATTCTGCTTATCTTAATTAACTTATTATAACTTCCATGATTTTTTTATGTTAATACTAATAATTATTTTGATCACGTGAATTAAACCTAGTTAGTTTTAGATTTTATTTAATATACTCAGTTTCAAGGAACGTGTTTTTTATTGCAGATGAAGTAATATCGGCGTTGCACATACATGACACCTCCTACTTTGGAAAGGAAACTACAATACCTTATTTAGAAAAAAGAATTTATTCTGCTTTATTTATTTTGGTTAGGACTTGTTTATCTTTACTTGCTTTATCCTATCAAATGCACTCCTATTAATATGCAACACCAAACTTTATGAGCTTATTTGTATATCTGTTGCATATACTCGCCTTTTTATACATATACACTAATAAATTATTCTTACCATTTTTTGTTAAGTCCAGATGTATGAGAAATTTAACCCTTATTTTATGGTTAATATTTATAAGTACATGGTATGCTAGGAGATTGGTCTATCTTGAAGAATTAATTCACTTGGCTTTTGCAAATCATTTCTCTAGCTGAAAATACCAATACGGTCCTTGCGACAGTTAATTTAATTCAAATGACAGTATTTCTTGATGCTTCCACATTGATTTGCTCTGTGGATATTTCATTAGGTATTCCTAATGAGCTATTACATCTTTACAAATTTCTGATATGTTCATTTCTTTGTTATGTTAATCACAGCAGTATTATTATAACACATCATACTTTCCCCGCTTTATTTTTGTGTATTTTTGAAAATAATCCAGTTTTTTCCTCTTCTTCTTCTTCTTCTTTTTTTTTTTTTTTTTTTTTTTTGGCCGTGTTGATCAACCTAAAATTGTTCGCGATTATAGTCTTAGTATTATGGTGCAGTTGATTTCTTTTTTGCAAGAAGTTGAACTAACAAATTAATTCCATAATCTTCATTTATGGAACACATTAGATATGTACAAATACCCTGCGATAGCTAAGAAATCCGTGTTTCAATATTTCATTCTCATATTTTAGGATTTAAATCTACAAACTAGTATTTAGTCCTGTAAATGTAAGCTAAGATTCACTCACAGTAATCGTGAATTAATCATTTAGTTGTCACGAGAACATGTTTAATCCAGCAAGCCAAGTCATGTTTCCTTGTTAATTGCAACTTAGCGAAGCACAACATTTTTTTATTTGAGAACTTTGCATCCATTTGATACAACCTGTAGATAAAAGTTGATAATTCTGACGATAATGTTCCTTCCTTTTCAGGTTAATAGATTATGTGAATTGAAAGTAAGGCATTGTGCAATTAAATTAAGAGCTTGTTACTGTATAGAGATTTTATTGAGATTGTTCGCAAAAGTTATCAAGGTCTTTTCTTAGCGAGATGCTTTGTTTGGTTTGGTTTGGCTTTTGAATGTATCAAAATTAATTGAGTTGGCTGTAATTGATATGTGCTCAGGCAAAAGTGTTTATTTTAACGTTGCTTTTGTCATCATTTGGATCTGTGTCTTTGTAATAAAAAATGTTCATTGATTGCAACTTATGTCCCACAAATGTTATTCTCATTACCGTTTTACTATTTTAATTGTAGAACTGGCTATTTTTTTATATAATGTATTCTAGTTTGAACTCCGATTGATAATAATAAATAAATCAAGATTAGTAGGGGTATTTATAAGCGTTTGTAACATATCTCAGTTAACAAATATATAGTTAATAATAGAGGCGTCTATTCCTGCTTCAATTGGTTCAGTTTGTTATTCCTACGTGGCAAACTAAATAATAAGGGCACTTCAAGTATTTTATATGCCTCTAATTACCATTTGGGCCTTTACTTTTACAGGCATTTCTTAATTTGCCTCTCCTTCATTTAAGGGCAAGTTGATATAACTTTATGCCCTTATTTTGATTAATAGAGGCAGCTTTATTAGCCTTTGATATTCCTAATTTTGGTAGTATATAAATGTGAGTTTACACAAATGTGCGTGTATTGTGCTTGTATAGGTATTTTGATAATCAAGCAGATATATAAATGTTTTATCCAGGCACTTGTACATATATTTAGACCTACCAATAACCAGTATCTATATATACTTTTTGAAATGAGATTATCAGTACAGCAAAACAACATATAGAAGTTGCAAAGCAGACCATGTGCTAACCAAAGTTTTCTCCCTTCAGATGCTTAACAGAGAATACAACTGTTGTGCTTAGTCAAATAAATACCGACACTAACAACAACAAAGATGAATAAGTTAGGAAAGACATACCGTGACTTGGACCATACCCAAACAACAACAAGACATATTAAGTTAGGAAGACATACTTTATTTCCTTGATTCCGATATCTCACATTAAAAAGATTGGGTGTGAACCAGTCACAATCAATGCAGGGGAGATAAATAACAGGACCCTGTAAAACCGTAGGCTCCTTTCTCTCATAATCATATCTGATAATTGGAGCAATGGTTTGTAGCTCTTCATAAGAGACAAATAACCGTGGCACATAAAGGGAATTTTTTTTACAACCAGGATACTTGCTTGCAACAAGAGAAAATGTAGTATCCAGTCCCAAAAACAAGGCTCTGTCACCTAAGCATTTCAGCTCCTCCAACTTAACCTGCTGCTGTCCAAACTTCACTTTGAATACCTTTGAGGTGCGATAGTCGAAGTTAAATACAAAAACTAACAAAAGCTCTCCATCTGACTCAACAAAGTAAGAGCAGTGGAATTGATTTGGAGGCAATTCTTTATCCTTCGGCCTGAAAGAGACAAGCTTACAAACACTTGAGTTATCACCAAATTTGCAAACAAATACATCACCGCCCAAACCAAGGAAGAGCTTTCCACCATAACAATAGATGTGAACATTCCCACGCCTGTCAATTCCAGGATGCCGCATCTCACTCCAAGCACTAGATCCTAATTTACAATAATAGATCCTTCCAGAGTAGTAAACGAACGCAAAACAGCCACGTAATGACTCGCCAGGATCTGAACTTAAGCAGAATCCGAATGTGTGACCGTCGATATCATATTTGGAATCAGCGTCCTTCGCAATATGAAGATTGGGGAGATTGATAATGGAACCGGTGATGGGGTTAATTAGTGAAACAGATTTAGTATGCAGGTCAAGCAAAAACAACCAACCATGAGAAGACCTGATAAAAACATATGGTTTGTCAAGCAATGATGAAAGCAACGACGGACTTGACAATTCAGGGATTTCTGTCAATTTGTTGGCTTCAAAAGAGAACTGGTAGAATTTTGTGCGATACTTTGCAGTTGAAATCACCCAAGGGAGTTGCCGATGCTTTGGAGCTGCCAAACGCCAAGCCTTGCAAACCGACCGGAATCGTATGTAATCAGGCGCAAAAGTTAATTTCTTTGAGATAAGCTCCAATTCATCCGATGATAAAGCCATCGAAAAAGCTTGATTTTGTTTCCCCAAATAACTTTGCGAAAAATAATTGGATTTCTATGAATTTTGGGGATGACGGCGAAGGCAGGGAAGAAGAAGTTTGGTTATATATATGTACACTCAACGCATATACGACCGGATGGGCCCTCATTTTTTTCAGGGGAAGTGCTAGTTCAAGGGCGTGAAAAGCGGTGAAACGCACGAAACAGCAGAGAGAACAGGAATTCAGGGGCGTAATCGTAATTATTATACAGCGAATTTTATGGGAACGATTTCAAATCATGCGGTCCAGATGAGGATGTCAATTAGACCCGACCCGATGGACCCAGATCCGACCTGTCGGGTATCGGTTCTAGACGGGTCGGCTTTTATCGGATTTAAACTATACATTTCAAAAACCTGGACCTGACCCGATCCAAACTTGGGTTCGGGTCGGGTCGGGTCGAAGCTCCGGTCGGGTCTGATCGGATCGGTTCGGGTCCTGCTGAATAATAACACTAAAAATACATATATTTCAATACTTTTTGGTCGGGTCTTTCGGGTTGGGTCTATGCGGGTCGGGTTTGATCGGGTCTTGATGGTATTTTTCATCACCTAGACCCGACCCAAGGCCCATCGGGTTCGGGTCTTGATGGTATTTTTATTTTGGGTGTTGTTATTGACACTCCAACTATTGTTAAGAGGAGGTCACTTTTTAAAAACACTTCACTCTTTGAAAAATTGTTAAGGGACTACACAAACATATTATTTCATACTACTCAATATTCCCGGATTGCCCTTTCAAATTAGATTTTAAAAAATTATTCGACAAGGAAAACCGAAATAAAATAAGCAGTTCGTCACCACTGCACTGCATGCAGTGCATAATCAATTATGTATGTATTTGGCAGTGATATATCGAAAATTAATAATCATTTCGGTGCATTGCCTTCGTATATATCGACAAAAAAATAGTTCGATCATATTCCTCCAAAAACGCTTATCCTTTAGGGTTTTAAAAAATCGATATATGCAAATTGAAAAAAAATTACTATAGCTTTTGCCATATTTGCTAAGGTAAAATTACCTTTATTTGTTAAGGAGTTAAATAGGTAATAAGGTAAATTTATCTTTATTTGTTAAGGGGCTACTTTCCTCATTAGTACTTCCCTTAACAATTCTTGAAAAAAATAAAAAATTGTCCCTCTCTTAACAATATATGGAGTGTCAATAATAATGCTCTTTATTTTATTTGCAATTAGCTTTGCCTAACACAATTTTTTATTTGCAATTAAATGTTACCTAAAACAAAACAAAAATGCAATTACTACAACTACATAACTATGGAATTTGGAAAAACCGACTTTGTACTATTACATAATTAATAAAAATAAAGAAATCGTTGTACTTTATTAATTGTTTGAAACTATATACGATAGAAACTATACTTTATTAATTGTTTGAAACTATATACGATAGAAACTAGAAGTAATTATTTTAACCAACGTAGGTACATGGAAATAATAATGTATTCCGACAATGAATGAGTACCATTTTATTCTCCTACTTTCTGCACTCCTAAATTTCAATAGATTACATTCTAAACTTGAAGTTAGGAGGAAAAATACCAATAATTATTTTAGTCCAATTAATGTTGGTTAATGTCCAGTACTAAGTGATAGCATGGTGAATTTAATCGACAAATAGAAAAGTTGGAACGTTAAATGAAAATGCAAGTTATTTGATGTATCAAAGACATAAAATACCCTTTTAAGGATAAACAATCATGCAATAACAATGCACGTCAAAGCTAAAACACTTACCAATCAGTTGTAGCGTGTGGTAGCATATGAAAAAGGTTTAACAACACGACAAAAGATTGAGAACATGAGTATTATATTTGGAGACGGTAGTTTAACGGCCTAAGCAGCCTTTATCGTCCAAAAAGTAACGAATAAAATTTGAAATAAAAACTCCGTTGTTATAAAAAAAAACAATTTGCAGTAGATAATTAATACAAATATCAATGATACTTTGCATTAGATAACTATTAGAGTTGATTATAACTATTTGAAATTTAACCAATAAACAATTTAAAACATACATATTAATATTAAGGCATGCAATTACACGAGTGTGTAACCCGTTCGTTGCACACGTAATTTTAAAAAAAATATGGTAACTATACTGATTAAAAAAATAGCTTATTATGCATTATTTGATAATTCTATTGAACATACATTATTTGGCAGTTTAGCAGAAAAAATTAGCTGAAAAATAAGTAATTGATTTTGGTAATAATTATTTTATAAAATATGGTGTATAATTTTATGTTATACATCTTAAAATTTTTGTTTGAATAAGCAAAATATTTTTGTTATTTTTAGTTATTTAATCAAGTGATTTTTTGAAAATATGTTAAATTTTTATTTCTATTATATGTTTACGTAATGGACTCAAATGCAGATGGTAAGAAAAAAGAAAGACGGGATTAGTAGAAAATTGATTAATATGATACTATTTGTTATGTATTTATTGAGTTATTATATTTCACTGAAATATTAATTTTTCCATTTTATTAGTATGAAAGTGGTATGCGAATTGAATTTATCATTTTCGAAATAATTTAACAACTAAATTAGTATAGACAACATAATTATTTTGAATATTTAACATTTTATAATTTCTAGTTAAATAAACTATATGTATATAAAATCGAAAAATTCAAAAGTGAGTTACCGAGAATATTCTTAATTTAAGTTGGAATCTGGGATTTAAAAGGCAGTCTTAGTAAATATATAAATATATATATACAAAAAAAAATAACACAATAGACTTTTTCAATTTTTAGTAGTTTTGTTTTCATAATGATTTTCCATAATATTTTAAGTTCTGAAATAATAATAGTAATCAAATAATAAGTTTTAAATGTTTTATAAAAAAGGAAGGTATCTTTATAAACTAAATCATTGTTATTACTTGTTCGACGAAGTTTGGAAGTTCTATGGGAGAGAAAGTTGGAATGCATTGTGTGTGGAAGAATGAAAGGATACATTATGAATACTGCAATTGAAAAAATTAGCAAAAGAATCTTGAAAGCAATAGTAATGTTCCGAATCATGGCAACATAAGCGATCAATGTTGGCTCAAATGTACATATTGTAATATATGAAACGTTAGCATGGCATATTGAAACAAAATAAAGATAACATTCACATTCATTTGAAACGTTAGCATAACAAAATCGTGTGGGGGTAAAATTGGAATTTCGAATCTTAGGTAAGGACAAAGGAAAACCCTAGACAAACAAACCGTGTTTCGTTGTTACCCTGATATCAGCCAAAAATAATGGTTGCTGTTCCAAAACCTTTACATCATCCGAAAGTAATGGTTGCTGCTCCCAAATCCTTAACATCGGCAGGAAGAAATGGTGAACGTTAATCGGAAACATCAGCCGCTGCGCAAATCAGCTCAATCTCCGAATGAGAAAGGTTTTATTTGCCGACTTTTTGTTAGATTCTCACAGTAAAACTCATTTTTCAGGCAAATAATATTTTATTTTAAACAGACTTTATCTTAGAGAGGAGTGCACTATGCAGAGGTGATTCTGGAGGTTACAGAAGATCACAACTCTCGGATTTTGTTTTAAACGAATGAAACCCTATTGGTTTGTCGGGGCTTTCTAGGTTAAGAACTATATTTGCTGAGGGAAAAAGCCTTCAGCTCCAGTTTCCGGCTGAAGATCTTGGTTTCAGGTGAGAACGATTCAACTTGTAAATTTAGATATACCTTGAAGTTACTTGCAAAGATCAAATTTAACTTTGTACGTGGAGCATTTGCACATAAATGCATAAACAAACAGAAATAATGACAGGGTTGTAATACTTCATGCAACAAATTTATGTATTTTATATTCTGTCATACTTCTATACAAATAATTTTTGTACTTATTATGGATTAAGATCCCCAGTAGGGACCAAACAGCCTCTTAGATCTAGTGACCATGCTCAAGGCGGACCTTACTGTTAACTTGTTTGACTGCAGTTTACATGGCATTTATTATTTTTACTTGTGATTTTAAACTGTAGTTGATAGAGAAGTAAGACTGATAAAGTTACAATTGATATGTATGGAAATAATTTACATTTACATAATGGAAAGTAAGACTGGTTAAGTTACAATTGATATCCAAAGATAATAGAGAAATCCACTTTCAACAATAATGCTTCTACTATGCTTTAATATTAAATATGCTTGTATCTGTATACCTCTTCTGTTGCTCCAAAGTTATCAGTGAGAAATATGTTACCAACACGTATTCTCACCTTTTTGTTGGGTAATCCACACTATTTAGTTCACTTGTTATTTCACGATGTAAGATCAGGCACTACATTTCACTATTTTATTCTTCATATGATTGAAAATCCTGTTATAGATATCCTAACAAACGCCTTGCATACCCAAATTTAACTGTTATATTCAAACAAATTATATACACACCTTCGCTAGTAGATCCCTTCAATCAGTCGTAGTACATAGGCTGGAGAAATATGATCTGAGGTTTTGAAAGGAAAATAAAATGATAATTTGTTTATATTCCTGTAGAAAAAAAAATAGTATGAAGTTTTGCAAGGAAAAAAATATGTTTTGTTTATATTTCTATAGAAAAAGAAATATTATTTGAGGTTTTGAAAAGGAAAAAATATTTTTTATTTACAGTTCTGTAGGAAAATGAAAGTAATATCATTTGATATTAATCTACAAATATACTTGCATCCCTTTAATCAGTTGTAGTGCATGGACAGCATAAACAAATAAGTTTTTGAAAAGGGGAAAAAGTTTTTATTTGTATATTTCTATACAAAAAATGTATAAAAAGAGAAGTAATCAACATAGGGAGACTAAGTAAAAAAATTGATAGCAAACATAGTATATTTAAAATATTGGTCCATGGAATAAAGCAATTAAGATATTTTAGTTACTTCAATTATTCATAGAATGGGTAATAAAACAAATCTGTTTGTACACCCTTTTATTTTTTGTATTAATTTATAATACGATTTTTAATACAAACTCTTTTAATACAAAATCTGTCAGCAAAACAAACCAATGATTTTGAACCCAAACCTTTTTTATGGATTCAGGAGTGTTCCGAGTGACTCTAGTTTGGATGGTGGGCGTCACATATAATCAGGCTGTTGAAAAGGGAAAAAATGTCCCCGGTATGTGTGTGTAGGGGGGGGGGGGTAAGCTTGTGCCTAAATTGTACTATTCCTGCAACATGCGAATTAAGTGCTTATAATCATATTTCACTTACCACTTTAATTAAGCAGCCATGTACAATGGAGAATTAGTTATACCATATTGAGGCAAACTACATCAGAAAGTAGAATATTGAAGCTTAAATACACGATATATGCAATTATTAATTATTTTCTTGTTGTTTGCATGATATCACTTTGTTTCTTATGCAAATTTTGTTTGAGATATTCTTATTTTTCTTGCCTTAACATTTTACAGATTTTAGAAGACCTTAAATTACCAGGGAATAAAATATGTGCTGATTGCAAATCAAGGTAAGAAAAGTTAAATAAAATACTATCTTATTAATTGCTGTAATGTACTTATTCTTAGTGTGAAATTCTTAATGGGCCGCTAATTATTTTGCTAAATAGTTTTAACTCTATTGATATAATGTTTCCAAGCGTCTCAGTTTAGTAATATTGTGTGCGCAAAATGGCTAAAACTACATTAAGATTTCATTTAATAAAATTAATTGGGGGTTTTGAAATCATTCATGGCGTCCGTCATGCGCCATAAATTAGAGCATTGGAAGAATCAATAATCCACTTTATTTTGTTTTCCTTAGATTTGTTTGAGATCTAGAGAACAAACTAAGTTCTTTCCTAAACCCAATGTACACTCATGTAAATCCTGGTGACTTTTGCTGTAACCAAGATACTGTCCTTCAATATTTCAAGCCTAGAACAAATATAATGAAGGATATGAGCATGACAAGTAGTAGACTCATATCCACATGTTCTAAGGTTGTGAGCAAAACGGTTTTATTTGAAATGAAATAAAAATCATGGCCTGTCTTCTTTCTTCTATTGCTTTCTTCAATAATCATCAAATACTTCTAAAAAGGAGACCTTATAAATTTTATACCTATATTACATTGACCTTTTAAGCCATCTCATGATTTTCCACTGGAGCGGATCATATTGTGCATCAAACATTCATGCTGCTACGCAATTGAATATTATTTTTTAAGAAACACTTAAATTTTTAGACCACAGTACTGTAAGTTTCAATAAACCTTTCCTATTAGCTATGTAGCATGCTAACTTTAAACTACTACTCTCTCAAAGGACCACGATGGGCAAGTGTGAACTTGGGGGTTTTCATATGTTTGCAATATTCAGGAATACATAGAAGCCAATTAATGTACTTGACATGGCAAGTGAAACCCAGTTTGCAACCAATTAATGTTATTTTATTTTTAGTGAACTAAGTGATCTTATTTTAATTTCCAGGCCAATTTCATTTTGGAGGATAATCGTTGATGTAAGTAAATATTGAACTTAGTTTATACTTAAATGCATTTGATTTACCGTTAGCAGCTATTAACTAATTTATTTTTTCCGAGGTACATGTACAAAAAATTTCAGATTTGCAAATCAGCTTTAAGAGCATAAAATCTGTCCATTGAAGGTGATATCTTCTGTCTACTTAATAGATTTACACATTAATGCCTACTTTTCATTTTCAGTTTGTTCAAGTAATAATTTTAGATAATATCTCTGCTTTATTGCCATTCAAAATGTTAGATAAGTAATAAAATTATCTTAAATACTGTACAATTATCTGTTGCTGTTTTTTAATATTTTATTTTTAAATGAGCAGTTTGTTTATGTGTGTTAAACACTTTTATTACCTTTAGATGAATCTTTTATTGTGTGTTAATTTCTTATTGTACCATTGTATAAATATTATAATATATTATAAATGATTTCATTTTTGCCTTCAAGGTTGAACTTATGTTGAATTCATATATTTTCGATATATTGAAATACGTAATGTAAATTGAATAAATACGTTTGAAACAAAAAAAATGTCAAACATATCAAAGTTAACCAAAAAAGAATTGTATTGAGGTAAAAGAAATATTTTGTTCTTAAGAGAATGCAATTAATTAAACAAACAGAAAAACTATTTAGTCAATAACTTGCAATTTGAATATCAAGTTATAAATATGATGTCCCTGTGTAGAATTTATGGCTTTGATACTGCACTCGTTGATGTAGCCAGTTGGTTGTAGCAAGAGGTATAAAGATGAGCCATACTCCAGTAAACCTTTAATGTTGTTAACCTATTCAAATAAATAAACATTCTGAATTTGGAAATTAAATTATAATGAACAATCGTTTTATCGAAGTAAGAATTTTTATAGAACATAAATGAAAATTTACGCATTACCTTTAAGGTTGTTGAAAATTTCTTTGTAGACAATATTTCTGGTGTAGTCCTTTCTTTCTCCATCTCCATTTCTTATTAAAATCTTCAACCCCTTTTGTGTTGTTGTGCGAGAAACGGCAACATATAACTGGCCATGAGTGAATATAGGACGTGATAAATAAACTCCAACATTTTCTAGTGTTTGACCTTGACTTTTGTTGATTGTCATCGCAAAACATATTTTTATTGGAAACTGACGACGCCGAAGAATAAAAGGCCATTTTGTGTCCGCTGAGGACATTACTATTCGTGGAATTAAAACCTTAGTTCCCATATTATTTCCAGTTATTATTTCTGCCTCTATGACTTTGTTTGCAAGCTGTGTTACAATCAATCTTGTTCCATTGCAAAGGCCTAAATTTTGATTTAAATTACGAAGAAGCATTATTGGAACCCCAACCTTTAGACAGATTTTATGGTTTGGTATTGATGTTAGCTTTAGAGTATTAAGGAATTCCACAGGATACAATAGATTTTGTTCTTCAATTCCTTCCGACATAGGGCTGATTGAGTCTGCACTTAGATAGGTGCACATTTCACCAGGCATTTTGTCAGTAATAAATGAATTCACTTCGTCCACACAGTCATTTGTCGATGCTAATATACAACGATTTTTTAAGTAGTCTTGTTCGTTAAGCCTTTCCCCAAAATCAGGATAAATACAATCAACAATCTTTTGTATAGGATTATCATCCCATTCAATCAAATTTTCTTTAGGAATTTTCACCCATGTTGGCTCCTCATTATCATACATCGCCACCGTCGGAAGCAATCCATCTCCCACGTCTAAAATCCACTTGCTAAAATTTGCAATTTGAATCATCTCCATGTTACTTACGCCTTCACTTGCAAGGCGCATGTTTTGTGTAAGAGTAAATTTTTTACATTTGCTCCATAAACGTGATCGGTTTATCGATGATCCGACAATTGTCTCTCTTCCACCTTTATCGATTACCGGCAGTATTTGTCTAAAATCGCCACCAAGTATGACAGTTTTTCCACCAAAAATTTCACTGTCATTTCCATGTTCTTCCATTACATCTCGCAAAGTTATTTCTACTGCTTCTAATGCATATCTGTGTGCCATTGGTGCTTCATCCCAAATAGTTAGATCAGTTTTTCTAATTAATTCGCCCAGTGAAGACTGTTTTGCAATATCACAAATAGAATCCTCATCTAAATTTATTGGAATTTTGAAACGTGAATGTGCAGTTCTACCACCCGGTAGTAATAGTGCTGCAATACCTGATGTTGCAACTGGCAATACAATTTTACCTTCTGAACGAACTTTTGATATTATTGTTTTCCACAAAAAGGTTTTCCCGGTACCTCCACTGCCATGAACAAAATAAAATCCACCTAAATTTTCATCAACTGCATGTATAACTTCATCAAATATTTCCTTTTGCCGAAGATTTAAGGAACATGACATATTTACGTAATCTTCATATAGTGCATCCTGATTGTACATTTGTTCCTCTGTTATTAATCTGTTTTGAAATCTTTCAAGAAACATCAAATCAGGAAAAGGGATCATAGGATACTCTTTTAGAGATCTATTGCTCTTATTCATGATTTTTTCAATTTCTATAAGTGTGTAATTTTGCAATTGACATTGTGTTAAAGTTAGCATATTGTCTTGAAGAACTCTTCTTTGCATCCATAGGATATCATCTGATAACAACTCCCAATGGTTGTTCCAAAGCTCAAGAGGATTTGAAATTTCACAAAAAAATAGTAAGGTAACAAACATTTCGCATAGGGATTTGGCCGAGGACCATCTTCCAGCTTTAACAATAACCTCGTTCCATTCATTGTCATCTTCCAACAAACCTCGTGCCATACAAGCAGTCTTAAAATCATTTAAAATTACCCCATTAAAGGTTCTTATGTCTTCATAATTTGTAGGTCCTTTCACTATGTTTAACAACAAACGCAAATAGAATCTTTCCCCAGAAGTCGGATGTGCATAATAAATTCTTCCAATTGTATTGCCTTTTTGTCTTCTTTTCCATTTTTTATATTTTTTATCCCATACCCATTTTGTTGGAAAATCAACATATGTGAGGTTTCTTGCATCTTCGTTCAATCTATTTGTTTCCAACCACTCTGTAAATATTGACTTGTTAACATTTGGTCGATTTGCAATTTCTTCCAAGTCATCCGTATCACGAAATATAATAGATTGTTCATCAGGTAAATGAAATGACAATCGTTGCACTGCAGGTTTCCGATATTGAATATCAAATTCAAATATACGCCAAGTAGATTCAGAGGCTGAAATATATCGACAATCAAGGTATGTTTTAATTTCATCCACTTCTCGAACATTTCGTCCACCACCTTCGCAATTTTCTTCAATCACAACTGTAGCACGATCATACCCCTTATTGATGTATTTAAACAAATACTTTATAGATCGTGTTCGATTGCATATTTCGACATTTATATGTGCTTGAAATTTTACAATGAGATCTGTGTTGTGTGGAATTACCCACCTGTTATCAAACTTCATGCCCATAGCTGCTACATACCTATCATTTACTCTTCTTCTATAGACGGGGAATCCATTATCATCAAATGTTGTTTCAGAACAATTTTCTTTAGGGTAATGTTTTGAGCATCTACCTTTGACCATGCAAGAATGTTGTGGATTAGCCGCACCACATGGTCCATGCATCATAAACTGTGAGACAGACTGGTACGCTAGCGGGTCTACTTCGTTATCTGGTATTTCAGCCGTAATTATCTTATCAACATCTGAAGTTGTTTTAGGCTTATCATTAGAATGTAGGAACAATAATATATGAGCATGTGGTAGTCCTCTTTTCTGATATTCGATTGTGTACACCGCTGTAAAGACATGCAAATATACAACCAAAAATAAATAATTGAATGGTAATGTTATAATATCTAATTTGGTCAAAAAACTGAAATTAAATTCTGTATTTATATATAATCGCGTTATTGCTAGTTGATTACAAATGAACAAAGCATTCATCGTTCACTAATGTACGCATCATAGTCTATTTGTTTGTATATATGATTTTCTTTTCCTTTCTACATTTATTCTCTTGTGTCCTAACAATTTTTATGAACAGTGTAAGGAGTTATTCATAATGGCAATGCATTTCTTATTTTACAGCATATCGTTGGGTGAGAAAAGGGGGAGAAGCATCAGAGATTCCCTTAGATCAGATTTCTCTAATATACATCAATTTGTCAAGTACAACCGCTTAAGCAGTTTTCTCTGCAGGTATGGAAGTACACTTTGGAAATGTTCAAACTATTTTTTATAAGTGTAATTGCCTTATGTATTGATGATTGTTGATCACATGAACATAGTGAATGATCGGTGAGATAATGTTCAGTCATACCATGATATATATATATATACATATACATATATATATATCTTTATACTGAAAATTGTTTTATACTGTCAATGATTATTAACAGTATAAAGTCTGTTTATGCTATGACTGTTTTATGCTTTGATGTATATAAATGAAACTATTAGATTTGGTAAAAATATACATGTATAGTATAATGGTCTTTATACAAACTGTGCTACACAGTGACTGTTTTATACTGTGATATATATGAGTGAAAAAGTTTTATAAAGGGTTTATGTATGAATTAGCAGTATAAAAAAGTCATACCATGACACCGTTTTGTACTGTGATTGATCATTAACATCATAAATATTTATGTTTGAATACTCTTTTAAACATGATTGGTAAAATCTAAATATTTTGCATAGGACCAATCATGACTTCAGAACTTTTTGTAAAACGGTTATACATTTCATGAAGGCCTTATATTCGATCGAACATATTCATTTGGTGTATATTTTGTAAAACAGTTTCATATGGTAAAACAGTTATACATCGATTCTAAATATTTTGCATATGACCAATTCTGAAACAGTTATAAATCAAATTCTGAAACAGTTATATATAAATTCTGAAAAAGTTATATGACAGTTTACTTCTAAATTGAATATGTTCGAAATCTAAATTGAATATGACTACTATATAACAAATATACTAAAATTAAATTCAATATGTTCGAAATCTAAATTAAATTGAATATGATAGTTATATAACACTTTGATACATCAAATCTGAATTGAATATGACAGCTTATATATCAAATTGATTTGTAACTGTTTGAATTGATGTATGAAACAGTTATATGACAGTTTATATATAACAATTCTGAAACTGTTATATGAATGACAATCAAATTCTGAAACAATTGCATATAAATTCTGAAACAGTTATACAAAGTATAAAACTGTTTTATACAAAATATTTAAATTTGATGTATGATAGTTATTTTGTAAATTTGTACATTTTAGACACACATACCCAGTAATGTATGCAGGCATGTGGAGTGATTCTGCCACATAGTTAACAGGGTAATCAATTGAAGGGTGAAGGACTGTGCATTTTATTTCTTATCCTCCTTTACCATTTGATAATGTTTGTTCATTACAAAAAATTTTTGCTTGCAACAAGTCTTATTTCTATGTATTCAAAGCATTCTTAAATTGAACATTCTAATCATATGTCTTAAATGTAATACCATTTAATTTAATTGAAGTCATTTAATTATTATTATTGGGACAATTATTTTGTAATGAAGAATACAAAAATATTAATACCTGCGTGAACAGATCCAAAATGTTTCCCTCCTCGTAAATCATCCATTAGCTGGTTGAGTTTGATTTTGAAAACTCTAGCTACAATATCTGGTCTATCTTGTACAGTTTGCCCGTATAAGGGATACAAATTTTTTAATCTCTATCCAATTAGGATTGCATGTGAAAGTAATGAATAAATCAGGTTGACCTGCTGCTCTACAAATTGCAATAGCATCTTGATAATTTTGTATCATATATCGAGGACCACCGGTAAATGAGGAAGGTAAGACCATTCTTTTTCCAATCGAGGCAGCACTTGTATCACCTGCTGTTACAGCGCCTTGGAGACCTTTATATAGTTCAGATCTAATGGTAGACTGATTATTGCGTACCCATCTTAGTCTGTCTTCTTCTATGCATGTATAGGCATCTACTAAAAATTGTTGAAATAATCGACCACCTCGAAGCAAGGTTTGACCTTCATTTGCTCTTTTCTGGATGCGAAATGCATAATATTCCCTCATAGTAAGCATTTTCTCATCATTTTGATCATTTTCGTTTGTTATTTCTTCATCGTCTATGAATCTATATGGAATATTTAATCTGAAGCCATCTTCACCGTAAGGAAATAATATAGGATATTGCATTGCCATAAAACTTGGATGCTTTTCAGTTATTCTTCTTAAGAGTCCGCTTTTTTCTTCTATTACGATGTCCCTGCATGCATCATTTTGAAAACCATCACCTACTATTAATGCCGCTATTTCAGAAGATGTCGGCATATTATACATTCTGCCATCTGTTTGTCGTGAATTAATCAACCGTAGTCTTACAGGTTGAAAATTTGTTCCCTTAAATCGGTCTCTTGCCATCCTGAATGCTTTAGTTAGTTCATTGCATCGATCAAACATATTAATTAGTTCGCTAATTACACCTTCATCCAGTTCTGTAGTAGTGTTTGCTCCTACTACATTCATTCTATTTGACAACTCATTTTCCGTGTCATAAATATAAAGTTGTGCAAATTTTGGTTGGTTGTCTACTGGAAGAAGTGAACCGATTTTGTGATGGTTTTGGCCATTTATCCGAAAGACATACGGGCCACGACCATTGTTTATGGTGTTGTCAACATGACCTCCCATCGAGGTGAATGCAAACATAGAGTTGTATAGCCTTATTTTTTCTCTAAATCTTGATGTTCTTGGCCCACCGTTATAATCTAATAAGTGTTTCAGAAAAAGCGGACAGTCTTTCAAGATAGGAAGTTGAACTTTTCCTAACCGACAACATAGGGTAAAATCTGGATTAGACGTAGCTTTCGATTTTGCATTCCTTTCTTCATACCATAGCATGGCGTTGCAGTTTGAACATGTATGTTTTGGTTCACCAAAGTCCCATATTTCAAACATTTTTCCTGCAAAATGCTTATATGTTATTAATTAAAGTAGAAAATGTATGATGTACACAACTAAATTATTCTTATAAAATCTTCACGTACTTGTAACTGTGTCATGGATCGATGATGATTCCATTATATGAATTTGTTGACTTGGATCATTTTGTACAGCGGACGAATGATTCAACGCAGAAATTTGAGATGGCTGTTGCGAATTTGTGCCACTGCTTTAAACTAATAATGAAGAAGTTATGTTATATGATAAAATATGTAATGTGCGTATATATCAAACTTCTCGTTAAATCAGGATACATTTTGGTTTTCATATTGAGTTGAGGTTATTGGCACTTTCAAATTTTAATTTGTTCATTTTAATTACTTACAGCCGAGCTTTTATCTTTTAACACAATCCTATATTTTGCTTCTTCCAGGTATATACTATTTTTTTGAATGTGCTCCATGGAATTATGTATATTTTGTGGGTGTAGACAAGTAACAGATTGACTTATACTCTATAGTGTAGTCTTAGATGTACTGTACTTGAACTATTTCATAACAGTACTGCGGTTTCTGTTTGCAATTCTACGTTTGTTGTCCAGGATTCGATGTCTTGTTTGACGATTGTGCCATTGAACTGTTGTAATCACAAGCAAGGTTAATACTGTAATAAACGATTATTATATTCAATTTACTGTTTTTACAATATTGATAATATGTACCTTTTCTTTTTCTAATCACTGCAGCTGTTTCAATGGTCTGATCAGGATACGTAGTTTGCAAATCTTCATCTATTGTTCCAGTTGGCAAAACAAAATTGTTTGTATCTATGGCTGAAGCAATAATTGGACCTAATTTTGGAACTTCCTTGATCAGGTACATTATATAAGAAATAAGAAATAAGAAATATTATACGATATCAACTCAATATATTTAATTTAAAGCATCTCTTACGATCATGAAATATTTGTTTTCCCTTTCGTTTGTTGTAAAGGATACGACGTCTTTCTTGCCTTCGTTGTTTTTGGGCTGCGATGGAAATTTGTGTCAAAGGTCAATGTTTCAATAAATGAAATTCTGTTAAGAAATTACACATGTATATTCATTATTTTACCTGCTTTTCTAGTGGCTGAATCTAGTTCAATGGCATCGAAATTTAAAGTAGAGTAAGATTTAATTGAATTCTTCGGTCCTTTGAATCATTCAGTGGTAAGGTTAGTACTGCAATAAATGATTATCATATTTGGTTTAAAGTTTTTACGGTATAAATAACATTTACCTTGGCTTTTTCTAACAATCGCAGGTGTTCCAATTGTCTGATCAGAATAGGTAGTTTGCATGCCTTCATCTATATTTTCAGCTGGTGAAACAAAAATGTTTGTTTCTATAGCTGAAGCAACAGTCGGACGTAATTTGAAACTTTCATGATCAGGTACATTAAATAAGAAATATTTTACACTATCAATATTTATCAAATTTAAAGCATCTCTTACGATGATGAAGTATTTGTTTTCCCTTCCATTTGTTGTAAAGGATACAACGTCTTTTTTGCCGCCTTTGCTTTTGGGCTGCAATGGACATTTGTATCAAAGCTCAATGTTTCAATAAATGTAATACATTTTAACAATTACGCTCATAGATTAATTATTTTACCTGCTTTTCTGGTGGCTAAATCTACTTCAATGGCATCGAAATTTAAAGTAGACCAAGATGTAATTGAATTCTTTGGTCCTTTGAATCATTCACGGGTATGGTTTTGATATCTCTGTTCATTGTCTTCCATATTTCCTTCTTTATTGTTGTTTAAAACTTTGCCTCGCTTCCTTGCTACTTGGTCTTTGCCTCCTTCAACAGATTTAACCATTTATCTGTATTGATTATATTGTACGAGATAGAAGTAGTTACAATTATATATGTATGGAAATATGTTACCAACATGTATTATCATGATTTTTAGGTAATTCGGCCTATTTAGTTCACTTATTATTATTTTTTCTTCATATTATTGAAAATCCTTTTATAGATATCCTAGCAAACACCTAGCATACCCAAATTTAACTGTTATATTCAAACAAATTATACACACCTTTTATAGATATCGTAGCAAACACCTAGCATACCCAAATTTAACTGTTATATTCAAACAAATTATATACACACCTTTGTTAATAGATCCCTTCAATCAATGGTAGTACATGGACTGGAGAAATATAATTTGCGGTTTTAAAAGGAAAAATAGATATATTAGTTTATATTTGTATGGATAAAAAATATAATTTGAGGTTTTGCAAGGAGAAAAAATATGTTTTGTTTATATTTGTATAGGAAAAGAAAATATTATATGAGGTTTTGAGAAGGAAAAAACGTTTTTTTATTTTAATTTTCTGTAGGTAAGTCAAAGTAATATCATTTGATAGTAATCTAGAAATATACTTGCATCCCTTTAATCAGTTGTAGTGCATGGACTGCAGAAATAAATAAGGTTTTGAAGGGGGAAAAAAGATTTTTGTTTAAATTTCTATACAAAAAATATATAAAAAGAGAAGTAATCGACATACGGAGATTAAGTACAAAAATTGACAGTAAAAATAGGGTATTTAAAATCTTGGTCCAAGGAATGAAGCAATTAAGATATTTTAGTTACTTGAATTCTTTGCCTCCTTCAACAGATCTAACCATTTATCTGTATTGATTATATTGTATGAGATAGAAGTAGTTACAATTATATATGTATGGAAATATGTTACCAACATGTATTATCATGTTTTTTGGGTAATTCGGCTTATTTAGTTCACTTATTATTATTTTTTCTTCATATTATTGAAAATCCTTTTATAGATATCCTAGCAAACATCTAGCATACCCAAATTTAACTGTAACACCCCGTATTTTTTTTAATATAATTAAAAATGAAATAAAATATATGAAAATATGCTTATGATAGGTAAATAATGGTGATGCATAAGGAGAATTAATTAATACATGGAAGAGAAGAAAAATTAGTTCGATAATGGCGTATGTAACGGAAAAGATAGTAAAATAAGGATAACTAATTCAAGAATCAGGAAAAATGGACATCACCATTGCGTTCCTCTCGGAAAAATATGCGAAATAGAGTCCGAGTTTTCGAAAATCGGAGTCCGTATGACCAAGATATGGCCAAAACAAGATTTTAGCAGACTTTCTGGCAGACTACCCGTGTCGACTGTAGTGTCGACACCCAAGTCAACCTGCCCCCCCCCCCCCGTTTCGACTGTAGGGTCGACTCCCCCGTGTACAGGTCGACCTGGTCGGCCTGGGGTGGCCCAGAACCCATTTTTGAGGCCCGGGACGAGTTTTGATGGTCCCGATGTGTTTTAGGGTTAATCCAATGGCTGAAATGAATTGCTACACCTATAAAATAACACCTCGACCTAACCTAATTCATAACAAATCATTCTTACACCAAAATGCTGCTAGAATCTCTCTTGAGCCATGGCCGCCGTCTCCAAATTAAAGCTTAAGCGTTCAAACTCAAATCAAATCAAAGATCAATGCTTCTACAACAAATTCAAGAGGATAGATCAATGACGCTGCAACTTTCTACGACAAATTCACTCCCTAATTCATTAGCCGTTCTCTGTAAGTTCTAGTTATTTTCAGATTTAAATATTTAATTATAATATGGCGATGAAATAAAGTGAAATTGATGTAAGTTTAGCTATATTTGCGGAATGTGAATTAAGATTAAAATCATGTTTTGCGGTCAAATGAAAATAGTACGATGCTTATTATGTTTGGTTATGTTGTATAATATTATGCCAGTGATTTAATTCTATTATCATGTTGGATTGGGAATTATTGAGTATAATGTTTGTCATGTTGTATTACGCCAATGATTTGATTCCATTATCATGTTTAATTGGGAATTATTGATAAGTTTATTATGCAAGTTTATGTTGTAGATTCATGCGACAAATTGTCAAATCTACATGTTTATGTATAAGAAAAACCTATGCCACACTTATCATATATTTGTGATTGGCTTGTGAGTATGTTAATTTAATCTATGTTGCCAAGTAACGCATGTGTATGTTGATTTTCCTATGTTGCAAATTAACATATGTATATTGATTAGTTCATATTGCTATTTCTCGTGTATGTATGTTAATATGGCCTATGTTAAAAATACACATATATGTTGAATTAGCTTATAATTGCAAGTTCACCCCTGTAATATTCATGATGTCATTTTGCAAGTTTACCCCTGTAATGTTCATGATGTCATTTTGCAAGTTCACCCCTATAATGTTCATGATGTCATTTTGCAAGTTCACCCCTGTAATGTTCATGATGTCATTTTGCAAGTTCACCCCATTATGTTCACATTAATTATGCCATCAATGTCAAAATTATACCTTTGTCATGTTTATGATTGTGTATTTGTGTACATAAAATTAGGCTAAGTTTTTAGCCTAAACTTTATACTAAAAAATCATACAAACGTAAATTAGGCTAAGATAATTAGCCCAATATTAGACGGGGTAACGGTGAGTTAAAATGATTAATTATAGGAAAACTTGCCATAAATTGGTCATTTATCACATAAGTGATTTATGGCATAAAATGGTATTAATTATATACCTAATTTAATGAGATTGATTGGAAACAAATTGGGCATTAAATTTGAATTTGAACAATTTACATAATTAAAATGTAAATTAGAATTATGGCATAAAATGGTATTAATTATATACCTAATTTAATGAGGTTGATTGGAAACAAATTGGGCACTAATATGAATTTGAATAATTTACATAATTAATGTAAATTGGAAAATACGAATATGCTTAGCACGAGGTTGGATTGAGTTGTGATGTAAACCTGCTCGGACCCGCCCGGCTGTCCAGTAATCACAACAATACCTATCCAATGTGGGAGGCTAAGCATTAGGCCCAATAAAGACCCGAGGTTAGACTGAGTTGTGGCGTAAGACTGCCCGGACCCGGCCGGCACACCGGCAGCCACAACAATATCTGTCTAATGTGAGAGGTTTATGCCCTAATAAGACAACTAGAGTTGAGCTAGGGTTGGTAGGGTTAAGTTAACTAGAACACTTAACCAATTTCAACATGTTAACAAAATTGGTGGGTAGGGTTAGGTTAATCTGGACACTTAACCAATTTAATATGTTGACTACGGGAGTAGGTAAGGTTAAGCAAATGTTTAACCATTATAACATGATTAAACTGGACTAGAGGGTGTGGTTAAGTTAATGAGAACACTTAACTAATACAATGGGTTAATTAGACAAGTGGTTGCGGTTAAGTAGTAACACTTAACCAACATAACAGGACAAGCGAGTGGGCTAAGTTAACTTGAATAAGTTGATAACACTTAACCATTATAATATGACTAGTGGATGGGGTTAAGTTAACATGCACTTAATCAATCTGATGTGATGCGTGGTAGGGTTAAGTAACACACGGGGTTAAGTTAACAAGAAAATTCTTAACCAATGTAACCAGATAGACGAACGGGGTTAAGTTAATAAACCACACTTAACCAATCAAACATAATAAGCGAGAAAGGTTAAGTTAACTAAGGTAAACACTTGACCATGGTAACATAACGGGTAGGAGGGTTAAGTACATATCGGGTTGGTGGGTAATATTAGTAAATATAGGCCCACATACACTTAACCATTAAATACACATGCTTGAATCAGTAGCGGGGTTAAGTACACATCAGGGTTGGTGGGTAATATCAGAGAATATAGGCCCACAGACTTAACCATTAGAAAAACCTAGTAACGGGGACTCATTTCAGCAGTAACCCACATTAGGTATCAACGGAACCCTGAGCTAGGCAGGGTGGGGCACGATTACTGGGCTGATCATAAGAGGTCAAATTAGCGGCGGTTGGTGCAGCAGTGCAGGTTCTAACGGAGTGTGGGCGTGCACACACTTCGGCGCAGAAAATTTAGCCACTGGGCATCAGTGGGTATAAAGCTGTGCATCTTGATTGTGTCAGGGTTGCCACCATGGGACTTGATACACCCCCATCGTGGGACCAGCACAGGTATCTACAAGTAGGGGGCCGCGTGACACAAACGAGAACTAGGTCAAGTAGGGAGCCGATCGATAAGGTAGTAAGGGTGCATCGAATATATACATGGCCATTGGGGTGATCGAGGTGGAATCCTCAAAATCGATGTACACCTGAAGGTTACCATAATTGCGAGGATTGGGGTCACGTTATAATTATTATATAACACGGGCTACTAGTTGGGACACTAGTAGGGGGTACGGATCCTTATTACACAGGACACTAGTTGGGATACTAGTAGGAGTACAGATCATTCCATGTAAGACACTTATGAGGATGCTAGTTAGGTGGTGCAGAGCAAATAGATATCGTTTTAATGGTAAAGCTTAGAAACCTTACGATGTTATTCTTGATAGAAACCATGCGGTGGGATATTTGATAGGAATTATGGGATGTTATACTTGTTTCATCGTGCCCGAAGTTTATCTTGTTACCTTAGTTTATCTTGTTATCATAGTTTATCTTGTTATCTTAGTTTATCTTGCCTAACTTGTCAGCATGCTTATGTTTACTTTCAGTTTACTAATGCCATATTATCTTTACCTATTTTTATGCTGAAAGTCACTAGGACTTACTCAGTCTTTATGACTGACCCGTTTTGTTTCGCCTCTTTCTCTTCCGTTTCCCCCCTAGGTTCGCAGGGTGGGAATACAACTTAGCTCGGACCTTATCAAGCTCCAAGGCTCTTTCATGCAAGGCTTGGATTTTTCTTGGCTATGGCTTGCTTTGCTTTATTGGGGAATACTGCAGTTTGTTTTTTTGCTTCTTTGTTTTTGAGCAAGACAGATATTTTAACTATGTAATTGGGTATTGGAAGTTGATGGGCTTTTCTTGTAAACACTTATATTTAATAAATGATTTGAAATACTTCCACTTTACTTTTCGTTGTTTTATATATGTCTATCTTGTAATATTTCTATTCCAGTACCCATAATGCTCCATTGAAGTTAAGGCATTCCCTTTGTGAGTGACCTTAACGGATGTGGGGTGTTACATTTGGTATCAGAGCAGAAGGTTACCAGACTGGGCAAAAGTTTTCAAAAACCTTCTGAAATTATTTTCAAAACATTTACAAAGAAGCAAATTTTCAAGAAAATTTTGTTTGATTTAAAAGGCATATTCCCCAAAGCCGTATGCACTATCTTTTGATTCTCTCTTGAAATCTCTTCTCTCTCTTTTCACCATAGTTTCGTAGGCATCCGACACAGGTCGGAGGGCAAAGGAGTGTCCAACCTCCATCTGTAGCCGCAGTAGTTCCATCTGCGTCTAATTTTATTTCAAGTTGGGTAGAGTTGCCGTGCGTTGGAGGTAGCTTCGAGAGACTTGTCAACAAACTATACAAGGACAGTAAGAACAAAAAAAAAACTAGTTGTTATAGCTTAATCCACGAAGGAGGAAAAAGGTGAAAGGAAAGAGGCCAAAGAGAAAGAATAGTAAAACCCATGACAAGAGAGAGTATCTTTAGTGAGAAGGGACATGTAGTTAAGTATTATAGGACAAGGGCAAGGAACAAGATCGTCGAGAGGGCAATTGTATGCTCTCACTACTAGCGTACCTAAGAGAGTGGTAACGTTTCTGTTAAAGGTTTAGATTTTCTTTTCTATCATCCCACTAGAACTTTGTTTTTGTACATCACATCCTTTTAATTCTGCTTCGAAAGTTGAATCTCTGCACCTTAGTACTAGCATGGTAGAGGATCCCATTTTTGTCTCAAATCCTGTTGGGGAATCAGCTCATTTATTTATGACTTGTTAGGATTTGAGAATGTCTATGCTAAGTGTTGAGTTTAGAAGGAATGCTCATGTTTTTGGTGAGCTATGGGTTAATTCTAGGATGAAGTGGTTATCCGATAAGGGTGCCATTCTCGGTTTCGAGAGGAGGGTAGTTAGACTTTTGACTTGCCTCGGTAATACCCTCGAAGTCGCGTGTAACCTTTAGGGTTCTATTATGATTATTTACCTAGAATCTCTTGATACATTAGTTGATCCGCTCGAGTAGTGTTCGCCACTAAGGAGGATGGGGTCATTTCGCGTATGCATGAGTTATAGAGAGTCACCTAAGTAAGTACATTGGGCAACATGGTCGACATTTGTTTATTTTCGAGAGATAATTCATCTATGTGGAATACTTTCTAGTAAATTTTGGAGAGCTTGTGTGAAACCATGAGTACGCTGTTATGTGTAAGCCGAGTATACAAAAAGGAGAATAAGTGAAAGTGAAATGAGAGGCAATAGTGAAATGGGTTCCAACTCATATTTTGGAAACAAGAATTAAGAAGCTACGAAATTGTGAAGTTAAAGATGGTCAAAGCACGACGGAGTTAAGCTCAAGGGAATGTGGCTCAGAAGATTGAAGACTATATTCGTGCATCATATCTCTTTTTTAAGGGTATATCCTTGATTCCTTTTTCCTATAGAGCTTACTTGCATGCTATCTTTCGTGTATATCCTCTCGGTCCTATTCTCAATCCAATTTCTGTTGCAAACCCCATAGGGAGTATGACTCATCTATTAGTAACACATGTTGGGGCTTGAGGGTGTTCGTTGGGTTGACTAAACTTTTTGGGTTTTATAAGATATGGGTTGGTCTTAGGAAGGGATTTCCTTGTGACCTAATAGGAGTCCATCATGCTTAGTTTCCTAGAAACATATATATTGGTTGGGTTGAGTAATTCTTTGGGTGTCAGTCTGATGTTGATTTCGGTCTTCGGGGCTGATGCTTAGGGAGTTCTTCTCCGAATCAGGATATAGGTGGCATAGGTTTCCAGTTTTGACATTTGCCTAATGGGCACAAAGTTTTGACTTGCTTCTATCATTCAACTATATCTTTAGGTAGGAACAATTGGGTGTAAACATGTGTTTGAGACATGTTATGATTGATGGTTGCAAGTGGTTGCAAGTAGTTGCTAGTGGTTGCTCGTGGATGCATTTACACATTAGGCACTAGATCGGCTCAATCACCTTTCATATTGCATATGCGTGAGTGCTTACACCTGTTTGTGGATGAAATTGAATGTGTTATCATGTGGATGTTGCATATGGATGGATGTTTGTGCACACATATAGTCTTTATGTGACTAGGACTATTTGCATACATGTTGGACTCATGGCACTAAACATATTTTGCATCTAGAAGATCAATCAGGCCTGATCATTTGCATTAGACAAGGAACATATACACACACTTCTTGCATATGTTCATACAGCATTAGAAATCTCTTAAGGACAATGAATGCCTGTGATTGATGACTGAGTAGATGGATGATGGATGGTAGGACACATTCTTCTTAACTTGAAGATTTCGGGGACGAAATTCTTTAAGGAGGGGAGAATGTAACACCCCGTATTTTTTTTAATATAATTAAAAATGAAATAAAATATATGAAAATATGCTTATGATAGGTAAATAATGGTGATGCATAAGTAGAATTAATTAATACATGGAAGAGAAGAAAAATTAGTTCGATAACGGCGTATGTAACGGAAAAGATAGTAAAATAAGGATAACTAATTCAAGAATCAGGAATTAGGTAAAATGGACATCACCATTGCGTTCCTCTCGGAAAAATACGCGAATAGAGTTCGAGTTTTCGAAAATCGGAGTCCGTATGACCAAGATATGGCCAAAACAAGATTTCAGCAGACTTTCTGGCAGACTACCCGTGTCGACTGTAGTGTCGACACCCAAGTCGACCTGCCCCATATGTCGACTGTAGTGTCGACTCCGTCCCTGTACAGGTAGACCTGGTCGGCCTGGGGTGGCCCATAACCCATTTTTGAGGCCCGGGACGAGTTTTGATGGTCCGGATGGGTTTTAGGGTTAATCCGATGGCTGAAATGAATTGCTACACCTATAAAATAACACCTAGACCTAACCTAATTCATAACAAATCATTCTTACACCAAAATACTGCTGGAATCTCTCTTGATCCATGGCCGTCGTCCCCAAATTAAATCTTAAGCGTTCAAACTCAAATCAAATCAAAGATCAATGCTTCTACAACAAATTCAAGAGGATAGATCAATGACGTTGCAACTTTCTACAACAAATTCACTCCCTAATTCATTAGCCGTTCTCTGTAAGTTCTAGTTACTTTCAGATTTAAATATTTAATTATAATATGGCGATGAAATAAAGTGAAATTGATGTAAGTTTAGCTATATTTGCAGAATGTGAATTAAGATTAAAATCATGTTTTGCGGTCAAATGAAAATAGTACGATGCTTATTATGTTTGGTTATGTTGTATAATATTATGCCAGTGATTTGATTCTATTATCATGTTGGATTGGGAATTATTGAGTACAATGTTTGTCATGTTGTATAATATGCCAGTGATTTGATTCTATTATCATGTTTAATTGGGAATTATTGATAAGTTTATTATGCAAGTTTATGTTGTAGATTCATGCGACAAATTGTCAAATCTACATGTTTATGTATAAGAAAAACCTATGCCACACTTAGCATATATTTGTGATTGGCTTGTGAGTATGTTAATTTAATCTATGTTGCCAAGTAACGCATGTGTATGTTGATTTGCCTATGTTGCAAATTAACATATGTATATTGATTAGTTCATATTGCTAATTCTCATGTATGTATGTTAATATGGCCTATGTTAAAAATACACATATATGTTGAATTAGCTTATAATTGCAATTTCACCCCTGTAATGTTCATGATGTCATTTTGCAAGTTCACCCCTGTAATGTTCATGATGTCATTTTGCAAGTTCACCCCTGTAATGTTCATGATGTCATTTTGCAAGTTCACCCCTGTAATGTTCATGATGTCATTTTGCAAGCTCACCCCATTATGTTCACATTAATTATGCCATCAATGTCAAAATTATACCTTCGTCATGTTTATGATTGTGTATTTGTGTACATAAAATTAGGCTAAGTTTTTAGCCTAAACTTTATACTCAAAAATCATACGAACGTAAATTAGGCTAAGATAATTAGCCCAATATTAGACGGGGTAACGGTGGGTTAAAATGATTAATTATAGGAAAACTTGTCATAAATCGATCATTTATCACATAAGTGATTTATGGCATAAAATGGTATTAATTATATACCTAATTTAATGAGATTGATTGGAAACAAATTGGGCATTAAATTTGAATTTGAACAATTTACATAATTAAAATGTAAATTAGAATTATGGCATAAAATGGTATTAATTATATACCTAATTTAATGAGATTGATTGGAAACAAATTGGGAAGTAATATGAATTTGAATAATTTACATAATTAATGTAAATTGGAAAATACGAATATGCTTAGCACGAGGTTGGATTGAGTTGTGATGTAAACCTGCCCGGATCCGCCCGGCTGTCCAGTAATCACAGCAATACCTATCCAATGTGGGAGGCTAAGCATTAGGCCCAATAAAGACCCGAGGTTAGACTGAGTTGTGGCGTAAGACTGCCCGGACCCGACCGACACACCGGCAGCCACAACAATATCTGTCTAATGTGAGAGGTTGGTGCCCTAATAAGACAACTAGAGCTGAGCTAGGGTTGGTAGGGTTAAGTTAACTAGAACACTTAACCAATTTCAACATGTTAACAAAATTGGTGGGTAGGGTTAGGTTAATCTGGACACTTAACCAATTTAATATGTTGACTACGGGAGTAGGTAAGGTTAAGCAAATGTTTAACCATTATAACATGATTAAACTGGACTAGAGAGTGAGGTTAAGTTAATGAGAACACTTAACTAATACAATGGGTTAATTAGACAACTGGTTGCGGTTAAGTAGTAACACTTAACCAACATAACAGGACAAGCGAGTGGGCTAAGTTAACCTGAATAAGTTGATAACACTTAACCATTATAATATGACTAGTGGATGAGGTTAAGTTAACATGCACTTAATCAATCTGATGTGATGCGTGGTAGGGTTAAGTAACACACGGGGTTAAGTTAACAAGAAAATTCTTAACCAATGTAACCAGATAGACGAACGGGGTTAAGTTAATAAACCACACTTAACCAATCAAACATAATAAGCGAGAAAGATTAAGTTAACTAAGGTAAACACTTGACCATGGTAACATAACGGGTAGGAGGGTTAAGTACATATCGGGTTGGTGGGTAATATTAGTAAATATAGGCCCACATACACTTTACCATTAAATACACATGCTTGAATCAGTAGCGGGGTTAAGTACACATCAGGGTTGGTGGGTAATATCAGAGAATATAGGCCCACAGACTTAACCATTAGAAAAACCTAGTAACGGGGACCCATTTCAGCAGTAACCCACATTAGGTATCAACGGAACCCTGAGCTAGGCAGGGTGGGGCACGATTACTGGGCTGATTATAAGAGGTCAAATTAGCGGCGATTGGTGCAGCAGTGCAGGTTCTAACGGAGTGTGGGCGGGCACACACTTCGGCGCAGAAAATTTAGCCACTGGGCATCAGTAGGTATAAAGCTGTGCATCTTAATTGTGTCAGGGTTGCTACCATGGGACTTGATACACCCCATGGTGGGACCAGCACAGGTATCTACAAGTAGGGGGCCGCGTGACACAAACGAGAACTAGGTCAAGTAGGGAGCTGATCGATAAGGTAGTAAGGGTGCATCGAATATATACATGGCCATTGGGGTGATCGAGGTGGAATCCTCAAAATCGATGTACACCTGAAGGCTACCATAATTGTGGGGATTGGGATCACGTTGTAATTATTATATAACACGGGCTACTAGTTGGGACACTAGTAGGGGGTACGGATCCTTGTTACACAGGACACTAGTTGGGATACTAGTAGGAGTACAGATCATTCCATGTAAGACACTTATGAGGATGCTAGTTAGGTGGTGCAGAGCAAATAGATATCGTTTTAATGGTAAAGCTTAGAAACCTTGCGATGTTATTCTTGATAGAAACCATGCGGTGGGATACTTGATAGGAATTTTGGGATGTTATACTTGTTTCATCGTGCCCGAAGTTTATCTTGTTACCTTAGTTTATCTTGTTATCATAGTTTATCTTGTTATCTTAGTTTATCTTGCCTAACTTGTCAGCATGCTTATGTTTACTTTCAGTTTACTCATGCCATATTATCTTTACCTATTTTTATGCTGAAAGTCACTAGGACTTAATCAGTCTTTATGACTGACCCGTTTTGTTTCGCCTCTTTCTCTTCCGTTTCCCCTCCTAGGTTCGCAGTGTGGGAATACAGCTTAGCTTGGACCTTATCAAGCTCCAAGGCTCTTTCATGCAAGGCTTGGATTTTTCTTGGCTATAGCTTGCTTTTCTTTATTGGGGAATACTGCAGTTTGTTTTTATGCTTCTTTGTTTTTGAGCAAGACAGATATTTTAACTATGTAATTGGGTATTGGAAGTTGATGGGCTTTTCTTGTAAACACTTATATTTAATAAATGATTTGAAATACTTCCACTTTACTTTCCGCTGTTTTATATATGTCTATCTTGTAATATTTCTGTTCCAGTATCCATGATGCTCCATTGAAGTTAAGGCATTCCCTTTGTGAGTGACCTTAACGGATGTGGGGTGTTACATTTGTTATATTCAAACAAATTATACACACCTTTTATAGACATCCTAGCAAACACCTAGCATACCCAAATTTAACTGTTATATTCAAACAAGTTATATACACACCTTTGTTAGTAGATCCCTTGAATCGATGGTAGTACATGGACTGGAGAAATATAATCTGCGGTTTTGAAAGGAAAAGTAGATATAATAGTTTATATTTGTATGGATAAAAAATATAATTTGAGGTTTTGCAAGGAGAAAAAATATGTTTTGTTTATATTTGTATAGGAAAAGAAAATATTATATGAGGTTTTGAGAAGGAAAAAATGTTTTTTTTATTTTTCTGTAGGTAAGTCAAAGTAACATCATTTGATAGTAATCTAGAAATATACTTGCATCCCTTTAATCAGTTGTAGTGCATGGACAGCAGAAATAAATAAGGTTATGAAAGGGGGAAAAAAGATTTTTTGTTTAAATTTCTATAAAAAAATATATAAAAAGAGAAGTAATCAACATAGGGAGACTAAGTACAAAAATTGATAGTAAAAATAGGGTATTTAAAATCTTGGTCCAAGGAATAAAGCAATTAAGATATTTTAGTTACTTGAATTAGTCATAGAATGGGTAATAAAATAAAATCTGTTTATACACTCTTTTATTTTTTGTATTAATTTATAATACAATTTTTAATACAAACTTTCTAAATGCAAAGTCTGTCAGCAAAACAAACTATTGATTGTGAACCCAAAGATTGTTGATGGATTCAGGAGTGTTCTGAATGACTGTAGTTCGGATAAAGTGTGCTTTATATACAATCTGAAATTACCGTTCACTTATTTATCCAAAAAAATACCTGCATAATAACACTGATATAAATCCTATTGGTTTGTCTAGGCTTTCTAGGTTACGAACTTTATTTGCTGAGGGAAAAAGCCTTCAACTCCAGTTTCCTGCTGAAGATCTCGGTTTCGGGTGAGTACGATGCAGCTTCTAAATTTGGATATAGGTTGAAGTTACTTGCTAAGATCAAACTTAACTTTGTAGTTGGAATATTTGCACATAAATGCATAAACAAACTAAAACCCTGACAGTGTACTAATACTTCATGCAACAAAATTCTGTATTTTATGTCCTGTTATACTTATATACAAATAATTATTGCAAATTCCGTGATGGTTCTCAAATAATGTAACTGGTATTATCATTTTTTTGTAATTTATTGTACCAGATATACCGAAGCTGCTTTAGTTGCTGGCACTGACAAACTGGTTACTGATAAATCCGATTCTAGCAAAATAAGGGGACCAAGGGAATATATTCCTTAAGCAAAACCTGTTTCAAAGTTGCCGCATGTGAATCTGAGGATATTAAATGGATAAATTGAGGTATTATCCTAGTTATGGTATTCTACTTGTGTACTTTAGGAACCATTTATTTATTTCAGAAGATCATAGCAGGATTCATGAAACCATTGAAGGTGCTTTAGGTGCTGGCAGTGACAAACCGGTTACTGATAAATCTGATTCTACCGAAATAAGGGCACAAAGGGAATACATTCCTTTAGCAAAACCTGGGTCAAGTTTGTCGCATGTGAATCTGAGGATATTAAATGGATCAACTAAGGTATTATCCTAGTTATGGTATTCTACTTATGTACTTTAGGAACCATTTATTTATTTCAGAAGATCATAGCAGGATTTGTTAAACCAATTTACTATCTGGAACTTGTTAAATTTGTCATTTGTAGGATGTCATAATTCATACGCGCTTTTTGTTTTCTTTTTAACTTCAGAAACTGTTTCATCTAATATAATCATAATTCAGAAAAGAAAAAGTAGCACATGCGATGAATTATGACATTTTGGATATGATTGTTCTCCGAGTTGCAAGAGAAAAATAATGGCAGAAAGAAAAAACATAAATAATATAATATAACTTGCAAATGGAACTACCAGTTGGTTATTGAATAAATGCCTTGAAATAAATGCTAAAGTACAAAATAAATTTATTCCGAAAAACATAAAAACAAATCTAAAACAAATCATAAAAACAAATCTAAAACAAATCTTAAACAATTTCATGATTTTATGGTACGCCTCTGCAATTTTTTTTGCCCGTAGTTGTGTCTTCATCAATGTTCTCTTCTTCCATTGGTCTTTTCAAATTGTGTATCTCAGACTCGGTTACCTGAAAGAAAATTAAAACTGTCATGTCATGTCATTGTCTGTGATTTGAGACATGATCTTATTTGGAATGTTGTTTTACCTTTTTCATCTCTTTTGTTGTGCTAAATGTTTTCTGATCAACAGTGACTCTTTGAATTTTATTTGCAGTTAATTTTCTTTTTTCACTATTCTTTATGCAGTACTCCGTCTTTTTAACTTGGAAGATTATTTTTGTTCCAGCCAAGTCATTGAACATAGACGCAATCGTTTCCTTTCCATTTTCCTGTTTTTCCACAATTAGACTTCAAATTTAAATGGGATTTAAAAAATATTTTTTGTACCGAAATAACGATATATGGGACTTAACCTTTGATTCAAGGTCAGTTAACTCTTTCACTGTATGTTTTATTAAATGTTCAGCTTCCTTCTCAAATGCAATCAAATCGGCTAATCCGGAATCGTCACTAATTAGCATATTGAGTTTGTACCTAAAAGAAAGTATATAAGTGAACTGTGTGTTAAATTTTGAAAAAATGTGAAGTTTAAATATATTTTTTACCGTAGAATTGGGCATTTGGTTTCAGCTTCACATTTGATGCAGTAAAATACTTCATCTATCTTTTCCACCGTCTTCCTACATTTTGGGCAAGACAAATAGCTCCAACCATATCGATCATAGATTTGTAGTATAGTGGCATGGCAATCAAACTTGGTTCCCTAAAACAATGCAAAATAAATAATTATATTCATTGGAATGGTTAGTCAAAACAAAATTTGGGTTTTGGATGATAATTTGTACTATGTTGTCTGAATTTTTCATTTCAGTCAGTAGTTCTTCCAAAGTTTTTTTCTCTATAGTTGCCTCTTCAATATCATCCTTTTTGTTGATTATTTGTATTGGCGAGTCGTTTGAAGCAACCTCTTCTCTGAGATGTTTAAAAAAGTGTTAACTTAAATATGCGTATAGGATTAAGCATTAAATTAAAAAAAAAACGTATTTTTATCCTGAAACATACGTTTTTATCATGGTTGAAACTTCAGGCACTTCCAAGTTAATATACACCTTGGTAGCATTCGAGGACTGTAAGAAATATGTTCCTGTTTATAGACAATAGTAGTTTAGCCATGAGTATTTATTGGTGTTTGTAAAACATTGGAATATGATAGGTAATTTATTTTTTACCTCCATAATTTCTAACGGAAGTCGAGGTAACTATACGGACAATAGTTCCATTAATTTTTGATATATTTTCTTCATTGCATTGTTGAGCTACATCGCCCCATAAGGTAATTTTAACTTTTGTACCACTGTAAAAGGAGAAAATAAAATAGGATTTTATTATTAGAAACAGAAAACAAAGAAAGAAAATGCAGCCTGAGCAACTTATATAACAGTTTTATTATCTGATAAAGAAAGATGGAAATAAAAGACAAATGTAAAAGTTTAACAATTTTAATACGTAATTATGTTTTAGCATAAAAAAAACATGATTTTTTAAGTTGTAATGAAGGTTGCATTTATAATATTTGACTAAATATTAAATTTTAAAATAAAACAAATCAGGATAACTATTACTTTGAATCTGCAATGACGATATCTCTCTTCAAACTTTTTCCTTGGTCAAACTTGTTTCTTTGTTCAATATGCGACATTGAACATAATTTCCTAATTACATCTGAAAAATAATATTAATGTATTGTTAACTAAATGGTATAACACTAATAAATGATATGTTTGTATAATCATACCTAATGTGCATGTGTTGTTTCCGTATCGAGAATCTATTTGATCCAATGGGAATAAACCAAATTTGTATTTAGGAATATTTGTTTCATCAGTGAACACTTTTATCATGCACGTGTTAGCCCGAAATTCAATGTTGTAATCTGTTTCCACAACCTGATAAGTCTTCTTTTGATTTTTTATGGCAAATTTGCTGATTTCAAAAATTGCTCCCTCTGTAACTTTAGATTGAAACTTGTTCATTAAAAATTTTGGTATAACTGCAACCATTTGAAAGCCCTGATATAAAAAAAGCAGGATTTTAGTATGTTAAAATAATATAATGTAAATCGTTGTGACATTTCTATGTTTACCTCTTTATCAATAAGCAATATATTAATTGCGAAACTTTCATTGTTGTTCAAGTTAACGGATCGCCATACTCTAGAAGCTCTCGCCTTTATTTTGCAGTCTTTTGTGTTTAAGTCTAGGGATTGTAAACGGCAAAAGTTGGAATTCATCTTTCCAGTTGCCTGTGAATAGAAAAATTGTCAAAGTTTAGCTTAGAAAAGTAAAAGAAAGGATAAAAAATTGAGAATTAATTGAAATAGTCTATTAAAAAAACAGAACTCTTACTGAAGCAATGGTTTGAATGTAAGTATTGAGTTTGAATATAAGTAGTGAGGTTGTATATTTATAGAGAAAAGGTGATAAGGTCAAAAAATGTTTAATTGGGATAATCCCATTGACCTAGAAAAAAGTGGAAGACTGGTTTATATAATTGGATTTTTAGGAATTTGAATGAAGTAGAAATTCAAATTGAAGGATTTTAAATTCAGCAAAAAGTGGAAGAATGTAGATACTTTCATGCTTTTCTTTTATTATTACTAAATAAACTAATAAGTGTGTTATATTTTTCAGCTAGATGGATTATATGCAGACTGGGTTATATTCTTTGTGCTTCTGGCAACTTTCATGCCGTATGGGTTATATGCAGAGTGGGTTAAATGCTTCGTGCCTCAGGCAACTTTAAGGGGAAAATTGACATGTTTTGTATATGTGCCATATAGTAGGGATAGATGTGTGCTATAAATTTGCTGTAATATGAACAGTTTTGTTATATTTTGTAATACAAATTTGTGAAAGTGCTATAAATGTGCGATATTTTCGCAGTTAGGATTTGCTGTATGATGTAATTCAGATTTGAATTCCTGCGCATGCTGTTGTTGGGATTTTTAATATCTTTATAATTTATATTGGTGTATTATTTTAATTTAATAGAAATATTTTCAGAGTTTTAAGGAGAAGTGAGATAATTGAGAGAATTAAGGAAATTGAGAGAATTAAGGAGAGAGCTTGAAAAGCTTCTTCTTTACTATTATTTAATAGATAAGTATAAATAACAAATCCAACAGACAACATATCTAACAAACACTAGGAAAAAATATCCAATTGTCTAATAAAAATATATAATTACACAAACATATCACACACTTTAAATGCAAGCTGTTAAAACAACTTGAAATTTCTATGGTAACAATTTGAGTTGGTCCTTGCGTATTAATTTTGTTAGACTGTTGTTGTTAGCTTTATCTTAAATTATGTAAATACATTCATAGATAATGTTACGAAATTGAAAGTATTGGACTTACTTGCACTGCTTTAGAGCATCTCCAACAGCATCCAATTGATACCCTGAATCATGAATTGGGTGTTGTTTTCATCACCAACAGATGTTGGAGGACGTAATATTTAGAATAATATTCAGGGGCCAATCCTGAATTCGGAGTTGGTCCTGCGTATCAATATTATCGGCGAAAAATGTAGCACGCCGAGTCGATTTTTTTGACGCACTCCAAAAAAAACCGATGCACTATGTTATGCGATGAAAACATCAGCGCTTTACAACTAACACCCATTTTCCATCTGCTTTGAAAGCTCCAACGGCTATAAACGGTCGTATTTTCATTAAACAACAGCAAAACGGTCATATTATTTTCCAACAGCTCTAAAACGGTCATATTTTTTCCAACGACTATACTTTCCGTTATAAATTGCTTCTTTTTATACATTCTACATTACAACATAATTTCACTTCTTTTTTATCTCCTAATCCGAAGAAACTTAAACTCTATAATGTCTTTACCGTTTGGAAAATTTTCACATTCGACGATGGACGGAAGCCGGTTTTCTCAAGACAACACGAACTACGGTCTAACTGCTCCTCCAAACAAACAATCAACTTCCATGGACAAACGAGGAGGGCATCGATCTATGCAGTTTCTACTATCATTTCTCACAAGATTCGACTACGAAGAACGACCAAACAGCCGCTGCTTTTTGGAAAAAAATTAAGACTGCTTTCATTGAAAAGAATCTAGAAGGCTTACGGATGTTGTCAGTGATTCAGGGCTGATTCGACAAAATAAGTCGTCAAACAACGGTTTTTGATTCACAAGTTGATAAAATAAAGAGAGTCAATCCTAACAGCGTGGGAGGCGAGGATAATCTGATAAGTTTTCATACAACCTATGTTAGTGGTTGAATAAATGTTATTTATGATACTTATTCCCTTTTTTATTAGAAACGAATCGCAAACGAGAAGTTCAAGAAGGTTTTCCCTAGAGAAAATGGGGCGAAAAGGCAACATTATTATAGTTTTTGCATTGTTATGATCTGCTTACCAGCCAACAAATATAGAACTCTGAATTTGCTAAGAGTCTGCGCGGTGTTCAAACTGCTTCAAAGGGCATGAACAAAGCTTCAAAATCTGGGTATACATCTAGTCGTAGCGAGTCATCGGCGAATATTTCTCCATGTCAGGGTGAAAACCTACTTAATGAGCTCGATAACACAATTAATGAAGATTTTAGACCTTAGGGAGTCAAAGCTGCGAAATGAAAGGGCAAAGTTGATATTGTCGTTGAAGGGAAAATCAACGCACGCTATGTAGTACATGATCGTAGAGATGTAGAAAGACATGAAGATGCAAAGAAAAAAAAATGGATTTTATGAGCATGTTTGTTGATCTGGAAGAGAAGAGGCTACAAATTCTAGCGAACGAGTTAGCATATAAACAACAACAAGAAGAGAATGCAATCATGGCCAAATATTTAGCTGAAATGGATGACTGCGAGAAGGAATATTGGATGGAAATAAAACAGCGTATTCTAATGTAAAAGTTTCCATGGTTGTAGGTAGATTGTTTGTAACGACCCAAAGTTTTCAGCCTTGAAAATCGATATAAATACCTTTACCGTATCTTATACTGATCCTCCAAGCACCGGAAACACTGGATAGTTTTAGACAGAATTTAGAGGGTGAGATAAGAAAGAAAGAAATATTAGAATAGAAGAAAGAAGAAGAACACATCAGAATCTCATAGAGGAACAAGTAAAATATAATATCAAATCTCTTTATACAAAAGAACTGTATATACATACCAATCATCAGAGTACAACATTCATCAATCACAGCGGAATAACTTTATATAACTAGCGCTGAAGCAACCTGCTTCTAGCTCCTGAAACTCCAAGTGAAACCTAATCTGGAACATACTCGGTCTGACCCGAGCACATTTGATTTAAAAACAAAATACACCAGGTCAGTCTGGAATACTATCAGTGATAAATTCACAGCACACACACACACACATGTTTAACTTTGGAAAAATCCTTTCTGAAATCAAAGGATAATAGTAAGACAAGCCCACACATAAACACGGACGGTTTTTACCTTACTATAACCCAAACCATTTTTGAAAATCATAACTTATTCTGATATTATCATAATGTCTAAATACAATTAAATATCAATCTAGAGGAACGCTTGCATCTCACGCTCCCCATATATAGTATACAATCCAAAAACCGCGGGCGCTTATTGGATATTGGATACCCAACTATGACAAGGTATGGGACCACCTTCCGCATGTGTATCTCTAGAGGCTAATACACTGGGTTCAACGAGAACGTCTTGCAACCCGGCCCTCACATGACCGACCACTCATTTCGCTTGAGTGTATCGAATGTATATCACCGACGGTTGGGATCAACAACCGCCTGCCCGAAAAGGGACAGCATCGAATATAGATTTAAGAAGCAAATGGAATTTCTCTAGATAGGTGATCATACACCCTAATGGGAGCGACCCACATAGCCATGCTGCGTGCCCGGTTTTTGTCATTTCCCGGTTGATGAGGCTTGAGGCCAGAACTTAACTTTAAAACATCTGGTCATCATTCACTTTGAATTTCACATCGTCAGATCCGCCAGATCACACCTGGTTGACGTCCACAAAAAATACTCTAGTTTATTTGGCTAGAGAATAACCATTTCTCCGCCATCAACTACCGTACGTTTGGAGAAATAAACGCGTGTAATTCCTTTGGAAATACTCTGTCAGACATCCGTCGATACAAGTCATCCAGGAATAGGATGAACCGAAGGCACTCTCCTACTGCATCTCATATAGGAATCACCCCATGGATCAGTAGCGAGAAGTCCTTGCAACCCGTGAATTCCACCCACGACAGAACCATAGTTCATCTCTGGGAGCTCGCCAAAGATTATTAGCGGTTCTTCCGCTTATGAAGATCCACGGTCTTCAAAGCTCCATCTCGATCATCTTCTGATCTTCACGTATTTGTTGGTCGGAATGGTTTTCGAATATAAATTTGATCCCGGTCTTTCCATACCAACAATCGTATTGGTCAGGTTTTGATAGTCGGTGATTTAACTATCAAATAACAATAGTGTGAATAACATCAGTTTGCTGATTCAGCACTTGGTACAACTAGATCTCTTAAAAATATTTGTATATACTTAATGATATAAACCAAATTCCTCTGATTAACTCTGACTGATTTACTTTGATCGATTAACTCTAACTTGACTAACTCGACTTATTTAATTCAACTGGACTAACTTGATTTGACTATTCCAATCGATTAACTAATATTCGACTTACTCCATTCGCTTGACTCTAGATCGCAGCGATCACAATGGTTACGCCTGATTCCCTCAGGAAACATCTGACCGTCATAGGCTATCCGCAGCCCTGCGAATTACGCTAGCAGTCGCACGCAATGAAAATTCTTCCCTGAACAACCATGTTTGACTAACTCTACATCAAATACGATATTTGATCAACTCTAATTAAATAAACAAATGTTCACTATAATTTGAAATCATTATTCTTATCCCCTTTGAAACTAATATTGCAAATATTATTTATTCTCAAAACCTTGCATTAGAGTTTGATATTTCCCAAATAGGGTAAGACCAATTTCAACACCTTCTCTCACTCCAACTAATACCATTCCTTGATAATAGTGAGATAAACCAATTTGTGGTATTTTAGTTACCTCTCAGACCTTGATCAACCCGTTCTTATCTCAGAATACTACTAGTTTAACCACTAACTTCAAAATATCATTTCCCTTTTCTGGTTTCAAATCTGATTTTAAACCATTCCTTATATTTGAAATCCTCATTTATCATCTCTTTACTTAACTTGTTTGATTAAGTAAACGTCCTTAAAACACCACCTTTACCTATTGATTCCATTTACCATTCTTTATCTGAAACTTGGAATATAAACCCCTTTATAGAATTTAACCATTTCCTTGTCAACCACAATGTCACTTAAGTCATTTTTAATTGAACTCCTATTTAAAAGTCATTTCTCTAATTGTTACAAATAATAATAACTTCAACATTAACCATATAAGAATAGTTGACTTTGCCATTTATCAAAAATATGATAATTATCACTTTTAAAAGCTGATTAAACAATACTTTACTTAATTAACCCTGACCAATTTAATAATTATTTTGATATTTAATTAATCAAAGATTTACCAAAAATTAACACTAAACAAATTCAAGAATTTCCTTGATTATAGTTAATCAACGATTAACTAACAATTTACACTATTCGTTAAACTTTAACGAATACTCGGAGTTTTAAACCAAATTATTTCCATTTGTCAAATTTACTTAAATACGGTTGATTTTACCCACTGTGCACATTAGTTATCAGCTAACTAATTTACCTTTTGTCATTTCCCTTTCCAAATTAGTTAAATAACTTAATTAAATTAAAAATCACTATTTAATTGGTTTAAAACAATTATTCTATTTTAACCAACCCATCGTTAAATATTTTGGGTTTTCGCTGCTTTCAAAAACTGGTGTAATCCATTTAAATAATCCCTTTAAAACTCGATTAAATATATATATATATATATTTATAAATTTCATATCTAATTTCTTATATAGAATAATTAAAACTTTAATCCAGTTATAAACTAAATTTATAACTTTTAAATTACGTCGATCTACCTGACAATAAACTGACTTTGGAAACAACATCTTTGGTCACTCACTGCCAACTACCCAGTCAATACTGTCGATTAAATTTGAACACAACCATGGCCAATGTCCATTCAACCATCAACACTACAACATGTTCTGGTGTCAGTTAGCGTGAACAATTCAGATATGCACCACAACAAAAATACAGTTAATCTGAGGAATCCGGTCGGATCCCTCCAACCTGCCCTTCTCTGCATCACAGATGTCAGTTGATAAAAATATACGAGTTAAAATAAATAACCAACTGCAACCAACCAGACAATAACAACCAATTTTCAACCATTGCATCCAATCAACCAATTTATACTGTAAATTGTAAAATATATTTTACTCTGAATGTACCACATCACAGGATTCCAGAAGGTGTGAGAAATAACTCACCAGAGTTTATTCTGGTCGACGGTTGACGCGTTTGTTGTTTTTAATTTGAGATGACCGTTCAAAATTAGCTGAATTTTTAATAGTGTCAGATTGACTTTTAGTCAGTGCCATCGGATTGGTCTCGTCCCTGCGATCCCAACGGATCTAGTTTCGTCAGATTCCGTTACCGTAAGAAAAAGATTTGCTGATTTACAGATTGTATAAGTTATACGATTTAAATGAACTAATAACTAATAATTAAATTCAATAATTAACTAATTATTACCTTGTTTAACGTTAAATCCGATGATTAGGAGAATGATGGTCCACGTCAGCATAGCATAACGAACCAACGCGGCTTCCTTTTCCTCCTTCGTTCAAACCCGTATTTCTCCTTTATGTTAAAAACACGAACAACCTCCCAACTTTGATCCGCCGCCCTCGCTTCCTTGAGCCACCGGACTCTGGCCTACCGCCACCGCTGACATCGCCATCGAGCCCCCTTCCATCTACGACCGGTTCCACCTCATACCACGGCCTGTAGCCACCACACTTCTCCGAAACCCGAAACCATTACTTTCCCATTCAAACTCGCCTCGTCGTCGCCACACGCCACCGAAGATCACCGGACCACCTCCAGTCGACGTGGCCACCACCCTGCTTCGTTTCCCCCTAGGTCCGCAACCCCCTTGTCACCTCCTTCGCCCAGAAGTTCGCCAATTCCGACCGTCACTTTCAAAGATCCAACCCAAAACAACCTCCCCCGTTCATCTCGACGCCACGACCACCACCGACCACCAGAAACCTCGAGACCAGTGCTAAATGAAAGCTCCTTCTTCCCTCTTCAAAACCCCTAAGGTCTGTATCCTTGAAATCGACCCAATCTCTCCAATTTTGCAGAACGAAACTGATTTTCATTGGTTTATGGCGATTTTCGACCACCACACTACACCGTTCGCCCCCAACTTTTACAGTAGCTAGAGAACAACCCGATCTACAACTTTGCTTTAAGTTGCCCCTACGGATTCACTACGGATTGGAAGATATAATCGATTTTGTAAACAGGGACTTTTCTGCAAATTTACACAATGGAAATGGGGTTTGGCTGGAATTTGTTGGTGGGGAGGGGTATATATAGGTGGAAATAATATATTTTAAGTCTATGTGACGAGCGACGCTGACTAACGATTTTTATTTCGTACCTATTGCTATTTCGAATACCGTTTATTCGCTGATGCACTCATATACGAACCCCATTCGAGACACGACTGGACGACATAGTATATTTTGACGATACAGTCCAAACGAAACTTGTTTCGTCAAATTCCATGTTCGTTTGCTCGAACGACCCTCGTTCACGTTCAAATGATCGTTTTTATTTACATTTTATTCTGCCACGCTCACAGAATAACCCCGATTGACGCGCCGTCTGAAAATCTAGCAATAATTTACTGTTACGGTCCCAACAAAATTTATTTCGTCTAAAACAGAGATCGTCTGAAGAAAGTCCCTTTTATAACTGGCCAATTCAGATAAAATAAACCAATTTTAAAGTATCTCAATATAATAATATTAAAATATTGAAATTGGCCATACGCGACCAGAATTTCATATACTACTCAAATAAAATAGCTCGGGTTGAGTTTGCAGCCAAATCGATATTTAAAATATTTAAAAACCATTTATTTTATATAAATAATCGCTATAATATATAAAGGAAATTCCATAGCGAACTTTTCAAAATTTGTATTGGACATAAAATAAAATCTACACTTTGAAAACAGGATTTTTCTCTGCCATTGGAAAGATATCGTCAAACCGGTTCCGACGTTTCTTGTTTCGAGGAAATCCGACTTATTTTGAACCCGGTATGACCAATTGAAGTTCAAAACGCCAAATCGCGAACTACCACGCCGCTGCAGCTCATTATTTAATTAAATTTTAAACTATATATATTTCGTCGTCGTCTCTAAATGAAATCGTCGATATAACTTTAATATATCCAATATCGAACTATTTCAAACGGCCCGTTCACCCTATATTGCCGACACAACATTTTCTGACCGGTTTGGAATTAAATTATTATTTTATTATTTATTTAAATAATATATTCAGAATATAATCGTTAAATATGATTATTTAAATTCAAACCAATATTTTAAATAAATAAAATATTTAAAATAACCCAAATAAATAGGCAGAAAATACGGGTCATTACATTCCTTCCCCCTTAAAATAATTTTGTCCTCGAAATTGCTAAGGTAGAAGAAATGCCGTCTACTATTATCTTTGCAAAAAGAATAAATTTTAAAACTTGAATAAATTTTCAAACTGACCCATTGGTTTTAAAACCAATTTATTACAAATAAAACAATTTTCCCAAAAAAATTTAAAATTTTTCTAACACCTTAAATTTTTGAAAAATTTCGGTAGAGTCTCCCCTGTACGGAGGACATCTGCAAAATCTCAGGTTCAAGAAATATATATATCTCGACTCTCATGGTCGGAAAAATTCAAAATCCAAACATAAAACCCAAATAAAACCAAAAATTTCATATTTGCGTAAGTGTAGCTTTTTGCGAGCGTTATTATGCGATAAGCTGTAAATTATATTTGACCTTGCTTAATTGTTTCGCAGCTCTACTCAAACTGGACTCAATTATCTCCAGAATTTTTCTTTCGAATTGATTTTAAAGCGGAACTGGCACTTCAGCACCTGTACTCAACTCAATTGAACTCGTTAGTTCCCAAAACAATGTCAGTCATGTTCAAAATACCCATATCATTTATATCAATCCACACACACACAATTCAATCCATATGAGATCATAATTACTTATAATCACTTCCTTTATTTCCATAATTGTCCATTCAGATTTACTAACTTGGATTGATTGTTTCAATTTATTTATTTCACGTTGGTTTTCAACCAAGTCTATTCAGGTTCAGGTTTATACCCAGACAATCAACAACACAATTCAAACACATCATTCAAATCAACATAACCAATTCAATCGATTTGCCCATACTATAACCACCTTTACCTTTATTTTTATTTTAAAATAAATTAGGCAAAAATAATTTTAAAAATTATTTCATATCAAAATACAAATACGCGCTCTCGTATATCTATATCCCAACTCAATCTAGGGTGCTGCTGACCCCATCTCTATTGAGTCACACCACAGAGCCAAGGTTATCTCTAAACCAATAGCTCTGATCCCACTGTAACGACCCAAAGTTTTCAGCCTCGAAAATCGATATAAATACCTTTACCGTATCTTATACCGATCCTTCAAGCACCGGAAACACTGGATAGTTTTAGATAAAATTTAGAGGGTGAGATAAGAAAGAAAGAAATATTAGAATAGAAGAAAGAAGAAGAACACATCAGAATCTCACAGCGGAACGAGTAAACTATAATATCAAATCTCTTTATACAAAAGAACTGTATATACATACCAATCATCAGAGTACAACATTCATCAATCACAGCGGAATAACTTTATATAACTAGCGGTGAAGCCGCCTGCTTCTAGGTCCTGAAACTCCAAGCGAAACCTAACCTGGAACATACTCCGTCTGACCCGAGCACATTTGATTTAAAAACAAAATACATCGGGTCAGTCTGGAATATTATCAGTGATAAATTCACAGCACACACACACTTGTTTAACTTTGGGAAAATCCTTTCTGAATTCAAAGGATAATAGTAAGACCAGCCCACACATAAACACAGACGGTTTTTACCTTACTATAACCCAAACCATTTTTGAAAATCATAACTTATTCTGATATTATCATAATGTCTAAATACAAGTAAATATCAATCTAGAGGAACGCTTGCATCTCACGCTCCCCATATATAGTATACAATCCAAAAACCATGGGCGCTTATTGGATATTGGATTCCCAACTATGACAAGGTATGGGACCACCTTCCGCACGTGTATCTCTAGAGGCGAATACACTGGGTTCAACAAGAACGTCTTGCAACCGGGCCCTCACATGACCGACCACTCATTTTGCTTTAGTGTATCGAATGTATATCACCGACGGTTGGGATCAGCAACCGCCTGCCCGAAATGGGACAACGTCAAATATAGATTTAAGAAGCAAATGAAATTTTTCTAGATAGGTGATCATACACCCTAATGGAGGCGACCCACATAGCCATGCTGCCTGCCCGGTTTTTGTCGTTTCCCGGTTGATGAGGCTTGAGTCCAGAACCTAACTTTAAAACATCTGGTCATCATTCACTTTGAATGTCACATCGTTAGATCCTCCAGATCACACTTGGTTGACGTCCACAAAAAAATACTCTAGTTTATTTGGCAAGAGAATAACCATTTCTCCGCCATCAACTATCGTACGTTTGGAGAAATCAACGCCTGTAATTCCTTTGGAAATACTCTGTCAGACATCCGTCCATACAAGTCATCCAGGAACAGGATGAACCGAAGGCACTCTCCTACTGCATCTCGTATAGGAATCACCCCATGGATCAGTAGCGAGAAGTCCTTGCAACCCGTGGATTCCACCCACGACAGATCCACAGTTCGTCTCTGGGAGCTCACCAAAGATTATTAGCGGTTCTTCCGCTTATGAAGATCCACGGTCTTCAAAGCTCCATCTCGATCATCTTCTGATCTTCACGTATTTGTTGGTCGGAATGGTTTTCGAATATAAATTCGATCCCGGTCTTTCCATACCAACAATCGTATTGGTCAGGTTTTGATAGTCGGTGGTTTAACTATCAAATAACAATAGTGTGAATAACATCAGTTTGCTGATTCAGCACTTGGTACAACTAGATCTCTTAAAAATATATGTATATACTTAATGATATAAACCAAATTCCTCTGATTAACTCTGACTGATTTACTTTGATCGATTAACTCTAACTTGACTAACTCGACTTATTTAACTCAACTGGACTAACTTGATTTGACTATTCCTATCGATTAACTAATATTCGACTTACTCCATTCGCTTGACTCTAGATCGTAGCGATCACAAAGGTTACGCCTGATTCCCTCAGGAAACATCCGACTGCCGTAGGCTATCTACAACCCTGCGAATTATGCTAGCAGTCGCATGCAATGGTAACTCTTCCCTGAACAACCATGTTTGACTAACTCTACCTCAAATACGATATTTGATCAACTCTAATTAAATAAACAAATGTTCACTATAATTTGAAATCATTATTCTTATCCCCTTTGAAACTAATATTGCAAATATTATTTATTCTCAAAACCTTGCATTAGAGTTCGATATTTCCCGTATAGGGTAAGACCAATTTCAACACCTTCTCTCACTCCAACTAATACCATTCCTTGATAATAGTGAGGTCAACCAAGTTAGGGTATTTTAGTTACTTCTCAGACCTTGATCAACCCGTTCTTATCTTAGAATACTACTAGTTTAACCACTAACTTCAAAATCTCATTTCCCCTTTCTGGTTTCAAATCTGGTTTTAAACCATTCCTTATATTTGAAATCCTCATTTATCATCTCTTTACTTAACTTGTTTGATTAAGTAAACATCCATAAAACACCACATTTACCTATCGATTCCATTTACCATTCTTTATCTGAAACTTGGAAAATAAACCCCTTTATAGACTTTCACCATTTCCTTATCAACCACAATGTCACTTAAGTCATTTTTAATTGAACTCCTATTTTAAAGTCATTTCTCTAATTGTTACAAATAACAATAACTTCAACATTAACCATATAAGAACAGTTAACTTTGCCATTTATCAAAAATATGATAATTATCACTTTTAAAAGCTGATTAAACAATACTTTACTTAATTAACCCTGACCAATTTAATAATCATTTTGATATTTAGTTAATCATAGATTTACCAAAAATTAACACTAAACAAATTCAAGAATTTCCTTGATTATAGTTAATCAACGATTAACTAACAATTTACACTATTCATTAAATTTTAACGAATACTCGAACTTTTAAACCAAATTATTTCCATTTGTCAAATTTACTTAAATACGGTTGATTTTACCTACTGTGCACATTAGTTATCAGCTAACTAATTTACCTTTTGTCATTTCCCTTTCCAAATTAATTAAATAACTTAATTAAATTAAAAATCACTATTTAATTGGTTTAAAACAATTATTCTATTTTAACCAACCCATCGTTAAATACTTTGGGTTTTCCCTGCTTTCAAAAACTAGTGTAATCCATTTAAATAATCCCTTTAAAACTCGGCAATATATATATATATATATATATATAAATTTCATATCTAATTTCTTATATAGAATAATTAAAACTTTAATCCAGTTATAAACTAAATTTATAACTTTTAAATTACGTCGATCTACCTGACAATAGATTGACTTTGGAAACAACATCTTTGGCCACTCACTGCCAACTGCCCAGTCAGTACTGTCGATTAAATTTGAACACAACCATGACCAATGTCCATTCAACCATCAACATTACAACAGGTTCTGGTGTCAGTTAGCGTGAACAATTCAGATATGCACAACAACAAAAATACAGTTAATCTAAGGAATCCGGTCGGATCCCTCCAACCTGTCCTTCTCTGCATCATAGATGTCAGTTGATAAAAATATACGAGTTAAAATAAATAACCAACTGCAACCAACCAGACAATAACAACCAATTTGCAACCATTGCATCCAATCAACCAATTTATACTGTAAATTTTAAAATATATTTTACTGTGAATGTACCACATCACAGGATTCCAGAAGGTGTGAGAATTAACTCACCAGAGTTTATTCTGGTCGACGGTTGACGCGTTTGTTGTTTTTAATTTGAGACGACCGTTCAAAATTAGATGAATTTTTAATAGCGTTAGGTTAACTTTTAGTTAGTGCTATCGGATAGGTCTCATCCCTGCTATCCCAACGGATCCGGTTTTGTCAGATTCCGTTACCGTATGAAAAAGATATGCTGATTTACAGATTGTATAAATTATACGATTTAAATGAACAAATAATTAAATTCAATAATTAACTAATTATTACCTTGATAAACGTTAAATCCGATGATTAGGGGAATGATTGAGACGACCCGATTTCCCGTTCTCACGGAAACAAGGGTTATCTTAGGAATATAACACAGAAACAGATAATAGCAGAACAGAATTAAATAAATACACCAGATAATGAACAATAGAATATACTGGATAAAAGTAATCATCAGAGTTACACAGTATACAGGATCTTACTTAGTACAAATACAGTTCAGCTATACATAAATGTCTACAGCGGAAATAAACAAAATATGTACAATAGGAGCTGAACAACATAAAAAGAAATAAATGATAGAATCCATCTTCAGCTCCAGCTATCCAGAAAGAACCAGCTAAACCTGAATACAAGGCTGCCCATGTAGAAAAAGGGGCACCCGAGTTTGAGAGTGAAACAAACTACGAGTCAGTCATGGGACTGGTATGAGAAATCTACTCAACACATATATATTTTGGCAAATCACAGGACCACGCCACTTTCGTGGAACGGTTTTACTCCATTGGATTGCCAGTGCTTTAAAACAAATCTTTCTTTTAAACATCGCTATGCTTTTTATAAAAATGAAGCCATTATAAGACTCAGTTCCCATCACACAATGCAACGCAAACCGGAGGATAGAGTTTTACCTTATAATGGCCAAAATATGATTGATATGAATAAAACAAAGGCATTTGATATTATTGCTAGTGTTTATGTGTTTTGAAAACAATTTCAAATCATAACTATCAATCATAGACGGCATGGGTACCATATATCATGTCGCCATATATATATACAATCAAAACCGCACGATGTCGTATTTGGAAATTGGATTTCCGTCATGAACCAACGCAAAAGATAGTCCTTACCGAATTCGAGACGCTCTAGCCCGCCCCTCAGGAACAGCCGCAACTGCCCCCTGGATCGTCAGGGCCGGTCCACCGATGTGGATTATTATGCCTGAACAATACGTTTCCCCGCCCTTTGGGGCATAAACGAGCCATCGAATGACTCCATCGGACCCGGATCGTCCGATCAAACCGAGGCGCCTCGCAACAGCAACAACCACATAGGTGAAAAGTATATAAATGTCAGGGCTGGTAGGTCACTGACACCACCCTAGCTAGAAAGAAACGCATGCCCTCCCTGAGGTCCTTCTCCCGTTTTAGGTTCATACTGGGGTGTGAGGCTCGCGAATTCACGTTATACACAAAGCTACGCCACACAGGCGGTGCTTTGATCATCACCACAAGACTTTGCTTTTCAACAGAAGCCCTGATCACTGCATCTTAACATGCCACACAGGCAATTCACGCCATGCGACTGATGTCCATCGATATACAACCTCTGAGCTCGTGCGTCTCAGAGAAGGGCGTTAAGCAAAAGAATAAATTCTCCGCCGCCAAACAGATGTATATTTAACAGAAATCAATCAACACAAAATAAACTCCAATGTCAGACACACAGTCCATTTACAAGTCCGTTCTGGGTCTAAACGAAACCGGAGGCACTAAATACCTCGCAAACCCATCGATCACCACGTACGTCTGAACGATCACCACTCATTATCCATATTTCGGGATGCCTCCCAATCAGGACCTCGGTTACCATCCAAACGAGGTGAAGATCTCCGGTCTTCGACCATCGTCTTCATCTTCGACTTTCAATCGTCGGTCAATTATTCGAAATGAGAATTAACTCGGCCTTTTCAAATAATTCGCGCATATTTAGAATTTCAAGTCAATTTATTTCAATGGTTAAATTATTCGACAACACCAATATTGTTCTTTAATGTAATTTTCACACCAAACACATTCAACCATCAAATACAACATAAATCGAGCAAATTCAGTTTATTTCTATTCCATATCGTTTGTGATATTTTATAACGATTTATCGCTATTTTTATTTAATTTAAAATAGCTAATTTATTCAAAACGACGCTTCGGGCCATAAAGCGGCCGTGGCGCTGTTTTTCTTCAGATTTGATTTACACATATCTGAAAATCTAACCGTTGGATCTTCACAAAATTTACATCTTTAGAAAGGTCTTTTCAAAACGAATCCAACGGTTCCAGTTTCGGGAAAATCCGACGGTCGGATCTCCCGGTACAATCGTTTGAAGTTTCGATTTCAAAATACGAACTGCAGCGTCGTTATTCGATTAAATATAATTATATAATTATATATATATATATAATCGTTTCTGGCGCTGTTTTTCTTCAGATTTGAATTAAACATTCCAGACAATCCAACCGTTGGATTTTTACAAGGTTGGTGCCGTTGGAAAGATTATTCCAAGGCGAACCCGACGGTTGAGGTTTCGGGAAAATCCAATGGTCGGATTCCCCGTACTAGTTGTTTGAAATCATGGTTTCAAAATACGAACTGCACGGCTTCATTTCGTTTTATTTTTATTTATATTTATATATTTATATAAATATAGTTCATTCAATGATTTCCATATCGTTTTCACTTCAAATATTTTTCTAACACCTTAAAATTTTGGAAAATTTCGCCATAACCTCCCCTGCATCGGGAGCATCGGGAAATCGCAAATAGCTTTCCCGGTCCTTCTAATCTCAAAAAGAAAAAGAAAAAGCCAAGCGGCTAGCCAACAGGCTCATAAAATCATCACCCAAACAAAACAGTAAATGTGTACCTATTTGTCGGGCACAAAATTTTATTCCTCTTCTCTAGCCCCTTTGCTATAACCTGTTCAATGAATATGCATATACATATATATACAGTTCTTATCATTTATCATTTTCTATTCAACTTCATATTTGATTTCTGTTTGGTTTAAAGACACCATTTATTCTAATGTTACATACATAGGTGCAAATCATTTCATTAGCTAATTAATGAATATTTCATCTCATATATGTTTATTTTGAACAAGTGGCTATTTTTAACACTTCACATTTCAACGATTTATGCATACAATAAAAATGTGATTTTTTATTGTAAAACAATTCATTTCAAAACACTATTTTTCTATATAGTTCCTATAGGTGATAAAAATAGGATTTTTATCATATAACAATTTCTTTTAAAACGAGATTATTTTACACAGTTTATATAGTCGATAAAAGGTGATTTTTATTATCAAACAATTTATTTCAAGATATGAATACCATTCAACACATGAATTTCTAATCAACGAATGAATATCAATTCAACACATGAATGTTTTCTATAGTTTCTATATATAGATAAAAATGTGATTTTTATTATCAAACAATTTATTTCAAGATATGAATACCATTCAACACATGAATTTCTAATCAACGAATGAATATCAATTCAACACATGAATGTTTTCTATAGTTTCTATATATAGATAAAAATGTGATTTTTATTATCAAACAATTTATTTCAAAATATGAATACCATTCAACACATGAATTTCTAATCAACGAATGAATATCAATTCAACACATGAATGTTTTCTATAGTTTCTATATATAGATAAAAATGTGATTTTTATTATCAAACAATTTATTTCAAGATATGAATACCATTCAACACATGAATTTCTAATCAACGAATGAATATCAATTCAACACATGAATGTTTTCTATAGTTTCTATATATAGATAAAAATGTGATTTTTTATTATCAAACAATTTATTTCAAAATATGAATACCATTCAACACATGAATTTCTAATCAACGAATGAATATCAATTCAACACATGAATGTTTTCTATAGTTTCTATATATAGATAAAAATGTGATTTTTTATTATCAAACAATTTATTTCAAAATATGAATACCATTCAACACATGAATTTCTAATCAACGAATGAATATCAATTCAACACATGAATGTTTTCTATTCAATGAATAAATATAGTTTAAGCATATGAAAATAATTCAAACACACGAATATTATTCAAAATTTCGGCAGCATAACGGCAGGGTAGTTAAACCGGGACCGTCCCTAGTACGGCTCCTCGCTCTACCTTAAAACCTCGCGGTTTTTGACAATGGGGATCATGCATCTAGTTCGCACGCAGGCGGCATGTATATATATTTATTTCATTTCCACAACTACTCCTATGTGGTTTCAACCAAATATTTTCCAATCACAAACGGGTATTTTTCAACCACAATCAAATCAATATCAACCACAAACAATCCCAAACAACCATTCGCTATCAATCAATTTTCACAACAATTTCAACCAATAAATATCGTCCATGGTTTGTGGACGAGGGGCGTATATATATATAGATATTTATATATAGCAATTCACTTTAATTTCCACACACACACATATATATATATATATATATATATATATATATTTAAATCAGAAATCTCACCAATAGCTATCCAATACTACGATTCTTCCTTTAGAGAAATCTTCGCCAACCTCGCCTTTTTGTCGCTTTCGCCCGTATTCTCTACATATGTAAAAATCGAATTTTTACTATGTTATTCAATATATAAAAATCGAATTTTGACTTCGCTATTCAATATATAAAGATTATATTTTGAATATTCCTATGATGTAAAAATTATATTTTTATTACTTTAAAAATATAAAAATCATATCTTACTTCTGTCTTAATAAAAATTCCGTCTTTCCTATTTTAAAAATATGATCTTTTCTATTCTAAAAATCTGATCTTTTCTATTCTAAAATCTGATCTTTTCTATCCTAAAGTTTAAATCTTTTTTTCTTTTAAAGTTTAAATCTTTTTCTATTTTAAATCTTTAAACCTTTTTCTTTTTCAAATTTAAATCATTTCAAAATCAGTTTTAAACTTTTCTAAAAATCAGAATTTAAACGCTTTTGAAAATCAGTTTTAAATCATTTTTAAAATCAGTTTTTAATGCTTTAAAAAATCAGTTTTAAATCATTTTTAAAATCAGTTTTTAATGCTTTAAAAAAATCAGTTTTAAATCATTTTTAAAATCAGTTTTTAATGCTTTAAAAAAATCAGTTTTTAAATACATAAAAATAAAATAACAAAACAACAAAAAAAAACTTACAGAGGGGGGGGGGGGGTTTCCGCAGATCGTCGGAGCTGGCTTCTCGAGGGTGGCGCTCGGGGTTCGCCGGTGGTGGCAGGCGGTGGGGGTTGGGGTCGTTGCGAATCGTACTGGGGGAGGAAAGAGAAGGGGAGGGGAGGAGGAGAGAGATGGGGGTCTGGCGAAGTGGAGGAGGGGAAAGGAGGGCAAGCGGCGGCGGTGGCGGCGCTTCCTGGGCTGCGACGCGATTTAGATTTAGGTTTTTTTTTCTTTCTTCTGTTCGAAGTGGAGAGAGAAGAGGGAATAGGGGGGGTTTATATAAAATATATATATTTAATTATTTAATTTGTCAAAAAGTTGACTTTTACATACGACCTCTAAACGAGGCCTACCGCCTGTCGTCCCTAGCGTTCTACCCCCATTTCGAACACAATGGGATATGTATCGCAAGCTGATTCGATCGTTACAATCAGTTTCCGTTAAATTTACATTTAAATCACTATATTGAATTTTAAACGTACATTTCAAATTACCGGGGTCACATACTAACTAGAAAAATTCCAGAAAAATATTTTCTAGCTTCGTATTGACGATACGGTCCTAACAAAACTAGTTTCGTCAAATTCTGAGACCGTTTGAAAAATGGCCAATTTCCAGTCGATTAAAATCAACTTAAACCGGTCAAACGCGTTTTCCTTTGCCACGCTCACATATTGATTCGAAAAATTATGAAATTTGAAACCTAACAATAACTTGACACTGCGGATCCAACAAAAGTGGTTTCGTCGAAATCCGAGGTCATTTGCAAATTGTCCATTTTTAAGGGCCTGAATTCCATAGCGACTATTCAGAATTTTCAACTGGACATATCTTTTGATTCCCGCTATCAAATTTCGATTCGTCAGATTCGTTGGAAAGATATTATCAATTTGATTCTAATGTTTTTGGTTTCACTAAAATCCGGATTGTTCTGCACCCGGTATATTCAATTGAAGTTTGAAATCGAATTATCGAACTACCGCGCCATTTTCAATTCTATATATAATTATAATTAATTATATTCGTTTTCAAATGTCGATTCAAACTCAGTTTTCATCGCCATTATTTAAAATATTTATTTTAAATATTTAAAATCCATTATTTTAGCCAATTTAAAAATTTTAAATTGGTTCAGATTTTCTGGGTCGTTACAATGATGGTCCATGTCAGCATGGCATAATGAACCAACGCGGTTTCCTTTTCCTCCTTCGTTCAAACCCGTATTTCTCCTTTATGTTCAAAACACGAACAACCTCCCAACTTTGATCTGCCGCCCTCGCTTCCTTGAGCCACCGGACTCTGGACAACTGTCACCGCTGACATCTCCATCGAGCCCCCTTCCATTTACGACCGGTCCCACGGCCTGTAGCTACCACACTCCTCCGAAACCCGAAACCATTACTTTCCCGTTCAAACCCGCCTCGCCGTCGCCACACGCCACCGAAGATTACCGGACAACCTCTAGTCGACGCGGCCACCACCCTGCTTCGTTTCCCCCTAGGTCCGCGACCCCCTTGTCACCTCCTCCACCCAGAAATTCGCCAATTCCGACCGTCACTTTCAAAGATCCAACCCAAAACAACCTCCTCCGTCCATCTCGACGCCACGACCACCACCGACCACTAGAAACCTTGAGACCAGTGCCAAATGAAAGCTCCTTCTTCCCTCTTCAAAATCCCTAAGGTCTGAATCCTTGAAATCGACCCAATCTCTCCAATTTTGCAGAAGAATAAAACTGATTTTCGCTGGTTTATGGCGATTTCCGACCACCACACTACACCGTTCGCCCCCAACTTTTTACATTAGCTAGAGAACAACCCGATCTACAACATTGCTTTAGGTTGCCCCTACGGATTCACTACGGATTGGAAGATATAATTGATTTTGTAAACATGGACTTTTATGCAAATTTACACAATGGAAATGGGGTTTGGCTGGAATTTGCTGGTGGGGAGGGGTATATATAGGTGGAAATAATATATTTTACGTCGATGTGACGAGCGACGCTGACTAACGATTTTTATTTCGTACCTATCGCTATTTCGAATACCGTTTATTCGCTGTTGCGCTCACATACGAACCCCGTTCGAGACGCGACTGGACGACATAATATATTTTGACGATACGGACCTAACGAAACTTGTTTCGTCGAATTCCGTGTTCGTTTGCTCGAATGGCCCTTGTTCACATTCAAATGATCGTTTTTATTTACATTTTATTCTGCCACGCTCACAGAATAACCCCGATTGACGCGCCGTCTGAAAATCTAGCAATAATTTACTGTCACGGTCCCAACAAAATTTGTTTCGTCGAAAACAGAGATCGTTTAAGAAAGTCCCCTTTATAACTGGCCAATTCAGATAAAATAAACCAATTTTAAAGTATCTCAATATAATAATATTAAAATATTGAAATTGGCCATACACGACCAGAATTTCATATACTACTCAAATAAAATAGCTCGAGTTGAGTTTGAAATCAAATCGATATTTAAAATATTTAAAAACCATTTATTTTATATAAATAATCGCTATAATATATAAAGGAAATTCCATAACGACCTTTTCAAAATTTGCCTTGGACATAAAATAAAATCTACACTATGAAAACAGGATTTTTCTCTGCCATTTTAAAGATATCGTCAAATCAGTTCCGATGTTTCTTGTTTCGAGTAAATCCGACTTATTTTGAACCCGGTATGACCAATTGAAGTTCAAAACACCAAATCGCGAACTACCGCGTCGCTGCAGCTCGTTATTTAATTAAATTTTAAACTTTATATATTTCGTCGTCGTTTCTACACGAAATTGTCGATATAACTTTAATATATCCAATATCGAACTATTTCAAATGGCCCGTTCACCCTATATTGCCGACACAACATTTTCTGACTGGTTTGGAATTAAATTATTATTTTATTATTTATTTAAATAATATATTCAGAATATAATCGTTAAATTTGATTATTTAAATTCAAACCAATATTTTAAATAAACAAATATTTAAAATAACCCAAATAAATAGGCAGAAAATACGGGTTGTTACATTCCTTCCCCCTTAAAATAATTTCGTCCTCGAAATTGCTAAGGTAGAAGAAATGTCGTCTACTATTATCTTTGCAAAAAGAATAAATTTTAAAACTCGAATAAATTTTCAAACTGACCCATTGGTTTTAAAACTAATTTATTTCAAACAAAAGAATTTTCCCAAAAAAATTTAAAAATTTTCTAACACCTTAAATTTTTGAAAAATTTCGGCAGAGTCTCCCCTGTATGGAGGACATCTGCAAAATCTCAGGTTCAAGAAATATATATATCTCGACTCTCATGGTCGGAAAAATTCAAAATCCAAACTCAAAACCCAAATAAAACCAAAAATTTCATATTTGCGTAGGTGTACCTTTTTGCGAGCGTTATTATGCGATAAGCTGTAAACTATATTTGAGCTTGCTTAATTGTTTCGTAGCTCTACTCAAACTGGACTCAATTATCTCCAGAATTTTTCTTTTGAATAGATTTTAAAGCTGAACTGGCACTTCAGCACCTGTACTCAACTCAATTGAACTCGTTAGTTCCCAAAACAACGTCAGTCATGTTCAAAACACCCATATCATTTATATCAATCCACACACACACAATTCAATCCATACAAGATCATAATTACTTATAATCACTTCCTTTATTTCCATAATTGTCCATTCAGATTTACTAACTTGGATTGATTGTTTCAACTTATTTATTTCACGCTGGTTTTCAACCAAGTCTATTCAGGTTCAGGCTTATACCCAAACAATCAACAACACAATTCAAACACATCATTCAAATCAACATAACCAATTCAATCGATTTGCCCATACTATAACCACCTTTACCTTTATTTTTATTTTAAAATAATTTGGGCAAAAATATTTTCAAAAATAATTTCATATCAAAATACAAACACGCGCTCTCGTATATCTATATCCCAACTCAATATGGGGTGCTGCTGACCCCATCTCTATTGAGTCACACCATAGAGCCAATGTTATCTCTAAACCAATAGCTCTGATACCACTGTAACGACCCAAAGTTTTCAGCCTCGAAAATCGATATAAACACCTTTACCGTATCTTATACCGATCCTCCAAGCACCGAAAACACTGGATAGTTTTAGATAGAATTTAGAGGGTGAGATAAGAAAGAAATATTAGAATAGAAGAAAGAAGAAGAACACATCAGAATCTCACAGCGGAACGAGTAAAATATAATATCAAATCTCTTTATACAAAAGAACTGTACATACATACCAATCATCAGAGTACAACATTCATCAATCATAGCGGAATAATTTTATATAACTAGAAGTGAAACCGCCTGCTTCTAGCTCCTGAAACTCCAAGCGAAACCTAACCTGGAACATACTCCGTCTGACCCGAGCACATTTGATATAAAAACAAAATACACCGGGTCAGTCTGGAATACTATCAGTGATAAATTCACAGCACACACACACTTGTTTAACTTTGGGAAAATCCTTTCTGACACATAAACACGGACGGTTTTTACCTTACTACAACCCAAACCATTATTGAAAATCAAAACTTATTCTGATATTATCATAATGTCTAAATACAAGTAAATATCAATCTAGAGGAACGCTTGCATCTCACGCTCCCCATATATAGTATACAATCCAAAAACCGCGGGCGCTTATTGGATATCGGATTCCCAACTATGACAAGGTATGGGACCACCTTCCGCACGTGTATCTCTAGAGGCGAATACACTGGGTTCAACAAGAACGTCTTGCAACCCGGCCCTCACATGACCAACCACTCATTTCGCTTGAGTGTATCGAATGTATATCACCAACGGTTGGGATCAGCAACCGCCTGCCCGAAAAGGGACAACATCGAATATAGATTTAAGAAGCAAATGGAATTTTTCTAGATAGGTGATCATACACCCTAATGGAGGCGACCCACATAGCCATGCTGCCTGCCCGGTTTTTGTCGTTTCCCGGTTGATGAGGCTTGAGGCCAGAACCTAACTTTAAAACATCTGGTCATCATTCACTTTGAATGTCACATCGTTAGATCCTCCAGATCACACTTGGTTGACGTCCACAAAAAAATACTCTAGTTTATTTGGCAAGAGAATAACCATTTCTCCGCCATCAACTATCGTACGTTTGGAGAAATCAACGCCTGTAATTCCTTTGGAAATACTCTGTCAGACATCCGTCCATACAAGTCATCCAAGAACAGGATGAACCGAAGGCACTCTTCTACTGCATCTCATATAGGAATCACCCCACGGATCAATAGCGAGAAGTCCTTGCAACCCGTGGATTCCACCCACGACAGAACCACAGTTCATCTCTAGGAGCTCACCAAAGATTATTAGTGGTTCTTCCGCTTATGAAGATCCATGGTCTTCAAAGCTCCATCTCGACAACTTTTGATCTTCACGTATTTGTTGGTCGGAATGGTTTTCGAATATAAATTCGATCCCGGTCTTTCCATACCAACAATTGTATTGGTCAGGTTTTGATAGTCGATGATTTAACTATCTAACAACAATAGTGTGAATAACATCAGTTTGCTGATTCAGCACTTGGCACAACTAGATCTCTTAAAAATATATGTATATACTTAATGACATAAACCAAATTCCTCTGATTAACTCTGACTGATTTACTTTGATCGATTAACTCTAACTTGACTAACTCGACTTATTTAACTCAACTGGACTAACTTGATTTGACTATTCCTATCGATTAACTAATATTCGACTTACTCCAATCGCTTGACTCTAGATCGCAGCGATCACAATGGTTACGCCTGATTCCCTCGGGAAACATCCGACCGCCGTAGGCTATCTGCAGTCCTGCGAATTACGCTAGCAGTCGCACGCAATGGAAACTCTTCCCTGAACAACCATGTTTGACTAACTCTACCTCAAATACGATATTTGATCAACTCTAATTAAATAAACAAATGTTCACTATAATTTGAAATCATTATTCTTATCCCCTTTGAAACTAATAATGCAAACATTATTTATTCTCAAAACCTTGCATTAGAGTTCGATATTTCCCGTATAGGGTAACACCAATTTCAACACCTTCTCTCACTCCAACTAATACCATTCCTTTATAATAGTGAGGTCAACCAAGTTGGGGTATTTTAGTTACCTCTCAGACCTTGATCAACCCGTTCTTATCTCAGAATACTACTAGTTTAACCACTAACTTCAAAATCTCATTTCCCCTTTCTGGTTTCAAATCTGGTTTTAAACCATTCCTTATATTTGAAATCCTCATTTATCATCTCTTCACTTAACTTGTTTGATTAAGTAAACGTCCATAAAACACCATCTTTACCTATCGATTCCATTTACCATTCTTTATCTGAAACTTGGAATATAAACCCCTTTATAGACTTTCACCATTTCCTTGTCAACCACAATGTCACTTAAGTCATTTTTAATTGAACTCCTATTTAAAACTCATTTCTCTAATTGTTACAAATAATCATAACTTCAACATTAACCATATAAGAATAGTTAACTTTGCCATTTATCAAAAGTATGACAATTATCACTTTTAAAAGCTGATTAAACAATACTTTACTTGATTAACCCTAACCAATTTAGTAATCATTTTGATATTTAGTTAATCAAAGATTTACCAAAAATTAACACTAAACAAATTCAAGAATTTCCTTGATTATAGTTAATCAACGATTAGCTAACAATTTACACTATTCGTTAAACTTTAACGAATACTCGGTCTTTTAAACCAAATTATATCCATTTGTCAAATTTACTTAAATACAGTTGATTTTACCCACTGTGCACATTAGTTATCAGCTAACTAATTTACCTTTTGTCATTTCCATTTCCAAATTAATTAAATAACTTGATTAAATTAAAAATCACTATTTAATTCGTTTAAAACAATTATTCTATTTTCACCAACCCATCGTTAAATACTTCAGGTTTTTCCCTGCTTTCAAAAACTGGTGTAATCCATTTAAATAATCCCTTTAAAACTCGATTAAATATATATATACTTATAAATTTCATATCTAATTTCTTATATAGAATAATTAAAACTTTAATCCAGTTATAAACTAAATTTATAACTTTTAAATTGTGTCGATCTGCCTGACAATAGACTGACTTTGGAAACAACATCTTTGGCCACTCACTGCCAACTGCCCAGTCAATACTGTCGATTAAATTTGAACACAACCATGACCAATGTCCATTCAACCATTAACATTACAACAGGTTCTGGTGTCAGTTAGCGTGAACAATTTAGATATGCACAACAACAAAAATATAGTTAGTATGAGGAATCCGGTCGGATCCCTCCAACCTGTCCTTCTCTGCATCACAAATGTCAGTTGATAAAAATATACGAGTTAAAATAAATAACCAACTGCAACCAACCAGACAATAACAACCAATTTGCAACCATTGTATCCAATCAACCAATTTATACTGTAAATTGTAGAATATATTTTACTGTGAATGTACCACATCACAGGATTCCAGAAGGTGTGAGAATTAACTCACCAGAGTTTATTCTGGTCGACGGTTGACGCGTTTGTTGTTTTTAATTTGAGACGACCATTCAAAATTAGCTGAATTTTTAACAGCGTCAGATTGACTTTTAGACAGTGCCATCTCATCACTGCGATCCCAACGGATCCAGTTTCATCAGATTCCGTTACCGTATGAAAAAGATATGCTGATTTACAGATTGTATAAATTATACAATTTAAACGAAGTAATAATTAAATTAAATAATTAACTAATTATTACCTTGATTAACGTTAAATCCGATGATTAGGGGAATGATGGTCCACGTCAGCATGGCATAACGAACCAAAGCGGTTTCCTTTTCCTCCTTCGTTCAAACCCGTATTTCTCCTTTATGTTAAAAACACGAACAACCTCCCAACTTTGATCCGCCGCCCTCGTTTCCTTGAGCCACCGGACTCCGGCCAACCGCCACCGCTGACATCGCCAACGAGCCCCATTCCATCTACGACCGATCCCACCTTCTACCACGGCCTGTAGCCACCACACTCCTCCGAAACCCGAAACCATTACTTTCTCGTTCAAACCCGCCTCGCTGTTGCCACACGCCACCGAATATCATCGGACCACCTCTAGTCAATGTGGCCACGACCCTGCTTCGTTTCCCCCTAGGTCCGCGACCCCCTTGTCACCTCCTCCGCCCAGAAATTCGCCAATTCCGACCGTCACTTTCAAAGATCCAATCCAAAACAACCTCCTCCGTTCATCTCGACGCCCCGACCACCACCAACCACCAGAAACCTCGAGACCAGTGCCAAATGAAAGCTCCTTCTTCCCTCTTCAAAACCCCTAAGGTCCAAATCCTTGAAATCGACCCAATCTCTCCAATTTTGCAGAAGAACGAAACTGATTTTCGCCGGTTTATGGCGATTTCCGACCACCACACTACACCGTTCGCCCCCAACTTTTTACAGTAGCTAGAGAACAACCCGATCTACAACTTTGCTTCAGGTTACCCCTACGGATTCACTACGGATTGGAAGATATAATTGATTTTGTAAACAGGGACTTTTCTGCAAATTTACACAATGGAAATGGGGTATGGCTGGAATTTGCTGGTGGGGAGGGGTATATATAGGTAGAAATAATATATTTTAAGTCGATGTGACGAGCGACGCTGACTAACGATTTTTATTTCATACCTATCGCTATTTCGAGTACCATTTATTCGCTTCTGCGCTCACATACGAACCCCGTTCGAGACGCGACGGGACGACATAGTTTATTTTGACGATACGGTCCTAACGAAACTTGTTTCGTCGAATTCCGTGTTTGTTTGCTCGAATGGCCCTCGTTCACGTTCAATCGTTTTTATTTACATTTTATTCTGCCACGCTCACAGAATAACCCCGATTGACGCGCCGTCTGAAAATCTAGCAATAGTTTACTGTTACGGTCCCAACAAAATTTGTTTCATCGAAAACAGAGATCGTTTGAAGAAAGTCCCTTTTATAACTGGCCAATTCAGATAAAATAAACCAATTTTAAAGTATCTCAATATAATAATATTAAAATATTGAAATTGGCCATACACGACCAGAATTTCATATACTACTCAAATAAAATAGCTCTAGTTGAGTTTGAAGCCAAATCGAAATCCAAAATATTTAAAAACCATTTATTTTATATAAATAATCGCTATAATATATAAAGGAAATACCATAGCGACCTTTTCAAAATTTGTTTTGGACATAAATTAAAATCTACACTATGAAAACAGGATTTTTCTCTGTTATTGGAAAGATATCATCAAAACGGTCCCGATGTTTCTTGTTTCGAGGAAATCCGACTTATTTTGAACCCGGTATGACCAATTGAAGTTCAAAACGTCAAATCGCGAACTGTTGCGCCGCTGCAACTCGTTATTTAATTAAATTTTAAACTATATATATTTCGTCGTCGTTTCTATACGAAATCGTCGATATAACTTCAATATATTCAATATCGAACTATTTCAAACGGCCCATTCACCCTATATTGCCGACACAACATTTTCTGACCGGTTTGGAATTAAATTATTATTTTATTATTTATTTAAATAATATATTCAGAATATAATCATTAAATTCGATTATTTAAATTCAAACCAATATTTTAAATAAATAAAATATTTAAAATAACCCAAATAAATAGGCAGAAAATACGGGTCGTTACATTGTTCATCAGTATCCTTATTACTAGCTTCTTGTATTATGTTGATGTAGTAACGTTATATTTCCTATGGTAGTAACTATTTACTTATAAATTCAATGCTTTGTTTATTTATATTTCTACTTCTACCATTAGCTGATAGTTTTAGACGTAATACTAAAGTACAAAATCATAATTAGTCCATATTATATTTTTCATAAAATAAAACATAAGTTCAACTAACCAAATCAAATAGACAAATACCAATAGCCTATTCAGCCCCATATCGGGTTAGCCAACTATAGCGAAGTTTATATGTTTTGTGGCCAACAATTTTTTTACCGTACTCTTCAAGATAATGAGAATCAAAAGCTGATTTAGTTGTTTTAAATATGTCTTTGTATTTACTGTCTCGATAATCTTCCGGTATTGATCAGAAGCTTCTGCGAAACGACGATGCGGCATATGAATTTCAACTGAAGATCGTATAATATTACAGTTACGATGGTTGTTATGTAATCTTGTTACCATCACCCAATACTCTTCATAAGTTAGACCCCCTCCATTTTGCAATAGTAATTCATTTCTTCGATCAACTTCAATATAGGCTTTCATGTGGATAGGTAAATTCTGAGGGGAAAATTCAGTTGTAGTAGTACTAGAGCTTGGAGTACTTCAGTTTTGACGAGCAAGATTACACATTTGTCTCGCTGTGTTTGATCGTAGACGTGGTTGTGGATTACATGCTTCAACACTTCCATGGGTAGCACAAATTATTTCATCCTGAACTGGTACTTCCGCCTCTTCTATTTGTGTATCTGGAACGAATCCACCCTCTTTCTCGTCATCCTTGTTCTGTTCATACCCATCAAACATTTTACCCATAGTTTCATCGCTGATTTCCCAATCATCTATTTAAACTACATGAAACCCATAGAATGCATTATGTTTATAAAAATAGGTAACCTTGAAGCAAAAAGTATAATGATTTCTCACGTTAATGCATGCACATATTATAATTTATGGTTGGATGACGAAGAATAAACTATTTAAAAGAATGGAGTTGCTTGTTGAGGTCGTCCTAAACCACATGGCTATAGCTAAAGGTTGTGTTGACTGGGTTTGACTGATTTTGTGTACATGTGTCAAAGCTGTACAAAAACTTGTTGTATGTGATAAAGCTCTTCCATTAAAAGGTGCAAAAGTAGGGTATGTTTAATTAGTTGGATGTATGGTATTTGTATTCATATTGATTAAATGAAGTTTGAACGTATAGTTTATAGTATAATTTAAACGAGCTCGTAACGTTGCAGTGGTTCATAGTTTTATGTTTTAAACTTCAACTAAATATACATGATCCAATATAAGTCGGAATTATTTGAAACAAGATTCATCCAAATCGATTGGATTATAGTTTTCTAATGAAAAAAAATCATCTTGTATAGTATAAGTTATGTCCAAATCAAATTTTCAGAAAGTCATTATGGAGCCATTTATAAACCTAAACGATTTATTAAATTAATAAAAATATAAATTAATCATCTTAAATTGATCTTCAGAGTACAAAACTTATGACATGACTACCCTCTGCCATCAAATAGTTGTGTTGCCTTTACTGTGCCATAATACAGTTGCTGTTACTACACTCTGCAAAAATTGTGCACTGTGATAAAGTTTGTCTAATGAAAAGAAACAAGCTGACTTGACAAGTCACAATGATTAAAGCTGCCTTAAATCAGAGTACAAAATGTTTATGCTGCCATCAAGCAGAGTACAAAATAAGTGGACCTACGTTATTAAAGATCAATCATCCTCTCTTCATTATTTTTGAACTCTACGGTTTGTCAATATTACTCTTTTTTTTTCCAGTTTTCACTTTTCATCTAGGTCAAAATGTCTAATTGGGAATTCGACGATGAAACCATGGTTCAACTGTACGATGAGTATGAACGGAATAAGCAACCAGCCGAAGATGTCGAAGTTGTGCGTGAAACGTAATCGGAAGTCCAAGTGGAAGCTGGGGAAGTAGAGTATGAACTCTTTAGTGCCACGCAACAAAACGTTGTTTTCCCGCGTATTGGACTAGTTCAAAAATCCCTCAATGCTCGGTTGAGGGAAGTAACTGCTTGGTAGTACACCGATAGGTCAAGCTCTAGCATAACGGATCGTTCAGTCCTTTGCTATTGTCGAGTCGAATGTAATGTGGCTGTTTCTATAAGTAAGACGAATGCAAGTCGTCACTTTCATGGTTGCAAAGTGTACATTGATGCATAAAATCGCCATAGGTTGAATTTTTTTTAAAAAAATTCATACAAACACATAAACACCAATTCAAATTAATATTAGAGATACTACTACAACAGAAGATAATAAGAACACTACTGGTTACGGTTAAATTGAAAGTTTCTAGCATTTGGTTGAGACGTCTAATTTCTTGTTCCAGTTCATTCGCATACGCTATGCCCCTTGGACACAGCGGTTCATCAATCCATTCTGAAAAATTAAAGTAACGTCGGGAAAATTGGAAAAAAGAAATATTCGACGACTAGTGTTTTCGCCATCAGCTCGTACAACAACTTCAACCATATATCCACAGTAGCAACAAACTGGTTAAGAATTAACCTCTTCTTCAAATAGGGGTTGATTTATTGGTACCTGCTTAACCACTTGTTCTTGACGGGGTTAATAAACAGGATGTTCATTCACTCATGGGACATACACACGTTCCGGTTAAAGTGTGAGTACGTCAAGATATGGGTATTGCAAATCAATATCCTCATGATGTTGCTCTTGATAGTTTATATTCCATTCGATATTGGTGTGATCGCTAGACATTGGAATGGATTGGTTGGGGATGCCAAAATCAAAGTCCAAAGATGATGGCCATGAAGGAATTATTAAAAGAAATAGAGTAATGGGGACTAAGTTGAGTAGGAGAAGAGAGTAATGAATGAAGAAGCTTTGAAGAAGTAGGTAGGTACTTATAGAGGTGGAAAATGCAAATCAGACTAAATAGGTTAATTATCCGAAAATAAACTAATAAACTGATTTAACACATTAATAAAGTTAAGTGGTTAGTTTATTTATTAACCTAAATTAATAAATAATCCTAAAACAAAAAATTTAAAAAATCTTTTGACATAGCGCGTCGAATTTATCGGTGCATTACTTTAACACGCGAATAAATTCAACGCGCTTTCATTTAATCAGAGCACGGCGATAAATTCGGTGCATGTTTGTTGGTAGATTTCACTAAATCTCCTGTGAATCTTACGAGTCGTAAGATTACGACTCATAAAACAGTTAGAGATGCTCTTAGGTGAAACAAAAAAAGCCGAAAACAAAATTGAAAGTTGCTTTCCAGTGGAAGCCAATGTAAATGCTGCAAATTAATTTAATTCATTCCTCTGGTTTCATAATACAGAAAACTCTTTCCAAAAAAATCATTCCACAAAACATCATTTGAATTATGTTTGACATTTTTTCATCTTTCCTTTACTTGTACTGCTGAAACGATGCAAAATATAAGCAGTTTCCAATAAAACTTTGTCTTTTTTGTCAATTATTTGCAGCTTAAACCGAAATATGTGGAAAATGCAAAATTTCAAAAGAATTTCTTTTGTACTAGGAAAAAATAGCAAAAAAAAGACATATCTTGAAATCCAGAAACAATATATAATTTGGAAACAGAAGGAGGACTTAGATGAACGTTTAACTGAATCAAATTCAATACGCAGAAGCTGGGTCGAAGGAGGACGCAATAGCGTCATCGAAGCAGGAGACAGAACGTGTTTCTAATTTGAAAAACAGTTCACCTGAATCAGATTTAAAGAGAAAGAAGTGGACTAGAGAGTGTTGAATAAAAATAGTTGAGTTCGATGAATTATACAAAGTGCACGAATAAGAAGAAAGATATTTGGAGAAGAATAAGTCAAATGAAGATGAGATAGAAAGATTTGCTGAAGAAATGGTATAGCCGAAGGCACGGTTGCAGTTGACGAAGAAAATAAATATTATGTCAGGCTTCAACGGACGGAAGTTTTAGTACACATGGTAGAATTAAGCGAAACCAACAAAGTCGGTTTAATAACACTGGTGTATCCAAACTAAACAACTTGTCATTAAAATTAGGTTTTCCCTTCAAACTAATTACTGACTATAAAGAACTTGGAAATAGGAAAATGTTAACATCAAAAAGTGGCACTGTTGACGATCAACCCTAAAAGTGCATAATCCATGCATAAATAAGATAATATTCTCACAGTCGCTGCATGCAAGAATAAAGTAAAAAAGGGAGCACACAACATTTTTTATAGTGATTCAGCTCAATCCAAGCTTACATCCATTTTATAATCTTTGTTTATACTGCAGATTACCGATTACAATTATTTGTTTGAAGGTAAGTAGAGACAGAAGTGATTTATACCACATAAAATCCTTGCGTAGATAAGATTACACAAAATCTTTGTATTGCAATGGAGTTTGGCCCCTCATACACAATATCCTTGCGCGTATAAGAGTAGAGAGTCCAAGTATCCAAAGTCCTCTTTCTGGTCTTCCATATATGTATTTATAGGCGAAAGACCTCCCTGGGTTGGCATGCCACATGGAAGCCATCCCGGGATGGGCTGGCCACGTGTCACGCGATCCATGCTATCCGGGGAGGCGGCTAGACCAAGCCATGATGTGAGAAATATGTTTCCTCGAATCGCTCAGCACATGTGTCATTCGATCGAAAAATCCTGGAGTTGGAGTTTGTCAGAAATTGACCGAGTTAATAGCCATTGGAATGAAGCTCAGGATTCGGGTCAGTATGGTCGACCCAGGAGAGTTGACCCGAGGATGTCCGACCCGAACCATAGGTGATGAAGCTTCTTGGGTGCATCCATGTCGACTCGGGCATGCAGACCTGAGATCCTTCAAGCCTAAGGTAGGCGGGGAGGGGATTGGCTGAGCCGACCCAAGATTTCTATGTGTTAATCCAACACATGCCGGATCATATTATAAGAAAAAAAAAAAATGAATACCAAGAAGTCTGAGGATCTCTCTGGATCATAATATAAAAGAAATACGAATCCAGGAATATCATGGCTTCGCCGGGCCTATCCAACTGCGAGTATAATCCATACCTACAAAGAAACCAAGTGAATAGTTTTTCCAAATCCTAACATTACTATTTAGTCTTTACAAACATAAATCTACTTGAAAAATCATAGTTAGTATAATCCATGCTCGAACCATAAACTAATCGCATTGTTAATATCTAACAAGTTCACTCAACCCTTTGGGCATTATCTATACCCGAGAATCCAAACTGAGTATAAGCCATACTCGAATTGTGATTGAGTTTTCTAGCTTAGTCCTAACAAGTTAATCCATACTCGAAGGTATAATCCATACCGGGAGTTTTAATCGAGCATAAACCATACTCAAAAATAGATTAAGAATTCTGTCACATCCTGACAAGATAATTAAGTATTGTCAAGCATAATTCAAGCTAGGAAACCCATTTCGTTAAATCCAAAAATTATGTAATAACCATTACGCAGTTAATGCACCGCTATTACCCCTCTATAATCTAGCTATATCCCATAGCAAATTACTACAACTATATTTTTCCCAAATAGCCTCTGATATTGCTTTTTCGCTTTAAGGCCCGTTATTTTCTGCTACTCCCTTCGTTATATTACGCTATTCCCGCTATATATTCGATAAAAGAACTAAACTAAAAAAAAATGACATTTATACATTATAAAAATTATGAAATTATGTTTCTTAATTGAATTTTTTAATATATATTTTTAGAAAAAATACTTTAATACTCTATTAAATTTAGTTAAATTAAATACTAATTTACTTTAATTTACATATATTTGCACGTATTTTTATGTAAAGTTAGGAACATACTAATTATAGTTAAATTGATTGTTAGATTTTCATTTAATTATTGCTTATTTGTTCTTAAAAACATTAGCAGTAGGTTATAAATGCTATTTTATAGTCATCCGCTATATGTTGCAATTTCCTTGCTTTATCCCCACTATGACTTTTTGTACCTCCACCGCATTGAGTTCGCTAAGCGCTTTATCTGCGCATCATACTCAAAACAAAGCTTGATTGGTTTATCGTTGAATCTAGAGCACGTCTAGGGATTAAACCCTAATCCCGTACATGGGTACTTCAACTTGGCCATTTATTCATCGGATGGTTTTGTTGTCGAGAACAAAGCATGTCAAAGGATTAAATCTTGATCTCCGTACATGTACGAGTCGACATAGCCATTCGAAAATCCTAAATCAAACAAAGACATATCTTATTCCGAAGAAATAAAAAAATCCATTGTGATCTCATCCAGATTAGCTGATGATGATCTCGTGATTTCTCGATCCAAGATCATTTCCACTCCAAGGAGGAGGAGGTGGTGTGCCGGTGCCGGCACTATCATTTGCTTAACGCATTCGCATAGCTCTACTCATCTGATCTGCTCTTCGATCAGGTCATGCTAAGGCCTATAGTCGTTTGTAGCATGACATGCCATGTTATGGAATATGCAGTGCATTCCAAAATCTTGTTCCTTTTGCATTAGCTTCCTCTTGGGAGGCTTTAGGAAAGGAAGAATGCCTCGTACATCTAGATATATATCGAATAACGAGGAATTAAGCTAGGTGTATTTGCCAAATTTAGGCTCTCTCTGCAACCGTACATTCCTGTCATTCTTCTCTGGGGATTTTCCTTTTCCCTTATTCTTTCGAGAGTTCGATGGTCCTCCATCCTTTGTCATGTAAACATTGAGATCATCCATCTCAACATTAGCATCTTCTTGCCGTAATCTGCCTCTGAGTAGAATTCACTAAGATCTCTTAGAGGATTGTGTTGTATAGAGATTTTGAAGTCTGTTTTTTCCAAGATATCGAAAACAGCAGCCATGAGTACCATTGTTGGTTCTGGTCAATCTGCCGCCACCACCGCCATAGTAAACCTTTCCAGAAATGAGAGTAGTTTCTTTCCGGACCTCTGCTTAATAGAAGTAAGACACATTTTGCTTTTGGGAAAAGCAATTTGGACCCTAAATTGCTCAATGAAACGACCAACATGTTCTAGCTGTTGATCGATTCAAATTCAAGCTGCTAAAACCACATAGCAACAATATCAGTCAAGACAAAAGGAATCACTTCGCCATGACGTTATCCGATGCGGATAACACTTCTATGTAGCACATGTAGCACATAAGATGCACAGTAGGATCAGTCCTGCCGCCATATGCCTCCAAAGATGTTAACTTAAAGTCAGACGGGTTACATGAATTCCTGATGTCCCGCGTGAAAGGGCTCTAGTTGATGTTATCCATATCATCTTGAGATGTGTTTCCACTAGTGAAACATTGAATTATGTTGGCGATCTCGTTTCCATCTCTAAGAAGCTATTTCCAATTATTGTATCCAGCACTGGTGCCCCAACATGAAGTCTAGGAGAAGGTGGGATCCTATTTCGAGTAGCCAGGTTAACTCGGTGATGCCCCCAGGCCTCAGTTTGATATGATTGAACTGAGCCGAGGCGATGTCAAGCCAAGCTCATGGTGGCACCACACATGTTCCTTCCAAAGCCACATTAGTGCGTTCCTGGCCAACATTTGCATTTCGAGCCTCATAAGTTGTAGTGTCGTGACGTGATCCATTGAGTGTGGGGTAGTTGCCCCATACCGAGCCCGGGTCAATAACGGCTACTGGCCGAGCCGAAGGTTACACTGACCCAAGTTGTGGCTGATCCAGAGCTTCTTCCTCCATCCTTACAGTGTCTCTCATGCTAGCTCCTGCTAGCTCTTGCTAGCTCTTGCTAGTAAGCTTTTACCTCCTTGTTGCTAAGATTCTTAGAATCGTGCAAATAAGGAATTCATTATTTCTTCTTATTTGCAAAGAAGCTTGCCTTGTTTCTCCACCTCGTCCTAAACTTCGTGAGAAAATTATCCATCTCCTCCCTTGTCAAATAGAAAGAGGGATCTCCATGAGAGGAAGCCTCCTGGTTTGCCTTAATGTCTGCATTTCTAGTAGCTTGAGTGTGGGAAGGTGCACCGTCCTTCTTCCGCTTCACCATCTTCGATCCAAAGAAGAGCTATCCAAATCCTTTCTAGCAAGAATGCGAGGTAGTAGTGTCTTCTATCTAGCGCACTAAAGTACTGACATAAAAAAGTGGCATTCTTGATGATCGACCCTCAAAGTGTGCAATACACGCACAAATCAAATAGCATTTTCACAACCATAGTCACTGAATGCAAGAATAAAGTAAAAAACAGGAAAGAGGGAACAATTTTTATGGTGGTTCGAATCAATCTAAGCTTACGTCCATTTTATAATCTTTGATTATACCGTAGATTACGTATTACATTTATTTGTTTGAAGGAAAGTAGAGAAAGTAGTGATTTATACCATATAAAATCCTTGCGTTGATAAGATTACGCAAAATCCTTATGTTGCAACGGAGTTCGGCCCCTCACACACAATATCACTGCACGTATAAGATTAGAGAAACTAAATATCAAAAGTCCCCTTTCCACCCTCTAAATGTGTATTTATAGGTGAAAGAGCTCTTTGGGTCGGCATGCCACGTGGTAGCCATCTCGGGTCAGGCTGGCCACGTGTCACGCGATCAAAGTTATCCGGGGAGACAGCTACACTGACCTACCATGTGAGAAGTATCCTTCCTCGAATCGCTCAGTATGTGTGCCATTCGATTCATAAATCCTGAAGTTGGATTTTGTCAGGAATTTATCGACCGACCTGAGATTACGCACTTTGAGGGTGTATTATCTCTTTGTGGATTGATCATCAAGAGTGCCATTTTTTGACGTCAACAGAAAATATTTTACGATGCAAAGGAATCCATTATGATATTTGACCAAAAATATCAGTCTAGACATTGAAATCATGATAGCCGGTGCCATTATTATTCCCGAGGAAGATTAAAAAAAGTTGGTTACGAGTATTTTGTTTTGCTACATCATGAGAAAACTATTTGGTATATAAATTAAAACATAAAACGTCGCCTTAAAAAGAGGACGAGCATTTAAACAGTTACATTATGATCGTAAGGAATGACGATGCAAAACTACAAGTTGCAGCTATTAACAGAAAATACCTAATATTATTAGCATGCACGCATGCGCATACAACATTCAGCTTTTAGCTGTTAGAAACACATGACTCCACTTTCAGACTATTCTTCCCTAGAAAGGCAAGTCTGCAATAAAACAATTTCAAAATTAGTAATATTTTATGACGACAAGAGCAAAGTTGCAAAGAATAAACATGAACTCACTGTCATGGATGCATCCAAGTAGTAGCCTCTCTCCACGCCAATGCTATGAGGCTCTAAATTTGCACCTTTAAGCTTTTTATTCGACCGTCTTCGTGTGCCTGCTCCTACAAATGCAAAAAGAGAATATAATTAGTAAAAGAACTACTTGATGTTGTACATGTATGAAATTAAACCAAGTTAAATGATATAAAAACCTGCAAGATTATGCCCCGTGTGATCAGTCCTTCTTTTGTGTTGAAAGAAATAAGCAGGAATTGATTTTATTATTGAATAATTTGTACAGAGTTTGTGAACATATTTATACAAGTGGAATAGCCAATGGGCTAACTGAACTAAATGTAATAACGCTGGAATTTGGGCTAAGCCCACTTATTGTTTTAAGTAAAGGGTAACGGGATACAAAGGGTATTATTAAATAACTCTTCATACCTCCCTCCGCAAACCCTATCATACGAACTAGGGTTTGAGATTGAAAACTGGCAGCCGACATAGAAAATTCCCAAATCATCTCTCTCGACAATCTTCTTCAATTCTGACAATATTCTCTCCTTCTTTATATCTTCTCTTCCAGGTTTTGACTTTAGCTTGATCTTGAACTTTCCCAGCTTTGTTATTTGCAGCTAATTCGGTCTCTTCGGTTTCATGTCTAATTTTATTGACAGATAGGTGGGAGCTCTTATGTAATGGCCCGCAAATCCATACTATCTGAGCTGACTAATACAAGACACGTCCAACTCAAATAATACAGAAATACGAGTCATTAGGGTTAAAGAAAATAGAAAAGATAGAAGAAGAACAGAAATAACAATACAGAACCTTACAACGGAACGAATAAAATATATTATATAACATAAGCTTTGAAATACCAAATTTGTTTTGTACATATATACATACCATCATCAGAGTACAACATAACATTTGATACAGCGGAAATAACTCTAGAAAACTAACGTTGAAGCCTCCTGCTTCCAGCTCCTTTAAGTGTATCTGTAAAAGCCTAAAAGACTTGACTGCCCATACAAATTTGGGCACCCAAGAGTTTAGGAAAAACAAAACAAAACAAACTCTGGGTCTGTCATGGGACTGGTGTGATTAAACTCCAACCATATGGTTTATCTTCAAAAATCTTTTGAAAGAAAAGGATAATAGTAAGACCAGTCCATACATAAACACGGACGATTTTTACCTTACTATAACCCAAAACATTTTTGATATCAAAATCCAGTGATATTATAATAATGTCTAATCAAAATAAATAACCAAATAGTAGAACGCTTGCGTCTCACGCTCTACATATATAGTATAAAATCAAAAACCGAAGGGCACTTATTGGAGATTGGATTCCAACTATGACAAGGTATGGGACCACCTTTTGATGATGTATCTCTAGAGGCGAATACACTGGGTTCAACAAGAACGTTTTGCAACCCAGCCCACACATGACCGACCACTCATTTCGCTTCAGTGTATCGAATGTATATCACCAACGGTTGGGCTCAAACCACCGTTTCCAGAAAAGGGATAGTATCAAATAGATTAAGGAAGTAAAAGAAATTTCTCTAGATAGGTGATTATACACCTTAATGGGAGCGACCCACATAGCCATGCTGCCTTCCCAATTTTTGTCATTTCCCGGTTGTGAAGCTTTAGGCTATGTCTATCTTTTAGAACCTCTGGCCACTATACACTTTGAATACCACATTGTCAAACCCGTTAAATCACTAGTTAATCTTCTCAAAGATATTACGAGTATAAAAGCTAAGAGAAACGAATTTCTCCGCCACCAGACGTAATACCTTGAAAAGATCGTCTTATGTGACCGATAGGAATACTCTGTCAGACATTCATCCATACAAGTTGTCCTGGGACTGGAAAAACATAACAGCTCTTTGAATTTCACTCCATCTTCGATTATCTTTAGCATAATCTAATTCGCAACGCCTATGCCTATACGGAGTGGTTTTTCGGATATTAAATCCAACCGGTCTCTCCGTATCCACAACGATGGTAAAAATCTTTGATAGCCGGTGTTTTAACTATCAAAGGAAAAATAAACATCCATCAAACAATTTCACAATCACTGACCCTTTATATTAAATTCATTTTCTTAGTGAATTATATATATATATATCGTTATATCGATTTCTATTATCAAAATTTCTTAAAAATATTCTAACTCCTTAAATTTCCGGAAAAATTCGCCATAACCTCCCTTGTACCGGTAAATAGTTCAAACCTCAACTCGCCTCTCTAGGCCCTTTCCATTCGAAAAGAAAATTAAAAAGCCAAGCAGCTAGCCGATTCAGTGCATAAAACCTCATATGGAAATTTAAACATGTACCTTTTGTTGGGCACTTAATATATAATCTTCATACTCCCATCGTAATCTTCATCCCATACCTGATTGAAATATATACGCTCATTCCCAATTCTTTCCAAATCAGTTCAACACTTTTTTCTTTAATCGCCTTCCATTTGCTAATTAATTTTCTAATTAGCTTCTTGGCTTAACCTGTTTTTAATTTAAACATACTGCGTTTAATACATATGCATTCGATTACCCAAAAATAAAACTTAAATCCCTTGCTCTTTTCAAGTTCAAATCCAAGTTTTTTATTCGAAATTCCAATTTTCAATTAACAAAATCAATCCATTTGAACTAAACCAAGTTTAAATCAAAACTCTATTCACTAGTTCCTTTTGAAATTAGTTAACTTTATTCAATAAATAAAAATCTGATTTTTGTATCAAAAATCACTTTAACTATTCCCCTTGAGTTCATCTTTAATTTTTAATTCAAACTAGATTTTTCTATTGGAAATTCGGGCTTATATTCACTCAAAATGCTTAAATTTTATTTAATAAACCGTTATGGCTTAAAGAGATTATGGCATTGTTTTTCTGAAAATTTGATTTTGACATAACTCAAAATTTATATGACGAAATCAAGATTTTTCTCTTCCATTAGAAAACTATTATTCAGTAGGTCCGCGCGTTTCTTGTTTCATCAAATTCTGACTTATATTGAGTTCGGTATACTCAATTGAAGTTCAAAATGCCAAATTTCGAACTACCGCGCCGTGGCGAGTTCGTTTTAATTAAATTAAATATAAACGTTTAAACTTCGTTTATTAGTAAATTTCAACACCATTTCAATATTTTAAAATAAACCAGTTATCCAAATCGATTTCTCTAAACTCGTATATTCCTTTATGCCACATTCATAACTCAATTATGAGTTGATTCAAAACTAAATTTTATATTCAATTCAAATTTCCTATGATATAAAATATTTTATAAAAATTCGATATAATCGAATTTCAATTATAAATTTCCTTTATGGAGAAAATCAATTTATTCAACACCTTCACCATTACAAACTAATATCATCCCTTGATAATAGTGAAGTCGTTCAGGTTGGGGTATTTTGTTTACCTCTCAGACCTTGATCGACAACGTTCTTATCTAGAGACAGATAAAAGTTTGTAATACAACACTCGATTTACACCTCAACTTTTATTCTGTAACACCCCATGAATTCTATAACATTAAGCTTCACAAATTAAAGTATAATTAATTCTAAATGAAAGAATTAAGGAAAATGGGTTACGCCATTTCGTTCATCTCGGAATTCTGCTTGAGATAGAGTCCGAGTTTGCACGAATCAGACTCCGTATGAAGGAGTTATGGCCTTCGGAAGTCACAGAATAAAATTTAAATTCAAACAGCTCAGTTTAAATTTCAAAATTCGAAATTTCTGGTTCAAACTGGGCTGGGCAGGAAAATTCCCGCCCAGAGACCAGGTCGACCATAGGGTCGACCATGGTGTCGACCTGGCCTCCCCAGGTCGACCATAGTGTCGACCTGCCCCCCCCAGGTCGACCATAGTGTCGACCTGGGTGTCAACCTGCCTGGTCGACCTGGCTGGCTAGGACTAGCTCTGGCTCGAATTTCTGTGGCCCTGTGTGTCACTAGGGCTGACGTGTCACCTCTTGATTGGCTCTTTGAACATTATATGGACTAGATTCCTCCTGTCTTCATATGACGGCTCAAAACAATTTAAAAATCTATAAATACACCCAAAGTCTCAACTAAAAATTCACACAAAAAAATAAGAAAGGAGTCGTCATGCTGCCAGGGAGGGATTGAACATAGCCGTCAAGAGAGAAAAGCCTAGAGATGAATCAAATTAAGAAGAAGATTAAAGTTTAATCAAATTAATCAACGCAACGTTAGTCTACCCAAAGGAGCGCATCTCAATTTCAGAATTCAGAATCCAGAATTCAAGATTCTGCATTCGTTGTAAGTATAGTGACCTTTCAGAATATGAATAAAAAGTTGTGATGTGATTCAAATGAAAATAGAATTGTGTTATTGTATTGTATAAATTCTATGTATTGTGATGGTTCTATCATTACTTGTGTATTGATGTTTGTGGCATAAATTGATTGATGCAAGCCTATTGAACAATTGTATATGAAAACAATGGCATTTGTAAGTTTGTGGCAAAAACTAGAAATTGATCCCTTTTTGTTTATGCCTATGACATGGACCTTATACATTCACTAAGTCTAAATTAAGGCTTACGTAAACATGATTTAGACTTGAAACCTTTTATGCCTACATGACCCAAAACCTATAGCATAATAGACATTGCCTCAAGCTTGCACTGTAACTTATTGTGAATACATGCAAGCTCAAAGGCTGTTGCAACGTACTTATTAGGAACTGCTTAAGATTTTTCTATTTCAAAAAACATTTGTCTTTATTTGTTACCCACATTGATAAATCAAGTAACTATCCATGCATCTTAAAATATTTATAGGTTGTTGTGTTCATTGCTCAGTGATACCTAATGTATATTAGCTATTCGTTCTCTTATTTTGTTGGGTTAATGGTTTTTACATTAAAAGATTGCTATCATCTACTTCTTGATCCTACATTATATTATTATAATTTGATTAGTTTTAGTTCATTTTTTTGGTAGGTTTCTACATATACACAATTGGGTTTAAGTGAGGTTAGTTTAGGATTTTATGATGAGTAAATTATCCTCTCTCCTATTCGCTTCGTCATTTGCATGTATTTAAAAATTGTGAACATGTTTTCCTCCCATGTCATTAATTTAGAGGTAGACATATACAAACCATTTGTTATTAGTTTATGTTTTTATGTTCAACTATCACCGAAGTACCATTAGCAGACATCTGATATAATTAACAACAATGCTTATTCATTCACTATCAACTAGCTATTATAGTTACCTTAATAACAAGCAAAGTATGTCAGCAAACAAGTAAAACTAATACATTCACTTTCATTGTTATTATCTATAAATAATAAATGATATCTGGTATGACTTTTTCTTTATTTCAATTACCAAGTAGTTTGTTTACAATCTATAGCAGTGCAGAGGCGTACTTAATTTTCCGTGAATAACTGAACATAAAAACTGACTACTACATTCATGCATTTTTGTCCTTTACTAAATAATACTCCGCATCAACTATTCTAAACCCTATACGTCAAGCACTTAGCCTAAAATCCATCTAACTCATATGTTTTTAAGATAGTTCAACAGCCAAACTTTTTATAGAGTGGTAGAACAATAAGAAAATAAAGTTTGGAAGTTGGAAGAATTGAAAATGTTGAATGGTCATTATATGAAAATGGTGCGTTGTTTCATTAATTTAATGTGTAACAATAATTTGTTATAATATATAAAAGTGAATATGCTTTTGTAATATTTTGTTTAGTCCCACATCGTGGGGATAAGTTTAACATCAGCTTCGAAGCCTATATATAAAGAGTCAATGTAATAGAAATTATATACACATGAATCAGTAGAAATAAAAGTCTCTCCTTATCTCTTCTGTACTCTCTAATGGGTTCTTTTTTATTATGCATTTTGTTTTATTCTATAACATGTTATCAGCACGAGATTCTATTAGAGCTTTTTGTTGAAATCTTCTAGATCTACATCTCTGAATTTCCATGTAATTTTTATTTAAGTATTTTTAATTCATGGATTTCTAGATTTGTTCTATAGTTATTTTTTGTTTGAGAATTTTTGATCAATGAATCTATGAATTTGTTATATTTTTTGTTCTTCTAGATCTGATTCAAACTTCTGGATGTGTTAACTATTTTTTTTGAAGATCTAGACTGGATTCTAATGGATATATTCCTTTAGATTTAACTATTTTTATTGACCCTAAATATGTGTCTAGATCTATTCTTTCAATTCTTTATCGATTTAATTTTGAGTTTTCCAAATCCAATTTGATGGAGATTTGATTATATATGTGTTGTTTTCATTATTGGTGACATGAAGGTGATCAAATTTTATCTTTCTCGATCTATTATTTTCATATGTAATTCTTTTGGAAAGACTGAATACAGAATATCTATTGAAAAAAAATAAATTTTTTTATGTACACCCAACAGAATTATGGGTATAAAATGTGATGATGTAGCATTTAAACTCAATAGCAATATTGATTTATCACTGGAAGTGAAATTGAAAATTTATGATGTAAACAAATTCTTTCAATGAGGAAATCGAAGTTCATTTGCAAATGACATGAAGTCATATGACCTTAAGTTCATATACAAATTCTTCCAAATAAGGAACTTGATGTTCATATGCATATAAGGAACCTGAAGTTCATATGCAAATGAGAAACATGAAATAAAGCCTCAAAACATATAATCCCATTAAATATTTGGTTATAGCAGATGACCAATAATAGAAAAGGATTTGAAAAATCAATGAAAGGAAAAGTTGCAATAAAAGGAAAAAGGCTTATGTTACACATAATTTCTTGAAGAAATTTATTGTTTGAAGAGATTATTAATAAATACTATTTTCTTGAAAAAAAATAGTAAAATGAATCTCATATACGAATAAAAGCACTTTCCAGAGGAATTGCTTTAATTTAAAATATACAATAATAATATGTAAATTATAATAAAACCTGAAGTATTATTACTGTAATTTTAGAACATATCATATTTCCAAATGAAAATCTTGACATAATTCATGATGAGAAGATCACTTCGTGCTTTCAAGAATTGTTGTAATGAAACTCTGAATATCCATTGAAGTGGTAGTTGCGATATGCAAAACTCATTATAAATATAAGTTCCTGAAGAATATAAATAACATTCGTCATTATAAAGAATACCAAGAACATAGACGATAGATTACGACATTATTCTAAGTATCGTGGTAATGAAAATCTTGATATAGTTCAAGATGAGTAGATTACTTCCTGCTTAGTGTTGTTATAATGAAAATCTTGTTATACTTCAATGTAACGAAGTATTATTTTCGACATCGAAAATCGACATAAAACACATGTCAACCATTCAAGCATCGAACATACCGGATCATTAATAGAAAGAAGTTAGAGAGTGAGAAATAGAAAGAAAGAAAGTTAGAATAGAAGAAGAAGGTCACAACAAAACAAAATCATAATAAACACGAATCTCACAGCGGAACGAATAAAATATATTATATAACATAACTTTTGAAGTACAAACTTATAGCAGTGTATACATACCATTTCAGAGCACAACACATAACATCACAACAGAAATAAACAGTAGTTATAAAATGTTGAAGCCTCCTACTCCTAGCTCTTCCAAGAATATCTATAAAATCCCTATTACTTTACTGCCCGTACAAATTTGGGCATCCAAGAGTTTAAGGTAAAACAAAACAAAATAAACTCTGGGTCTGTCATGGGACTGGCGTGATTAAACTCCAACCATTTGTTTAACTTTAAAAATCCTTTTTAAATGAAAGGATAATCGTAAGACCGATCCACACATAAACACGGATGGTTTTTACTAGGGCTGTTAATTTCTAACACGACCCAAAACACGACTCATAACCCACATGGAAAAAACCCAACTCGACCCAACCCATTTATAAACGGGTCAATTTTAGGTCAACCTGTAGCGACCTAGAAATTCGACTCTCGAATTTTCGACAATAATACATAAAACCCATATTACTTGCCAAAAATCCAAGTATCAAAAACCTAGACTGTTAATAGAAGGAATTTAGAGGATGAGAAGTAGAATGAAAGAAATATTAGAATAGAAGAAAACATTAGAATCCACAGTGGAACGAATAAATATAATATATCAAATCTCTTTAAAAAAACTATATATACCAACCAATCATCAGAGTACATCATATATTTGTCACAGCGGAAAATAACTTTATGTAACTAACAGTGAAGTCTCCTGCTTCCAGCTCTTGAAAACTCAAAGCAAAATCTAACCTGGAAATATACTTGGTCTGACCCGAGCACATTTGAAGCAAAGCAAAATTCACCCGGATCAATCTGCAATACTTTCACTGATAATTTAACAACAACAAAAAAACTTGTTTAACTATGAAAAATCCTTTTAAAAAGAAAGGATAATAGTAAGACCAACCCATGCATAAACACCTAGCCCAAAACATTTGGAAATCAATATCTTTTCCGATATTATAATAATGTCTGTTAAACCACAAATAAATATTAATGTAGCAGAACGCTAGCATCTCACGCTCTACATATATAGTATATAATCAAAACCGCGGGCTCTTATTGGAGAATGGATTCCTTGGCAAGGTATGGGACCACATTTCTGACAATGTACCTCTGGAGATGAATACATTGGGGTTCAACAAGAACGTCTTGCAACCCAGCTACATAAGACCGGCCCCTCATTTCTCTTGAGAGTACCGAATATATCATTACCAAGGTTAGGGGCCAGCCAACCGAACCGATAATGTACATATAAAAATAAAAAGGAACAACCAAAGGCATTTTATTTCTCCAGATCGGGTAATGAAATACCCTTTTAATGGGTGTGACCCACATAGCCATGCTGCCTACCCAATTTTGTCCCATTTCCCGGTTGATGAGGCTTGAGGTCACGTTTATCTTTTTACAATAAGACGACTCCATTTACTTTGAATGCCACATCAATATTAAAAATATTTAAAAAAAACACTTTTGTATAAATAATTGCTATAATTAATTAACGAATTTCATTGCGACTATTTTAAAATTTGATTTGAACATAAAACAAAATCTGCAGCATGGAAACTCGGTTTATCTCTTTCATTAGCAAAATATTATCCAATAGATTCGGACGTTTCTTATTTCAAAGAAATCTGATTTATATTGGATCTAGTATAGCCAGTTTAAGTTCAAAACGTTATATTACGAACTACCGTACCGCTGCAGCTCATTTTATAATATAATTATAATTTATGCATTGCAATATCATTTAATAAACGAATGTATTAATATAATTTAAAATAAACAATATTTAAAATAATAAAATAATTGAGTTAATTGACCAGAAATTACGGGACGTTACATTCCTTCCCCCTTAAAAGAATTTCGTCCCCGAAATTACTAAGGTAGAAAGAATGTTACCAACCCACTATCTTTGCAAAAATGTTTAATTAAAGCGCAGTTTTTATTTTTAAAACTAACCCAATTGGTTTTAAAACCAATTTGTTTCAAATAACGAAATTTTCCAAAAATCTTCAAAAAAATTCTAACATCTTAAATTCTGCAAAATTTTTGGCAGAGTCTCCCCTGTACGGAGGGACATCTACAATATCGCAGGTTCAAGAAACATATACATCAACCCACACGGTCGGAAAAATTCAAAATCAAATAAAAACCAAAATTTTATATTTTACATAGGCGTTCCTTTCTACGAGCATTATTACGCAATAAGAGATAAATTATACTTGGGCTTGTTCAATTAGCATGCCAAACTGGATTCAATTTACTCTAGAGTTTCTCTTGGATGAATTTTAAAGTTGAATTAGCTCTCCTGTAACACCCCGTATTTTCTGTTAACATTAAAGTCACGAATTAAAGAATAATTAATTTCAAATGTAAAAATTAAGGGAAACAGGTTACCCCATTGCGTTCGTCTCGGAATTCTGCTTTAGATAAAGTCCGAGATTGCGTTAATCGGAATCCGTATGAAGGAGTTATGACCTTCAGAAGATTCGAAACTTTAAATAAACAGTTCAGACTAAAGTTCAGAAATTCAAAATTTAAAAATCAGAAGCAGAAGCTGGCTGGGTGGGAAATTTCCTGCCCAAGGCCCGGTCGACCGGGGGTCGACCTCACCCCATATAGGTCGACCTAACCCCCTCCCCCTTCCCCTGGGGGGGGGGGGGGGATCTGAAAGATGATTATTTCTAACTCCCTGCTGAGTTATTAGGGCTGAGGTGTTATCCTATCTTTACTGGATGGTCTTGATTGCTTCTATGGTTAATTTGACGACTCTAAATTAATTAAAACTCTATATAAGCAACCTAACTCTCAACCTAAAATCACACTAATTCATTCCAAGAGCTACCATGCCGTCACTGGTGAACCTAGAATAGCCATCATCTCTTTCAACTCAAAGGCAAGATAGAAGCTACATCAAAAATTAAATCTAATCTAATTCAACTAAGAGAATTTAACGATCTACATCAAAGGCGAGAAATTCAGTTTCAGAATACAGATCCCAGAACTCAAGAATTCATTTTTGGTTGTAAGTGTAGTTATCTTTCAGATGTAAATAAATTAAAGACTTGGTTTGTAATGAATTGTAAAATAGAGTTGTATCAAGTTGTACGTGATGCTCATGTCTATTCTATCAGATATGCCTATGAACTGTTGTGGTCTATCGAACCTATCATGTTATGTGGAAATTGGTGAATAAACCTATGATGTTGTATAGGAATTTGGGAATGAAATTATCATATGTAAGTTGGTGATACTATGATACATACAAGTTTTAGGTTAAGTCATGTCGTTTATGCCTAATTGTTTAGATCCTTTATGCATACATGTTTAGATCCACGATCTTATATGTTTAGATATAAAACTTCATATGTTAGATCTATATGCCTTTATGTTAGATCCATATTCCTTTATGTTAGGTCTATGATAACTTGATTCGACCCCTATGCAAGTTCACCACTACATGCCAAGTTTAATTTGTATAGTTTTATGTAAATTCACATGCTTGTGGTTCATGTTGCACAGATCTAATTTGCAAGTTCATAATTAAAAATATAATGTTCTATGCCAAATTCATGCGACACATGTGTAGTTAGATCCATACTCTTGTATGATGTTGGAATATTGCAAAGTTCCTCTTTTCCCTTTTTTGTTTTGTTTTATAAGTTAGGCTAAAATATCGAGCCTAACATCCTATGTAATTTTGCAAACGTACAACGGGGCAACGTTGGAGGAAAACATGAAACTATATGTAATTGACATATTTGGCTCATAACTGTAACGACCCGCATTCTACGCATCGAAGGATCGTAGAATATTTATTTCTTTCACATACGAAGTCGTATGGTCATGTAACTTTGGAAGAAGACTATTGGTGTCATTTCCCATGTTCATGATTTTTCCCGATTTTTAAATGACCGTTTCGCCCCTAGTTGATCTTGCTTTGGCCATAACTTTTGATTGGAAAGGAGTTTTGACCTGAAACCACATCCATTGGCTTTGATGATGGTTTACAATTCCGTAGAGTGGTCACATTAGCCAAATGGACTCACCGTTTGGGAGATATGGCTGAAACAAGTTTCAGATAGTGAAAAACAGCTTAATTGGGCTTAACTGGGTGATTAACAGCTAGACCCAATGGGGAATTTCGGGATTTGAGTTATTTAAGGGCTGCTAGGGTTAGGATTTCGGTTTTTCACTAATTTTTCAGCTGCCACAAACCCTCTCTTCAACCTAACAATGGCCTCCAACATCTAAAAACACCTCTAATCACTTCTTAATCAAGTTTAGGCTTAAACTACATCAAATTAAGGCGGATTAGCATATGAATTGGGATAGAGCTACAGGAAGAGATTGGATCCAAATCAGAGAAGTTTTAGATTTGAGAATTAATTTGTGGTAAAGGTGAGTGGTTTGCATAGTTTTTCACTAATTACGGTTAATTAAGGGTAATTAGTGTTGATTATCGAAATTAGATATGATAAATTTCTAGAAAAATATTTATAAACTCTGAAATATTGGTTTATACCTCTGTTAGAAATTTGGGTTGATTTGGTTAAGTTTTGTTAATCCTATGATTAGTTTTGCTTAAACATGCTTAAGGGAAAATATGGGGTTTTGGCTATGTTTGATCTGTTTTAACATATTATATTGTTGTTTTGGTGTTTGCGAATGATTATACATGTTGTTATGACTGTTTGGAATGTTTTGTGATTGTTTAGAAAAGTTAGATTGGTCGAAAACGCCGTCGTATGGCGTAAATAGTTCACTGGAAGAGTTGCAGGAATAAGGACCGGATCGGATCGCCCCCACACCTGGAACGTGAGGAAGGAGCACGATCCACACACCTGGACCGTGAGGATGGAGCACGATCCGCACACCTGGAACAAGAGGAAGGAGCACGATCTACACAGCTGGACCATGAGGATGGAGCGTGATCCACACACCTGGACCGTGAGGATTGAGCACGATCCGCACACTTGGACCATGAGGAAGGAGCACGATCCGCACACAGCAACCGCCAGGAAGACCACGATCCGCACACCGCGACCATGAGGAAGACTACGATCCGCACACCGCGACCGTGAGGAAGACTATAATCCGCACAACGTGACCGTGAGGAATACAAGGAGCTTGGACATGAGAAGACTAAAACCCAAGATGCAAAGGTAGTCCAAATGGAAGTTAGAGCTCAGGATCCAGATGAGAACCAATGAGTTCACTTCATGGTTGGGCTTTGTTGCAGGACGTGTGCAAATGGGTTAACGATATCCATAACTTTGGTTCACCACTGAAGAAAAGGAGGCATGTAGACGAACCAGAGCTAGGCTGGTTGGCCCATTTTGGTTATTGACTATGGACCAGTGCAGTGGGGGCAGTGTAATTCTTGTACGGAGTTGTCGTCATAGCCCTAAAAAGAGGAAAGTGAGTCGTAGCAATAGTCGTACGGAGTTGCCGTCATGACCCCAAAGATTTGGTGGCTAGGGAAATGGATATCGTATGCTTTACGCACTGAGTGAGAGATGTGAGGTTGGTTTCTATGCTTGACTTTTTTGCCTTCACTATGACATACACACCCCACCCCCATATTCTTTACACCATCTGTTTATTGGCACCTTAGAGTATTGTACAGTACGTAGTGCTAACTCTTTGGTTGCAGGTCCAGGTTCAGGTATGGTTTAGTATAGCTGTTATTGTTCTGTTTAGCTGCTTATCGCTCATACCAGACTTTTTGTCTGACCTAGAGTTTTATGTCTCTTCTTATTACACTGGGTACTCTCACGAGCAGACTAGAGACAGGTTGGGTGGTATGCACGAGTAGCTGTACCGGAGACGAGAAGGAGGCTTCCACATATGATACACATATATAGATATTCTCCCTGTGTTGCTGCGGTCACTACTTTGGGCATTAGTGGTGTACCTTTCTTTCTTTTGTTTACAGAGAGTAATTTGGAAAATTGTAATAAGCTGTATTTGGATTTCCGCTACTCTGACGATGATGTTGATGTTGGTTTTAGTTATCAGCTTATGCATTGTCTCGCCTGTTTTATGTCAAGTATATTATTATTATATTTTGTTCCATGCGCTGTGAGGCATTCTACAGGTTTTCTATTAGCTCATTCTCTACTTTCCTTTCTTTGGCGACCGTTCCGTGCTAGTCGGGCATGCGTACAACGCACCTTTGGAGGAAATGTCAGCTGGTGCGGGGTGGGCCGTCACGCTTGGTATCAGAGCTCTAGGTTGCGTAGTTAATCTAGGGAAAGACACCAGGGAGAGATAATACATATATGAGAGCGCGTATTTGTGATTATTTTGGTTTTAAAAGCTATATATATATATACACTATTAGTATAGCTAAGGATGAAGTTGCACTGCACTGACACCACAAAGAGGATGGTTAATTGTTTTCGCTGTGCAGATCAAACGATGAGCCGATACGCAAGGGGTATCGGTAGAGGAGCCAATAATGGGAATGCTGCTGAGATGAGGACTATGTTTACTGACCTCATGAGAGAGATGCTTAGGGATGTTCAAAGGGCAGCTCCCAATGCTGGTAATGGTGGTGGTCCAATAATGCAGGCGCCTAGGGCCGATTTCGCCAAGCTGAATAAGGATTATGCTAGTCTTGGTAGGAAGCCGTTCCATGGAATGGAGTCGGCTACGGACGTTCAGGATTGGTTGGATAGCTGCGAGCATATCTTCGAGGACTTGGGTATCGAGGATGCGATGAATAGAAGGCTAGCATCCCGTCAGCTACAAGGACGGGCAATGAATTGGTGGAATGCTATAAAGGCAGGTACTCCCGAGGATTATATTACTTGGGATAAGTTTAAGGCTCACTTTAGCGATAAGTTCATTCTAGCTGCTCAGAAGTCAGTGTTGTTTAAGAAATTTTTGGAGCTTAAGCAGAATTGCAGAGCTATCTTGGAGTATATTGCCGAATTTTGCACTTTGTCTAAATATGGGTTATCTCTAATAGATATTGCCGAGAAGAAGAACGAGAAGTTCATAACTGGTTTGGATCAGTACTTGGGGGAAAAGCTTACTAACCACATCGATGAGACGTTTGAATCGATTGTGGGGAAAGCATTGAGGTCAGAGAGTCTTTACCCTAAGTCGAAGACTTAGGTTGCATCTGCAGAGGAGCCAAAGCCGCAAGCAAGCGGTGGAGGCAAGAGTGGTTCTCAGAATAAGAAAAAGCAGAATCAGACTAAGGATGGCGAGAAGAAAAAGAATAAGAAGGATGTTGAGTGCTTCAACTGTGGTAAGAAGGGCCATTATGCTAGTAATTGTCGGGCCAAGCCAGCGGATAGGAAGTGCTTCAACTGTGGCCAAGTGGGACATCACAAGGACAAGTGTCCGCAACCCCCTAAAGAAAAGCAGATGGTGAAAGCATATAACTTAATGCTATTATTTCTTCGTCGAATGCCCCAACTGCGGCGGAGAAGGGAAAGAATGTCGTTATCCAAGGCATGCTTTCTGCTTATGATATTCCTATTAGAATTTTGTTTGATACCGAAGCTTCTAGTTCTTTCATATCTAGTGACATGTTAGATAAGTTGGGATTGGAGCCCGAGATTGTCGATAGACCTTTAGTAGCGACGAACCCGATTGGTGGTTCAACTAGCCATAGCATGATTTGTCGTAATGTGGTCTTATCGAGTCATGGATGCATGTTTGTTTGTGATTGCTTTGTTTTGGGCTTTACTAGGTTTGGCAATATTTTGGGAGTCGATTGGCCCCAAAGATACGGGGTGGTGGTAGACTGCGAGGGCTTTTTGGTGACAGCTAGAGCAGATGATGGGCAGATGTTAGTGTTTGGTGGTCTACCTAGTGATGGGGGTAATGGCTAGTTTTCTAAATTCCCTCGACATCCCGGATGGTGAGTTGTCAGGTTTGCCCATGGTTGGCCAGTATCCGGACGTCTTCGAAGAAGTGACCGGGCTTCCACCACACCGAGAGATTGAGTTCTGTATTGATTTAGTGAAAGATGTCAGACCTATAGTGATGCCACTTCATCGTATGGCACTAAGGGAGCAGCGAGAGCTCAGGGTGCAAGTCAGCGATCTTTTGAAGAAGGGATTTATCACAAGCAGTGTTTCTGAATGGGGAGCACCAGTTGTGTTTGCTACCAAGGCGGATGGTTCCCTTCGTTTTTGTGTAGACTACCGCGAGTTGAATAAGGTGACGAGGAATAACAAGTATCCTCTACCGCAGAAAGATGATTTGTTTGATCAGTTGAGTGGAGCGAGAGTGTTTTCTCAGTTGGATCTCGCGATAGGTTTTAATCGGCTTAGAGTGGAAGCTGAGAGTATAGCTAAAACGACATTTCGGATGCCGTCTATATTTTATGAGTGGTTGGTCATGCCATTCGGGCTGACCAATGCCCCAGCATATTTTGTGGATCTTATGAATAGGGTATTCAGAGATCAGTTGAATAAGTTTGTTCTTGTGTTCGTGGATGATATTTTGGTTTACTCGAGGACGGAGGAAGAACACAAGGAACATCTAAAAATAGTGATGGAGGTGTTGAGAAAACACCAATTGAAAGCAATGTTTTCTAAGTGTCACTTCTGGAGGAGGGAAGTGAGATTCTTGGGCCCTGTTGTTTCAGATAATGGTATTGCCGTGGATCCTGCAAAGGTGGCTACGGTACAAGATTGTTCTATGCCCAAGAATGCAACAGACATAAGAAGTTTCTTGGGATTAACTGGATATTATCGTAAGTTTATCCAAGACTTCTCCAAGATAGCAGCACCATTGACTTAGTTGACCAAGAAGAACCAAGCTTTCGTCTGGGACAAAAAGTGCGAGAATGCATTCAAGAGTCTAAAGGAGAAGTTGACATGTGCACCAATGTTAGTCATTCATAAGGGGAACGGAGAGATGACGGTATATACGGATGCATGTGGTACCGGACTAGGTGCTGTATTGATGCAAGGAGGTAGGGTTGTAGCTTATACAAGTCGGCAACTGAAACCGCACGAGAAAAGATACTCTACCCATGACTTGGAATTAGCAGCGATCGTATTCGCATTGAAGATGTGGAGACATTATCTCTTAGGAGAAAGATTCGAGTTGTTTGCCGATCATAAATCATTAAAGTATCTCTTCTCTCAGAAGGATCTAAATCTCCGACAGCAAAGATGGTTAGAATTCTTGGCTTTCTATGATTTCGACATCACATATACACCAGGAAAGGGCAATGTGGTGGTTGATGCATTAAGTAGAAGATATGCCAGTTTAGGGGCTATGTTTCTTGAGTAGAAGCAACTGGAGTACATCGCTGGGTATGATTTCAGACCAAAATGCGAATTGGATCCATAAATGTTAGCAAGTTTAACGATTAGAACCACTTTGATTGAGCGGATTGGTTCCAGTCAGAGGGACGATCCTAACCTATTGGAAATCATATCCAAGTTAGAGATGGGTATCGACGAGGAGATGAACAAGTATGGGCTTGATCGAGATGGATGGCTTAGGAAGAATGGAAGACTAGTATACCCAATGTCGATGGATTGAGAGATGAAGCGCTTAGAGAATGTCATCACTCAAAACTGACTATACATCCCAGTGGTAACAAGATGTATTGAGACATGAAGCAGACATACTACTGGGAAGGGATGAAAAGGGGCGTTGGGAAATTTATATCCAAATGCATGAATTGCCAGCTAGTTAAAGTTGAGCAAAAGAAGCCTAGTGGTTTGTTACATCCATTAGAAATTATAGAATGGAAATGGGAACAAGTGTCAGTGGATTTCATTGATGGGTTACCAAGGACTAGATCTGGCCATGATAGCATTTGGGTGATTGTGGACCGATTGACCAAAAGTGCAAGATTTATACCCGTCAAGTCGAATAGGACGGCAGTTAAATTAGCTGAAATATCTATAGAGTGGGTAGTGAGATTTCATGGAATACCCAAAGGCATTGTGAGTGACAGAGATCCGTTGTTTACTAGTGGATTTTGGAAGAGCTTACAAGAGGCGTTAGGATCAGAACTACATCTCAGTACCGCGTATCATCCTCAAACCGACGGTCAAACAGAGAGGGTGAATCGTATATTAGAAGACCTCTTGAGAGCCTGTGTAGTGGATTTTGGTGGATCATGGGATGACCATTTGCATCTAGTAGAGTTTGCATATAATAATAGTTATCAATCCAGTATTGGTATGGCTCCATTTGAAGCTTTGTACAGAAGACCGTGCAAATCACTGTCATGTTGGTTAGAAACTGGTGAGAAGTTTGTGCTTGGACCAGATGTGATAAGGGAAACTTCAGCTAAGATTAAGGTTATCCAACAGCGAATGAAGGCTGCCCAGGAGTGGCAGAAGAGTTATGTCGACAAGAGGAGAAGATATTTAAAGTTCTCCATTGGCGACTTGGTGTTTGTCCAGATTTCTCCGCTGAAGAGCGTGATACGATTTGGCAGGAGAGGCAAGTTAGCACCAAGATTTGTTGGTCCATTCCAAGTTCTTGAGCAAATTGGGAATTTGGCATATAAAGTTGAATAACCAGAGAAGATGGTAGGAGTTCATAACGTATTTCATGTTTCCCAGTTAAGTAAGTTCGTACATGACCCAGATGCAACTATTTCACCTGATCAGTTGGATGATATCGAAGTTGAACCTGAGGCGGTTGGGAACCGCAAGCCTATGTGTATTGTTGGGAACGATACGAAGCAGCTTCGAAGGAAGGCGGTGAAATTAGTCAAAGTTCAGTGGGGCGAGAATGAGAATGACCGTACTTGGGAGATAGAGGAGAGCATTAGGAAGACGTATCCAAAACTATTAGCCCGGTAAGATTTCAGTTTCGATTTAGTCTTTCCGCATGCTAGGATAGGCTTGTTTTAATTGTTTTGCATGTTTGATTGTTGTATGTGGCAAGTAGGCATGCGGGATCCTTTGTATGTTTTGGGTTAAGGAATTTCAGGGACGAAATTTCTTAAAGGGGAGAGAGTGTAATGACCCACATTCTACGCATCGAAGGATCGTAGAATATTTATTTCTTTCACATACGAATTCGTATAGTCATGTAACTTTGGGAGATGACTATTGGGGTCATTTCACATGTTCATGATTTTCCCGATTTTTAAATGACGATTTCGCCCCTAGCTGGTCTTGTTTTGGCCATAACTTTTGATTGGAAAGGAGTTTTGACCTGAAATCACTTCCATTGGCTCCGGATGATGGTTTACAATTCCGTAGAGTGGTCACATTAGCCAAACAGACTCAACGTTTGGGAGATATGGCTGAAACAAGTTTCAGATAGTGAAAAACAGCTTAATTGGGCTTAACCGGGTGATTAACAGTAAGGCCCAATGGGGAATTTCGGGATTAGAGGTATTTAAGGGCTGTTAGGGTCAGGATTTCGGTTTTTCACTCATTTTCCAACTGCCACAGACCCTCTCTTCAACCTAACAATGGCCTCCAACATCTAAAAACACCTCTAATCACTTCTTAATCAAGTTTTGGCTTAAACTACATAAAATTAAAGCGGATTAGCATCAGAATTGGGATAGAGCTTCCGGAATACACAGAGAATGGATCCAAATCAGAGAAGTTTCAGATTTGAAAATTAATTTGTGGCAAAGGTGAGTGGTTTGCATAGTTTTGCACTAATTACGGTTAATTAAGGGTAATTAGTGTTGATTAACGAAATTAGACATGATAAAATTTTGGAAAAATATTTATAAATTCTGAAATATTGGTTTATACCTCTGTTAGAAATTTGGGTTGATTTGGTTAAGTGTTGTTAATCCCATTATTAGTTTTGCTTAAACATGTTTAAGGGAAAATATGGGGTTTTGGCTATGTTTGATCCGTTTTAACATATTATATTATTGTTTTGTTGTTTGTGAATGATTATACATGTTGCTATGACTGTTTGGAATGTTTTGTGATTGTTTAAAAAAGTTAGATTGGTCGAAAACGCCGTTGTATGGCGTAAATAATTCGCTGGAAGAGTTGCAGGAATATGGACCGGATCAGATCGCCCCCACACCTGGACCGTGAGGAAGGAGCACGATCCACACACATGGACCGTGAGGATGGAGCATGATCTGCACACCTGGATCGTGAGGAAAGAGCATGATCCACGCACCTGGACCGTGAGGATGGAGCACGATCCGCACACCTTGACCGTGAGGGGCCGTGAGGATGGAGCACGATCTGCACACCTGGACCGTGAGGAAGGAGTACGATCCACACACCTGGACCGTGAGGATGAAGCACGATCCGCACACTTGGACCGTGAGGAAGGAGCACGATCCGCACACAGCGACCGCAAGGAAGACCACGATCCGCACACCGCGACCGTGAGGAAGACTACGATCCGCACACCATGACCTAGAGGAAGACTACGATCCGCACACTGCGACCGTGAGGAAGACAAGGTGCTTGGACATGAGAAGACTAAAACCCGAGATACAAAGGTAATCCAAATGGAAATTAGAGCTCAGGATCCAGATGGAAACCAATGAGTTTACTTCATGGTTGGGCTTTGCTGCGGGACATGTGCAAAGGGATTATCGATATCCATAACTTTGGTTCACCACTGAAGAAAAGGGGGCATGTAGATGAACCAGAGCTAGGCTGGTTGGCCCATTTGGATTATTGACTATGGACCAGTGCAGTGGGGACAGTGTAATACTTGTACGGAGTTGCCGTCATAGCCCCAAAAAGAGCAAAGTGGGTCATAGCAATAGTTGTACGGAGTTGCCGTCATGACCCCAAAGATTTGGTGGCTAGGGAAATGGATATCGTATGCTTTACGCACTGAGTGAGAGATGTGAGGATGGTTGCTATGCTTGACTTGTTTGCCTTCACTATGACATACACACCCACCCCCGTATTCTTTACACCATCTGTTTATTAGCACCTTAGAGTATTGTACAGTATGTAGTGCTAACTCTTTGGTTGCAGGTCCAGGTTCAGGTATGGTTTAGTATTCCTGTTATTGTTCTGTTTAGCTGCTTATCGCTCATACCAGACTTTTTGTCTAACCCAGAGTTTTATGTCTCTTCTTATTACTCTAGGTGCTCTCACGGGCAGACTAGAGACAGGTTAGGTGGTATGCACGAGTAGCTGTACCGGAGACAAGCAGGAGGCTTCCACGTATGATACACATATATAGATATTCTCCCTGTGTTGCTGCGGTCACTACTTTGGGCATTAGTGGTGTACCTTTCTTTCTTTTGTTTAGAGACAGTAATTTGGAAAATTGTAATAAGCTGTATTTGGATTTCCGCTACTCTGATGATGATGTTGATGTTGGTTTTAGTTATCAGCTTATGCGCTGTCTCGCCTGTTTTATGTCAAGTATATTATTATTATATTTTGTTCCATGAGCTGTGAGACATTCTACAGGTTTTCGATTAGCTCATTCTCTTCTTTCCTTTCTTTGGCGACCGTTCCGTGCTAGTCGGGCATGCGTACAGCGCACCTTTGGAGGAAATGCCGGCTGATGCGGGGCGGACAGTCACAATAACCTTGTAAATGGTGTGGCATTGTTACATACCAAAAATTATGAATCTAATTTAGAGGGAAAGTGGGCCATGACAAAAAATTGTTGACAAACTTACACATAAGCATAAAAGGATAAATATGTAAATTTAGAAAAGATGAATATGCCTAACCCGAGGTTAGACCAAGTTGTGGTGTAAAACTGCCCGGAACCGAATGGCACATCCAGTGACCACAACAATATCTGTCTAATGTGGGTGGTTAGTGCATTGAGCCCCAAAAGGACCCGAGGTTAGACTGAGTTGTGGTGTAAAACTGCTCGGAACCGACCGGCACATCCAGTGACCACAACAACACCTGTCTAATGTGAGTGGTTGGTGCTTTAATGAAATGAATTAAAGCTAAGTTAGGAATAGTAGGGTTAAGTCAATTAAGGAAACACTTAACCAATTCAACATGTTAACTAAACTGATGGGTGGGGTTAGGTAAACTTGGACACTTAACCAGTTTAACATGTTGGCTAGAAAACCCTAGTAACGGGGACACATTTCAGCAATAACCCATAGGCAGGGTGGGGCACGATTATTGGGCTGAATTGTAAACGGTCAAAACTTCGGCGGTTGGTGCGTCAGTGAAGGTACCGACAGAGTACGTGCGTGCATGTACTCCGGAGTGGAAAAAGCAGGCACTGGGCATCAGTAGTCATACATTATGCATGTTGAATTGTGTCGGGTTGCCACCATTGGATTTGATACACCCCATGGTGGGACCAGCACAGGTATCTACAGTCAAGCAGGGGCCGAATGACACATGTGATAAATATATGCGAGTAGGAGCCGATCGATAAAAAGGGATCATTTCACCGTGTATATGGGGTGCCAGTTGGGACAAGTATAAATAGGTGCAGAGAAGTAGAATGGGTGCGATAGTATATTCGGTTTAAACTTCCTTATCTTGGTTTATGTTAGTTAGTTATTCTGGTATGGTCCTATTTTTAGTTTATTCCTATCATGACCTTTTCCTTATTCATACACCGAAAAGTCACTAGACTTACTCAGACTTATGTCTGACCCATTTTTCTTTCATCTTCTTTTCTTCCATGCCCCCCCTCAGGTAGCCAAGGAGGGAATAGCTAAGCTTAATTTGGACCATTCATCTTTCCAAGCTTGAAGACTTTGTGATGTATAGCTTGGAATCTCTTACCTTTGGCTATGGCTTTGGATACCCTACTACTTAGGGATTTATGCAGTTTTATTTTGTTTTATGCTTCTATATATGATAATCAAGACATAAATTATGACGTAATGATTTGGAAGTTGGTTTGAAATAGTTTGCTGTAAGGTTTTGTTATGAACCATGTTTGAAATAAAGTTAGTTTTATTTTCCACTGCTTATATATATCTATCTTGTAAATTATTCGTGTCTTTTACCTATAATACTCCACCAAAGTTAAGACATTCCCTTTGTGAGTGACCTTAACGGAGGTGGGGTGTTTCATCTCCTGCACATGTTCTCAACTCTAATGAACTTCATTAGTCTTCGAAACAATGCCAATTAGGTTCAAATATCCATATCATCCATCCCAACCAATTCCAAACACAATTCAATTCACACGATATTTATTGTTACTTAACAATCCATTTATTTCTTTAAATATCCATTTAGATTCACTAATCTTGGTTTAATTTATTCAACTTATTTATTTCAGATTGGTCTTCAACCAAGTCTACCCATTTTCAGGTTTATATTCAAGCAATCAACCACACCATCCAAACATACCGTTCAAATCAACATTAATAAATATAAATGATTGCCTATATTATAGTAATTTGAGATAATCACTACTTTTATTGCTTTACGAAACATATTGGGCCAAAATAATTTAAAAGTAATTTTATATCAATAGTACAAATACGATCTCTCATATATATACTGAAACTCAATCTAGGGTATTACTAAACCCATCTCTATTGAGTTGCACCACAGAGCCAAGGTTATCACTAAACCAATTTCTTTGATACCAACTGTAACGACCCAGAAATTCGACGCTTGAATTTTTGGAAATAACACATAAAACCCGTATTACTTGCCAAAAATCCAAGTATCAAGAACCAAGACTATTAATAGAAAGAATTTAGAGGATGAGAAGTAGAAAGAAACATTAGAATAGAAGAAAAAGAAGAAAAAATCAGAATCTCACAACGGAACGAATAAATATAATATATCAAATCCCTTTAAAAAAACTGTATATACATACCAATCATCAGAGTACATCATATATTTGTCACATCGGAAAATAACTTTATATAACTAACAATGAAGCCTCCTGCTTCCAGCTCCTGAAAACTCCAAGTGAAATCTAACCTGGAAATATACTCGGTCTGACCCGAGCACATTTGAAGCAAAGAAAAATTCAACCGGATCATTCTGGAATACTTTCACTATCAAATTCACAACAAAAACAACTTGTTTAACTTTGAAAAATCTTTTTAGAAAGAAAGGACAATAGTAAGACCAACCCACACATAAACACGGATGGTTTTTACCTTACTACAACCTAAAACATTTGGAAATCAATATCTTGTCCGATACTATAATAATGTCTATCAAACCACAAATAAATAATAATAAAGCAGAAAGCTTGCATCTCACGCACAACATATATAGTATACAATCAAAACTGTGGGCTCTTATTGGAGAATGGATTCCCTGGCAGAGTATAGGACCACCTTTCTGATAATGTACCTCTGAAGATGAATACATTGGGGGTTCAACAAGAACGTCTTGCAACCCGGCTACATATGATCGGCTCCTCATTTCTCTTGAGAGTACCGAAGATATCATTACCACGGTTGGGGGCCAGCCAACCGAACCGATAGCGTACATATAAAAATAAAAAGGAACAACCGAAGACATTTGATTTCTCCAGATCAGGTAATGAAATACCCTTTTAATGGGTGTGACCCACGTAGCCATGTTGCCTACCTGATTTTGTGCCATTTCTCGGTTGATGAGGCTTGAGGTCACGTTTATCTTTTTACAATAACACGTCTCCATTTACTTTGAATGCCACATCAACAGATCTGCCAAATCACTAATTGACGTCCACAAATACACTCTGGGTGTTAAGAAAGAGAGTCTCTCTGCCACCAAACTTGGTATATTTGTAAAAATCAACGTACATGATTCTTAAGGTAATACTCCGTCAGACATTCGTCCATACAAATCATCCAGGAACATGATTAACTGAAGGCACCCTCCTACTGCATCCTAGGAATCACCCTATAGATCAGTAGCGAGAAATCCTTGCAATCCCGTGGATTTCAATGATGACAGAATCATTGTCGAAATAACTCTGGCTGCAAGTCAGAGAAATTCAACAAGTAGTTCTTCCACTCATGAAGATCTACGGTCTTCAATGCTCCATCTTTAAGCTTGCATGTTATTCGCATCCACATAGTTTATTCGAAGAGGTTTTGGGTCTAGTCCCCATCCTGGTCTCTTCGAAAACAACACGTCAAAGGGTCTAATAGAAAATATATTTAATAGTTGGTTATTTAACTATCAAATCATAAAAATATTGTTAAGTACTTGGCAGATCGGGTCCTTTATATAAAATATTCCAGTTAAGCCATTTCATCGATTCATATGATCGATTTCATAAATTTTATCTTAATGAAACTCTTTTGCTTCATTGCCTTGCAAATATTAATCAATACTCTTTTTACCAAATTTCCCTTTTCATTTTCTTTGTTTGGAAATATCATTATACTTCATAAAACATTTTTTTTTACTTTTCCTTATCCTGGAAACATCGTTTTATATTCTTAAAATCCTTTTAATATTTGCTTATTTAAAATATTCTTATACTTTATAATCCCACTTTCATTTTCATTTCCCACTAAAAATATCGTTATATATATGTTTGTAAATTAATTACCAGTCTTATATGGACCAAAATAATATTCAGCAACGTACTTTTTATAATATAACCATAAATGGTTTTACCATCCTAAATCTTTACCAAATAGAATTCCAAATCTTGCTTACGATGATTTAACCTCATTTCAAACCAATACTACCATTTTATTTACATTTTCCTAACACCAAAATTGATGACTTATTTCTTCGAATCAAGTATTTACCAAATCTATTATTTGCCAATTAATGCAAAACGAAACATTTTACTGGGAAAAGTCCAATAGATTTTTATTTTATTTCTAGATCTTTTGCAAATTAAAACTTCAATTCTTCCCTTAATAAATCATTCCAACTTCCTTTACATATTACAAACTAATACTATCCCTTGATAATAGTGAAGTCTTTCAAGTTAGGGTATTTTAATTACCTCTCAGACCTTGATCAACCACGTTCTTATCTAAATATAATAATAGTTTGCAATTCAAAGATTTGATATACCATTTCCATTTCATTATGGTTTTATAAACCATTCTCTATTATTTGAATACCCAATGCACATGTTAATTTTCTTTTACTTTATTAAGTAAAGTTTTGAGTCTTAATTGCTTTATGATTTCAATATGGATTTATAAACCATTTCTTACATTTGTAATCCCCTTAAAATCTTTTTACTTGATTTATTCTACAATTAAATATCCTTTTTCACAAATCCGTTTGACCATCTTAATTGAAGTCTTATTATAATCACATCAAATTTACTAAACAACAATCTTGTAGAAACTCCTACATTAGCTTATCGAACCCATTTACAACTTTGTAAACTTAGGTTATCACCCTTTTATAAAACTCTTTATAGGCTTAAAACAAATCTTATCACCACTTGGTCACTTTATAATCTAATTCCAATTAAAAATTATTCACTTTAATTATTATTAATTAAAATAATAATCAACTTTATTATTAACTACATTAAAAATAGTTAACTTTGATATTAACTAAAAATAGAATAATTATCATTTTTAAAAGATTATTAAATAATAATTAACTTTATTAACACTAAACAATTCAATAGTTACTTTAAATTATAGTTAATCAAGATTAAATAACATTTAATGCCAGTCGTTAAATTTAGCGAATATTCAGAAAATTATTGATTAGATTAATTTAAATCAAATTAATCCAATTGTCAAATTTCAAATTAAGACGGTTGATTTTTGCCAACTATACATGTTAGTTAACTATTAACTGATTTCCGTTATAATCCCCCCTTTTAAATTAATTAAATAACTTAATTAATTTAAAATATTGGTTAATTGATTTATACAAACAATTATTTCATTTAACTAACCTGTTAGTTAGTTCCTGACTTTCCATTCAGAAAATGACATAAGAATATGTCATATAAACGTTTAATGATCCTTTTTGTAAAACATGGTTTAAATATAAATATATTTACAAAATTCATATTTTAATTCACTTATATAAAATAGATTTAAAAACTTCAATTTAGTTATATAAATAAATTTATAACTAAATATTACGTTAATTCACCTAACGGCAGAACGACGTCTTAAAATAGTAGATTTCAGGCCCTCACTGCTAACCACTTAATCAATAATATTAATTGATTAAAATCACAACAATAATCACATCCATTCAAACATTAAAATTTAAATAGGATTCAGTGTCATTTGGGGTTCAATCAGTTTATGTGTAAATAATTTAAAAATAACAACGTATATGATATTTGAGGAATCCGGTTGGATCCCTCCAAGTATTTCTTCCCTGCATCACGGATTATTATAACATTTCATGATAGCATAAAAATTTAAATTAATAAATTAATGGCGATAATATGACTAATAACAACCATTAAACTAACTATAAGCAACTAAGGCAGCCAATCAACCAGTATATATTATTATTGATATTTTAATTATATGGATTTATCACATCATAGTAGTCCAGAAAAGTGTGAGAGTTAACTCACCATTTTTGTCGATTCACGATTAACGCATTTGTTTCATTTAATTTTAAAATGAACATTTAAAATTATCTAAAATTCCAAGCAGTTCCAACTAATTCCAAGCCATCCCTATCATCTAGGCCTTGTCTTTGCGATTCTGACGAGTCATGTTTCATTCAATTCTGATCATGGACGAACGAAATATCATTATTACTATTTTATATATAAATTAGAATAATATAAATTATTAATTACTTATGTTGATAACATTCAGATTACCTGGACTGTTGTAAATCCTTGTCGATAGGTTTGTTTAACACACGCATTCTTTTTCTGGACCCGTCGTCTTCTCCTATGTGGATAATAGGACTCATACTGCCTAAAATCTTCTACTATAGGCTTTCACGTGTTAAACATACTTCTTCTTTTTTCTTTTTTTCCCATCATTAAAGCCTACAAACATACCAATCCCACCTCCTAACTTCTTCTTTATCGTTTTCGTTTGTACTTACTTTACTCTTGAAACAAGCTTGCATGCCCATGCATGAACTTCCCAGTACCATGCACATCCAAACTGAAGGAAACAGCACCATCTATCTTCTAAACATCAACCACCCCATGCAACATGTCACCTCCTCTCCACACAACTCCAAATTTAAGCCATGCAAAACTTGCCTCCTTCCAATTCATGGTAACCGCATCTCCCCACTCGTAGATGATTACCAGTGATGCAATGACCACCGGAGTTCCACTTCCATCATCAAGCCGATGTTCCCTCCGTTTTAACTCTGACCAGGACATCACCCCCACCACTCTCAACCTTGTTATCCCCATGAACCCGTCGCCATTTAACTGCCCAGCCCGCCATCAACACAACTCTTTTCAATGCCAAAAGCCAAGCAATTTCCTAGCAAACGAAAAAGTGGTAGTTCGGCAGTTCTGTAATTGGTTGGGTTACTTATATACATACATATATACATATATATGTATATGTATATGTATTGAAGTTCTAAATTCATGGGTTTTGTGGTGTTCTTCCTTCAAAAAGAACAAGCTTGACTTGATGAAAGGAATAGGAGGTATAATTTGTGTATATATAGAAGAAGCCATATGGGATAAGGATAGTGTTACATTAATCTAGTACAACATTAGGTCAGCTTCCCTATGTCTATGGTATGCGTGAAGTTTCTTCTGCCATGCTATGTATTGACAGGTTGCAGGCAATGTGTTTTCACATGTCCTAGCTACTGTCCCTGGCCGAAAATGTTTGAACGAAATAATTTTTACTTTGACATTCTATTGTACCTGAGAAGATTATGTAAGATACGAAGGAGACTTATTTTTGATTTGCTGGGATTTTTGTTTTTAATTAGCACATGGCGTCCAGATCTTTACTGCCATTTTTAGATTTGGCTAAGATGCCATTACGTAAACTAAGGTTTAAATGTTATCATGTGTATGTGTTAGTGCCCCTTCTTTTGCCGACATATTTGACTAAACCTACGTTCGTCCATATGAGTGATTTTTAAGGTTTTAATAAGGTTCGCACATGATTTTCTTTGATTTTTTTATTCTCTCTTCTATTTCCATAGGCTTTGCCATGCGAGATTTATATAGAGATTATTTAATGGGCATGTGCGAAGGTATGGTTAAGGATTTGCCAAGAAATTTGCATAGATAGGATTAATCAGACCGACATTGATCTGATATGATGATTTGCTAGAGAATTGTTTTGAAATGTTAAGAGGATTTGGCCATGTAAGGGTTTTTTCCTAGACTAGATTATATCGGATCTTACCAAGATTTTTGTTCTGGGCTTGATCATGGTTTTGCAGATTTTGAGCGGATTTGTAACTTGACAAAAGATTTTTGCTTGACAAAAGATTTCGAGCTGACATGCTGAAATTTGGATAAGATTTGAAAACAATGTGCTGACAACAATCTTATTATAAAATATCTTAAAGTTTCGATCTCCAATTAAAGCATTGCGACTGATGTTTCCACCTTAATTGATATTTAAACATACGGTAACAAGTGTCGAAGTACTAAAGTGTAATTCGAACATAGGGAGAATATATAACCTTCAAAATAAAACACCTTGGGTTGAATTCCAAGCCAAATCAATATTAAAAATATTTAAAAACCCCTTTTATATGAATAATTGCTATAATTAGTTAACGAATTTCATAGCGACTATTTTAAAAATTGATTTAAACATAAAACAAAATCTGCAACATGGAAACTTGATTTTTCTCTTTCATTAGGTAAATATTATCCAATAGATTTGGACGTTTCTTATTTCAAAGAAATCCGATTTATATTGGATCCAGAATAGCCAGTTAAAGTTCAAAACGTTATATTACGAACTACCATGCCGCAACAACTTATTTTATAATATAATTATCAATAATACATTCTAATATCGTTTAATAAACGAACGTGTTAATATAATTTAAAACAAACAATATTTAAAACAATAAAATAACTGAGTTACTTGACCAGAAGTTACGGGATGTTACATTCCTTCCCCCCTTAAAAGAATTTCGTCCTCGAAATTACTAAGGCAGAAAGAACGTTACCAACCCAATATCTTTGCAAAAATATTTAATTAAAGCGTAGTTTTTATTTTCAAAACTAACCAAGTTGGTTTTAAAACCAATTTGTTTCAAATAACGAAATTTTCCAAAAATCTTCAAAAAAAATTCTAGTACTTTAAATTTTGAATTTTTTTTGGTAGAGTCTCTCCTGTACGGAGGAACATCTGCAATATTGCAGGTTCAAGAAATATATACATCAACCCACACGGTTGGAAAAATTCAAAATTAAATAAAAACCAAAATTTTATATTTTACGTAGGCGTACCTTTTTACTAGCGTTATTACACAATAAGCGATAAATTATACTTGAGCTCATTCAATTAGCATGCAAAACTGGATTCAATTTACTCCAGAGTTTCTCTTGGATGAATTTTAAAGTTGAATTAGCTCTCTTGCACTTGTTCTCAACTCCAATGAACGTCATTAGTCTTCGAAACAATGCCAATTAGGTTCAAATATCCATATCATCCATCCCAACCAACTCCAAACACAATTCAATTTACATGGTATTTATTATTGCTTAACAATTCATTTGTTTTTTAAATATCTGTTTAGATTCAATAAACTTAGTTTAATTTATTCAACTTATTTATTTCAGATTGGTCTTCAACCAAGTCTATCCATTTTCACGTTTATATTCAAGCAATCAACCATACCATCCAAACATATCGTTCAAATCAACATAAATAAATCTAAATGATTGCCAATATAATAATAATTTGAGAAAATCACTACTTTTATTGCTTTACGAAACATATTGGTCCAAAATAACTTAAAAGTAATTTTATATCAAAAGTACAAATACGCGCTCTTATATTGTTAGCCTACTTTATGAAATAGGCTACATAAAGACACAGATCCAATTCTTGAAGAATGTTGGCTAGAAGGACATGCATTTGAGTCAGGATTGGTTCGGGGGTCTTAAGCCAAAACAAAAGGAAGCGAAACAGAAATCAGAGAAGCAAGGACAAATTTGGATCGGGTCGAGGGAGCTCAATCCGCCCATCTTTTCCTTTGTACATCCTAACCGAATCGAGAGAAAATAAGCAGCGGTTACACACCACAACTCCTGAAAACTCGGAGCGGTTAGATAGCCATATCCATACGTTCACACATGACAAAGTTGTGTTGTCTTCATCTTGTTCTATCCGAACCCGACTGTCATGGGATGTCTGCCACGTGTGCTCGAGCCGAGCCATTTCAGAGAGGAAATTCACCTATAAATACACCTCCAAGGGTCATTTGAAAGGATCTTTTGGAAAATTCAAATCTCAACCCCTCTTTTCAATCGAATTTCATTACCATTTTCAGATCATAATCATCTATCAAACTATATTTTTGAGAGAATTGAGTTGATCTATGTGTTGTATGAGTGAATCCAAGTGAGAATCATTATTGTACTCATATCCAAATCATTAATTCAGAAAGTAGAAAGTGGACGTAGGCTCTTTAACGCCGAACCACTATAAATCATGTGTTTCCCTTTGCTTTTTGATTTCATTTTATTAGAATTATTGCTAATTTGGGTGCTAGAGCCATTTTTGGATCTAACATTTTGGTGCTTTCACTGAGAAGTCTTTGAATTCTCCACTTTTTGGGATTATCTTTCTACTATTTGGACCTTCAAGTTCAAAGAAGTTAATCCTCTATTTCCGACATTTTCAAGTATTTGCTAATTAATCACTGAAGAATTGGACATTTGGCTAAAGGAAAAGGAAAAGAAGTGCAAGGCGCTCGGGAGAATGAAGCTAACGAAGATTCGCAAGCCATGATCGCGACAAGGTCGCGGGGACAGAGCACTGATGCAGGCCGATCTGAACCAGTTGCTCCGAACAGAAAGGATGGCTCGACCCCAAACCGAAACGGAAACGCTGATGCTACTCACACCCCCCTTCGAACTGAACCGGTTCCACTTCCTTGCTTTGATCCGATCCGAACATGGCTGACGCTGGTACATCTACTCAAGCACCTACCAATGCTCCAATACCGGCCGCGACGACTAGTAAACAACCCGTTCCATCTGCACCAGTTACACATGGAGACTTTTCACACCTCCTTGATATGCTTTAAAGTACTAGGGATGCTTTGAAATCTCACAAACGTGATAGTCTTCGTATGCAGGAGAACATGATCACTATGAGTAGGAAAATCAACGAGCTTCATAGGTAGAAGACACCCTCTCCAACTCGCCGCCTCACAGCAGACCTGTCATCCTCGTCGGATAAAGAGCGCCCTCGTGAAAGAAGGCCACTTGAGTGACTTGAAAATCTTGATCAGTTGACCTTTGGATCTTTGGGATCCCGTGAAGATGTCGCTCGTGTGCTAGGACCTGACGACCCGAGCTTGAGAGAACCTATGTTGTTGCCCATGCATGGATCTCACGTTCTACCCAGAGATCCTAATATTATTAATCCCATGCAAGGACAACTCCTCCAACCGCTTCCTCCCGTGAATGATTGGGAACGTACGGAACAGAGTAGAGCAGCTGCCACTAGAAACAGGAGGACATCCCCTAATCAAGGGCATAGGGATAATCTAAACATTAGGGCCAGAGAGCCTGAGCCAACATTAACGAATGCTGATGTATGGGCAATGGTGCGCTAGGTCATGTCTGAAAGCCGATGCTACACCAATGAGGACTGGGGTGTTGAACGAACTCACACCCCCTTTACGGATGATATATTGGACTTCTAATTCCCTCGTCGATTTAATTTGCCACAAATGGATAGGTATTCAGGGAGTACTGACCCGGGACAACATCTGATGAGATATGCATGGATCATGAATGCCGCAGCAGCTCCAAACGCTGTAAAATGCAAGGCCTTCCCGATTTACCTAGAAGATGTGGCATTGATGTGGTTCACCGACTCCCTCCACGGTCGATATTAACCTTTAAAGAACTATGTGATTGCTTTATGAACTAGTTTCGACTTCATGATCCAAAATATAAAAGCGTCATTGAGTTGTCAACGATTAAACATGCTCTAGGTGAATCTTTGAAGTCATACTTAGACTATTTCAACCTTGCTGTTACCGAAGTCAGCGACCCTCACGAACCTACCATTTTAATTGCCTTAATAGAAGGAGTCGACCCTGACACAGAATTCGGGGATTACTTGTCCGGAAATCCACCCCCACTAGGGAATTGTTCTACGAAAAAGCCAAAATTCGCTTGGGACGAGAGGAAGCCCATGCAAATAGAAAAAGAAAATCGGAAGAGGCTTCTAAGGAAGATATTCAAAGCAATGTGGCATTAAAGCAGTCCGGTGACAGCTCAGGAAGGGTTGACGTGAACATCGGCAATAAGAACGAAGGCAATAACAATAGGAATGGCAACGACAATAGGAGGAATAGGAATCGAGGGAACAACTCCAAAAAAAGACCTCGATTCCAAACTTTTGAGAACTATTCGCTATTGGGTGACACATTGGAAAACATCTACCTGGATACTTACAACGTATTGCAATATAAAAGCCACCACCCAGAGACTCAACTGAAAAAGAGATTGCTATGGGAAAGTTTTGTTTGTTCCAGGGAACTCATGGTCATTCTACCAACGAATGCCGCCATTTGAGAGATGTAGTTGAGAAATTGCTGCCGGAAGGGAAGCTAGACGAGTATAAGGTTGCCTTATGGGACAAGTGGTAAGGAGGGCAAGCCCCGAACCAAAACTAGCCTATTTCCAAACCCACAGCCCAACAGAAAGGTAAAGGGATCGTTATTAATACCATTATAGGCGGGCCCCATCTAACTAGCCATAGTTACAAAGCAATGGACCCGTACGTTAATGCCGCAAGCATTTTGAAGTAGGAGAGTGCAGTAACCTCGAAGACATCAATCCAGTAAAGCAACAAAAGACGATGTCATACGACATCAAATTCCGTGGAAGAGATGATACTGGAATTCAATCACCCAATGAAGAGCCGTTGGTAATTACTACAGCCATCGGCCCTGCTTTAGTCCATAAGGTGTTAGTGGATAACGGAAGCTCGGTTAATATCCTCTTTAAGAAAAACCTTTGAACAAATGAAATTAGAAGCGAAAGACTTGAAGCCCTACGAAGGATGGATACGAGGTTTCAATGGGGCGTCGACGGCTTTGATGGGATATGTAGAATTACCAATGACGTTAGGACAAGGAGATCGCCAGAGAGTGAGAATCCTACCATTTTTAGTTTTAGATGTTGAGTCACTCTACAATGCCTTCTTGGGCCGACCGGCCCTCGCGAAGTTTAGGGCATGTATTGCACCTTGGTGTCAACTTCTTAAATTCCCAACTGACGCAGGAGTAGCAGTGATGTGGGGTGATCAAGCTACGAGACGAGCTTGCTACAGGACAGAGTTGAAGATGTTAGTGAAGGGGTTGAATATAGAACATAATGATGCTTCTCCCCCTTCGAAGGAAAATTCAGTATAGCAATTAAGGGGTCCAGCCTCAAGAGAGTCGCCCAGAGATGCGCTCGAGAATATAGACCCCAGAGAGGATAAGGAACCTGAGGACCGAAAGGCGATTCCCAATGAAACGACAATGGACATCACCATTGACGATGCGGATTCGACAAAAGTATTGAAGATTGGATCGTAGCTAGATCCAATTCGAGTGAAAGAGTTGGCTTACTTTTTGAAGGCAAATCTGGATGTGTTTTCCTGTACTCACGCTAACATGTGTGGGATATCGCCTGCTATTATGAGCCATTCTTTGACTATCAACCCAAAACACCCGCCGGTCAAGCAAAAGAGGTGGATGTTAGGCCCGGAACAATCAGCAACCTTGAAGGAAGAAGTGGAGAAATTGAAGGTCAATGGATTCATCAAGGACTCAAAATATCCCGACTGGATATCGAATCCTGTCCTGGTCAAAAAATCTAAAGGGAATTTGCGAACGTGAATTGACTTCTCTGACTTGAATAGGGCTTGTTTGAAAGATAGCTTTTCTCTTCCCAGGATTGATCAACTGGTGGATTCAACGGCCGGACATGGGCTCTTATCCTTTATGGATGCCCATTCGGGGTACAATCAAATTCCCACGCATATACCAGATTAGGAGCATACAAGTTTCATCACAGACTTGGGGTTATATTGCTATGTGTTAATTCCATTTGGATTAAAAAATGCAGGAGCCACATATCAACGCTTGGTCAACCGCATGTTCTATAATCAAATTGGAAAAACCATGGAAGTCTATGTGGACGACATTCTCGTGAAATCTAGACAGTCTCCCGATCATACAAAGGACTTGGCAGAGATAGTTGGCATTCTACGAAGGTATGGGATGAAGTTGAACCCTCTAAAATGCTTGTTTGGGGTCGCATCAGAGAAATTCCTGGGGTTCATTGTAAGTTCTCGAGGGTTTGAGATTAATCCTAGCCAGATAGCTGCAATAAGGAACATTGAAGAACCACGGAAGATTAAGGACGTTCAAAGCCTGACAGGGAAGGTTGCCGCATTAAGCAGGTTTATCTCCAAAGCCACGGACAAGTGTGTCCCTTTCTTCGATTTGATAAAACAGGGGAAACGTAACTTCGAGGGACTCCCGATTGTGTGGAGGCTTTCCAAAATTTATTGGACTTATAAGAGAAGCCTCCGATATTGTCAAAACCTGTGGACCATGAGGATTTGTTCGTCTATCTGGCGGTGTCGTCTCATGCTGTCAGCACAACATTAGTGCGTGAAGAAGACAAGATCCAGATGCCAGTATACTACATAAGAAAGAAGCTAGCCACCGCAGAACGTAATTATCCAAGAATAGAAAAGCTTGCTTATAGCCTCCTGATTGCCTCCCGAAAAATCCATCATTACTTTCAAGCTCATCCGATAGTTGTATACACCAATCAACCTGTAAGACAAGTGTTGTAAAGCCCTGAAGTATCGGGATGATTACTTAAGTGGAATATCGAGTTGAGCCAATTCGATTTGAATTTTCAACCGCGGAGATCAATAAGGGGGCAGGCCTAGCCGACTTCATAGCAGAATTCATGATCCCTGAAGAAGAAACAGTGGATGACAAGGTTGTTGCTTTAGAACACGAGTTAGAGCTTAGTCCGTGAAGTTATATACGGATGGGGCCAAGAATGATCGAAGATCCAGCGCCGGAGTTGTTTTAATCACTCCTGAAGGACGATCCATTTATTATGCCCTGCGATTAGAATTTCCTGCCACCAATAATGATTCCGAGTATGAGGCCCTGATTACTGGCTAAAACTCGCCAAGGAATTAGAAGTAAGGACACTAGACATATTTTGTGACTCCAAGATAGTTGTCTGCCAAGTTCGGAAGGATTATGTGACCAAGGGACCTCGACTTGTTACTTATCTTGGAAAAGTGGAAGAGCTGCAAGATAACTTGGAAATTTACAATATAACACACATTCCAAGAGCGGAATATCAGAAGGCGGATCGACTGGCTAAGCTAGCGAGTTCTGACAACCTAGAGGAAATAGAATTAGTTCCGATAGAGATACTGGAATCACCAAGCTTCGACCTAATGGAGATTGAACTAGCCTTTTAAAGTGAGCCCGAGAGGGAGTCATGGATGACACCAATAAAGAACTTCAACAAGAGCGAAATTGTCCCATCATAGAAGAGCGATAGACGAGCTATAACACCTATAGCTACAAGATACATTTTACAGGACGACATCCTTTATCGCCAAGGATTTTCCATGCCCCTGCTACGGGGTATAGCACACGACGACATCCTGTATGTACTGCAAGAAGTACATGAAGGTGAGTGTGGGGACCACACCGGGGTCAAACCTTAGCAAAGAATGTATTGCGGTACGGATATTTTTGGCCTATCGTGAATAAAGATGCGGCTGATTACTCACGACGCTGCAACAAATATCAAAGATTCACTAAAATTCCTAGAGCACCTCCGACTCATCTTAAGTCAATGGTAAGCCCATGGCCGTTTTCCATGTGGGGAATTGATATTATTGGAGTTTTACCCATCGCCAAAGGAGGAGCAAAGTACGCGGTCGTCGCCGTGGATTATTTCATGAAGTAGTTGGAGGCCGAACCCTTAACCACGATCACGACAAGGAAGGTGATAAGTTTTGTGGTCAGAAATATTATTTGCCGATTCGGGATAACGAAAACCATTATAACTGATAATGGAACCAAATTCGACAGTGCCGAATTTAAAAACTTATGTAAGAAATAAAGATTGATAAAAGGTATACCGCTGTAGCTCACCCACAGTCGAATGGACAGGTTGAAGTGATAAACAAAGTCATTAAATCTATTCTTAAGAAGCGGTTGGAGCGAGCCAAAGCCAAGTAGGTGGATGAGTTGCCGCTAGCTTTATGGGTCTACAGAACAACCTTTAAGACGACAACTGGCCATACTCCCTTTTCAATCTCCTTCGGATCAGAGGCAGTGATCCCGGTGGAGCTCGAAGTCCCCTCTCATAGGGTGACATACTATGACCCAATGACGAATATAGCACTCCTCCTAGAGTCCCTCGACATGGTTGAAAAAAAAAGAGATGAAGCAGACTTGAGTGCTTCAAGGCATCGACGCCAAGTAGCACATTATTATGAAAGAAATGTTCACACTAGGACCTTCGAACCGGGGGACTTAGTGTTGAAACGAGTCTTCCCGCCTCCAACCCAATTGGGTCCAAAGTGGGAAGGGCCATATGCCATCCAACGGAAGCATGATCCGGAACCTTCAAGCTAACGACCGTGGATGGTGAAGAGATTCCCAAAGCTTGGAATGCTCAGTATTTGCGGCGATATTTGAGTTAGATATGTAGTACTTTCTTTTCTTTTTTATGAAAAGAGGCACGATTTGCCTTGAAAAGTCTGCTTATATGAACAAAGGATTATAAAGTGGATGTAGGCTACGACTTAACTGGACCTGTAACACCCCGTAATTTTATAACATTAAAATTCACAAATTAAAGTATACTTAATTTTTAGAAAAGAATTAAGTGAAATGGGTTGCGTAGAGAAATATATATAAATATATATATATATCAATATATATATATATTGATATATATATATATATTAAAAATTAAATATATAAATATGCGAAAAAGTTCAAAATAGCGAATTGGGAGGGGGAATAACCGAACCGGCCCATTTTTGAGGTCGACCCAAGCCCCGCTGGGTCGACTAGGGGTTAATCCGGGGTGTTTGGCTGTCAACCCGTGGGCCGATTCGCTCAAATGCAGATTTTGCATTTGATTGGTTCTCATGGTTCAGGGTTAATCTAATGGTCCTAAATAACTTCCTACACCTATAAATACATCCTAATGCTAACCCTAAACCTAATTAAAATTGGAACCAAAGCCGTTATGCCGTCGCCATGGAACTCAGTGTAGCCGCCAACTAAAGAGGAAGATAGCTAATCAATTCAACCTAATTCAAGCTTAGAGCTTCAACAACGAATCAACTAACGTCGCTACAACAATTCTGCATCAAGTTTGAAAAATTGTTCATAATTCTTTAACCACGAAAGGCAAGTTCGATTTCTCTAATCAAGATAATTATTAAATTAAGTAAGATTAGATATAATTGTGGATTATATGGATATGATGTGAATTATTGATCGTATGATATGATTATGTTGTTAAATTGTGATGTTATCATACATGTTGTAAATTCTATGATTTTATGTTGTCATCTATGTTGTAAAGTTATGATATATGTTGTAATTCTACAATTGGCTTACGTGTAATCAAATCATCATGTTGTTTAAATGCTAGTTTGGTTATGTTGATTCATATGATAGATCATATGTATGTATGCAAGATTAGATGTTGATTTAGACGTAAATCACATGCAAGTTAGTAAATATTATGACATCTATTTTAGATCAAAAGTTAGGCTATGATATGCATAAGTTACATGCCAAATCTGTACATGCTAGTTTGTATATTTAGAGGTAAATTTACACCATTGTTATGTTGCATAAATCACATATGCAAGTTTATATAAATATATGAGTTTGGAATATGAATCATGTTATGCAAGTTTTTGGTTATTGCCTATGTAAGTTTTGTGATGAAAATCTTGTTCATAACATGTAGGTTCATACTTTTAGGCCTATGTTTAGATCGATGATTTTATGCAGGTTATGTGGTAAATTCTCATATGCAAGTTAGGCCTATTTTGTATGTTAAGTGAATATGTGGTGTTTTTCCCTTTTCCATTTGTTAGACTATTTCTTAGTCTATCATATATTCTATGCGAATGGACGCCGCAGGGGTTATGGGGAAAAATATTGATTATGTTAATAAATGTGAATTGGCATGTAATGGACTTAAAAGAGGCATATATGTAAATTGAAATATTAATTGGTAAAGTGATATATGGACATAATTAATGTGAATTATGGTCATAAAGATAATTGGAATTTTATTAACATATTTGATTAGGAATAATTAATCCAAATATGGGATGAAAATATTATGTTAATAAATGTGAATTGGAATGTAAATGAGTCATATATGTAAATTAATTTTAATTTGAATAGGGATATTAAATAGTGAGATAAAAGGCCTTTAATGGCATATAATAAACTTTTGACGAAATTGGTATAATTTTGCATACCATAAATGGATGGACATAATTGAGTCAATTATGGACATCGTTAAATTTGGAATTAATTGATAATTTGAATAGGGAAAATAATTCAAATTGAGGTAAAGGATTACAAGTGGTAATCAATGCTTAGGACATGAGGTTGGACTCATTTGTGACGTAAAACTGCCCGGACCCGCCCGGCAAATCCAGTAGTCACAAATGGTAGCCCAATGTGAGAGGTCCTAGGCCCAAATTAAAAGCGTAACAGTTTTAAAGACACGAGGTTATGCTCTTTTATGGTGTAAGACTGCCCGGACCCGCCCGGCAAATCCAGCTGCCACAAATGTCAGTCTAATGTGAGAGGTCTTTATAAGGTTACGGCCTTAATGAATTAAGAAATACTTAACCAGATAAGCATGAGTGGGACATGAGGGGGTTAAGTGGGTGCCTTGGGTGGCATGAGGAATCTAGTGGGTGACATGTGGATGACATGAGAAATACGATTAGAAAAATGGAGTAATTTGAATATAAACAATTATGACATATAATTCAAACTATTGGATAAAATAGGTATTGACACCTATGAAGGGAAAGGTTTTAATTAATTGATTAATTAATTAAAAATGGACATGGTAGATGAAATGGACTACTTAACCAAATCTGATCCCTAGGGATTGTAAGAACTTAAGTTTAAGTTGGGGGTTAAGTAAACTTGGTTATACGGAATGAGTGGGTTAAGTAAATCTTGGGTAGTTGGGTAATATTAGTACATATAGGCCCACAAATTTAACCGTAAATTAAATATGTCCGAACCAGTGAGAGGGTTAAGTAAATCTTGGGTAGGTGGGTAATATTTGTGTATATAAGCCCACAGACTTAACCAATACAACCTATCAATTAAACAAAAGGGTGAGACTAGGTTAAATTAGAAAACACTTAACCAAATTTATACATGTAAATGGACATGGGGTTAAGTGGGATGTATTAGAGGGGACCAAGCCTAGGTGGGAAGCTTGGTGGGGGCCCTTTTCAGTCTAGTAGCCCATTAAGTATCTTTGTGAGCTCGACCCAAGTCGAGGACGGGACACGCCTACTGGGCCTGATTGTTAGAGGCCAAAATGGGTTAGCGGTGGCAATGCAAGTCCAACGGGGTCATGTGCGTGCGTGGGCCCGGGCTGGTAGGTAAGACGCTGTTGCATCGTGTAGGTATAAGCCGTGCATTCCTTGCGTAGTATAAGGTTGCCATATTGGGGAGTGATACACCCCACTGTGGGACCTGCACGGGTATCTACGAGTTAGGGAGCCGATCGAATGGGGCAGGGTAGTGGGTACATCTACTGGAGATAGGAGCAGACGGCACCTATGTAGTTAGCTAGGGGTACACGAAGCTACCATTATTAGTTAATCATTAAAGGGGTACACCTAGTGGAGATAGGAGCAGGCGACACCTATGACGTCAGCTAGGAGTACATGGAATTACCATTGAAGGGGTACATCTAGTGGGGATAGTGGGTACATCTAGTAGTACACGAAGCTATCATCATTCTATTTAGTCAAGAGGGATCAAGTTTCTAGAGTGACTAGTATGGGTGCAGTTAGTGTTAGTACAGTGCAGTACGGTACAGTACGGTAGAGTATAGTAATTACCCTATATTGATTAGGAAGCGCCTTTAACGTTATCTTTGCTCATCCTATTATTTTTGGTTGCTTGGTCTTGCCACTAATTCACAGTCATTTCCTTATTTACCAAGCTTATGTCTTATCCTAGTTACTTTGATAATTATATTGTTGGAGTTATCGGACTTGCCAGACTTTATGTCTGACCCCCTTTGTTTCCACCTCTTTTCTTCCTTTTCCCCCCAGGTTCTTAGGGTGGGAAGCTTGATTTGGATCTCTTTGGGAGCACTTGGATTTGGATTGCTGAAGTAAAGCTCAGCCTATCTCTTTTATGGCTATTTATGGGATTATGCTTTTTATATTATGTACTCTGATTATGTCAAGAAGGATATTATGTACTTGACTTTAGTCTTTGGGTTTTGGTGATGTAACCAAACATATTTACCTTCCGTTGCAATAAATAAAGTTTTAAATTTTCAAGTACTATTTCATATCTGTCTTATTGTGATTTTCTGTTCTATATTCACTTAAAACGCTCCATAGAAATCAATGCATTCCCTTTGTGAGTGACATTAATGGACATGGGGTGTTACACGTGGTATCAGAGCTGAAGGTTACCAGAACAGATAAGATATTTTGAGAAACTATTTTTCAAAAGCATTTTTATAAAGAATACTTTCAAATATATGTTTGTAGAAGAGTATTTTTGAAAGAAAGGTTTGTTTTAAAAACATAATCCCCAAGAGCCATATATCTTTCCTTCGATTCTCCGTTTTGAATCTCTTCCTCTTTCTCTTTTTGAATTTCCCCCTCCGCGTATAGATGCTTTTTCTAAGATAAATAGGGACTTCCATACGAAGGACGAAAAACCACTTCAAGGGACTTAGACGTTTGTCGGGATAGAAGTTAGTTCAAGGAAGTGGAGGGCTTGTTGATACCTTTAAGGTAGACGATGGGAGGAAGGTTCAAATAGCTGTTGGTTAATGAAGGACGAAACCTCATCTTGGTGGAAGGTCACGAATGGGGAATGTGAACAAGAAGGCTAGTAGTTATCCTTTTGGAGAAATAGGACACCTTATTAGGATTGTCCAAATAGGCAAGGGAAAAGTACATTATCTTCTGGAGGGTAGTTATATTCCCTCACGGCTAGTATACCTGATAGGGGTAGGACCGTCCAGGTACAAATTTGGTTTCCTTTATCATCCTGTTCGAACTTTGTTTGATTCTGGCGCTTCATACTCGTTAGTATCTGCTTCATTAGTTGAAAACACTGCACCTAAATACTAGTCTAGTTAAGGATCCCATCCTAGTCTCAAATCTTTTTGGTGGTTCGGCTCATCCTTCAATGGTTTGTCGGGATTTGAGAGTGTCTATCTTGGACGTTGGATTTGAATACAACGCCTTCGTCCTTGGTTTCACGGGCTATAGTTTGATTCTAGGGGTGGATTGGCTACCCAGGCGGGGTGCCATCCTAGATTGTGAAAGGAGGGTAGTTAGACTATTGATTCATTATGGAAAGACCCTCATATTTCTTGTGACCCTAGGGGTTCAGTGACGTTTAGCTGTCTAGAATCTCTTGACGTATCCAACGGTGATTTGGAATCTTTTCGTGTGGTCCATGAGTATAGTGACGTCTTCGATGAAGTGCGGGGTTTACCTAGAGGCACGAGGTATTCGTGTGTGTCTAGGGGATAATGCAAAGTCAGTTAGGTGATTAGTGATGGTTTTGAAGCAAGACTGGCGAGGATAGCCAGAGTCGGTTAAGTGCCCAATTATTTGTTTTGCTAGTATCATCTCACGTAGACTGTCTGAAATCGGAGGAGGTATTCCTTGGGTGCTTGTCTGATATTGGTTTAGGCCTTTGGGGCTTGTGCTTGGGGGATATCGGGTTTGAATAGGACGGCTTGCGTGGGAGATGGATAGTTACGATGAGTTCACATGGATAGTATCTCGATAGATTTTGTTGATGGATTACCAAGATCGAGGAAGGGTAATACGGGGATTTGGGTTATAGTAGATAGACTTACTAAGAGCGCCCATTTTATTCCCGTGAAGAGTAAGAGGACTGCTCCATGGTTAGCTTCTGTATACGTCCGAGAGATAGTTCATTTGCATGGTGTTCCTTCTAGCATAGTAAGCGACCGCGATCCTATCTTCACTAGCGAATTTTGGAGGAGCTTACAAGAAGCGGTAGGGACTCAGTTATGTTTGAGCACCTCATATCATCCTCAGACGGATGGCCAAACCAAGAGGGTGAATCGTATTCTAGAGGAACTTTTGAGGCTATGTATCCTAGACTTTGGAGGTACATGGGAAGAGCATCTTCCATTGGTAGAGTTCGCATATAATAATAGCTTTCAGTCTAGCATTGGCATGTCACCTTTCGAAGCTCTTTATGGACGACCTTGTCGTTCACCTACATGTTGGTGGGAATCTACGGATAAGATCTTACTTGGTCCCGACATGATTAGAGAGACTTCGGAGAAGATTGATTTGATTCGAAGAAGGATGTAAGCAGCGCAAGATAGGCAAAAATCTTATGCGGATAAGAGGAGGACAGATCTTGAGTTTGAGGTTGGGGACATGGTCTTTATCAAAGTGTCTCCATTACGGAATGTTGTTCGCTTTGGTTCCATTGGGAAATTAGCACCAAGGTTCGTAGGGTCGTTTCCTATAAAGGAGAAGATTGGTCAGATGGCGTATAGAGGGGAGTTGCCTGAGAGACTTAGTGGTGTACACGACGTAATCCATGTATCACATTTGAGGAAGTGCTTACACGAGACCGCGGAGGTAGTGGAGCTGAGCTTGCTTAGAGAGGTGGAAATAGAGCGTGATGCGACGATTCGACGAGCTCCTACATGCATTCTTGGGTCGGAGATCAAGAAGTTGAGAAATCGAGAGGTCAGACTAGTCAAAGTACAATGGGGAGACGATGAGAGTAACGCTACTTGGGAGATGGAAGAGAAGATGCGTTCATTGTACCCTTTTCTTTTCGAGGGTACGTCTTTTAATTTCTCCTTTATCGCTTAGCTTGTGCTTATCTTATCTTTAGTATGTCCTCTCGCTAGTATCTTTGACCTTTAGTTAGGGAAATGCTATGGTTGAAACATGTGTTTGAGACATGTTATGTATGATGGATGCAAAGTGGATGCAAGTGTTTGCTAGTGGTTGCTCGTGGATGCATATACACACACTATTAGGCACCAGATCGGCTCAGTCACTTCATATTGCATATTGCATATATATGGATGTATTTAGTAAAATAGATGTATAATGGTTGTATTATCATATGGTTGCTGCATTCAGGTGGATGGTTGTGCACGCATATAGAATTAATATGTATCATTAGGAATCTTTTGCATACATATTGGACGCATGACACTATCATGAATTGCACTAAGGAGGTCGACTGAATCAGTAGACCGCCTAATTTTGCATTAGATATGGACATATACACACACTGTGCATATAAACATTAACGCATTAGAAGTCTTTTAAGGACAATGGATGCTGGTGTTTGATTGTTGAGTAGATGGACGATTAGATGGTAGGATATACATTCTTCTTGACTTGGAGATTTCGGGGACGAAATCCTTTAAGGAGGGGAGAATATAACACCCCGTAATCTTATAACATTAAAATTCACAAATTAAAGTATACTTAATTTTTAGAAAAGAATTAAGTGAAATGGGTTGCGTAGAGAAATATATATATATATATATATATATATATATAAATTAAATAAATAAATAAGCGAAAAAGTTCAAAACAACGAATTGGGAGGGGGAATAACCGAACCGGCCCATTTTTGAGGTCGACCCAAGCCCCGCTGGGTCGACTAGGGGTTAATCCAGGGTGTTTGGCTGTGAACCCGTGTGCCGATTCGCTTAAATGCAGATTTTGCAATTGATTGGTTCTCATGGTTCAGGGTTAATCTAATGGTTCTAAATAACTTCCTAAACCAATAAATACATCCTAATGCTAACCCTAAACCTAATTAAATTGGAACCAAAGCCGTTATGCCGTCGCCATGGAACTCAGTGTAGCAGCCGCCAACTAAAGAGGGAGATAGCTAATCAATTCAACCTAATTCAAGCTTAGAGCTTCAACAACGAATCAACTAACGTCGCTACAACAATTCTGCATCAAGTTTGATCAATTGTTCATAATTCTTTAACCACGAAAGGCAAGTTCGATTTCTCTAATCAAGATAATTATTAAATTAAGTAAGATTAGATATAATTGTGTATTATATGGATATGATGTGAATTATTGACCGTATGATATGATTATGTTGTTAAATTGTGATGTTATCATACATGTTGTAAATTCTATGATTTTATGTTGTCATCTATGTTGTAAAGTTATGATCTATGTTGTAATTCTACAATTGGCTTACATGTAATCAAATCATCATGTTGTTTAAATGCTAGTTTGGTTATGTTGATTCATATGATAGATTATATGTATGTATGCAAGATTAGATGTTGATTTAGACGTAAATCACATGCAAGTTAGTAAATATTATGACATCTATTTTAGATCAAAAGTTAGGCTATGATATGCATAAGTTACATGCCAAATCTGTACATGCTAGTTTGTATATTTTGAGGTAAATTTACACCATTGTTAAGTTGCATAAATCACATATGCAAGTTTATATAAAAATATGAGTTTGGAATATGAATCATATTTTGCAAGTTTTTGGTTATTGCCTATGTAAGTTTTGTGATGAAAATCTTGTTCATAACATGTAGGTTCATACTTTTAGGCCTATGTTTAGATCGATGATTTTATGCAGGTTATGTGGTAAATTCTCATATGCAAGTTAGGCCTATTTTGTATGTTAAGTGAATATGTGGTGTTTTTCCCTTTTCCATGTGTTAGACTATTTCTTAGTCTATCATATATTCTATGCGAATGGACGCCGCGGGGGTTATGGGGAAAAATATTGATCATGTTAATAAATGTGAATTGGCATGTAATGGCCTTAAAAGAGGCATATATGTAAATTGAAATATTAATTGGTAAAGTGATATATGGACATAATTAATGTGAATTATGGTCATAAAGATAATTGGAATTTTATTAACATATTTGATTAGGAATAATTAATCCAAATATGGGATGAAAATATTATGTTAATAAATGTGAATTGGAATGTAAATGAGTCATATATGTAAATTAATTTGAATTTGAATAGGGATATTAAATAGTGAGATAAAAGGCCTTTAATGGCATATAATAAACTTGTGACGAAATTGGTATAATTTTGCATACCATAAATGGATGGACATAATTGAGTCAATTATGGACATCGTTAAATTTGGAATTAATTAATAATTTGAATAGGGAAAATAATTCAAATTGAGGTAAAGGATTACAAGTGATAATCAATGCTTAGGACACGAGGTTGGACTCATTTGTGACGTAAAACTGCCCGGACCCGCCCGGCAAATCCAGTAGTCACAAATGGTAGCCCAATGTGAGAGGTCCTAGGCCCAAATTAAAAGCGTAACAGTTGTAAAGACACGAGGTTAGGCTCTTTTATGGTGTAAGACTGCCCAGACCCGCCCGGCAAATCCAGCTGCCATAAATGTCAGTCTAATGTGAGAGGTCTTTATAAGGTTACGGCCTTAATGAATTAAGAAATACTTAACTAGATAAGCCTGAGTGGGACATGAGGGGGTTAAGTGGGTGCCTTGGGTGGCATGAGGAATCTAGTGGGTGACATGTGGGTGACATGTGGATGTCATGAGAAATACGATTCGAAAAATGGAGTAATTTGAATATAAACAATTGTGACATGTAATTCAAATTATTGGATAAAATAGGTATTGACACCTATGAAGGGAAAGGTTTTAGTTAATTGATTAATTAATTAAAAATGGACATGGTAAATGAAATGGACTACTTAACCAAATCGGATCCCTAGGGATTGTAAGAACTTAAGTTTAAGTTGGGGGTTAAGTAAACTGGGTTATACGGAATGAGTGGGTTAAGTAAATCTTGGGTAGGTGGGTAATATTAGTACATATAGGCCCACAAACTTAACCGTAAATTAAATATGTCCGAACCAGTGAGAGGGTTAAGTAAATCTTGGGTAGGTGGGTAATATTTGTGTATATAAGCCCACAGACTTAACCAATACAACCTGTTAATTAAACAAAAGGGTGAGACTAGGTTAAATTAGAAAACACTTAACCAAATTTATACATGTAAGTGGACACGGGGTTAAGTGGGATGTATTAGAGGGGACCAAGCCTAGGTGGGAAGCTTGGTGGGGGCCCTTTTCAGTCCAGTAGCCCATTAAGTATCGTTGTGAGCTCGACCCAAGTCGAGGACTGGACACGCCTACTGGGCCTGATTGTTAGAGGCCAAAATGGGTTAGCAGTGGCAACGCAAGTCCAACGGGGTCATGTGCGTGCGTGGGCCCGGGCTGGTAGGTAAGACGTTGTTGCATCGTGTAGGTATAAGCCATGCATTCCTTGCATAGTATAAGGTTGCCATATTGGGGAGTGATACACCCCACTGTGGGACCTGCACGGGTATCTACGAGTTAGGGAGCCGAACGAATGGGGCAGGGTAGTGGGTACATTTAGTGGAGATAGGAGCAGACGGCACCTATGTAGTCAACTAGGGGTACACGAAGCTACCATTATTAATTAATCATTAAAGGGGTACACCTAGTGGAGATAGGAGCAGGCGACACCTATGACGTCAGCTAGGAGTACATGGAATTACCATTGAAGGGGTACATCTAGTGGGGATAGTGGGTACATCTAGTAGTACACAAAGCTATCCTCATTCTATTTAGTCAAGAGGGATCAAGTTTCTAGAGTGACTAGTATGGGTGCAGTTAGTGTTAGTACAGTGCAGTACGGTACAGTACGGTAGAGTATAGTAATTACCCTATATTGATTAGGAAGCGCCTTTAACGTTATCTTTGCTCATCCTATTATTTTTGGTTGCTTGGTCTTGCCATTAATTCACAGTCATTTCCTTATTTACCAAGCTTATGTCTTATCCTAGTTACTTTGATAATTATATTGTTGGAGTTATCGGACTTGCCAGACTTTATGTCTGACCCCCTTAGTTTCCACCTCTTTTCTTCCTCCCCCCCCAGGTTCTTAGGGTGGGAAGCTTGATTTGGATCTCTTTGGGAGCACTTGGATTTGGATTGCATAAGTAAAGCTCAACCTATCTCTTTTATGGCTATTTATGGGATTATGCTTTTTATATTATGTACTCTGATTTTGTCAAGATGGATATTTTGTACTTGACTTTAGTCTTTGGGTTTTGGTGATGTAACCAAACATATTTATCTTCTATTGCAATAAATAAAGTTTTAAATTTTCAAGTACTATTTCATATCTATCTTGTTGTGATTTTCTGTTCTATATTCACTTAAAACGCTCCATAGAAGTTAATGCATTCCCTTTGTGAGTGACATTAATGGACATGGGGTGTTACAGAACCACTATAAAAACATCATGTGTCATTTAATTTCCTGCACTATTCTTATGTTCAGTGACTGTTCTGTCCTTATTATGAAATGCTAAACATTAAATTAAGATTAAAAAATTGGAAACAATTCACTTGTAGGAGCAAACAAAACGACCGTTGCATAATAGGATTAAAGGAATGGGAAGACGACATTCCTAACTCTAACTCTCATGAAATGAAAGAGAGTATAAAGGATGGGAAGACGTCGCCTCTGAGGCATGATGGTGCATCCGAAAAGAAACTGCCTCGACGATACTCTAACTTGATCGCAAGAAAGGAAGATGCTCGAAAGCATAAGCATCTCCAATAAAGCGAACCTGACCCCATCAGAAAGTTGGGGGAAATTATGTATTAAAGATAGTCAATCTTGAAAAAAAGCTTTAGATATGCTACTTATTCAAGATTGATTGAGCGCATACACATGCACATCCCCCGCATATATTGTCTATCGTCTAAATAGTAGTGATTTTAAATATGACATGTTGTTTATCTACATTCTTGCTTAAGTAATGCATTCACAAACATTTGACGTTGCAGGAAATAAAATATTTTGTTTACAAGTACGTGGATTTACACAGGAAAATTAAAACAAAAGATGCGAGGGCCACACTCGCTACAACAACGGCGGACCAGGAATAGACAAAACAAAGGACAAAGCCACCCTTCACTTGGACTTCGGAGTAGACTTCGCCTTCTTGGCAGCCTTAAGCTCTTTTTTTTTCTCTTTATCAACTTCGCTAATAATACGCTTTTGCTTCTTATTTTCTAGAATTGGGATGCTGGAGTCAATGGATTTCTTCCCGGGAATCGGAGTACTAGGATTAATAGGAGATTTTTTAGCAAGCTCCTCTGTAATTGACCGAGTTGAAATTTTGACAACTAACCTTGATCCAGAAGGCACCATCACAAGAGGCTTAATACTTTTTGGGTCTGTTTCCTCGACTTTCACCTGCATGCGCTTGTCCTGTTTGGCCTTTATCTCAGCCCAAGTCATGTCATCGGCGTTCCCCGAAGCTCCAGTCAAAATAACATCATCCTCCTCTTCATGTCCCTCGTCACCATCATCTTCTATCAGAGCATCTATCATCTCCCCATGTTGAGAAGTCCCGGTGATGGGGGGTACGGAAGCTTTGTCAGTAAACTCCTCTTTCTTTTCCTCGGCTCCTCTTCTAGATTTGGGGACTGTGACTTCATCCTGTTTCTCCCAAGTTTCTCCAGTAAACCCTTCACTTGGAGTTGTCTTCTGTGAGTCATCAATTTTATTAGATGACTTGGTACCTACAGGACGAGAAGTAACAGTTATTAACTCAGGAGAAAACGTGGGACTTTCAATTGTTTGTCCAATAATGTGACAAAAGGTCGAGATAGCTTTGGCAAAATGTGGTGAAAAAGTAGAAATACCCTCAGCAAATTTCTCAACTTGAGCAGCAAGGACTTCGGAAGTCAATCCGGCAGTTGAAGGTAGGGAAGAAGCCTCGGGGATCTCTAGCCTTTCTAGATCACGCCCCTCTACTACAGCAGTTTCGACTGTGGCAGAAGAAGAACCAATTTCAATGGTATCTTTTCCCTTGGCTTGATGTCTTTCCTCCTCCATAGCAGCGACAATAAGTTTCGGCCCTTCAGCTAAGCGGGTTGTTTCTTCACCTCTCACATAATTCTCCATCAACTTGTCCTCATCAATTAAGTCAACCCCAAGTTCTTCTTTTTCCCACTCGACCAATTGGTCCCATGCATAAACGAGGGGAAGAGGACAGTCCTTAAGCTAAGCAAGATTTCGGTGATGAATCACCTGAGCAAAAAATCCAACCATAGTTTCACCACTCTCGTCCAGCTCCCTTTGAGCATCTTTAAGTTGTTCGTTGTCTTCCTCAACTTGCTGCAAAGCCGTATTCGCATTTACTTCGGCAAGAACTGCCCTTGTTTCAGCCTCCAGTAATTTAGCTTCAAGCTCTACATTCTTTTTGACTAAGTTTGCTTTCTCTTGGACAAGACGAGTGCTCTCAGATTTAGCATCCTCAGCCTGCTTCTTTAAATCTATTCGTTCCTGACTATGGGATTCAAGCTCAGAATAATAGTGCTTTTGTAATTCTTCGAGCTGCTTCTTATAATTATCTGCATCACGTTGTACAAGAGCAAGCTTAACTTGGCATCCTCCATATCTTTCTTAGAGTTTTCGATAGCTCTCGCATCATACTCAGCAGCATTGGCCATAGTTTTTACATCTTCCATCAGATCGCTAATGGTTTTACAGAGAGTCTTTGCATACTTCTTCATTTCCTTATATTGTTCATCCACGAAATCTAAAATAGCCCTGACATTGTTGGCCCAATCAGGTTTTACTTGTTGGAGTTTTGGGACAAAGTTCATGTGCCCGAAATTGTGATCGGGAAATTGCTGCCTTTGAACTTACAGTCTGGCCAGGTTCTCATCGTTGAGAATAACCGGCCGTGTGGCAATTATGTCAAGATTGTGACGAGATAGCTTCATGGTGGGTCAGTTCTTTCCTGCATCCTTTCCCAGTTCTGGTTGTTTCTCTTTCGGATCAGGAACCCAATTTGAAGTAACATCTTGAGGAATCTTGCCCTTAGATAGAGCAGGAGGCTTAGCGCTATACTTATCCTTCTCATGATGTGAAGGCTGACTCTTGCGTTTTTCTGAATGTTTGTGATGTGGGGATCGAGAATGGGAAGTGAAACACCCCACCCTCCGTTAAGGTCACTCACAAAAGGAATGCCTTAACTTCGGTGGAGGTTTATAAGTAAAAGTCACAGATAAACCCAAGATAGATATAAATACATATATATAAGCAGCGGAAAACGAACAGACTTTCATTTCACAAATACATGTTCATAGATAATATTTCCATAATTGTCTCACAATAACTTCCAAAATATTACATCATTATTTCTGTCTTGATTATTAAATAAAGAAGCATAAAACATAATTAAAGCTGCATAAATCCCCATAAAACGTGTCCAGAAGCCATAGCCAAGTAAAGAGAGTCCAAACCATACATCTACTATCTTGAAGCTTGCAAAGAGTCCGACTAAGCTGAGTTTTTTCCTCCCTGTGGACCTGGAGGGGGGGGGGAAGAAAAGAAGACGAAAGGAAAATAGAGTCAGACATAAAGCCTGGCAAGTCTAATGACTCTTCAGTATGAGAATAAGAAAAGGGCATGATAGGTATAAATTGGAAATATGAAAGTATCATAAACTAGGATAAAGAAGTTTTGGATTGAATATGCTATCGCACCCCACAATATATCTCTGCACCTACTTGTATTTATTCCGACTAGTGCCCCATGATTGGGGTGAAGTGATCCCCTTTTCAAAAGATCCGCTCCTACTCGCAAAATCATATGTGTTATAAGCCCCCCAATGATTGTAGATACCTATGCTGGTCCCACCATGGGGTGTATCAAGTCCCATGGTGGCAGCCCGACACAATTCTAGAATGCATAGGTTATACTACTGGTGCCCCAGTGCCCTGTTTGTCTGCTCCGAAGTGTGTGCACGCCCGCACTCCGTTAGAACCCACACTGTTGCACCAACCGCCGTTGCTTTTAACCGCTTACAATCAGCCCAATAATCGTGCCCCACCCTGCCTAGTTTCAGGGTACCATGATACCTAATTGGGTTACTGCTGAAATGGGTCCCCGTTACTACGGTTTTCTAGTCAAACATGTTAAGTGGTTAAGTGTCTGTATTTACCTAACCCCACCCATCAGTTTAATTAACATGTTGAATTAGTTAAGTGTTTTAGTTAACTTAACCCTACCATCCTGACTTGTCCTTAACCTTAATTAGTTAAAGCACCGACCGCTAACATTAGACAGATATTATTACAGTTACTGGATATGCCGGTCGGTTCCGGGCAGGTTTACACCGTAACTCAGTCTAACCCCGGGTCCTTATTGGGCTCAATGCTTAACCACCTACATTGGATAGGTATTGTTGTGATTACTGGACAGCCGGGCGGGTCCGGGCGGGTTTACATCACAACTCAATCCAACCTCGGGTTAAGCATACTCGTATTTTCTAAATTTACATATTTGTCTCTATTACTTGTTATATGTAAATTTGTTAACAATTAAATGTGATGGCCCACTTTCCAAGTTCATCTTTTTGGTATAAGGATTTATACCATTTAAATGCCACAAATTTTGGCATGTGACAAACATGCCAACTTCATATGTTTTTCACCAATTTATGTCAAGTTTCCTATAATTACCAATTTTTCCCAATGTTACCCCATCTAAATATTAGGCTAATAATCTTAGCCTAATTTTTCGTCCGCATGATTTTTAGTATATAATATTTGGCTAAAAACTTAGCCTAATTTAGCGTACACAAAATTGGCATAAAGAGATTCATTAACATAAACATGACATAGGTGTAAATTTGGAATTTTTGGCATAGTAAATATGAAAATCATATGTGTGAACTTACAACGTAGACTAAATCAACATACATATATGTGAATTTGCAACGTAGACTAAATCAACTTACATATATGTGAACTTGCATTGAAATAGGGATCTAACTAAATAGGTGTCACATGAATTAGCATATGATTTAGGCAACATAAGCCTAAACATGTTTAAATCTAGGCATAATCTCAAACACAAACTAGTATATGACAAAATTATGTCATGTCCATAAAGCATGTATAATTTTTAGCACAAGGTTGTGAACTGGATCAAATCATGTTTACTACTATAACATGAAACTTGTATTAAAATGAATCTTGGCATGGATCCAATTATGAACTTGCAACTTTTGTATAAACATATGAGCATGTATATGAACTTAATCATTTAGGCATAGAGGTTTTAGCAGAAAGTATATACATGAGATCTTAACTTGGACATAACACATATAACCTATATAATCACATAAACATATAGGTGTAGATTATAACATGAACTATACAACTTGCATGTGATGTTGTTTTCATTTGAATGGATCCAACACCAAGTAAATTTTACCACAAACATTCCAACCATTCACAATACAATCATTGTAATACACAGTATGAATTAGTATCGTCGTTATACAATAGTAAAACTCCATTTCCATTTTACATTGAATCAAGTCTCATTTTTTATTCCCATCGGAAAATTGACTATACTAACGACAAACGACGAACTTGAATTCTGGATTCTAAGCTCTGAATTTGAAATGCTTTCCTTTGGGTAGATAAACGTTGTTTGATTCTTGTTTTTACTTTAGTTTTGCTCGTCTCTAAGCTTTCTCCAACTGACGGCTACTCTTAGTTTCTTCCCGACAGCATGACGGCTCTAGTTCTATTTTATTTGTGTGAATTTAGGTTGAGTGTTGGGTTGTACTTATAGAATTTCAGATTGATTTGAGCCGTCAGATGATCATAGAGTGAATCCAGACCATACACACCAAGAAGAGCGAATCCGAAAGTGACAAATCAGCCCTAGTGACACACCAGAGCTCAGGAATTCGACCAGAACCCGACCAGGCCAGCCAGGGCCTGACCAGGTCGACTGGGCAGGTCGACCCCCAGGTCGACCTTGTTACCCAGGTCGACCCCCTGGTCGACCTGGGTCCTGGGCGGGAGTTTTCCCGCCCAGCCCAGTTTGGGTCTGTTTTTGAATTTTGAACTATTTGGATTTTAAATTGAATTCTGAAACTTCCGGAGGTCATAACTCCTTCATACGGAGTCTAATTTACGAAAATTCGGACTCTATCTCAAGCAGAATTCCGAGACGAGTGCAATGGCATAACCCGTTTCCCTTAGTTCTTTCATTTTGAATTAAGTATACTATAATTTGTTAATTTAAAGTTAACATAAAATTCGGGGTGTTACATTCTCCCCTCCTTAAAGGATTTTGTCCCCGAAATCTTCAAGTCTAGAAGAACGTATATCCTAACATCCAATCGTCCGTCTACTCAACCAAAAAACACAGGCGTCCATTGTCCTTAAAAGACTTCTAATGCTTCATGATCATATGCATAGTGTATGTGCATGTCCTTATCTAATGCAAAATTAGGCAGTCTACTGATTCAGTTGACCTCCTTAATGCGAATCATGTAAGTGTCATGAATCCATTATGTATGCAAAATTTTCCCTATTCATAATTCTACATGAGTGCACAACCATTCATACAAATGCGACATCCATATGACAACATATCACGTTTCAACCATATACAAATATGAATACATATATGCATATGCAATATGGATGTGACTGAGCCGATCTAATACCTAGGGTGTGTGTATATGCATCCACGAGCAACCACTAGCAACCACTTGCAGCCATCAATCATAACATGTTTCAAATACATGTTTACATCCATTAGTTCCTACCTAAGGATAAAAGGGTAAGACTCAGGAGATATACCTAAAAAGATAGATACAAGCATAACTTAAGGAAAAAGAGAGATCAAAGATGTACTGTAACACCCCGAATTTTCTATTAACACTAAAGTTGCTAAAATATTAATAAGTGTGTAAGAGAGGGGATGTATCTAATATGAATATAAAAATATTAATAAGTGTGTAAGAGAGTGGATGTATCTAATATGAATATAAAAATATTAATAAGTGTGTAAGAGAGGGGATGTATCTAATATGAATATAAAAATATTAATAAGTGTGTAAGAGAGGGGATGTATCTAATATGAATATAAAAATATTAATAAGTGTGTGAGAGAGGGGATGTATCTAATATGTATATAAAAACAATAATAAGTAAAGGGGGATGTATCTAATATGTACATTGTAGAAAATATATATATATATTTATGACATGAATAGAAGTTTATTAATATGCTGAGTGTTTGCTGAGTCACTTCTGACTCATTGCTGAGTCAACAAGATAAACCCCATCTTGTCTGAACGGCTGCGGTTATTTCTAGGTTAAATCTAATGGCCTAAATGAATTCTAAAATCTATAAATAAGTGGGTAGACCCTAGACCTAAATCACTTGTAAAATTAGAGAAGCTACCGTCATGCTGCTGCCATGGAGTTCAGCATAGCCGTCACAAACTAAGAAGAGGAAGCCTAATCTACTACAACTAAATTCTACTCAACAAAACAAATCAAACCAAAGAACTCTCTCTAATTCTCTTCTTTTGTTGGTGAGTATGATGATTCTCACAAGACTATTACAAACTAATTTGACTCAGTTATGAATGGATCACAAGAAAGTGATGTGATTTGTAATTGTAAATTCTATATATTGTGGATCTCTTATTATGTTATTATGTTTTCGTATGATGTAAATTATATATGCTATGTCATGCTATGTTGTAAATTCTCTTATGCTATGTCGTGCTATGTTGAGAATCATGTCAAGCTATGTTATACTATCATACTATGCCATGTTATAAATCATGCTATATTATGTTGAAAAATCATGATGTTGTTGGATCATGCTTAAAGTTATGTTTTTTTTCTTAATTTAAATGGATCTTGTTTATGGGAATTTGCCTATTAGGTTAGGTGTACCCATAAACTTGAAACTATAATTAAATAAAACTTGATTATGGGAATTTGCCTATTGAGTTAGGTGTACCCATATAAAACCATGTTGTTAAAAAAATTAGATGATGTTGATTCACACATGTTCATATGTAAGTTTATGAAAATTGATTGAGATTATATTAGGTGAATTTTGAACAAGTTGACACCTTTAGGTCCATGACATGTATAATCTATGCAAGTTGGACATATTCAAGTTTCACCCCTTATTATGATTCATTTGGTCACATATACATGTTGTTATTATGATAATCTCTTTTATGCTATGAGTTAGGCTATTCAAGTCTAACATATATTTTGCGAATAAACGTTCAAACGTGGGGTAGGGGTAATATTAGGAATTAATAATTTGGGTGCAATTTTGCAAGATGTTGCATACCATGAATGAATGTCCATAATTGAGTCAATTATGGACATTGTTAAAAATTGGAAGTAATTAATAATTCAAGTAGGGAATTATTAAAATTGGGGGAAAGTGGATTATTATTAATAATCAATGCTTAGGACACGAGGTTGGACCCGTTTGTGATGTAAACCTGCCCGGACCCGCCCGGCAAATCCAGTAGTCACAAATGTCGGCCCAATGTGAGAGGTCCTAGGCCCAAACTAAAGCATAACAGTTGTAAAGACACGAGGTTAGACTCTTTTATGGTGTAAGACTGCCCGGACCCGCCCGGCAAATCCAGCTGCCATAAATGCCAGTCTAATGTGAGAGGTCTTTATGAGGTTATGGCCTTAATGAACTAAGAAATACTTAACCAGATAATCATGTAAGGTGGGACATGGGGGTTAAGTAGGTGCCTTGGGTGGCATGAGGAATCTGGTGGTTGCCTTTAGAGGCATTTGAAATACGATTAGACTTAACCAAACACACATGTAAATGAACATGACTAAGTGGGTTAAGTGGGATGGACTAATGGGGACAAGCTTAGGTGGAATGCTTGTGGTAAATAGTGGGGGCCCATTTCAACCAGTATCCCAAAACGTATCTTTGTGGGCTCGACCCAAGTCGAGGACGGGACACGCATACTGGGTTTGACTATAAGAGGCCAAAACAGGGAGCGGTGGCAACGCAAGTCCAACGGGTTTCATATGCGTGTGTGGACCCAGGCTGGTAGGTAAGACGTTGTTGCATCGTGTAGGTATAAGTCGTGCATGTCCGTTGTATCAGGTTGCCACTTTAGGGGAGTGATACACCCCACTGTGGGGCCAGCACGGGTATCTACGAGTTAAGGAGCCAATCGAATAATGGGAAGTAGGGTACACCTAGTGGAGATAGGGGCAGGCGGCACCTATGTAGTCAGCTAGGGGTACGTAAAGCCATTGGGAAAGTTTCTAAGTGAAGCTAAGTGGGATGAATCTTTAGGGTGACTGGTGTGGTGCAGTATAGTGTTTATCCTTTAGTATTTAGGAGCGCCTATAACGTTGCCTTTAGCGATTGTCTATGTCCTTAATCTGCTCTTCATAGACATTTTCTTGTTTTCCAGCTTATGCCTTAGTCCAGTTATTTTGGTAATAGTATTGTAGAATTATCATACTCACCAGACTTTATGTCTGACCCCCTCTTTTCCATCCTTTTTCTCCCTTCAGGTCCGCAGGTTGGGCCAAGTTCTAGTGGAGTCTAGTTGGATCGCTTATCTTCTGGAAAGCTTGGACTGCTGAAGTAAAGTCCAGCTTGCTATCTTTCTTTTTAATGGCTATTCATGTAATGGGATTATGTACTTGTTTTATCAAGATAGATATTGTACTTGACATTGAATATGGTGTTATGGTGTAATCAAACATGTTTTGACTTCTGCTACAATGAAATAAAGTTTTTGAATTTCCAAGTACTATTTTATATCTGTCTTGTTGTAATTTTACTGTTCTATATTCACTTAAAACCTCCATGGAAGTTAATGCATTCCCTTTGTGAGTGACATTAATGGACGTGGGGTGTTACACGTGGTATCAGAGCATAAGGTTACCAGAACAGATAAAAAAAAATTTTAGAATTTTTTTTTTTTTTCTAAAGTATTTTTGGAAGAAGTGCTTTCAAAAAAAAAAAAAACATGTTATTCAAAGAGAGTTTTTATGAAAAACATAATCCCAAATAGCCACATCCTTATCTTTATCTTTAGAATTCTCCATTTTGAATCTTTCCTTTTTCGTTTCAGCATGGCTGAAGATCTTAATCTCCCTGAAGGTGTGACGATTCCAGGGTGGTTTAGGAGATACTTGGAGGCTAGGGCCACCACTGCAGGCCCAACGGATACTCCTCCACCCCTAGTTGCACCCATTCCTCCTCCTCCTCCTCCTCCTCGTGTTGACACTTTTGCAAAGACGTGCAAGGAATTCAAGGCTATGGGAGGAAAAACTTTTCAAGGGACTGAGACGTTTGTGGAGGCCAGAGATTGGCTTAAGGAGACTGAGGAATTGTTGGATATCTTTGAAGTGGAAGATGGGAGGAAAGTCCGTTTAGCTTCTTGGTTAATGAAGGGAGAGGCCTCGTTTTGGTGGGAGGTCACTAACGGGGAACGTCCAGTTGATTCATGGGCGGATTTCAGACGAAGGTTTGAGGCAAAGTTTCTTTCAAGGGCAGAGGAGAACTTAAATATGGAAAAATTCCTGGCACTAAAGCAAGGGAGCTCATCAGTAAAGGAATATGTCAATAAATTTAATCAGTTAGCAAGGTTTGGCTTGGAGTTGGTGAACACGCCAGAGAAGAAAGCTTTGAGGTTCGTTAGAGGCTTGAATGAACCGTTGCAAGGGTTGGCTATGACCCACATCCCTATGGGATCCACCTTTGAAAAGCTAGTAGAAATGGCACTTATGCATGAGGATAAGGCAGTTGAAAAGAAAGGGGATCAGAAGAAACCCCAACAGCAAAATAAGAAGGGTGGTAAAAACAATAATGGCAAAGGGAAGAAGAAATGCTTCAATTGTGGGACGCCTGGCCATCTCAGCAAAGATTGTAGAAAGAAAAAGAAGACTGGTTGTTTTCATTGTGGAGATGCGGGACATTTAGTGAAGGACTGTCCAAAGAAGGGGCAGAGGGCAGGGTCTACCTCGGGAGGACAGGTGCAGGCTCTTATGGCACCAGGGCAGGCAAGGGGGCAAGTTCAGGCTATTGCGGCCCCACCGCTGCAAGAAAGAGGTAGAACAATTTCTGTTGAAAGCTTAGTTTTTCTGTTTGATCATCCTGTCCGTACCTTATTCGATTCTGACGCATCTCATTCGTTTATCTCTGCATCATTAGTTGAATCACTGCACTTGAACACCAGTTTAGTAGAGGATCCCTTGGTCGTTTCAAATCCAATTGGGGGTTCGGCTCATTTGACCATGATATGTTTGGATTTGAAAATCTCTATACTTAGCGTTGAATTTAGATGTGATGCTTATGTATTGGGCTTCACGGGCTATGGGCTAATTTTAGGAATGGATTGGTTGTCTAGAAATAGGGCCATTCTTGATTGTGAAAGGAGAGTAGTTAGGCTTGTGACTCGCCTTGGTAATGCTCTCGACCTCTTTTGTAATCCCATAAATTCCGTTAAGCTAAGTTATCTTGAATCGCTTGACGCGTCTGTAGAGAACCTGCGATCGGTAGAAGTGGTCCGGGAATATCCGGATGTGTTTGAGGAGGTGAAGGGCTTACCTCCAAAGCGGGAGATAGACTTTCGAATTTATCTTGTGGATAATGCTAAACCCGTATCTTTGCCAGTGCGCCACATGGCTCCTCGTGAAAGGAGGGAACTCAATAATCAAGTAAAGGAGTTGCTTGAGAAGGGGTTCATAAGACGTAGTATATCGGAGTGGGGTGCTCCAGTAGTTTTTGCCACAAAGGCGGATGGGTCTCTTAGACTTTGTATGGACTATAGAGAACTAAACAAGCTTACTAAAAAGAACCGACACCCACTGCCGAGGATTGACGATCTCTTTGATCAGTTAGTTGGCGCCTCAGTGTTTTCGCAGTTGGACTTAGCCACTGGCTTTCATCAACTGAGAGTGGCTGAGGATAGTATAGATAAGACTGCTTTTAGGACTCCTGACGGATTCTATGAATGGCTAGTGATGCCCTTTGGTTTGACAAACGCCCCTGCATATTTTGTTGATTTGATGAGTAGGGTGTTTAGGGAATACCTTAACAAATTCGTGGTAGTCTTTGTGGATGACATCTTAGTCTTTTCTAAGAATAAAGAAGAGCACTCCCTACATCTTAGGGAAGTGTTGGAAACCCTTCGAGCGCATAACCTTAAGGCAAAATTTTTTAAGTGTCACTTCTGGAGGAAGGAAGTACGGTTCTTAGGGCACGTGGTTTCCAAAGAAGGGATAGCAGTGGATCCCGCAAAAGGTGGTGGCCATCCAAGATTGGAAGGTCCCTAAAAATGCAACCGAAGTAAGAAGTTTCTTGGGGTTGGCTGGCTATTATAGGAAGTTTATCAAAGACTTCGCAAAAATATCAGCTCCATTAACACGGTTAACGAAGAAGAACCTGGTTTTTACGTGGGACAAAGATTGCGATGATGCGTTCCAACGTTTAAAGAGAGCCTTAACTTCAGCCCCAGTCTTAGTGCTGCCAAACGGGAATAAACCGTTTACCATCTATACTGATGCTTGTGGGACGGGACTTGGCGCGGTCCTCATGCAAGAGGGAAGAGTAATAGCCTATGGTGGAAGGCAGTTGAGGGTTCATGAAAAGAATTACCCCACGCATGACTTAGAGCTAGCCGCAATTGTTTTCGCGCTTAAGTCTTGGCGTCACTATCTTCTTGGTGAGAAATTCGAACTGTTCACTGACCACAAATCATTAAAATACTTATTCTCTCAAAAGGATTTGAATTTAAGGCAGCAACGGTGGATGGAATTCTTAGCCTCCTATGATTTTAAAATAGCATATACCCCGGGCAAGGGTAACGTGGTGGCATACGCCTTAAGTAGGAAAAGGTTGTCCTTGAGTCCGTTGTTTGTTGAACGACAAAGCTTAGAATTCATCTCTATGTTTGACTTTAGACCCTCCGTTGACTTAGTACCCGGTCTGTTAGCATCCTTGGAGGTTAGACCTACACTTCTAGGACGGGTTGGTGAGGCACAGCGAGACGACCCACAGTTGGTTGAGATAGTAGAAAAGCTCAAAGGGGGGGAGTCGTCAAGCCATCTCCGTAGGTATACCCTAGACGATAAGGGTTGGTTACGAAGGGATAATAGACTTTGTGTACCACAAGACGAAGACTTAAGGAAGGCCATTCTTGATGATGCTCATCGCTCAAAAATGACCATTCATCCCGGCGGGGATAAGATGTACAAAGATATGAAGCGGGTTTTCTTTTGGGCCGGTATGAAAAAGGATGTGGCCGAGTACGTCGCTAGATGCTTGGTGTGCCAACGAGTTAAAGCAGAACAAAAGAAACCCGGTGGGTTGCTTCACCCATTAGAAGTTCCACTATGGAAATGGGAAAGCATCTCAATGGATTTTGTGGATGGATTACCAAGATCAAGGAAGGGTAACACGGGGATTTGGGTTATAGTAGATAGACTTACTAAAAGCGCCCATTTTATTCCCGTGAAAAGTAAGAGGACTGCTCCGTGGTTGGCTTCTGTATACATTAAGGAGATAGTTCGTTTGCACGGTATTCCTTCTAGTATAGTAAGCGACCGTGACCCCATCTTTACTAGCGAATTTTGGAAGAGTTTACAAGAGGTGGTAGGGACTCAGCTATGTTTGAGCACCGCATATCATCCTCAGACAGACGGCCAGACCGAGAGGGTGAATCGCATTCTAGAGGATCTTTTAAGGCTTTGTATCCTAGACTTTGGGGGTACATGGGAAGAGCACCTTCCGTTAGTAGAATTCGCATATAATAATAGCTTTCAGTCTAGTATTGGCATGGCACCTTTCGAAGCTCTTTATGGAAGGCCTTGCCGTTCGCCTACATGTTGGTGGGAATCTACCGATAAAATCCTACTTGGGCCCGATATGGTTAGGGAAACCTCGGAGAAGATTGAGTTGATTCGAAGGAGGATGAAAGCAGCACAAGATAGGCAAAAATCGTATGCTGATAAGAGGAGGACAGATCTTGAGTTTGACATTGGGGACATGGTTTTTATCAAAGTATCTCCGTTACAGAATGTTGTTCGATTTGGGTCCGTGGGGAAATTAGCACCAAGGTTTGTAGGGCCGTTTCCTATAAAAAAACAGGATTGGGGAGACGGCATATAGGGTGGAGTTGCCTGAGAAACTTAGTGGAGTACACGACGTATTCCATGTATCACATTTGAGGAAGTGTTTGCACAAGACCGCGGAGGTGGTAGAGCCGAGCTTGCTTAAAGAGGTGGAAATAGAGCGTGATGCAACAATTAGACGAGCTCCTACATGCATTCTTGGGTCGGAGATCAAAAAGTTGAGGAATCGAGAGGTCAGACTGGTTAAAGTGCAATGGGGAGATGATGAGAGCAACGCAACTTGGGAGACAGAAGAGAAGATGCGTTCGTTGTACCCTTTTCTTTTTGAGGGTATGTCTTTTAATTTCTCCTTTATCGCTTAGCTTATCTTATCTTATCTTTAGTATGTCCTCTCATTAGTATCTTTGACCTTTAGTTAGGATAATCCTATGGTTGAAACATGTGTTTGAGACATGTTATGTATGATGGATGCAAAATGGATGCAAGTGTTTGCTAGTGGTTGCTCGTGGATGCATATATACACACACTTTAGGCACTAGATCGGCTCAGTCACTTCATATTGCATATTGCATATATATGGATGTATTTAGTATAATGGATGTATAATGGTTGTACCATCATATGGATGCTGCATTCGGTTGAATGGGTGTGCACGCATATAGAAGTAGTATGTAAGCAATTAGGATCTTTTGCATACATACTGGATTCATGACACTTACATAATTTGCATTAAGGAGGTCAACTGAATCAGTGGACCGCCTGATTTCGCATTAGGTAAGGACATGTACACACACTTGCATATGATCATAAAGCATTAGAAGTCTTTTAAGGACAATGGATGCCTGTGTATGATGGATGAGTAGATGGACGTTTGGATGGTAGGATATACATTCTTCCAGACTTGAAGATTTCGGGGACGAAATCCTAAAAGGAGGGGAGAATGTAACACCCCGAATTTTCTATTAACACTAAAGTTGCTAAAATATTAATAAGTGTGTAAGAGAGGGGATGTATCTAATATGAATATAAAAATATTAATAAGTGTGTAAGAGAGGGGATGTATCTAATATGAATATAAAAATATTAATAAGTGTGTAAGAGAGGGGATGTATCTAATATGAATATAAAAATATTAATAAGTGTGTAAGAGAGGGGATGTATCTAATATGAATATAAAAATATTAATAAGTGTGTGAGAGAGGGGATGTATCTAATATGTATATAAAAACAATAATAAGTAAAGGGGGATGTATCTAATATGTACATTGTAGAAAATATATATATATTTATGACATGAATAGAAGTTTATTAATATGCTGAGTGTTTGCTGAGTCACTTCTGACTCATTGCTGAGTCAACAAGATAAACCCCATCTTGTCTGAACGGCTGCGGTTATTTCTAGGTTAAATCTAATGGCCTAAATGAATTCTAAAATCTATAAATAAGTGGGTAGACCCTAGACCTAAATCACTTGTAAAATTAGAGAAGCTACCGTCATGCTGCTGCCATGGAGTTCAACATAGCCGTCACAAACTAAGAAGAGGAAGCCTAATCTACTACAACTAAATTCTACTCAACAAAACAAATCAAACCAAAGAACTCTCTCTAATTCTCTTCTTTTGTTGGTGAGTATGATGATTCTCACAAGACTATTACAAACTAATTTGACTCAGTTATGAATGGATCACAAGAAAGTGATGTGATTTGTAATTGTAAATTCTATATATTGTGGATCTCTTATTATGTTATTATGTTGTCGTATGATGTAAATTATATATGCTATGTCATGCTATGTTGTAAATTCTCTTATGCTATGTCGTGCTATGTTGAGAATCATGTCAAGCTATGTTATACTATCATACTATGCCATCTTATAAATCATGCTATATTATGTTGAAAAATCATGATGTTGTTGGATCATGCTTAAAGTTATGTTTTTTTTCTTAATTTAAATGGATCTTGTTTATGGGAATTTGCCTATTAGGTTAGGTGTACCCATAAACTTGAAACTATAATTAAATAAAACTTGATTATGGGAATTTGCCTATTGAGTTAGGTGTACCCATATAAAACCATGTTGTTAAAAAAATTAGATGATGTTGATTCACACATGTTCATATGTAAGTTTATGAAAATTGATTGAGATTATATTAGGTGAATTTTGAACAAGTTGACACCTTTAGGTCCATGACATGTATAATCTATGCAAGTTGGACATATGCAAGTTTCACCCCTTATTATGATTCATTTGGTCACATATACATGTTGTTATTATGATAATCTCTTTTATGCTATGAGTTAGGCTATTCGAGTCTAACATATATTTTGCGAATAAACGTTCAAACGTGGGGTAGGGGTAATATTAGGAATTAATAAATTGGGTGCAATTTTGCAAGATGTTGCATACCATGAATGAATGTCCATAATTGAGTCAATTATGGACATTGTTAAAAATTGGAAGTAATTAATAATTCAAGTAGGGAATTATTAAAATTGGGGGAAAGTGGATTATTATTAATAATCAATGCTTAGGACACGAGGTTGGACCCGTTTGTGATGTAAACCTGCCCGGACCCGCCCGGCAAATCCAGTAGTCACAAATGTCGGCCCAATGTGAGAGGTCCTAGGCCCAAACTAAAGCATAACAGTTGTAAAGACACGAGGTTAGACTCTTTTATGGTGTAAGACTGCCCGGACCCGCCCGGCAAATCCAGCTGCCATAAATGCCAGTCTAATGTGAGAGGTCTTTATGAGGTTATGGCCTTAATGAACTAAGAAATACTTAACCAGATAATCATGTAAGGTGGGACATGGGGGTTAAGTAGGTGCCTTGGGTGGCATGAGGAATCTGGTGGTTGCCTTTAGAGGCATTTGAAATACGATTAGACTTAACGAAACACACATGTAAATGAACATGACTAAGTGGGTTAAGTGGGATGGACTAATGGGGACAAGCTTAGGTGGAATGCTTGTGGTAAATAGTGGGGGCCCATTTCAACCAGTATCCCAAAACGTATCTTTGTGGGCTCGACCCAAGTCGAGGACGGGACACGCATACTGGGTTTGACTATAAGAGGCCAAAACAGGGAGCGGTGGCAACGCAAGTCCAACGGGTTTCATATGCGTGTGTGGACCCAGGCTGGTAGGTAAGACGTTGTTGCATCGTGTAGGTATAAGCCGTGCATGTCCGTTGTATCAGGTTGCCACTTTAGGGGAGTGATACACCCCACTGTGGGGCCAGCACGGGTATCTACGAGTTAGGGAGCCGATCGAATAATGGGAATTAGGGTACACCTAGTGGAGATAGGGGCAGGCGGCACCTATGTAGTCAGCTAGGGGTACGTAAAGCCATTGGGAAAGTTTCTAAGTGAAGCTAAGTGGGATGAATCTTTAGGGTGACTGGTGTGGTGCAGTATAGTGTTTATCCTTTAGTATTTAGGAGCGCCTATAACGTTGCCTTTAGCGATTGTCTATGTCCTTAATCTGCTCTTCATAGACATTTTCTTGTTTTCCAGCTTATGCCTTAGTCCAGTTATTTTGGTAATAGTATTGTAGAATTATCATATTCACCAGACTTTATGTCTGACCCCCTCTTTTCCATCCTTTTTCTCCCTTCAGGTCCGCAGGTTGGGCCAAGTTCTAGTGGAGTCTAGTTGGATCGCTTATCTTCTGGAAAGCTTGGACTGCTGAAGTAAAGTCCAGCTTGCTATCTTTCTTTTTAATGGCTATTCATGTAATGGGATTATGTACTTGTTTTATCAAGATAGATATTGTACTTGACATTGAATATGGTGTTATGATGTAATCAAACATGTTTTGACTTCTGCTACAATGAAATAAAGTTTTTGAATTTCCAAGTACTATTTATATCTGTCTTGTTGTAATTTTACTGTTCTATATTCACTTAAAACCTCCATGGAAGTTAATGCATTCCCTTTGTGAGTGACATTAATGGACGTGGGGTGTTACACGTACCCTCAAAAAGAAAAGGGTAAGCCGCGCGTATTCTGTCCTCAGTTTCCCAAGTCGCGTCTTCCTCGACATCACTCCATTGAACTTTAACGAGCTTGACTTCACGGTTGCATAGCTTTCTGATTTCAGTTCCTATGATTCGAGTTGGAACTCTTCTCACAGTTGTTTCTCGTTCTATTTCAACTTCTTCTAGAATGCTTAGCTCCACCACTTCCATAGACTCATGTAAACATTTACGGAGATGAGAAACTTGAAAGACATTGTGAATTCCATCCAACCTTTCGGGCAACTCTACTTTGTAAGCCATCTTCCTAATCTTCTCGTTGATAGGGAACGACCCTACAAATCTTGGTGCTAGCTTTCCTGTGGATCCAAAGAGAACGATGTTCCTTAAAGGAGATACCTTAAGGAAAACCCTGTCCCCAACCTCGAACTCAAGGTCGGTCCTTCTTTTGTCCGCGTGGGATTTCTGTCTATCTTGGGCAGTCTTCATTCTCCTTCGTATCAAGTCCACTTTTTCTGAAGTCTCTCTAATCATGTCTAGCCCCAAGTATAAGCTTGTCTGTAGACCCCCACTAACAAGTTGGTGATCGGCACGGTCTTCCATATAGAGCTTCGAAGGGCGCCATGCCGATGGTGGCTTGGTAGCTGTTGTTGTAGGCGAATTCCACTAAAGGAAGATGATCCTCCCATGTCCCTCCGAAGTCAAGAACGCAAAGTCTCAGAAGATCTTCTAATACTCTATTCACCCTTTCCGTTGACCATCGGTTTGGGGGTGATAGGCCGTGCTCAAGCATAACTTTATGCCTACAGCTTCTTGCAGAGTCCGCCAAAATTCGCTTGTAAAGATAGGATCTCGGTCACTCACTATGCTGGAGGGTATTCCATGGAGTCGAACAATTTCCTTGAGATAAAGAGAGGCTAGAGATGAAGCAGTCCTTCTACTCTTGACAGATATAAAGTGGGCGCTTTTTGTGAGCCTATCCACTATTACCCAAATGCTAATATTGCTCCTTCTTGACCTAGGCAACCCATCAATGAAGTCCATTGAAATGCTATCCCACTTCCACTGCAGGACTTCTAGAGGATGAAGCAGTCCTCCAGGCTTCTTTTGTTCCGCCTTGACCTGTTGGCATGTCATGCACTTAGAAACGAAATCTGCCACATCTTTCTTCATGTCGTTCCAAAAGAAAACTCTCTTTACGTCCTTGTACATCTTGTCTCCACTTGGATGTATTGTCATCTTGGAATGGTGTGCTTCCTCGAGAACCATCTTTACGAAATCCCTAGCTTGTGGGACGCATAGTCTTCCATTTCGCCTCAGCCAAACCTTATCATCGATGGAGTACCTATTGAGGTGACTGGAAGTTTCACCCTTAAATAGCTTATCAATCACATCCACAAGCTGAGGGTCTTCACGTTGTGCGGCCCCTATTGAGTCCAAAAGAGTGGACCGTACTTCTAGTGATGCCAACAAACCAGGTACAAAATCAGAGGAGGGCCTAAATTCAAAACTGGCTATATACTCCAATCTTTGCCTTTCTACAAAGAGAGGGCTTAAGGTCAGCTTCTTTCTGCTCAAGGCTTCTGCTACTACGTTGCCCTTGCCAGGAGTACAAGAAATCTCAAAATCATACGAGGCAAGGAACTCCATCCACCTTTGCTGCCTCAAGTTAAGGTCTTTCTACGAGAAAAGATATTTCAACGATTTATGGTCAGTATATAATTCGAACTTCTCATCTAAGAGATAATGGCGCCAAGACTTAAGCGCAAAGACAATGGCGGCCAACTCAAGATCGTGGGTTGGGAATTTTTTTTATGAACTTTCAATTGTCTTCCACCATAAGCTAGTGCCTTCCCTTCTTGCATCAGAACAGTGCCTAGCCCCGTACCACAAGCATCCATATATATTGTGAACATCTTCCTTCCATCGGGCAAAGTCAGAACTGGGCCGTTGTAAGAGCCCTTTTTAGGCGTTGGAAAGCAATATCATAGTCCAAATCCCAAGCGAATGTTAGATTCTTCTTTGTTAGCCTTATGAGTGGATCTGAGATTTTTGCAAAATCTCTAATAAACTTTCGGTAAAAACCTGCTAGCCCGAGAAAGCTTCAGACTTCGGTTGCATTTCTTGGGGTCTTCCGATCTTGCACTACCACCACTTTCGCGGGGTCCACAGCCAACCCCTCTTTGGACATTATATGTCCAAGAAACCTTACTTCTTCTCTCCAAAAGTGGCACTTGGAGAATTTGGCTTTTAGCTGATGAACTCGAAGAGTTTCCATGGTCTCCTTCAGATACTGAGCATGTTCTTCCTCATTCTTTGAGAAGATCAAAATATCATCTACGAAGACCACCACGAACTTATTGAGGAATTCTCTGAACATCCTATCATTAGGTCTACGAAATAAGCGGGTATGTTTGCCAAGCCGAAAGGCATGACAAGCCACTCGAAGAAACCATTTGGGGTTCTGAATGTCATTTTATCAATGCTATCTTCAGCTACCCTTAGCTGATGGAACCTAGTAGCTAGATCAAGTTGGGAGAAGATCGACGCACCAACATGCTGATCAAACAAATCGTCTATTCTGGGAAGCGGGTGTCTATTCTTTTTAGTCGGCTTGTTTAGATCCCTATAGTCCACACAAAGACATAGTGAGCCATCTGCTTTGGTGGCGAACACCACTGGAGCACCCCATTCCGAGATACTTCGCCTTACAAACCCCTTCTCGAGAAGCTCCTTAACTTGCTTACTGAGGTCCTTTCTCTCTTTTGGAGCCATGTATCTAACAGGTAAAGCTACGGGCTTTGCATTATCAACAAGATATATGCGGAAGTCCATTTCCCGCCTCGGAGTTAAGCCCTTCACCTCTTCAAAGACATCCGGATATTCCCGGACGACTCTAACCGACTGTAAATTCTCAACAGAAGCATCAAGCGACTTTAGTTAACTAAGCATAAAAACATTCAAGGGATTACAAGAAATTTCTAGAGTGTTACCGAGCTGAATCAAGAGCCTAAACACTCTCTTCTCACAATCAAGAATGGCACCATTACTGGATAACCAGTCCACGCCTAAGATCAGTCCATATCCCGAGAAACCCAAAACAAAGGAACTACATCTAAATTCAACACTTAGAATAGAGTTTTTCAAATCCAAACAAACCATTGACAAATAAGCTGAGCCCCCAATTGGATTTGAAACAACCAAGGGATCTTCTACCATACTAGTGTCTAGGTGTAGAGATTCTACTAAAGCAGATGAAATAAATGAGTGTGATGCACCAGAATAAAAGAGAGTGTGAACTGGATGATCATAGAGATAAACTAAGCTTTCTACGGAAATATTTCTACCTCGTTCCTGTGGAGGTGCCACCAGCGTGTGAACCTGTCCCCCTGAGGCGGATCCAGTCATCTGTCCCTGCCACCGCTTCTTTGGGCAGTCCTTAGCCAAGTGTCCAGTCTCTCCACAATGGAAACAACCACCATTCATCCTTGCCTTCTTCTTCCTGCAGTCTTTCGCTATATGTCCAACAATGCCACAGAAATTACACCTTCTCTTTTTACGGGATTTGTTGTTCTTCCCGCCTTTCTTGAAGTCTGTCTTCTTAGCCTGTAAACCCTCTTTCTTTTCCTGAGGTACTTCCGCCTTTGCCTCTTTCTTGCCTTTATCTTCATCGCATAGCTGCGCCATGTCCACCAAGCTTTCATAAGTCGCTCCCATGGGTATATGGGTCATAGCAAGGCTGTGTAGAGGCTCATTCAGACCTTTGACGAAGCGAAGGGCCTTCTTGTGTTGGGTGTTTACTAAATCCATCCCAAATCTGGCCAACTGATTAAACTGATTGACATACTCCTTGATCATCATACTTCCTTGTTTAAGAGTTAGGAACTTCTCCATTTGCAGGCTTCTTTCAGTTTGGGAGAGGAATTTCATCTCAAACCTCATCCTGAAATCTTCCCAAGTCTCCATTGGCCTCTCAACATGGGTAACTTCCCACCAATAAGAAGCTTCATTTTTAAGCAACCACACTGCTAGCTGTATCTTTTGCCTGTCGTCAACTTCGAAGATGACGAACAAATCTTTGGACTCCTTCAGCCAGTTCCTTGTTACCAGAAAGGATTCAGTTCCATAAAAGTCCTTTCCACCCATATCCTTGAAGTCTCTACATGTCTTAGCGAAAGTATTTCCACGAGGAGGAGGAGGAACCGCTGCCACTGTGGGAGGAGGAATGTCTGTTGGGCCCGCACCATTGGCCCTAGCCTCTAGGTACCTTTGGAACCAGCCAGGTATCGGTACTCCTTCTGGAAGGTTAAGATCTCCAAACATGCTGGAACAAAAAGGATAGAGAGATAGTGCATATGGCTTTGGGGAATTATGCCTTTTAAAAACAATGCTTCTTCTTGAAAAAAAATAATGCTTCTTTAAACTTATTTTTGAAAATAGTTTCAAAAACCTTTATCTAGTCTGGTAAACCTGTGCTCTGATACCAAGTGAAACACCCCACCTTCCGTTAAGGTCACTCACAAAGGGAATGCCTTAACTTCGATGGAGGTTTATAAGTAAAAGTCACAGATAAACCCAAAACAGATATAAATACATACATACATATACATATATATATATATATATATATATATATATATATGTGTATATATACATATAAGCAGCGGAAATCAAACAGACTTTCATTTCACAAATACATGTTCATACAAATCATTTCCATAATTGTCTCACAATAACTTCCAAAATATTACATCATCATTTCTGTCTTGATTATTAAATAAAGAAGCATAAAACATAATTAAAGCTGCATAAATCCCCATAGAACGTGTCCAAAAGCCATAGCCAAGTAAAGAGAGTCCAAACCATACATCTACTATCTTGAAGCTTGCAAAGTGTCTGGCTAAGCTGAGTTGTTTCCTCCCTGATGACCTAGGGGGGAAACGGAAGAAAAAAAGACGAAAGGAAAATAGAGTCAGACATAAAGCCGGGTAAGTCTAATGACTCTTCAGTATGAGAATAAGAAAAGGGCATGATAGGTATAAAATGGAAACAGGAAAGTATCATAAACTAGGATAAAGCAGTTTTGGATCGAATATACTATCGCACCCAACACTATATCTCTGCACCTACTTGTATTTATTCCGACTGGCGCCCAATGATCGGGGTGAAGAGATCCCCTTTTCTAAAGATCGGCTCCTACTCGCAAAATCATATGTGTCATACGGCCCCCAATGATTTTAGATACCTATGCTGGTCCCACCATGGGGTGTATCAAGTCCCATGGTGGTGGCCCGACACAATTCTAGAATGCATAGGTTATACTACTGGTGCCCCAGTGCCCGGTTTGTCTGCACCGAAGTGTGTGCACGCCCGCACTCCTTTAGAACCCACACTACTGCACCAACCGCCGTCGCTTTTGACTGCTTACAATCAGCCCAGTAATCGTGCCCCACCCTGCCTAATTTCAGGGTACCATGATACCTAATTGGGTTATTGCTGAAATGGGTACCCGTTACTAGGGTTTTCTAGTCAAACATGTTAAGTGGTTAAGTGTCTGTATTCACCTAACCCCACCCATCAGTTTAATTAACATGTTGAATTGGTTAAGTGTTTTAGTTAACTTAACCCTACCATCCTGACTTGTCCTTAACCTTAATTAGTTAAAGCACTGACCACTCACATTAGACATGTATTGTTACAGTTACTGGATGTGCCGGTCGGATCCGGGCAGCTTTACACTGTAACTCAGTCTAACCTCGGGTCCTTATTGGGCTCAATGCTTAACCACCCACATTGGATAGGTATTGTTGTGATTACTGGATAGCCGGGCGGGTTCGGGCAGGTTTACATCACAACTCAATCCACATCGGGTTAAGCATACTCGTATTTTTTAAATTTACATATTTGTCTCTATTACTTGTTATATGTAAATTTGTTAGCAATTAAATGTTATGGCCCACTTTCCAAGTTCATCGTTTTTGGTAAGAGGTTTTATACCATTTAAATGCCACAAATTTTGGCATGTGACAAACTTGCCAACTTCATATGTTTTTCACCAATATATGTCAAGTTTCCTATAATTACCAATTTTTCCCAATGTTACCCCGTCTAAATATTAAGCTAACAATTTTAGCCTAATTTTTCGTCTGCATGATTTTTAGTATATAATATTAGGCTAAAAACTTAGCCTAATTTAGCGTACACAAAATTGGCATAAAGAGATTCATTAACATAAACATGACGTAGGTGTAAACTTGGCATTTTTGGCATAGTCAATATGAACATCAAAGGTGTGAACTTGCAACGTAGACTAAATCAACATACATATATGTGAATTTGCAACATAGACTAAATCAACTTACATATATGTGAACTTGCATTGAAATAGGGATCTAACTAAATAGGTGTCACATAAATTAGGATATGATTTAGGCAACATAAGCCTAAAAATGTTTAGATCTAGGCATAATCTCAAACACAAACTAGTATATGACAAAATTATGTCATGTCCATAAAGCATGTATAATTTTTAGCACAAGGGTGTGAACTGGATCAAATCATGTTTACTACTATAACATGAAACTTGTATTAAAATGGATCTTGGCATGGATCCAATTATGAACTTGCAACTTTTGTATAAACATATGAGCATGTATATGAACTTAATCATTTAGGCATAGAGGTTTTAGCATAAAGTATATACATGAGATCTTAACTTAAACATATAGATTATAACATGAACTATACAACTTGCATGTGATGTTGTTTTCATTTGAATGGATCCAACACCAAGTAAATTTAACCACAAACATTCCAACCATTCACAATACAATCATTGCAATACACAAATATGAATTAGTATCGTCGTTATACAATAGTAAAATTCCATTTCCATTTTACATCGAATCAAGTCTCAATTTTTATTCCCTCCGGAAAAATCACTATACTTACAACAAACGACGAACTTGAATTCTGGATTCTGAGTTCTGAATTTGAAATGCTTTCCTTTGGGTAGATAAACGTTGTTTGATTCTTATTTTTACTTTAGTTTTGCTCGTCTCTTAGCTTTCTCCAACTGACGACTACTCTTAGTTTCTTCCCGGCAGCATGACGGCTTTCGTTCTATTTTATTTGTGTGAATTTAGGTCGAGTGTTGGGTTGTATTTATAGAATTTCAGATTGATTTGAGCCGTCAGACGATCATAGAGTGAATCCAGACCGTACATACCAAGAGGAGCCAATCAGAAAGTGACAAATCAGCCCTAGTGACACACCAGAGCTCAGGAATTCGAACTTAACCCGACAACGCCAGCCAGGGCCTGACCGTCAGGTCGACCTGGTTACCCAGGTCGACCCCCAGGTCGACCTGGGTCCTGGGCGGGAATTTTCCCGCCCAGCCGAGTTTGGGTATGTTTTTGAATTTTGAACTATTTAAATTTTAAATTGAATTCTGAAACTTCCGGAGGTCATAACTCCTTCATACAGAGTCTGATTTACGCAAACTCGGACTCTATCACAAGCAGAATTCCGAGATCAGCGCAATGGCCTAACCCATTTCCCTTAATTCTTTCATTTTGAACTAAGTATACTCTAATTTGTTAATTTAAAGTTATCAGAAAATTCGGGGTGTCACAGGAAGACCGATTAGGCCTTTGAGGTCGATCCCTCCTATCTTCTCTGCCATACTTTCACGCTGGTCATGCCTCTCATTGGGATCCGTTGGGGGCATGCTCGAACGACCATCCCTCATATTGTAACGCTGCCTCACCATTGGTCCTATAAGAAGAAATGAAAGAATATTAGAGTTAACATTAATATAAAACTCAAGTGCTATGACATACAGTACTAGAGTGCAGTGTGTTTCCTAAAGTGATGATTCCACCCAAACAGACCAGAGCCCAGAATAAGGCTGGTATGTGTAGTCTCCCAGGACTTTACGGAAGTAACTTCTTCCTCAGAAGTGAGAGCAAGAGGATTGGTTGTAAAATCATATGCATTATAAAAGGTCTCGGGAAAGGGAAGATCTCCTAAACCCTGATATATGGGGTCATTAACTATGGTTATCACCTAAAGGAATGACTGACGACAACTCTTTCGGAGAAGTTGGCCTTTCAAGAGTAGTAGCGTCCTCAGGATGGATATATCTATCTCTGTCTTTCTTAGCTATGTTTGCTAACTCGTCATCCTGTGTGGAGTATGGAGAAGGGAATCCTTAAGGGGTGTCGTTGGACCTTTCGAGCTTCCTCCCGTTTCAGGAATAACGTCAACTGGGGGTATGTAAACATAAGGTCCTTCTCCATGTCCTATGCTATGGGTTATGGCAAGTAGACGGTGGCGATGTAGATATTCATCCTCCAAACAATCCTTGATGGTCACGAACTTTTGGTTACCATTCAGTAATTGATTCAAACGATCAAATTGTATTGGAAGCTTCTCTTGTGGAGGATTAGGAACTGTAAAAAGAAAACAAGCAACACTTAATAAATGTAAGATAAAGGCTAGACAGAAACTCAAAAATTCTAAGTCCCTACTTGATTTGATCCATCTTCTGGCACACCCGGGTTGTTGCTTGATATAAAACCATTCAGGTTTTGGATCCCCAACATCACTACTAAACGGAACAGTGATAATTTTCGCACCGATTCAAAATATACGAAGGACAGGGTGTCATTGTTTTGATGCTTGAAGTTGTAAAAGAAATGAACATCTTCGAAACTCAACTCTTCACCAAGAATTTCTTTACAGGCTATATACAGAGTATACAAATAGGCGTAAGAGTTGGGAAGAAGCTGCATGGGGCCAATCCTTAATTGTCTCAGAAAATCGACGATAAATGGTAGGAATCGAGGTATTGCTCCAACAAGACACATTAGTCTAGTGATTGCCATATACCCTTCCGGTGGATTATGAGGACGATCTGTTTTTTATAGCACCTCGATATCTCTTCGAAGAATCCCGTGTTTTAGACATATCTGTGCAAGTCTGTCATTATCAATCGTTGATTCGACTGATTCCTTGGGCGACTCCAGGATAGTTATATCCCTAAATTCATCGGGGGCGCGATTATCTCGCACCCCTCCTTCTTCTTCCTTACCTAGAGAAACATTACAACCGGATGATGCTTCACTGTCATAAGTCCCCATTTCATAATCTGGGCCTTCACTATCCCAGTCTGGATCGGAGGTAGAAGATACATCCTCAATGACAGGATTCTCGGATGTCCCCACAACTTCTCTTCTTTCTGCAAATCTAGATGAGCATCTCTCGGTCATATCTGATGTACTACTGAAGAAACAACAGCAAGGATTAGAGTAAAGTTGCCCGCATCCCTCTGTGTATGTGTGTGAACTAAATTGTACTCCTATGAATGTAGTGCTAAAGTGAAAAAAAATAAGAAGTCAACATCAATTAAAAGCAATATGAAGCAAAGTTGCATTTTAGCCAAATCTACAAAGTCTGGCTCAAAAGGCTCTATCCTAAATGTCCACAAATTCAAAGACCAAAGTCATTGTTAATTGAATTAGTTGGACGGTTCTTGCACGTTAAGTTGAATGTCTTCAGATCCGTTCGGGTGTGTACGTTACAATCGGTTCGGTTTAAGTCCCCTTTCTTAGCATCATAATCAGATCGGTTCAATGTCTATGTCATAGTCAGATCGGTTCGATGTATACGCCATAGTCAGATCGATTCTATGTCCATGTCATGATTAGATCGGTTCGGATGCTTCACTTTGGCGAACCGGTTCGGAATGAGGAAAGGAATGGGATCAGATAGGAGGAGTTAAGAGAAAGACAAATCTAGCTGGGTCGGTTGACACCGCCCGAACCATATCAGCATCACGAGACTTGTCCACTCATCTCAACCACCCACCATAACATTAATTCTTTCCTCCGACTCGAACCAGTCTAAACCACCGTCCTTAATGGCCACTCCTTATCTTCGTGAAACATTCGACCCGAACCGACTCTTTTTCTCCTTCCTACTTCCACTTCGCTCCATTGACACAATCTTACCCCTTGCCAATGGCCAAGTTATTACCAAGTAAAGTATTTATAATTTGGTATGACCAATGCCTACTTAAGTCCCCTACACCACTACATCGAGATGGCGACGAGGCCATCAATGACGATAGCGAGGAGGTGGAAGGCACGGCGTCAAAGCCAATGAAACATCATGTTGAAATTGCTCAAATTAATCATGAATTCGAATTAGAATCAAGTAAAATGGGGTTAATCGAAGTTGTTGACCCACTTATGTGATTGATTTGAGGATCAAAGGGGAATTTCGAAGTTTTAGAAACTAGGGTTTTTTCGTACGTGCGAAACCTGGAAGGCGATGGAAATGAAAGGAAGAAGAAAGATATGGAGAAGTAATAAATTTGTGGGTATGGAGCGACCCTTTGTATTTCTATTGATGTGGCATCCTGGTCATATCGGGCCGGAAAGATGGACCATGGTCATGTAGCCCATTAGTTTAACGGCACTGGAGTGCTGATAAGGCCATATGGATCGGATCCAAACCCAAGATGAGTCACATACATTAATTCAACACATGAAGTGAATCTAAAGAAAACATATAAAGGCTTACCTGAAGGAGATACTTGAATAATAAATAGAATTTTGGAAGTAAATTTAGAACAATAGAATTAATTTTATGTATTTCAGAATGTATTTATAGGTAACAAGAGATGTGACTTAGCAAAGCAACACGACCTTACAAGTGGAAGGAAACAACTATTCAATGGTACTAATTCGGAAGCAGTTATTCAGTGGTCTTTCTTTTAGAAACCGGTGAACTGACAATTTCGAAGCACACTTTATCTTCAATAAATGAATACTTCATGGGGGCAAAATGTTAACCTACTTTGTGAAATAGGCTACACAAAGACACAGATCCAATTCTTGAAGAATGTTGGTTAGAAGAACATGCATTTGAAGTCAGGATCGGGTTGGGGATCTCAAGCCAAAACAAAAGGAAGCGAAGCAAAAATCAGAGAAGTAGGGACAAATTCAGATCGGGTCGAGGGAGCCCGATCCGCCCCTTTTTTCCTTTTACATCCGAACCGAGCCGAGAGCAAATGGGTGGCGATTACACCCTACAACTCCTGAAAACTCGGAATGGTTAGATAGCCATGTCTCCACGTTCACCCACGACATAGTTGTGTTGTCACATCTTGTTTTATCCGAACCCGATTCTCATAGGATGTCCGCCACGTGTGCTCGAACTGAAACCATTTCAGAGAGGAAATTTACCTATAAATACACCTCCAAGGGTCATTTGAAAGGATCTTTTGGCAAATTCAAAACTCAAACCCTCTTGTCAACCGAATTTCATCACCATGTTCAGATCATAATCATCTTTCAAACTATATTTTTGAGAGAATAGAGTGGATCTATGTGTTGTATGAGTTAATCTGAGTGATAATCATTAGTGTACTCATATCCAAATCATTAATTCAAAAAGTAGAAAGTGGACGTAGGCTCTTTAAAGCCGAGCCACTATAAATCATGTGTTTCCTTTTGCTTTTTGATTTCATTTTATTTGAATTATTGCTAGTTTGGGTGTTAGAGCCATTTTTGGACCTAACACATATATATACTCAAACTCAATCTAGGGTATTACTAACCCCATCTCTATTGAGTTACGCCACAGAGCCAAGGTTATCACTAAACCAATAGCTCTGATACCAACTGTAACGACCCAGAAATTTGATGCTTGAATTTTCAACAATCATACATAAAACCCGTATTACTTTCCAAAAATCCAAGTATCAAAAACCCAAACTGTTAATAGAAGGAATTTAGAGCATGAGAAGTTGAAAGAAAGAAATAATAGAATAGAAGAAAAAGAAGAAAACATCCAAATCTCACAACGGAACGAATAAATATAATATATCAAATCTCTTTAAAAAAAGTTGTGTATACATACCAATCATCAGAGTACATCATATATTTATCACAGCGGAAAATAACTTTATATAACTAACAGTAAAGCCTCTTGCTTCCAGCTCCCGAAAACTCTAAGCGAAATCTAACTTGTAAATATACTCGGTCTAACCCGAGCACTTGAAGCAAAGCAAAATTCACCCGGATCAGTCTGGAATATTTTCACTGATAAATTCACAACCAAAACAACTTTTTTAACTTTGAAAAATTCTTTTAAAAAGAAAGGATAATAGTAAGACCGACCTATACATAAACACGGATGGTTTTTACCTTACTTTAACCTAAAACATTTGGAAATCAATATCTATTCTGATATTATAATAATGTCTACCAAACCACAAATAAATAATAATCTACCAGAGCGCTTGCATCTCACTCTCTACATATATAGTATACAATCAAAACCGCATGCTCTTATTGGAGAATGGATTCCCTGGAAAGGTATTGGATCACCTTTTTGACAATGTACCTACAGAGATAAATACACTAAGGTTCAACAAGAACACCTTGCAATCCAACTACACATGACCGACCCCCCATTTCTCTTGAGAGTACCAAATATATCATTACCATTGTTGGGGGCCAGCCAACCGAACCAATGGCATACATATAAAAATAAAAAGGAACAAACGAAGGCATTTAATTTCTCTAGATCAGGTAATGAAATACCCTTTTAATTGGTGCGACCCACATAGCCATGCTGCCTACCCGAGTTTGCGCCATTTCCCCGTTGATGAGGCATGAGGTTACATTTATCTTTTTACAATAACACGTCTCTATTTACATTGAATGCCACATCGTCAGATCCGCCAAATCACTAATTGACATCCACAAATACACTCTTGGTGTGAAGAAAGAGAATCTCTCCGCCACCAAACTTGGTATATTAGTAAAAATCAATGTACATGATTCTTATGGAAATACTCCGTCAGACATTCGTCCATACAAGTCATCTAAGAATAGGATGAACCGAAGGCACCCTCCTACTCATCCTAGGAATCACCCTATAGATCAGTAGCGAGAAGTCCTTGCAATCCCGTGGATTTCAATCACGAAAGAGTCACTGTCGAAATAACTCTGGTTGCATGTCAGAGAAATTCAACAAGTAGTTCTTCCGCTCATGAAGATCTACGGTCTTCAATGCTCCATCTTTAAGCTTGCACGTTAGTCGCATCTGCACAGTTTATTCGAAGTGGTTTTTGGGTCTAGTACCCATCCCTGTCTCTTCGAAAACAACATGTCAAAGGCTCTAATAGAATAATTCATTTGATAGTCCATTATTTAACCATCAAATCATAACAATATTGTTAAGTACTTGGCAGCTCGGGTCCTTTATATAAAATATTTCTGTTAAGCCATTTCATCGATTCTTATGATTGATTTCATTAATTTTATCTTAGCGAAAAACTTTTGTTTCATTACCTTGCAAACATTAATCAATACTCTTTTTACCAAATTTCCCTTTTAATTTTCTTTGTTTGGAAATATCACCATACTTCATAAAGCATTTTTTTACTTTTCCTTATCCTGGAAACATCATTTTATATTCTTAAAAACATTCTCGTATTTCCTTATTTGAAATATTCTTATACTTTATAATCCCACGTTCCATTTCATTTCCCATTGAAAATATCCTTATATGTATGTTTGACCATCTGGTATAAATTAATTACCAGTCTTATATCGACCAAAATAAAATTCAACAACGTACTTTTTATAATACGACCATAAATGGTTTTACCATCCTAAATATTTACCAAATAGAATTCCAAATCTTGCTTACGATGATTTAAGCTCATTTCGAAACCAATACTACCATTTTATTTACATTTTCCTTTAACCAAAACTGTTGACTTATTTCTTCGAATCAGGTATTTACCAAATTTATTAATGGCCGACTAATGCAAAACAAAACATTTTATTGGGAAAAATCCAATAGCTTTTTATTTTATTTCTAGATCTTTTGCAAATTAATATTGCGATTCTTCCCTTAATAAATCATTCCAACTTCCTTTACGCATTACAAACTAATGTTATCCCTTGATAATAGTGAAGCCATTCAAGTTGGGGTATTTTAATTACCTCTTGGACCTTGATCGACTATGTTCTTATCTCAAGATAATAATAGTTTACAATTCAAAGATTTGAAATATCATTTCCATTTAATTATGGTTTTATAAACCATTCTCTATTATTTGAATACCCACTATACATATTAATTTTATTTTGCTTAATTATGTAAACTTTCGAGTCTTAATTACTATTTGATTTCAATATGGATTTATAAACCATATCTTACATTTGTAATCCCGTTAAAATCTCTTTACTTGATTAATTCTACAATTAAATATCCTTTTTAACAAATCTATTTAACCATCTTATTTGAGGCCTTGTTATAATCACATCTGTTTTACTAAACAACAATCTTGTAGCAACTCCTGCATTAGCTTCTAGATTCCATTTACAACTTTGCGAACTTAGGTTATCATCCTTTTATTAAACTCTTTCTAAGCTTAAAACAAATTTTATCGCCACTTGATCACTTTATAATTTAATTATAATTAAAAAGTATTTGCTTTAATTATTGTTAATTAAAATAATAATGAACTTTATTATTAATTACATTAAAAATAGTTAACTTTAAAATTTACTAAAAATAGAATAATTATAATTTTTAAAAGCTTATTAAATAATAATTAACTTTATTAACACTAAACAGTTCAATAATTACTTTATATTATAGTTAATCATAGATTAACTAACATTTAATGCCATTCGTTAAATTTAACGAATATTCAGAAAACTATTGATTAGATTAATTTTAGTCAAGTTAATCCAATTGTCAAATTTCAAATTAAGATGGTTGATTTTCGCCAACTATACATGTCAGTTAACTGTTAAATGATTTCCATTATCATTTCCCCCCTTAAGGTAATTAAATAACTTAACTAATTAATATAAAATATCGGTTAATTGGTTTATACAAACAATTATTTCATTTCACTAACCCATTACTTAGTTCCTGACTTTCCATTCAGAAAATGACATAAGAATATGTCACATAAACGTTTAATGATTCTTTTTATAAAACAAGATTTAATATAAATATTTTTATAAAATTCCTATTTTAATTCACTTATATAAAATAGATATAAAAACTTCAATTTAGTTATAGAAATAAATTTATAACTAAATATTATGTTAATTCACCTGACGGCAAAACGACGTCTTAAAATAGTAGATTTCAAGTTCTCACTGCCAACCACTTAATTAATACTATTAATTAATTAAAATCACAACAATAATCACACCATTCAACCATTAACAATTAAACCGTATTCTGTGTCATTTAGGGTTCAATCAGTTCATGTGTAAACAATATAAAAATAACAACATACATGATATTTGAGGAATCCGGTCGGATCCGTCCAACCTGTTCTTCCCTGCATCACAGATTATTATAACATTTCATGATAGCATAAAAAATTAAATTAAGAAATTAACGATGATAATATAACTAACATCAGCCATTATACTAGCCAATCAACCAATATATATTATTATTGACATTTTAATTATATGGATTTATCACATCATAGCAATCCAGAAAAGTGTGAGAGTTAACTAACCATTTTTGTCGATTCACGATCAACGTGTTTATTTCATTTAATTTTAAATGAACATTTAAAATTATCAGAAATTCCAAGCAGCTCCAACTGATTCCAAGCCAGCCCCATCATCCATGCCTCGTCTCTGCGATTTCGACGAGTCATGTTTCATTCAATTCTGATCACGGACGAATGAAATATCGTTATTACTATTTTATATATAAATTAGAATAATAGAAAATATTAATTACTTATGTTGATAACATTATAATCATCTGGACTACTGTAAATCCTTGTGAATAGGTTTGTTTAACACACGCATTCTTTTTCTGGACCCGACGTCTTCTCCTATGTGGATAATAGGACTCATACTACCTAAAATCTTCTCCTATAAGCTTTCACGCGTTAAACTTACTTCTTTTTTTTTCTTTTTTCATCATTAAAGCCCACAAACATACCAAGCCCACCTCCTAGCTTCTTCTCTCCCATTTTCATTGAGTAATGCTACTTGAACCGAAGGATATTCGGTCGTGTAGCGTGAAGCAGGCTAATCCAAGTAATACATGGGGTAGTTTTGTAAATTGCAGTGGACCCCCCACCTTTTTTACTCTGTCGCATACTTTGACAGAATTATTCTCGGTTGGTTTAGCATTTCCGATTTTCATTTGTACTCACGTAACTCCTGAAACAAGCTTGCATGCCCACGCATGAACTTCCCAGTACCATGCACATCCAAACTGAAGGCAACCGCACCATCCATCTTACAAACATCAACCACCCCATGCAACACGTCACCTCCTCCCCACACAACTCCAAATTCAAGCCATGCAAAACTTTCCTCCTTCCAATTCAAGGTAACTACATCTCACCACTTGTAGATGATTACCGGCGATGCAACGACCACCAGACCTCCACCTCCATCATCAAGCCGTTGTTTGCTCCACTTTAACTCCAACTAGGACGGCAACCTCGCCACTCTCAACCTTGCTATCCCCATGAACCCATCGCCGTTTAACTGCCCAACTCGCCATCCACACAACTCTTTTCAATGCCAAAAGCCATGCAATTTCCCAGGTAACTTGGCAGTTCTATGATTGGTTGGGTTACTGATATATGTTATGAAGTCCTAAATTAATAATTGCTGTGGTGTTCTTCCTTCGGAAAGAAGAATCTTATCTTGATGAAAGGAACAGGAGATATACAGAAGAAGCCATACGAGATAAGGATAGTGTTACATCAATCTAGTAGAGCACTAAGTCGGCTTCCCTATGTCTAAGGTATGCGTGAAGTTTCTTCTGCCATGCCGTGTATTGACAAGTTGTAGGTAATGTGTTTTCACATGTCCTAGCTACTGTCCCTAGCCGAAAATGTTTGAACGAAATAATCTTTGCTTTGATATTCTATTGTACCAGATAATATTATGTAAGATACGAAGGAGACTTATTTTCGAATTGTTGAGATTTTCTTTTTTAATTGGCACATGGCGTCCAGATCTTTACTGTCATTTTTAGATTTGGCTAAGATGTCGTTGCGTTAACTAAGGTTTAAATGTTGTCACGTTAATGATTCAGTGCCCCTTCTTTTGCCGACATATTTGACTTAACCTACGTTCGTCCGTATGAGTGATTTCTGAGGTTTTAATAAGGTTCGCACATGGTTTTCTTTGTTTTTTTCTTCTCTCTTCTATTTCCACAGGCTTTGCCACGCGAGATTTACAAAGAGATTATTTAATCGGCATCTGCGATGATATGGTTGAGGATTTTCCAGGTAATTTGTACAGATAGGATTAACCAGGTCGACATTGATCTGATATGATGATTTGCTAGAGATTTGTTGTAACGACACGCATTTTGCCGGACCTTAATCGATCGATAGATCGACTAAAATCGTTCAAAACCCGCATACGTTAACCTTGGGAATACAACACATTGGAACAACAACAGTAGACTTTTATTACATCATGATAATATAACATCAGAGTACAGAATATCAGAGTACATCGGAAAATAAAATAATACAGCGGAACATAAATTTTACATGAAATAATATATTGCAGCGGAAGATTATCAAAAGCTCTGGACACAGCTTTAAGCTTCGATCCAGGATCCTGCTAAAGAGATAAATATCTACAAAAAGCTACTCGACTGCCCGTGTGAAAAATATGGGCACCTGAGTTTGCCAGTGAAACAAATTACAGGTCAGTCATGGGACTGGTATGAGAAATCTTAATTTAACTAATCTAAATAAAAGGCTAATCACAGGACTATGCCGCTAATGCGGAACGGGTTTACTCCATTGGATTGCCAGTGCATAAAATAAAGTAAATCGTTAAACAACGCAATGCTTTTTAGAAAAATGAAACCATTATAAGACTCAAGTCCCATCACACAATGCAACACAAACCACAGAATAGAGTTTTACCTTATAATGGTCAAAAGATGCTTGATACGATAAAAACGGATTTGATATTATTATTAGTGTATATATGTTTCAAAAACATTTCAATCATAATGTATTAATCATAGACGGCATAGTACCCCATCCTACTATGTCACCATACTAGTTCTACAATCAAAACCGCATGGTTCGGTATTAGAAATTGGGCTTCCATCATGAGATCAAGGCTAGGTATCGTCCTCTCTGATTCGAGACACTCTAGCAAATGCCTCAGGATTCCCCGCAGTGAACCCTTGGATCTTCAGTGTTGGTCCCCACCTAATGGTAGCGGATTAATTATGCCTGAACACACGCTTCCCAGTTCCTTTGAACCTCCATATGGCCACTGACAACCTATAAATATGAGGTACCTCATAATCCATCATCCACATAAGTAAAAATGTCAGGGCTGGTAGGTCACTGACACCACTCTAGCTAGAAAGAAATGTGTGCACTCCTTGCAGTCCTTATCCCGTTTTTGACTCATACTGGGGTGTGAGGCTCGCGAAGTCATGCTATACACAAAGCTATGCCTAAGCAGGCTATGCTTTGATCATCAACCACAAGGCCCTGCTTTTCAACAAAAGCCTTGATCCATGCATCTTAGCGTGCCACATTATCAATCCATACCACACCATTGATTTCTATCAATATATAACCTCTAAGCTCGTAGGTCTCAGAGAAGGGTGTTAACCACCAAACAGATATATATTTAGCAGAGATCAACAAATACAGTATAAAGGAGTACAACGTCAGACATACCATCCATTTACAAGTCCGTTCTGGGTCTGAACGAAACCGGAGGCACCTTATTCCTCACATATCCGAACAATCAACAATACGTCCAGACGACTACCACTGTAGCCCCTTTCAAGGTAGCTACTCCAATCAGGGGCGTCAGTAGTCCTCATCCATTCGATGTGACGATCGTCGGTCTTCAATCATCGTCTTCAACTCTTCGACTTGTGTCGTCGTATAATCATTTGAAATGAGATTAAACTCAGACTTTTCAAATGATTCTCGTATATATATATATATATATATATATATATATTAAAACCATTTCATATCATTATTAGTATTTGATAATGGTTCATCTCTTATTTTTTTAATGTAAAAATAGCTATATTAATTCAACGACGCTTCTGGTCGATCGGCAGCCCTGGTACTGTTTTTATCCAAATTTGATTAACACTTATCTCGAAATCTAACCATTGGATTTTTACAAATTTTATATCATTGGAAAGATTTTCCCAAAGCGGTCCTAACGGTTCCAGTTTTGGGAAAACCCGACGGTCGGATCTTTCGGTATAATCGTTTGAAGTTACGACTTCGAAACGTGAAATACCGCGCGCGATTCGTTTAATTTTAATTTATATTTATATATAGAATATAAATCGTTTGGCGATTTCATCTATTAAGATCAATTATTTTTATTGCATCTAAAATGACGATAAAAATGTCACTTTTATTTCTACTCTTTTTATTATTCTTAGAACGTCAATAAAAATACTTCTTTTAATTCTAATCTTTTTATTGAATAAAATATCAATGAAAATGTCGCTTTACATTTATCGTTTTTTTTTACACTTAAAATGTAAATAAAGATATCACTTTACATTTTTTTCTTTTCATTTGCAGCAAAAGGTAAATAAAAGTATAACCTTTTAATTCTAATCCTTTTTATTGTCTCTATTCTGACAATAAAAATATAACATCAAATTCTATCATCTAAAATGTAAATTAAAATGCCTCTTTTAATCTAATCTTTTTTATTTACATCTAGAATGTAAATAAAAATGTAACTTTGATTCTATTCTCTATTTACATCTAAATATGCAAATAAAAATGTACTTTCTAATTCATTTTTTAATCGACATATAACATGCAAGTAAAAATTTCACTTTTTAATCCAAGATTCTATTTACATCTAAAATGTAAATATAAATTTACTTTTTAATTCACGGTTCTATTTACATCTAAATTATAAATATAATTTTCACTTTTGATTTGTATGTTTTTATTTACATCTATTTTTTTTAAAAAAATGCACTCTTTAATTCAAGTTTTTATCCACGTCTAAAATGTGAATAAAAATGTACTTTTTCAATTCAGGTTTTTATTTTCAAGTTTATTTTATTATATTTATATCTAAAAATATAAATAAAAACATCAACTTTTTTTTTATAATCATGTTTTTATTTACAACTAAATTGCAAACGTACTTTATATTTTCATGTTTTTTTATTTGCAACTAATTTGCAAATAAAAATGTACTTCATTTTCTATGGTTTTTATTTGCATATATTTCTTGTGAATTCTAATATCATATAAAATAATGTTTTATACGTAACCGTTTCTGTAAATTCTAATATCATATAAAACGATATTTTGTGTGTAAACATTTTTCTATGTATTCTAATATCATATAAAAGAATATTTTATATGCAAACAATTTTCTACGTTATTCTAATGACAAATAAATGAATATTTATTTGTAAATAATTTTCCATGTTATCTTAGCATTTTAAAATAGTAACTTTATTTGTTAACAAATTTCTAATTTAACTTAACAAATAAAAATGAAATTTTTATCTGTTAACAAATTCTATTTAACAAAAATGATATTTTTGTTAAATCTATTTGATTTCAACAAGAATGATTCTCATTACAATAAAAATGCAATCCTTATTGTCTACTCTTTTCTGTGACTCATATTACAATAAAAATGTAATTTTTATTGTCTATTCTTTTCTAATGTTACTCATAACAATAAAAATGTAATTTTTTATTGTCTGTTCTTTTAACAAAATGAATATTTTGTTTTTCATGCTTTTCTATTCATTCATACTTTTCTATTCAACAAATGAGTATTTTGTATTTCATAATTCTCTATTCTAATATGACAATTTAATCACAAAAGATATTTTTACTCTAACATAACACTTTTAATAAAAATGTTATTTTAATCCCTATACAACATTTCATACTAAAAATGTGATTTCTTTCTAATGCAACATTTTCTAACAAAAGTGATGTTTTGGTTTGTCGACAACTCTAATTCAACAAAACACGTCAACGTGATACTTTTGTATGTGACTAAAAATGATAAATTAATATTTGATTAAAATGACAATACTAATTTGTAGCTAAAATTGATATTCCTAATATTTGACTAAAATGACAATTTAATATGTGATTAAAATGGCATTTTTGATATGTAATTAAAATGGCAATTCTAATATGTCCATTCTAATATGTCCATTGTCTATTCTAATTTCAACAAAAAGGACCATTCTATATTGTCTACATACATATTTATAATTCTAATGACCAACTAAAAATGACTATCCTTACTCATACACAAATTCAATGTGTAACTTGACAAATAAAGAATGAGTATCTTTATTGTTTACAAATTCAATGTTTAATGTTGACAAATAAAAATGACTACTTTTATTTGTATACTAATCATTGTTTAATTTGGCAAATAAAAAAAATGCATACTCTATTGTGTGCAAATTCAATGTTTAAAGTTAACACATTTATCATGTTAAAAGGTGATCTTTTTATGTTATTGTTTTCTTTTATACATGTATACTTTTCACAAAAAGATATTTTTAACTAAAATGATTAATTTTATCTAACGTGATATATTCTAGCAAAAAGTTCATTTTAATCTAACAAAAAGATGACATTTTATATTTCCTAACAAAAGATGACAATTTATGTTTTCTAACAAAAGATGGCTGTTTATGTTTTCTAACCAAAAGATGGCAATTTATGTTCAATTTAACGCTTCTAAATAAAAATGATCTTTTTATTCTAACGTAAACATTTCTTATTTTGTTGGTTTTATTTCAATACAAATAATCCATTCAATCATAGATCAGCATAACAGGGTTCATCCATCCAAATCAATCATGAATAACAACAAATTAACTTTAACAGCTGATTTGCAAAGCATGAAAATTAATAAATTTCAATTAAATAAAAATAAAGAATTCTCACATCGATTTGATTCTGTTCAGTTCAGAATGGAATTTTTTTTCAAATCCCGATTTGCTATGTTTCTGATCTGGTTCGTACCATCGCGTAGATCTCGGAATGCCGATTCCAATAGATCCTTGTTTGTCGAATTCTGATCACATAGTACAAAGATATGACATTTAAACGTTTGATATTTAAATCGGAGATTAACAAATTAATTAATTCTTTTATAATTAACCTAATTTCAATAATCTCCCCTCCATGTAATCTCTCCAGGCCAAAAACCGTATCCCCTTGTTTCTTGTTCCTGCCATGAGAAAAACCAAAACCGCAATCACTCCCTCCCTGTCGCACTTAAACTGAGGCACACGGAAGATCATCAGAGATCACCACGTCGTGACCCTCCGCCTCGTCTACCACCCCTGTGAACCTCGCCGAGCTCGAGATTGCCAGGTCATCAGAAATGGACCCCATCCAATGGCACTTTGAAGCCCAAATCCGAACGCAATCCCACACAAAAGATGATCGTGACCGTTCATAACATTGAGCTCACGTAGTACTATAGTTTTCATGTTGAAATCATCCATTAATTCGAAGTTTGTTGTGAGATTTGGAAGGATTAAACCCAAGAGTTTTCGTCCATTAAAAATAAGAGATGGCGGCTAATACATGGGTTAGGGTTTTAAGCATATTGGACAGTATAGGGACTATATTTATAGAGTATATTATTTAATTAATTAATTCCTTTAATTTGAAAAATAATGGTTCGTTGCTATCAGCTCCAAATCGAACCCAACGAGTGTCGCCCCTAGCTAATAACCCCCATCCCGGATGCAATGTAATATGTTTCATAACCCAATTAAGCTGTTACGATATATTTTTCTTTAATTTAAAATAAAAACGTTTATTTATTCAATTTAATAGTATATATAAATTCACCGGGGCAACATACGACCTATAAAAATTCCAGAAAAATTATATTTGGCTTTGTAATGATGATACGGTCCTAACAAAACTAATTTCGTTGAATTCTGAAACTATTTGAAAAATGGCCATTTTCAAGAAGATACGGTCCTAACAAAACTAATTTCGTCGAATTATGAGACTGTTTGAAAAATGGCCATTTTCAAGTCGATCGAAATTGACTGTAATTGAAAAAACACGTTTTCCTTTGCCACGCTCACATATTAATTCGAAAAATTCTAAAAATTGAAACCTAACAATAATTTGACATTCCGGTTCTAACAAAAGTGGTTTTGTCAAAAACAGAGGTCATTTGCAAATGGCTATTTTTAAGGGTTATATATTATATTAAAATATATATAAATTCTACAGCGACTTTTCTAAATTTTAAACAGGATATAACTTATTGTATTTAAAGTGAAATCTCAATTTCTTACATTCTTAGAAAGATGTGATTAAACAGATTCAAATATTTCTTGTTTCGCTAAATTCTGATAAATTTTGAATCCTATACATCCAGTTAAAGTTTAAAATCAAAATTTCAAACTACAGCGCTATTTCTAACTCCTTTTCTATAATTAAATTAAATTTATTCATTTTAACTTTGATTAAAATAAATTTTTAGTCGTTATTATTTAAAATAAATCAATTTCAAATATCCAAAATTCATTAAAATTTCTAAAATAAAAATTTTAAATTGGCTCAAAATTTCAGGTTGTTACAATCTCCCCCACTAAAACTCTTTTCGTCCTCGAAAAGGAATGAAGCTACATATTGTTTAATTAACCAACTAAATTTTCCTTTTATCTTTATGGGTTTCAATAATTTTATTAGTTGATTAACCTTTTAAATATATATAACTTTTATATATTTAAAAATCATATTTTCTAAGATCGGATTATATATATATATATATAAATGGTTAATTTATAAACTTGGCACTCTAAACTCATTCTAGGGTATTACTAACCCCATCTGTAATGAGTTTTCTCATTCTAGGATACTGCTGATCCTATCTCTAATGAGTATTCTTATTGGATATTACTAATCCAATCTCTGATGAGTCTTTTGTTCAGTTCTATCGAGTTGTTCCCCAAAGATTTTGAGCTAACCAGAGCTTTGATACCAACTGTAACGACACACATTTTGCCCGACCTTAATCGATCGATAGATCGACTAAAATCATTCAAAACCCGCATACGTTAACTTTGGGAATACAACACATTAGAACAATAACAGCAAACTTTTATTACATCATGATAATATAACATCAGAGTACAGAATATCAGAGTACATCGGAAAATAAAATAATACAGCGGAAGATAAATTTTACATTAAATAATATATTGCAGCGGAAGATTATCAAAAGCTCTGGACACAGCTTTAAGCTTCGGTCCAGGATCCTGCTAAAGAGATAAATATCTGCAAAAAGCTACTCGACTGCCCGCGTGAAAAATATGGGCACCCGAGTTTGCAGTGAAACAAACTACAGGTCAGTCATGGGACTGGTATGAGAAATCTTAACTTAACTAATCTAAATAAAAGGCTAATCACAGGACCACGCCGCTAACGCGGAACGGGTTTACTCCATTGGATTGCCAGTGCATAAAATAAAGTAAATCGTTAAACAATGCAATGCTTTTTAGAAAAATGAAACCATTATGAGACTCAAGTCCCATCACACAATGCAACGCAAACCGGAGGATAGAGTTTTACCTTATAATGGTCAAAAGATGCTTGATACGATAAAAACGGATTTTGATATTATTGCTAGTGTATATATGTTTCAAAAACATTTCAATCATAACGTATCAATCATAGACGGCATAGTACCCCATCCTACTATGTCGCCATACTAGTTCTACAATCAAAACCGCATGGTGTCGTATTGGAAATTGGATTTCCATCATGAGATCGAGGCTAGGGATCGTCCTCTCCGATTTGAGACACTCTAGTAAATGCCTTAGGACTCCCCGTAGTGAACCCTTGGATCTTCAAGGTCGGTTCCCACCTAACATAGCGGATTAATTATGCCTAAACACACGCTTCCCGGTTCCTTTGAACCTCCATATGACAACTAACAACCTATAAATCCGAGGTACCTCATAATCCATCATCCACATAAGTTGACACCACTCTAGCTAGAAAGAAACGTGTGCACTCCCTGCAGTCCTTATCCTTTTTTTGACTCATACCGGGGTGTGAGGCTCGCGAAGTCGCGCTATACACAAAGCTATGCCTAAACAGGCTATGCTTTGGTCATCAACCACAAGGCCCCGCTTTTCAACAAAAGCCTTGATCCATGCATCTTAGCATGCCACATTGTCAATCCATACCATACCATTGATTTCTACCAATATATAACCTCTAAGATCATACGTCTTAGAGAAGGGTGTTAACCACCAAACAGATATATATTTAGCAGAGATCAACGAATACAACATAAAGGAGTACAACGTTAGACATACCATCCATTTACAAGTCCGTTCTGGGTCTGAACGGAACCGGAGGCACCTTATTCCTCGCATATCCGAATAATCAACAATACATTCGGACGACTACCACTGCAGCCCCTTTCAAGGTAGCTGCTCCAATCACGGGCGTCAGTAGTCCTCATCCATTCGATGTGAAGATCGTCGGTCTTCAATCACCGTCTTCAACTCTTCGACTTATGTCGTCGTATAATCATTTGAAATGAGATTGAACTCAGAATTTTCAAATGATTCTCATATATATATATTTTAAAACCATTTCATATCGTTATTAGTATTTGATAACGATTTATCGCTTATTTTTTTAATGTAAAAATAGCTATATTCATTCAACGATGCTTCGGGTCGATCGGCGACCCTGGCGCTTTTTTATCCAAATTTGATTAACACTTATCTCGAAATCTAACCATTGGATTTCTACAAAGTTTTTATCATTGGAAAGATTTTCCCAAAGAGGTCCTAACGGTTCCAGTTTTGGGAAAATCAGACGGTCTGATCTTTCGGTATAATCGTTTGAAGTTACGACTTCGAAACGCGAACTACCACGCGATTCGTTTAATTCTAATTTATATTTATATATATATAATAAATCGTTTGGCGATTTCAACTATTAAGATCAATTCTTTTTATCGCATTTGAAATGACGATAAAAATGTCACTTTTATTTCTACTCTTTTTATTATTCTTACAACGTCAATAAAAATACTTCTTTTAATTCTAATCTTTTTATTGAATAAAATATCAATAAAAATGTCGCTTTACATTTATCCTTTTTTGTTTACACTTAAAATGTAAAAAAAGATATCACTTTACATTTTTTTCTTTTCATTTGCATCAAAAGGTAAATAAAAATATAACCTTTTTAATTCTAATCCTTTTTATTGTCTCTATTCTGACAATAAAAATATAACATCAAATTCTATCTTTTTGATTACATCTAAAATGTAAATAAAAATGCCTCTTTTAATCTAATCTTTTTTATTTACACCTAGAATGTAAATAAAAATGTAACTTTGATTCTATTCTTTATTACATCTAAATATGCAAATAAAAATGTACTTTCTAATTCATGCTTTAATTCACATATAACATGCAAGTAAAAATTTCACTTTTTAATCCAAGATTCTATTTACATCTAAAATGTAAATATAAATTTACTTTTTAATTCACGGTTCTATTTACATCTAAATTATAAATATAAGTTTCACTTTTGATTTCTATGTTTTCATTTACATCTAAAATGTAAAAAAAATGCATTTTTTAATTCAAGTTCTTATCCACATCTAAAATATGAGTAAAAATGTACATTTTCAATTCAGGCTTTTATTTTCATGTTTTTTTATATCTAAAAATATAAATAAAAATGTCAACTTTTTTATAATCAGTTTTTTATTTACAACTAAATTACAAACAAAAATGTACTTTATATTTTTATGTTTTTTTATTTGCAACTAATTTGCAAATAAAAATGTACTTCATTTTCTATGGTTTTTATTTGCATATATTTCTTGTGAATTCTGAGATCATATAAAATAATGTTTTATACATAAACATTTTTGTAAATTCTAATATCATATAAAAGGATATTTTGTGTGTAAATAGTTTTCTATGTATTCTAATATCATATAAAATAATTTTCTATGTTTTTCTAATGACAAATAAATGAATATTTATTTGTAAATAATTTTCCGTGTTATCCTAACATTTTAAAATTGTAATTTTATTTGTTAACAAATTTCTAATTTAACTTGACAAATAAAAATGAAATTTTTATCTGTTAACAAATTCTATTTAACAAAAATGATATTTTTGTTAAATCTATTTGATTTCAACAAGAATGATTCTCATTATAATAAAAATGCAATCCTTATTGTCTACTCTTTTCTATGATTCATATTACAATAAAAATGTAATTTTTATTGTCTATTCTTTTCTAATGTTTCACATAACAATAAAAATGTAATTTTTTTATTGTCTATTCTTTTAACAAAATGAATATTTTGTTTTTCATGCTTTTCTATTCATTCATACTTTTCTATTCAACAAATGAGTATTTTGTATTTCATACTTCTCTATTCTAATATGACAGTTTAATCATTAAGATATTTTTATCTCTAACGTAACACCTTATAATAAAAATGTTATTTTAATCCCTATACAACATTTCATACTAAAAATGTGATTTTTTTTCTAATGCAACATTTTCTAACAAAAGTGATCTTTTGGTTTGTCAACAACTCTAATTCAATAAAACACGTCAAGGTGATACATTTGTATGTGACTAAAAATGATAAATTAATATTTGATTAAAATGACAATACTAATTTTTAGCTAAAATTGATATTCCTAATATTTAACTAAAATGACAATTTAATATGTGATTAAAATGGCATTTCTGATATGTAATTACAATGGCAATTCTAATATGTCCATTGTCTATTCTAATTTCAACAAAAAGAACAATTCTATACTATCTACATACATATTTATAATTCTAATGACCAACTAAAAATGACTATCCTTACTCGTACACGAATTCAATGTTTAACTTGACAAAAAAAGAATGAGTATCTTTATTGTTTGCAAATTCAATGTTTAATGTTGACAAATATAAATGACTTGTTTTATTTGTATACTAATCAATGTTTAATTTGGCAAATAAAAAAAATGCATACTCTATTGTGTACAAATTCAATGTTTAACGTTAACACATTTATCATGTTAAAAGGTAATCTTTTTATGTTATCGTTTTCTTTTATACATGTATACTTTTCACAAAAAGACATTTTTAACTAAAATGAATAATTTAATCTAACATGATATATTCTAGCAAAAAGGTCATTTTAATCTAACAAAAAGATGACATTTTATATTTCCTAACAAAAGATGACAATTTATGTTTTCTAACAAAAGATGGCAGTTTATGTTTTTTAACCAAAAGATGGCAATTTATGTTCAATTTGACGCTTCTAAATAAAAATGATCTTTTTATTCTAACGTAAACATTTCTTATTTTGTTGATTTTATTTCAATACAAATAATCCATTCAATCACAGATCAGCATAACAGGGTTCATCCTTCCAAATCAATCATGAGTAACAACAAATTAACTTTAACAGCGGATTTGCAAAGCATGAAAATTAATTAATTTCAATTATATAAAAATAAAGAATTCTCACATCGATTTGATTCTTTTCAGTTCAGAATGGAATTTTTTCCCAAATCCTGATTTGCTATGTTTCAGATCTGGTTCGTACTATCGCGTAGATCTCGGAAAGACGATTCCAATGGATCCTTGTTTTTTGAATTCTGATCACACAGTACAAAGATATGACATTTTAAACGTTTGATATTTAAATAGGAGACTAACAAATTAATTAATTCTTTTATAATTAACCTAATTTCAATAATCTCCCCTCCATGTAATCTCTCTAGGCCAAAACACGTACCCCCTTATTTCTTCTTCCTGCCACGAGAAAACCCAAAACCACAATCACTCCCTCCTTGTCGCACTTCAACTAAGGCACCCGGAAGATAATTAGAAATCACCACATCGTGCCCCTCCGCCTTGTCTACCACCCCCATGAGCCTCGCCGAGCTCGAGATCTCCAGGTGGTCAGAAATGGACCCCAACCGATGGCACTTTGAAGCCCAAATCCGAACGCAATCCCACACAGAAGATGATCATGACCGTTCATAACATTGAGCTCACGTAGTACTTCAGTTTTCATGTTGAAATCATCCATTAATTCGAAATTTTTGTGAGATTTGGAAGGATTAAACCTAGGAGTTTTTGGCCATCAAAAGAAGAGATGGCGGCTGATACATGGGCTAGGGTTTTGAGCGTATTGGACAGTATAGGGACCGTATTTATAGAGTGTATTAATTAATTAATTAATTCCTTTAATTTGAAAAATAATGGTTCGTTGCTATCAACTCCAAATCGAACCCAACGAGTGTCGCCCCTAGCTAATAACCCCATCACGGACGCAATGGAATATGTTTCGTAACCCAATTCAGCTGTTACAATATGTTGTTCTTTAATTTAAAATAAAAATGTTTATTTATTTAATTTAACAGTATATATAAATTCATCGGGGCTACATACGACCTATTAAAATTCCAGAAAAATTATATTTGGCTTTGTTATGATGATACGGTCCTAACAAAACTAATTTCGTCGAATTCTGAGACTGTTTGAAAAATAGTCATTTTCAAGTCGATCGAAATTGACTGTAATTGAAAAAACAAGTTTTCCTTTGCCACGCTCACATATTAATTCGAAAAAAATCTAAAAATTGAAACCTAAAAATAATTTGACATTCCAGTTCCAACAAAAGTGGTTTCGTCGAAAACATAGGTCTTTTGCAAAATGGCTATTTTTAAGGGCTATATATTATATTAAAATATATATAAATTCTACAACGACTTTTCTAAATTTTAAACAGGATATAACTTATTATATTTAAAGTGAAATCTCTGTTTCTTACATTCGTTAGAAAGATATGATTAAACTTATTATATTCTGGGTTGTTACATTTGTTTTAAAATGTTAAGAGGATTCGTCCATGTAAGGGTTTTTGCCCAGACTAGATAATATCGGATCCGACCAAGAATTTTCGTCTGGGCTTGATCAAGGTTTTGCAGATTTTGAGCGAATTTGTAACTTGATAAAAGATTTTTGCCTGATAAAAGATTTTGAGCTGATGTGTTGAAATTTGGATTTGATTTGAAAACAATGTACTGACAACAATCTTATTATAAAATAACTTACTGTTTCGAGCCCCAATTAAAGCATTGTGACTGATGTTTCCGCCTTAATTGATATTTAAACACACAGTAACAAGTGTCAAAGTATTGAAGTGTAATTCGAACATAGGGAGAATATATAACCTTCAAAATAAAACACCTTGGGTTGAATTCCAAGCCAAATCAATATTAAAATTATTTAAAAACCCCTTTTATATAAATAATTGCTATAATTAATTAATGAATTTCATAGTGACTATTTTAAAATTTTATTTGGACATAAAAAAAAATCTACAACATGGAAAATCGATTATTCTATTTCATTAGGAAAATATTATCCAATAGATTCAGACGTTTCTTTTTTCAAAGAAATCCAATTTATATTGGATCAAGTATAACCAGTTAAAGTTCGAAACGTTATATTACGAACTACCGTGCCGCTGCCGCTCATTTTATAATATAATTATAAATTATACGTTCTAATATCGTTTAATAAACGAACGTGTTATATAATTTAAAATAAACAATATTTAAAACAATAAAATAATTGAGTTAATTGACCAGAAATTACGGGATGTTACACAACCCGCTCTGACCCGTTTAATAAACGGGTGGATTTCGGGTTGACCCGTGAACCCATTTTTCTACAGCTATTTTCAATACATGCATTCTGGATAGCTACATTGTTTTCAATGCATGGGTCTTATTTTAGAAAATTGAAATCATTTTAAAACTTCATGTATGATTTCGCCGTTAAAATTTATATGTTGAGCGGTATGCTTTGTACTTGTCCATGTCATCATCATCTCTACTTTTCCTATCATATAACATATATATTTCAATCAGTGGACAATGACCATTCACGTCTCTGATATTAATACAATATTAACTCCATGATGACTGCATCACATTTTGATATCATGTTTCTAGTCCCTGATATTAAGACTTCTGTGATTTGGATATTTCGCATGTTTCTAGTCCCTGATATCATGTTTCAAGGTAAATAAATATGAGAGATGTCAAGACAATTCTGTGGAAACAACAAAGATATTTTGCTGAGAGGTTATGATGAGAAATGTTTAAAGAATCGCAAATGGTAACCCTATAATTTCTCGTTGATTATTTAACTTATTATAAAAGTATGCATAATAAATTATTAAATTATATATAACTGTTATAATTAAATAGTTGATACGAAAATAAAAACCATTCAATAGTTAAAACAAATTCTTCTAAATAATTCCACTCATGAATTTGAATGCTCATGTATTGTATCTTATGTTTATATTTTGATAAAGCATTTCTGAGATGTAGATTGTTTTTAAGAATACAATCCAGTAAAAGGGTTTATGGGTTCATGGGTCAACCCGTTTAACCCGACCCGGCATGTTTAAATTAAACGGGTTACATGGGTCGGGTCGGGTCAACCCGTTTATAAATGGGTTGGGTTCGGGTTGAGAAAATACGACCCGTTTAATAAACGGGTTGACCCGACCCGTTTAATAATTGACCCGAACCCGATTTAACCCGACCTGAACACGACATGACCCAATGAAAGCCCTAGAATTTACCTTACGATAAACAAAACATTCTTTTAAAATAAATACTCCTTTGATATTATAATAATGTCTAAATCAAGTAAATAGAAATCTAGTGGAACGCTTTCATCTCACGTTCCACAAACATAATATATAATCAAAAATAGCAGGTGCTTATTAGGTAATGGATTCCAACTGGCAAGGTATGGGAACACCTTCCGACAGTGTATCTCTAGAGAGGAAAACACCGAGTTTAACAAAAACATCTTGCAACCTAGGATAAACATGACCAGTCACTCATTTCGCTTGAGTGTATCGAATGTATTATCACTAACGATTAGGATCAGCACCGTTTCCGAAAGGGACAACATTGAAATAAATTAAAGAAGTAAATGGATTTTCTCTATATCAGGTGATAATACACCCAAATTGCGAATTACCCACTTAGCCATGCGACCTACCCGATTTTATACCATTTCCTAGTTGTGAGGCTTGAGGTCATAACGTATCTTATTGACAGAGCACACATATATTTACTTTGGATGCCACAATATCATACCCGCCAAATCACAAATTGATTTCTCCAAAAATACCACGGGTTTACAGCTAAGTGAAACGAATTGCTCTACCACCAAACGTAAATACGTTTGAAGAGATCAACTTGCGTGATCTGTTAAATATACTCTGTCAGACATTCTTCTATACAAGTTGTCCTGGGACTGGACAAACCGAAGGCATTATTCTGTAAACCCATCTTAGGCAATTTCTACCTAGGATTTTCCAGAACAGCCCTTGCATAAACTCCATCTTCAATTATCTTCATCATATTAGATTCGCAATGCTAATGCCCATACAAAGTGGTTTTCGGATAATAAATCCGATCCCGGTCTATCCGTATTGACGACAGAAAAATGGTCCAAACTTTGATAGTCGGTTTTTTAACTATCAAAAGAAAACATCCATACACACAACGATTTTATTTCCAAATGGGAATTTTGTCGATAAATCATCAATTAACATTTTTCCCCTTTTATTTATTTATTAATAATTTATTCCTTTCCCAATTTCCTGTTTCCATATATTCAAAAATTCGTATTTTCTAAATTTACAAAATATACAATATCAACATTGGAAAACATTTCCATTCCTTATTCATGGATCACTATCCTCCCACATCTATCAGTCTCTAACGGTAAACTAGTAAGAGAACAACTTCCTAAGTATCAACCCCGAAGTTCGAAACTAACATCAGATCGACACTTAGGAAGCCATTCAACTTAACTAAGCTCCAGTCAGTTTTTAATTTCCTTAGCTTCATTTTAAATTCCTATTTCAAAACCCAATTTCCTTTATAAAAGTTTTTATTTGCACACATTTACTTTAATCCATGTTTCACATTTACTTTAATCCATGTTTCACATCAAATGTGAAAAATATTTCTTTTATATAATCATTTCAGTTTGATTTCGCATTCAAAAATAATATCCCATTTCCATATTCTATTTATACTTCTATTTATGGAATTTTTCATACAAAATCCTATTTTTATTTCCAATCACCTATAGTCTCCTTTATATAATTTCCAATCCTTTAAAAATATTAAGTTTACATTCCATAAAAATATCGGTGTTAAACCCGATTTTTACTTCTTAATATAAATTCAGACCGATACATATACATATACATATATATATATATATATATATTTAATTTATTCAATAATAAATATTTTAAATTAATTTATAAATATTGCTTATAAATTAATCTTATCAATTTATCTGTTAAAACAGATTTCTATTTAAAATCTATTTTAAATCAATCTTCTCATAATTCTTTTATATCTCGCCAATTCCCTTTTATAATTCTATAAATTTTCCAATATTTCCTTTTATAAAAATCTGTTGAATTTATAAAATACTTAAATTCAATACTCACTTCTAAAATTCTTTTTATATATTCAAATATTACTTATGGTATTTAAAATACCAAATAAAAAGGATCAGTATCATCCCGACACACATAATCAATAACATATTGTATATCATCTCATATGTCACAATATATGAAAAAAAGTAACAGAAATATTGAGGAATCTAGTTGGATCCCTCCATCCTATTTCCCTGCATCCACAGATGTTAATCACCATAAATAACATGAATTTTATATCTATATGAAATATTCTGATAAACACAATCAATATTTAATTAACGATTTATATTATAAATATATCTATATTTTCAACCAATTAATTAGCAATTAATCTAAACAACCATCACACAACAAATCAATCATTATTTAATCGTTAAATAACGATAAACGCTCAACAGTTCCATTCAGACGTTTTATTTCATGATAAATTGTAGCGAGCTCTAAATCGCTCCAACTTCACGTGCTTGTAGTGCTCGTTCATACGATCCTAACGGATCATGTTATGCTGAATTTAGATAATGTATGAGGAAGTTATGCATTTTATAAGTTTTGATAAACATTTCGATTATTTAAATTAATTCCTTTATGACATGGGCTCACCAATATTTGGCCCAACATCCTCCACACGAAATGAACGGTAACGTCTTCCTCCAAAAAAAAAAAGCGACCTCCTCCTTCTTACTTCACCATTATGGTTGCTTCCTCCACCATTAACTCGTTCTCCCCTTAACTAAAAATCATGCAAATATATGCAAAATTCTCCTCTTCCAGAACACTCCATCTTCATACCACTTACATGTAACTCGCATGCTAGCAACAATTTCCGTCGCCTGCACTCTTTCCACGCTGCACAGAAGATTCCGACAAAGTTTTTGTGGATTCAACAAAAAGTTCAGGCGCTGGTGCCAAACTCTTCCCAAAGCTCATATACGAACTCGAAAATTCAAATTACAGCTTCATTTCATCGAATGCTTGAACCCTAGTCTCCTACAGAAAAACGACAAGCTCCCAATGTCAATCGCACACTATGTTATTCACGTCAAAATGAAGCTTTCGACAAGCGTTGATTAACAAAATCAGTCTCGAAATTTTTAGTGAAGAAACTGATTTTATATAATTTCATAAAGATCGATTTTTTTTAAAGAAATTTGATTTGACATTACTAACCAAACGAAACTCGTTCCGTCGAATTCTGAATCCGTTTGCTCACACGGCGTATTTTTAAAGTTAAAATATTGACTTATTTCTCATTAAAATCACATACGGCCACATATTGACTCCAAAAATTATGAAATTTGAAATTTAACCATAATTTAATATTCCAGATCCAAAAAAATTAATTTCATCAAAAACGAAGGTCATTTGCAAATACGACTATTTTCCGAGGTTTAAATAAACCAATAAAAACATTAATATATTCAAAAACAATTTAATTTAGTAATAAATTAATATTATCATATATATCGACATAAAATATCAATTAGCTCCAAAATAAACATATCTGGATTTATAACTCATTATTTAAAAATCCAAGTTAATCGATATTCAATATATAATAAAAATCCTTTTATAATATAAATAAATCGTTATAATTTATAAATGAATTCCATAACGACTTTTTGAAAATTTGATTTGGACATAACTCACAATTTATAAAGCGGAATCTCGATTTTTCTCTTTCGTTAGAAAAATATCGTTCAATAGATTTGAACGTTTCTTGTTTCAAAGAAATCCGACTTAAAAAGGATTCTGTATATTCAATTAAAGTTTAAAACTAAATATTATGAACTACCGGGACGTTACGAGCTCGTTTTAAAATAAATTATAATTATACGTTCAAACATCGTTTATTAAATATGTTCATTATTATATTTCCAATCTAAATTTAACCAAATCTTGTATACTATCCAATTCACACAATATTGTCAATTCAACTTAATTCCGATTAATTCGGAATTAAATAAATTATTCTATTATTCAAATTAATTAAATATTCAATATGATTAAATTCAAGTTGTTTTAAATTACATAATAAATATTCAAATAAATAAATTATTAAATCATTAAAAATACGGGACGTTATATTCATTCTTCTAAGTAATGTTGTAATGAAAATTTTAATGTACTTCAAGATGACTAGATTACTTCCTGCTTAGTGTTGCTGTAATGAAAGTTGTCTTATTCATCAAATGTGTTTTGCAATATGCAAGCCCGATTGAAACACAAAATTGTAAGCACATTATGTGTATTCATAAATGAATATTAGTAGCATATAAATCACAAAAAGAAGGCATTTTAAATGTGAAAACATGCCTGAAGCATGGAAATGCACAAGAAGTTTTGAAGAAAAACTTCATTAAGAAGTGTCTGTAAGAAATTAGAGTTATTGAAAGAAGAATACAAATTCAGAGGAAATTATTACATCAGGGGGAACATCCATAAGTATGTTATAATGCAGTTGTTTTCTTTAACTAAGTTTTTGCCCACTAGGTTTTTTTTAGTAAGGTTTTAACGATGTTTTATCTTGATCCAGAAGTATCAACCCAAAAGTAACATACAAAAATAAGTTACAATGTACTCCTTTTTCCTTATTTATGTTTTTTCCCACTGAGTTTTTCTTATTAAAGTTTTAACGAGGCATTACATTGATCCAGTAGTATCATACTCCTTTTGACGTAGTAAATATGACATAATATGTTGTACTCTTTTTCCTTCACTAATATTTTTCCCATCGGGTTTTTCTTTGCAAGGTTTTGACAAGGCAACATTTTGATCCAAAAGTATCAAACATCTTTTGATGTAGTAAAATGTTATTTATGAAGACAAGGCAGTTTGCATGACTAAGATTCAAGTGAATTATATCAAGGGTGATAGGATGGAGCACATTTCTTCTAAATTTCTCTTTCACACATGAATGAAAGGAGAATAAGAAAGGGGAGAAACAAATCCAATTTCAAGAAAAGCGGGTAGATCTGTTCTCAAAGGCAATCTCCAAATCAACATTTCAGAAGATGATGTACAAAATTGGCATGCGTCGACTACATCAATAGACTAATTAAATAATGAGTTATAAATAAGGGGAAGCATATAAAATTATGCTATAATGTACTCTTTCCCTTCACTAATAATTTTTTCCATTGGGTTTTTGTTAGTAAGGTTTTTAATGAGGCATTATCTTAATCCTGAAGTATCAGCCCTTACTATAATGTTGAAAAACATGCTACCTAAAGATGAAACAAATTTGCACTCTTTTCCTTGTTTATGATTTTTCCCATAAGATTTTTCATAAAAAGGTTTTTAATGAAACATTGTTTTGATCCTGAAGAATCAAACTATTTTAAGGAATATAATTTTAATATGATATCCACAGTGTCAAATGTTGTATTCTTTTTCTTGTTCAAGGTTTTCCTATTGGGTTTTCCTGATTGAACTATAAAGGCAACAGACAATAGTTGTGTCGAATGAACGAATATATGTAAGCAAGATAATAATAACGGGGGGCAATCATCATATACGTTATAAAAGTGACAACTTTAAGTTAGCAGAGCATTCAAGATTTTGAAGACACATATTCAAGGCGGAGTGTTGTAATATATAAAAGTGAATATGCTTTTGTGTTATTTTGTTTAGTCCCACATCGTGGGGATAAGTAAAACATCAGCTCCAAAGCCTATATATATAGGAGCCAATGTAATAGAAATTATATACACCTGAATCAATAGAAATAAGAGTCTCTCCTTATCTCTTCTATACTCTCTAATGGCTACTCTTTTATTATGCATTCAGTTTTATTCTATAACACATTTCAAATTATTAAGAAGTAAGCAATGTTATTTATTTTGCAGGAAAGGGACCAAGGTTTGGTTGGCTGGGAACTTTTGTGCTTACATCCGCAAGTTTTTTTTTGGTCAGTACATTAGCAAGCTTTTTTTGTTTACTACATATTTAACTATTCTTTGGCTTGTACAAAAGTAAGGGAATAATGATTTGTTACCACTGTCAATAATGTTAACTATTCTTTTTGGCTTTTACGTCAGTGAAGCATTTTTTGTGGTTGCATACTATTGTGTCAAAATTTGAATGCTTTTCATGTTTTCGGTTTCTTTTGCTGTTTCTTTAATATTTTCGGTTTCTTTGCCGTGTTTGAATAAGCATTATATTGCCAGTTTCATTTACCCCACTTGAAATTATACGCATTAAATACAGTAAAGGAAACTAATATTGCCGGTCAAATTTAGTTCAACTCCACATGTTTTTTTACTTTTCATCGCTCAGTGCAATACCCATTTGTTTTTAAACTCTATGTATTCCTTCGACATAATTGCCTATAGATGCTTATTTTCCTGTGCATAGTTTTTCTACCTTCTACCAACATCATCCATCAATGCAGTATTACTTAGGTATTGACTTCATATTACTCGGCACAATTACAAAATGCAATCCATGCCTGCTTCCGTTTGCTGGTGTAAATTTAACAATGAATTGATTCAAGGATATATTTTCTATTTTACCTTATGCACATATTAAGGTAGTATTTGGTTTAAAATTTATTTTTAGTTTTCAATATTGATAACGAAACATAAAAAAGATTAAGGAACAACGGAGGGAGTGAAAGAGTGATGGAGGGGACCACAAAACGGAGAGATGGATGACAGAATGATATATTGTTTCTCTTTCTTGTGTTAATTCTCAAAATAAGGAAAACAAATAAAAGTTGTTTTCTATTTTGCGTGTTAACTTTGTTTTCTAGAAAGATCGTTTTTGGCATTATACATGCATCGTTCGCATTTTACTATGGACGAAAACTAAAAACTAAAAAGTGTAAACCAAACACTTCCTAAAATGCTATAGAGTTAATATTTGTGTCGGTAACTTGCCCTGATCTTTTTTTGCTAAGAGAAATAACTCAAATTTTCCATCAGTACATGCAATCAAAAGTTAATTTCCCTTCACTGTAACAGTGACCCATGTACACTCTATTTATATTTTAGAACATGGATCGACTTATATATCAACATGAGCCAGTAAATTCTACTATCAAAATCTAACTCTGATTATACCATGTTTATATGATGAAAGCAATTGAATTTTTTATAATGATCCAAACATTTATAAAAATGTTTACAAATATTTGCACTAAATCTTCTAAATACTTGCAAAACCTCTGTAAATATTGGTAGATTTCTTTACAATCGTTTACAGTGCAGAAACTTCAAATATTTATAGAGTTTTCTACAAATATATGCAAAAAAAAAATCATGAATACATTGGAACTTAAAAAGAAAGGTTATTTATAACATGTTTTTGAGAGGGACATTAATTTTTTAACACCTAAAATGGTGTTCAATAAATATACCCCAATAAATATTCCTATCTAAGTAAGACATCACATCCATAGAAAATGAACTACAACAGAATATTATCGGTCTAAACCTGAAAAGAACAACCAACAAGATAATTTGACGCACCTTTGTGTGAATACGTTACGCTGCCGCTATTTTGGTTTACTACTTAAAGATATTATTGTTGTCTAGATTGCATAGAGGCATATAGAATTGATTAATTGATAACTAATGTTGTACCATCTACACATTGCTTCAATGAGCAAGGGAAATATAACTATAGGTCGTATGTGTTTTAGTTGTCCTATGATGTTATCGATTATGAAAATGGCATACGTACCTTTAAGGGTTTAATTTTTTTTTATGTGAAACTTTCTAGCTTAAATGGACAAATACATTAGTTGATGCAGTGAATATTTTGGAAATGAATACAGGTAATGCATTGCTAATTTATTTTAGCACTATAAAGTCATTCCAGCTGACGTTCCATTCAATTTAACCCACTGATTGTTAAATTTCTGTATTTTGATAAATTATTATTATAAAATTATTTTAGTTTTTTGCATCTATATAGGGTATATTTTATGGGGTGTTACATCCACGTTGTACTTCAAGGACCTGTATTGTAACGACCCGGATTTTGCCCGACCCGGTTAACCGCTAAATGGACTTAGACCGTTCAAATCCCGCATATGTTAAATTTGGGAATACAACACATTAGAACAGATAACAACAGACTTTGATAAACATTATAATAATATTACATTAGAGTATAGAATATTAGAGTACATTGGATAAATAATACAGCGGAAGGTTAAATTACAATAAATGTAATACGTTGCAGCGGATCAAATATACTAATCACAGCGGAAGACTGCCAATGCTCTGGACGCAGCTCTAATCTTCGATCTGGAATCTTGCACAATATATCTGCAAAATAAGCTACTCGACTACCCGTGTAGGGAAGAGGGCACCTGAGTTTGCAAAGTGAAACAAACTATGGGTCAGTCATGGGACTGGTACGAGAAATCTTTACTTAACTTATCTAATAAGAAGGCTAATCACAGGACCACGCCGCTAACGCGGAACGGGTTTACTCCATTGGATTGCCAGTGCATAAATAAAGTAAATCATTAAACCATGCAATGCTTTTTGGAAAAATGAAATCAATATAAGACTCAAGTCCCATCACATAATGCAACGCGAGCCGAAGGATAGAGTTTTACCTTATAATGATCAAAAATGCTTAACACGCTAAAAATGGATTTGATATTATTATTAGTGTATATATGTTTCAAAAACATTTCAATCATAATGTATCAATCATGGACGACATATCTACCATATACTATGTCACCATACTAGTTATACAATCAAAACCGCATGATGTCGTATTGGAAATTGGGTTTCCATCAAGAGTCAAGGCTAGGAACGATCGCCTTACTGATTCGAGACACTCTTGCAATGTCTCAGGATTCAGACACTGGCAAACCCTTGGATGCTGCAGGGCCGGTCCACAAATACTTTAGTGGATTAGTTATCCCTGAACACACGCTTCCCGATCTTATTGGACCTATAAGTTGGCCATTGATGACCAATAAAAATATCCGAGGCGCCACATTCCATAAACCACATAAGTAAAAATGTCGGGCCTTGTAAAAATCCAAACACCACTTCTAACTAGAAAGAAACGTGCACACTCCCTGGATTCCCTTGTCCCGTTTTTGACTCTACCGGGATGTGAGGCTTGCGAGGTAACGTAATACACAAAGCTATGCCTAAATAGGCTGTGCTTTGATCATCATCCACAAGGCCCTGCTTCTGAACAAAAGCCTTGATCAATTGCAACTTGGCATGTCACATTGATAGTCCATACCATGCGATTGATAAGTACCGATATATAACCTCTGAGCTCGTACGTCTCAGAGAAGGGTGTTAAGAAAGAGAATAAATTCTCCACCACCACAGATATATATTAAATAGAAACCAACTTAATTAAATGGAGTGAAATTCAACGCCAGACACAAATCCATTTACAAGTCCGTTCTGGGTCTAAACGTGTAACAACCCAGAAAATACGAGCCAATTTAAAATTTTTAAATTGGTTGTTTCAAAGGAATTTGAACAATTGAAATAGAATATTTCAATAAAATAGTGAATTGGAAATAGTGTGGCAGTTTGAAAACTTGAATTCAAACTTTGACTGACTGCACCAGGTGCAAAATATAACGGATTTTAGTGAAACCAAAAATATTTAAATCTGTTTATGAATACCTTTCTAACGAATCTGAAAAATCGAAGTTTCATAGCGGGAATCAAAAGTTATGGCCAAATGAATTTTCAGAAAGGTCGCTATATAGAATATATAGCCCTTGAAAATAGATATTTTGCAAACAACCTCGAAATTCTACGAAACTACTTTTGTTGGATCCGGGATGTCAAACTATTGCTAGGTTTCAAATTTCATAATTTTTGAAGCTAGTATGTGAGCGTGGCAAAAAAAAACGTGTTTTGTCAATTTTTGTTAAATTGGATCGACAAGAAAAGGGCCATTTTTCAAACGATCTCAGAATTCGATGAAACTAGTTTTGCTGGGACCGTACCGTCAAAACATAGCTAGATTTATTTTTTGGAATTTTTCGAATCAGTTTGTGGCCCCGGCAAATTGAAATGTATGTTCAAATTGAATATAAAATGTTTTATACTTTAATTTGAAAAATAACTGACTGTAACAGTCGAATTGGCCTACGAAACATATCCCATTGTGTCCAGTATGGGGGTATTTAGCTAGGAACGACAGTCGTTGGGTTTGAATTGGTTTCGTGTGGAGAAACGCTATTTTAAAATTAAATAAAACCCACGGGCCACTCAAAATTCTCCATTCATAAAATAAATAAATAAAATGTCAGAAACCCCCCTGACCGACGACGCATGTCGCTCCTCCCTTCCCAGGCGATTTCCGACCGCCTCGTCCCCCTGCCGACCTTGCCACCACCCGATCTCGACAGCGCTGCCTCCCCTCTACAAATCTGACCAAACCCTGACCCCCCTCGTCGCCCCATCGACGAGAATGACGCCCCCAAAGTCGCCGACTTCCCAGCGCCACCACCGCCAGATCCGACATCGATCCCGACGAAACCCCCCTGCGCTTGAAGCCCTTTCCACCTTCTACGACGTCATACAACCTGATCGGGACAAAGTGCTACGGATTTCGCGAAAACTGAAAACCTAGTTTTGAACATATTTGAAAGGTATCGGCTTTAATTTATTTGAATTGAAAATAACACTTTTAAGTGTTGCAAACTTTGAAAAATCATATCTTTATGGAGTGTTGACGAAATTCGATGAAACAAGAAATATCGTGACCACAAGGAGTCTCTCTACTACCTAGAAGAGACCATGGATTTTTCTGAGCTCGCTAGGATTTTTAGCACCTCGACAACCAATGTGAGATTTCTAATTGAAATGTGAATGGAAATGTTATGTATAAATTATATACGCGAAATATAAATTATACACATGTTGTATACCTCATGTACATGCGTGGTGTAAGCTATATAAGCGAAGTATGAATTATACATGCATTGTACAAATGATATGTGTGTTGAAATGCAAGTGAAATATAGTAATAATATATATATACATATATATACTCCCCACGTCCACAAACCATGGACAATATTTATTGTTTGTGAATTGGTGCGAAAAATTTGGTGAATAATGCGAATGGTTGAATAATTGTTTGTGGTTGATAATGTTTGGTTGTGGTTGAAAAATACCCATTGGTGATTGAAATAAATTTGAAATAATTGTGGAAATGAAAATAAAACATGCTGCCTGCGCGCGAACTAGATGCATGAAATCCCCATTGTCAAAAACCGCGAGGTTTTAAGGTAGAACGAGGAGCCGTACTCGGGACGGTGCCGTTTTTAACTACCCTGCCTTTATGCTGCCGAAATTTTGAATAATATTCATGTGTTAGAATTATTTTCATATGTTGAAATTATTTTCATGTGTCGAAACTATATCCATGTGTGGAAGTGCTCATGTGTTGATAAGTACTGTGTGAAAATTAAATTCATGTTTTGAATGAATAAAGTGTTTAAATAATAAAAATCACATTTTTATAATATATATGAAGTATGTAAAATATTCACTTTATAAATAAATAGTTTCAACAATAAAAATTTCATCTTTCTTATATGAACAAACTATATAAAATATCCATGTGCAGAAATGCTCATGTGTTGAGAAGTGCGTGTGTTGAAACGGTTCATGTGTTGAATAAAAAGTCCGAACAATAAAAATTACATTTTTATTGAAATTATGAAGTGTTAAAAACATTCATGTGTGAGTAAATATTTTAGATGATAAAAATGCCATTTTTATCATATATGTGACTCGCTAAAAATATACAAGTGTTGAAATAAATATTTGTTTGCTATGAATATTATTTTTAACATGTATAGAAAATAAATGAAATAGTCATGTGTTGAATATATTTTAGTTCGCCAAAACTATCATTTTTGAAATGTGAAGTGTTAAAAATAACCACTTGTTCAAATAAACATGCATGAGTTGAAATATTCATTAATTAGCTAATGATATGATTTTTTTTGGCCTGTGTATGCAACATTAGAATGAATGGTGACTTTAAACCAAATTGAATCAAATATGAAGTTGAATGGAAAATGATGAGTGATAAGAATTGCACATATGTACATGTATATTTATTGAACAGGTTATAGCAAAGAGGCTAGAGAAGAGGAATAAAATTGTGTGCCCGACAAATAGGTACATGTTTACCGTTTTGCTTGGGTGATGATTTTATGAGCCTATTGGCTTTTTCTTTTCCTTGTTGAGATGAGACGCCCATGTGGCTATTTGGGAATTTTCCCAGCCCCTCCCGTACAAAGGAGGTTATGGCGAAATTTTCCAAAATTTAAAGGCATTAGTGAAATATTTGAAGTGAAAATGATATAGAAATCGTCGAATGAACTATATATATATATATATATATATAATTAAAATGAATCGTGGCCTTCATTTTTTGAAACCGTGTTCTCAAACGATTAGTGCGGGAAATCCGACCATCGGATTTTCCCGAAACCGTAACCGTTGGGTTCGCCTTGGAAATATCTTTCCAACGGCACCAACTTTGTAAAGATCCGACGGTTGGATTCTCTGGAATGTTTAATTCAAATCTGAAGAAAAACAGCGCCAGAATCGATTATATTTATATATAAATATAATTATAATTAAATTAAACTGAATAACGATGCTGCTGTTCATATTTTGAAATCGTAACTTCAAACGACTAGCGTGGGAAATCTGACCGTCGGATTTTCCCAAAACTGAAACCATTGGATTCGTTTTGAAAGGATCTTTCTAATGAAATAAAACTTGTGAAGATCCAACGGTTAGATTTTCAGATATGTGTAAAACAAATTTAGTGAAAAACAGCGCCAGTGCCTCGGCACGACCTGAAACGTCGTTTAATTAAATATGGACGTTTTAAATAAATAAAAATGGCGATATATCGTTATAGAATATTATAAACGATATAGAGTGGAAATAAACCAATTTTGCTGTGTTTGCTTGATATGTGATGGTTGAATGTATTTAACATGAAAATATACTAAGGAACTGTAATGTGAATATTGAGTAATTTAACCATGTGAAGAATTGGTTTAAAAATCTAAATATACGTGGATTATTTGAAAAGGCCGAGTTAATTCTCATTTCAAATAATCGATCAACGGTGAGTAGTCGAAGTGATGAAGACGGTTCAAGACCGACGATCTTCACATTGGATGGGTGGGCACTACTGATGCTCGTGATTGTAGTAGCTACCTTGATGGAGGTTAAGTAGTAGCCGTCCGGACGTATTGTTGATTGTGCGGATATGCGAGGAATATGGTGCCTTCGGTTTCGTTCAAACCCAGAACGAACTTGTAAATGGACTGTGTGTCTGACATTGGATTTTGTTCTGTGCTGATCGATCTCTATTAAATATATATCTATTTGGCGGTAGAGAATTTATTCTCTTGCTTAACGCCATTCTCTGAGACGTACGAGCTCAGAGGTTATATATCGATAGAAATCAGTCGCATGGAGTGAATTGCCAGTGTGGCACGCCTAAGTGGCATATGATCAAGACTTCCGTTGCAAAGCAAAGTCTTGTGGTTGATGATCAAAGCATGGTCTGTGTGACGTAGCTTTGTGTATAACGTGGATTCACGAGCCTCACACCCCGGTATGAGTCAAAAACGGGAGAAGGACCCAAGGAGTGCACGACGTTTCTTTCTACCTATGGTGATGTCAATAACCTACCAGCCCTGACATTTATATATACTTTTCACCTTGTGGTTGTTGTAATGCGAGGCGCCTCGATTATAGGTCTGTAAGGACCAGGAAACGTGTGTTGAGGAATAATTAATCCTCAAAAGTAAGAGAGGACCGGCCTGGGAGGATCCAGGGATTGCTGTGTGCGGTCCTTGGACATTTGCTAGAGTGTTTCGAATGGAGAGGAGCTTGCCCCTTGCCTCAACTCATGATGGAATCCAATTTCCGATACGAAATTGCGGATGTGATTGTATTACTAGTATGGCGACATAGTGGTATGGATCATTTATGTCGTGTATGATTGATATTTATGATTGAAATTGCTTTTGAAACATATATGCACTAGTAATAATATCAAACACTTTTGTTTTATACGTATGAAGCATTTTTGGCCTTTATAAGGTAAAACTCTATCCTCCGGCTTGCGTTGCATTGTGTGATGGGACCTGAGTCTTATTATGGCTTCATTTTTATAAAAAGCATTGGGATGATTTAATCATTTACTTTATTTCTTGCACTAGCACTCATTGGAGTAAACCTGTTCCGCGAAAGTGGCGTGGTCCTTTGATTTGCCGTATTATTGTTGTTAATAAGTTAAGTAGATTTCTCATACCAGTCCCATGACTGACTCGTAGTTTGTTTCACCTTGCAAACTCGGGTGCCCTTATTTTCACACGGGCAGCCTAGTTACAGGTAGCTGACATATTTTGGCTTGGCACCGCAGTAGAGATGCACTTTTGGGCTAATGGCGAGGCTTGACTACATTGTGATGATTGTGACTTTTCCGCCATAATTTTATATGTATTATGATTCCGCCACTGGCGATGTAGACTGATATTTAGTTTATGTATTCTCTATGTATGATTCCGCCACGGGCGATGTAGACTGATTATGTACTGTTATGCACTAAGTTGTATCCTGCACTGTGCTCTCTGATGTGGTGATATATATATGATTCCGCTGTCATATTTGTGTAAATTATTCTATTTCTTGTTTATGCTATTATCTGTACTCTGCTATTGATGATTAATGTGTTATATTCCAATGATTATCCTTAACACCATGTCATGGGGTTTTGGGATTGTCACAGCTGGTATCAGAGCTTTGGTTAACCTTAGTTCTGGAATTTAACACATTAAACACTTCGTCAGAGTAGATTCAGTAGTATTCTAAGGCGAGTAGCTCATTAGAGATAGGACTAGTAATGTCCTAGAATAAGCTAAGCAGAATAGCAAAAACTATTTGATCAGTACATCGTTGTCTTTCCTTATGTTCTTCTGTTTTACCTTACAATAAAATTATCTTTTCTGTAGGCTGACCCTTTTCTTGCTTATACAGAACTTGAACAATGGCTACCCGAGCAGCCACTGGTAGAGGAGGCCGATCTGGCCGTAGCAGAGGACGAGGAGAAGTCCCAGCTGAAGAGGGACCCTTAATACAACCCCCGGTCGCTCAACAATTCGAGCTGGACCGCATGGCTAAAAGGTACAATAACCTAGGAGGAAAAACCTTCTCTGGAACGGGCACTATAATTGAGGCCCTTGCATGGATGAAAACATGCGAGAAGATACTAGGAGGCCTAAGGCTGGGTGATCAAGACAAAGCTTTCGTGGGCGCTTGGTTTCTATAAGAGGAAGCCGAACTATGGTGGGAAGCTCTTACCGCAACAAACAGAAATGGTGGTAGGACCTGGGACGAATTCAAAGAATTATTCAAAGAGAAGTATGTCTCAGAGTAAGCCATTGAGCGCATGCACGACGAATTCGCAAACCTCCAGCTGGGGGATCTCTCGGTGCAAGATTATCTGAAAAAGTTTACACAATTATCCCACTATGCTACTGAGCTCGTCGCCACCACAAAGTCCAAGAACAAGAGGTTCATCTTCGACCTGAAGCAACAGTACCAAGACAGGGCAATGACCCACATCAAGCTGGCGTTTAATGAATTAGTGGAGATGGCATGTAACTATGAGGACCTGGATCAAAGGCACCTGGATCAGGATCGTGATAAGAGCCAAGCCGGGAATAAGCGCAAGCCTACTACAAACCAGCCAGAATCAAGCAAGACGACATCCTCGAATCAGCAGACTAGCAGGCCGCCAAAGGGAAGCTGCTACAATTGTGGCAAGGTGGGGCACTACTCAAATGTTTGCACAGCCCCGAAAAGGAAGAAGACCAACTCCCAAGGTTCAAGCCAAGGCTCTCAGATCCCTCGCTCATGTTTTAACTGCCGCACGACAGATCATCTTGTCAAAGACTGTCCTTTGCTTAAGAAGGCCGGGGGCTGACGTATATGGTGGGACGAACCCGCCGACTGCTTCCGATGGAGCAGGTAAACCCGATGTTTTGGGAGGTACCCTAACAATTAAAAATAATCCTGTTTCTGTATTATTTGACACGGGTGCATCACGTAGTTTTATTGCTAGTAACATAGTTCACAAATTAAAGTTAAAACAAAGAAAGCACAAAGAACCAATTAGAGTTCAAAATCCGATAGGAGGATCTCTTATCCTCAGTTCATATTGTAGAGTGGACATCTCTGACTAACTCCGGTGCAAGGTACCTTCACAACACTTTGCATTTGCATTGTTGCTTCCTACTTTATTGTTGTTTCCTTTTCGGGGATGAAAAGTTTTAAGTGGGGGAGATTGTAACAACCCGGAAAATATGAGCCAATTTAAAATTTTTAAATTGGTTGTTTCAAAGGAATTTGACCAATTGAAATAGAATATTTCAATAAAATAGTGAATTGGAAATAGTGTGGTAGTTTGAAAACTTGAATTCAAAGTTTGACTGACTTCACCGGGTGCAATATATAACAGATTTTTGTGAAACCAAAAATATTTAAATTTGTTTATGAATACCTTTCTAACGAATCTGAAAAATCGAAGTTTCATAGCGGGAATCAAAAGTTATGGCCAAATGAATTTTCATAAAGGTCGCTATATAGAATATATAGCCCTTGAAAATAGATATTTTGCAAACGACCTCGGAATTCGACGAAACCACTTTTGTTGGATCTAGGATGTCAAACTATTGCTAGGTTTCAAATTTCATAATTTTTGAAGCTAGTATGTGAGCATGGCAAAAGAAAATGTGTTTGGTCAATTTTTGTTAAATTGGATCGACCATAAAAGGGCCATTTTTCAAACGATCTCGGAATTCGACGAAACTAGTTTTGTTAGGATAGTAGCATCAAAACATAGCTAGATTTATTTTTCTAGAATTTTTCGATTCAGTTTGTGGCCTGGCAAATTGAAATGTACGTTCAAATTGAATATAAAATGTTTTATATTTTAATTTGAAAATAACTGATTGTAACAGTTGAATTGGCCTACGAAACATATCCCATTGTGTCCGGGATGGGGGTATTTAGCTAGGGACGACAGTCAATGGGTTTGAATTGGTGTTCTGTGGAGAAATGCTGTTTTAAAATTTAATAAAAACCACGGGCCAATCAAAATTCTCCATTCATAAAATAAATAAATAAAACGTCAGAAACCCCCTGCCGACGACGCACGTCTCTCCTCCCTTCCCAGGCGATTTCCGACAGCCTCAGCCCCCTGCCGACCTCGCCACAACCAGATCTCGACAGCGCCACCTCCCCTCTACAAATCCGACCAAACCCTGACCCCCCTCGTCGCCCCATCGACGAGAATGACGCCCCCAAAGTCGCCAACTTCCCAGTGCCGCCAGATCCGACCACCGATCCCGACGAAACCCCCTGTGCCTGAAGCCCTTTCCACCCTCTACGACGTCATACAACCTGATCGGGACGAAGTGCTACGGATTTCGCAAAAATTGAAAGCCTAGTTTTGAACATATTTAAAAGGTATCGACTTTAATTTATTTGAATTGAAAATAACATTTTTAAGTGTTGCAAACTTTGAAAAATCATATCTTTATGGAGTGTTAGCGAAATTTGATGAAACAGGAAACATCGTGACCACAAGGAGGCTCTCCACCACCTATAAGAGACCGTAGATTTTTCGGAGATCGCTAGGATTTTTAGCACCTCGACAACCGATGTGAGATTTCTAATTGAAATGTGAATGGAAATGTCATGTATAAATTATATAAGTGAAATATAAATTATACACGCATTGTATACCTCATGTACATGCGTGGTGTAAGCTATATAAGCGAAGTATGAATTATATATGCATTGTATAAATGATATGTGTGTTGAAATGCAAGTGAAATATAGTAATAATATATATATACACACTCCCCTCGTCCACAAACCATGGACGATATTTATTGTTTGTGAACTGGTGTGAAAATTTTGGTGAATAATGCGAATGGTTCAATATTGTTTGTGGTTAATATTGTTTGGTTGTGGTTGAAAAATACCCAATGGTGACTGAAATAAATTTGAAATAATTGTGGAAATGAAAATAAAACATGCCTCTTGCGTGCGAACTAGATGCATGAAATCCCCATTGTCAAAAACTGTGAGGTTTTAAGGTAGAGCGAGGAGCCGTACTCGGGACGGTGCCGGTTTTAACTACCCTGCCGTTATGCTGCCGAAATTTTGAATAATATTCATGTGTTAAAATTATTTTCATATGTTGAAATTATTTTCATGTGTTGAAACTAAAGTCATGTGTCGAAACTATATCCGTGTGTGGAAGTGCTCATGTGTTGAGAAGTAATGTGTGAAAATTAAATTCATGTGTTGAATGAATAAAGTGTTTAAACAATAAAAATCACTTTTTTATAATATATATGAAGTATTGAAATATTCGCCTTATAAATAAATAGTTTCAACAATAAAAATTTCATCCTTCTTATATGAACAAACTATATAAAATATCCATGTGTGGAAATGCTCATGTGTTGAGAAGTGCGTGTGTTGAAAAGGTTCATGTGTTGAATAAAAAGATCGAACAATAAAAATTACATTTTTATTGAAATTATGAAGTGTTAAAAACATTCATGTGTGAACAAATATTTTAGATGATAAAAATGCCATTTTTATCATATATGTGACTCGCTAAAAATATACAAGTGTTGAAAGAAATATTTGTTTGCTATGAATATTATTTTTAACATGTATGGGAACTAAATAAAATATTCATATGTTGAAATATATTTTAGTTTGCCAAAAATATCATTTTGAAATGTGAAGTGTTAAAAATAACTACTTGTTCAAATAAATATGCATGAGTTGAAATATTCATTAGTTTGCTAACGATATGATTTTTTTTGGCCTGTGTATGCAACATTAGAATGAATAGTGACTTTAAACCAAATTGAATCAAATATTAAGTTGAATGGAAAATGATGATTGATAAGAATTGCACATATGTACATGCATATTTATTGAACAGGTTATAGCAAAGAGGCTAGAGAAGAGGAATAAAATTGTGTGCCCGACAAATAGGTACATGTTTACCGTTTTGCTTGGGTGATGCTTTTATGAGCCTGTTGGCTAGGCGCTTGGCTTTTTCTTTTTCTTTTTGAGATGAGACACCCATGTGGCTATTTGGGAATTTTCCCATCCCCTCCCGCACAAAGGAGGTTATGGCGAAATTTTCCAAAATTTAAAGGCGTTAGTGAAATATTTGAAGTGAAAACGATATAGCAATCGTCGAATGAACTATATATATATATAATTAAAACGAATCGTGGCCGTGCAGTTCGTGTTTTGAAACTGTGTTTTCAAACGACTAGTGCGGGAAATCCGACCATCGGATTTTCCCGAAACCGCAACCGTTGGGTTCGTCTTGGAAATATCTTTCCAACGGCACCAACTTTGTAAAGATCCGACGGTTGGATTCTCTGGAATGTTTAATTCAAATCTGGAGAAAAACAGCGCCAGAATTGATTATATTTATATATAAATATAATTAAATTAAATTAAATCGAATAACGACGCTGTAGTTCGTATTTTGAAATCGTAACTTCAAACGACTAGTGTGGGAAATCCGACAATCAGATTTTCCCAAAACTGAAACCGTTGGATTCGTTTTGAAAGGATGTTTCTAATGAAATAAAATTTATGAAGATCCAACGATTAGATTTTCAGATATGTGTAAAATAAATTTAGTGAAAAACAGCGCCATTGCCTCGGCACGACCTGAAACGTCGTTTAATTAAATATGGTCGTTTTAAATGAATAAAAATGGCGATATATCGTTATAAAATATTATAAATGATATAGAGTGGCAATAAACCAATTTTGTTGTGTTTGCTTGATATGTGATGGTTGAATGTATTTAACATGAAAATATACTAAGGAACTGAAATGTGAATGTTGAGTAATTTAACCACGTGAAGAATTGGTTTGAAAATCTAAATATACGTGGATTATTTGAAAAGACTGAGTTAATTCTCATTTCAAATAATCGATCGATGGTGAGAAGTCGAAGTGATGAAGACGGTTCAGGACCGACGATCTTTACATTGGATGGGTGGGCACTAATGTTGCTCGTGATTGGAGTAGCTACCATGAAGGAGTTGTAGTAGCAGCCATCCGGACGTATTGTTGATTGTGCGGATATGCGAGGAATATGGTGCCTCCGGTTTCGTTCAAACCCAGAACGAACTTGTAAATGGACTGTGTGTCTGACATTGGATTTTGTTCTGTGTTGATTGATCTCTGTTAAATATATATATGTTTGGTGGCGGAAAATTTATTCTCTTGCTTAACGCCCTTCTCTGAGACGTACGAGCTCAGAGGTTATGTATCGATAGAAATCAGTCGCATGGAGTGAATTGCCTTTGTGGCACGCCTAAGTGGCATATGATCAAGACTTTTGTTGCAAACCAAAGTCTTGTGGTTGATGATCAAAGCATGGTCTGTGTAACATAGCTTGGTGTATAACGTGGATTCGCGAGCCTCGCACCCCAGTATGAGTCAAAAACGGGAGAAGGACCCAAGGAGTGCCCGACGTTTCTTTCTAGCTATGGTGGTGTCAGTGACCTACCAGCCCTGACATTTATATATACTTTTCACCTGTGTGGTTGTTGGAATGCGAGGCGCCTCGATTATAGGTCTATAAGGACCGGGAAACGTGTGTGATTAGGAATAATTAATCCTCAAAAGTAAGAGAGGACCGGCCTTGGAGGACCCAGGGATTGCTGTGTGCGATCCTGGGACATTTTCTAGAGTGTCTCGAACGGAGAGGAGCTTGCCCCTTGCCTCGACTCATGATGGAATCCAATTTCCGATACGAAATTGCGGATGTGATTGTTTTACTAGTATGGCGACATAGTGGTATGAGTCATTTATGCCGTCCCTGATTGATATTTATGATTGAAATCGCTTTTGAAAGATATATTCACTAGTAATAATATCAAACACTTTTGTTTTATACGTATGAATCATTTTTGGCCATTATAAGGTAAAACTCTATCCTCCGGCTTGCGTTGCATTGTGTGATGGGACCTGAGTCTTATAATGGCTTCATTTTTATAAAAAGCATTGCAATGATTTAATCATTTACTTTATTTCATGCACTAGCACTCATTGGAGTAAACCCGTTCCGCGAAAGTGGCGTGGTCCTTTGATTTGCCGTATTATTGTTGTCAATAAGTTAAGTAGATTTCTCATGCCAGTCCCATGTCTGACTCGTAGTTTGTTTCACTTTGCAAACTCGGGTGCCCTCATTTTCACATGGGCAGCCTAGTTATAGGTAGCTGACATATTTTGGCTTGGCACCGCAGTAGAGGTGCACTTTTGGGCTAATGGTGAGGCTTGACTACATTGTGATGATTGTGACTTTTCCGCCATTATTGTATATGTATTATGATTCCGCCACTGGTGATGTAGACTGATATTTAGTTTATGTATTCTCTATGTATGATTCTGCCACGGGCGATGTAGACTGATTATGTACTGTTATGCACTAAGTTGTATCCTGCACTGTGCTCTCTGATGTGGTGATATACATATATATATATGATTCCGCTGTCATATTTGTGTAAATTATTATATTTCTTTATTATGCTATTATCTGTACTCTACTAATGATGATTAATGTGTTATATTCCAATGATTATCCTTAACACCGTGTCATAGAGTTTTGGGATCGTCACAGAACGAAACCGGAGTCATCTTATTTCTCATCCCGTATATCCAATACGGAACTGAGATGCTCGCGTATCCAGACAATCAACAAGTACATCCGGAGAACTACCACTTTAACCCTTTACTGGGAGCAACCCAATGCTAGGCATCAGTAGTCGTCCATTCGATGTGAAGATCACCGGTCTTCATCCACCGTCTTTAATGTCTTTGACTTTAATCGTCGTAATAATTATTCAAAAAGGGTTAAACCTGTCTTTTCGAATAACTCGCGTATTTTTATAATTAAAAATCAAGTGCTATAAAGACACATCCAATGCCGCATTCCAATTCAGAATGTTCTCTTAACAAAATATTCATATTATTAGGAAAAGGTTCCCATCAATTTTATCAAAGATAAATTCTTTTAAATTTATTCTCAAATCTTATTTTCAAAGATTTATTAAAATTCCAATTCAGTTTTAATATCAAAAATCATTATTTTACAATTATTCCAATTTAAGACATAGATCTTATCTTTAACTGGGTTAAAGAATCAATGTTAATTAAAAACATTGTTCACGATAAACCCAAAATCATATTCCAAAATATGGAATTTTCACAGAAATCAAATCAATATATAATCGATATAAATTTCCATATCAGACTAATAATATAAATGGAATAACGGCAAAGTCTTTTAAATTCCATATATAGTAACAGCCTTCTTTTACAGAAGCCTATCTCGATTATTATCAAATCGAATTTCCACTCAATTCCAATTTAATATATTAAATTGGAAAAGTTGGTTTGGAAAATTTCTTTTTAAATCTTTAATAAAAAGATTTATAAATTTCAAAATATATTTTCACTATTAATTGGGTTAAAGAAAAATGTCGTTTAAAAACACAGTTCATGGTAAACCCACATCACATATCAATTTATTACAATTAATAATTATAATTTGAAACACTAATAATCTTAGTTAAAAGATTTATTCTTTCATATAGGGTTTAAGAACAGTGTTATTTAAGACACCATCCACGACAACCCAAAATCCAATACTTTTATTTCAATATCTTTTAAAAATATTCTTTATTTAGAAGAAACTCTTTATTTAAAATATTCTTTATGTAAAAGATATTCTCAATCGGAAAGCGACTCAATCATTTACCATATAACTTCGGTTATATGAATTTCATACATCGTATGTAAATGATAACAAATGATAAATAATCATCAAACCATCCATTCAACTTCCAGAGTAAAGTTCACCACTGTGTGCGCATTAAAATGAAATAATAACGCTCATCATAGCCTGTCAATCTATCGATTGACATACAAATAAATATAGGGACTAGTGTATATCAATTATTATCCCAATACCCGTGTGAGGTTTTCAGCCAACAACAGTCCATATAAATAAATAATTGGTTAGTGAATTTAACCAATTCTAATACTGCTAACATGTTGATGATGATGAACAAAACATGATATTTTATTCCTAATGCCAAATAAAAATGTATTTGACTCGTATAATTCCCTTATACATTTCTAATATCTAATAGAATGTAATTTATTCATATGACATTATTGCGGATAACAAGTAAAAGATAATTTTCATTGTACTTTATTTGTACGTAATTATTCTTAATTTTAACACATAAAAGAAATAATCTCATTTGTATATGTTTTTCAATGTATAACCTAACACATAAAAATGTTTATTTTAAATTGCATACAAATTCTAATGTATGCATTAACATATAGAGATGTCACTTTAACTCACTTATACATTCTAATGTAAGTTTTGACCAATAATATGATTCTTATACTTGAATATAAATTCTAATGTATGTTTGAAAAAAAAATGATTTTTATATTTGCATGTAAACTCTATTGTATGTTATGCAAATAAAAATGATTATTATATTTGCATATAAATTCTATTTCAACAAAATGTATAAGAAGTGATACATACATTTTGCTGACAATTCTATTTTATCAAAATGGATACTTCTGGTAATACAAACCTATTTCACAAGAATACTAAATGTGTTTAACTATTTCATTTAACAAAAATGTAATTTTAATGTAATTTTTGTTTTCAACCATCATATTTAAAAAAATGTAACTTTTGTTTGAACTATTATATTTTTGACAAAAGTAAATATTTTTGACAGAAATAATTATTTTGGTTCAACTAAGCTATTTTTCCAAAAATGTGTATTTTGATTCAACTAGTTTTATCTTGACAAAAGTATATATTTTGACAAAAGTATATGGTTTGCTTTAACTAATCTATTTTGTCAAAAATGGATATTTTGACAAAATGTATATTTTGATTTAACTAATCTTTTTCAACAAAACAATAAAGATAATGACTTTGTTTTGTTGACAGATTCATTTCAACAAAACAATAAGAATGATAATTTTGTTTTGTCGACAATTCTAATTCAACAAAACAAATGAAAGTAACATATTTGTTTTGTCAAATCTAATGCAACAAAAATGATAATGTTTTGTTTAACCCATTATAGTTTGACAAAAGTGACCAATTTTTTTTAACTATGATAATTTTGACAAAAGCAACAATGTGACCAACTTGTTTTAACTATGATAATTTTGACAAAAGCGACAAATTGGATTTAACTTTAGTAATTTGACAAAAGCGACAAAATGGATTTCAACTATTGTAAATTGATAATGGTGACAAATTAGGTTTAACTATTTTAATTTGATAAAAGTGAACGTTTTTGCTTCATTCTTTTTAAGTGAAACAAAAATAAATATTTTGTTTCATTCCTTTAAAATGACAAAAGTGAATATATTTGTCTTAATATTTTAAAATGGAAAAATTGAATAATTTTGTGTCATTCTATTTAATTGATAAAAATGTATCTTTTTGATCAATTATTTTTAATTAACTGAAAATGCCTCATTCTTGTTTAACAAAAATGCATCTTTTTTCTATTGCAACAAAATGACAAGTAAAATTTATCTTTCTATTTACTCTTTTTATTGAAGCTAAGATGACACTAAGAATATATCTTTTAACTCTAATCTTCGTATTATAATCTATGATGACAATAAAACATTTTATTCAGTGTAACAAAGTTACAACGAAGATAAATCCTTTTTATCATAGTCTTTCTATTTTAATCTTTTATTTGAAAACTAAGTGACAATAAAGGTATAACTTTTTTTATAACAAAATGTCATTTAAAAATATAAACTTTAATAACTATCTTTTTATTGTAACAAATCGACAACAGTAAAAATCAAATATTCTATTTCAATTCTTTTTACTTTAAACTATGTTATATAGAAATGGAGTCTTTTAATTCTATTCTATCTAATGAAGATAATATTACATAAAAATGTAATCTTTTCAAATCTACTCTTTTATAAAAATAAACTTTTTATTCCTACTAACACGTTTGAACACAAATGTTAATTTTATTTCAACTAACAAGTTTTAACACAAATGTTATTTTTATTTCAATAATCATGTTTTGACAAAAATGTTATTTTTATTTCAATAATCATATTTTCTTTACATAACATGATTTTAGCATAAATGACAATTTTATTTATATAATATGATTTTAACTAAATGTCATATTCAACGAGGATTACTATTTCTATTTTAACCAACAGGTTTGACAAAAATGACTATTTTTGTTTTATATAAAATGACAACAAAAATGATACTTTCAACTCTTCTATTTTTATTGCATATCAAATGACAACAAAAATGATACTTTAAAAACCATTCTTTTAATCACAACCAAAATGAAAAAAATAAATGTTTCTCCTGTATCAGTTCATTTTACTACAACTATCTTGACAATAAAAATGTTATTTTTCTTAATCTATCCTTTTTGTTGTGACTAAATTTACAATAAAAATATATCTTCCTATTTTTCTAATAATCTAAAGTGGCAATAAAAATGCAACTTTAAAATCTACTCTTTTTTTCCATATAAAATTACAATAAAAATATAATTCAAAGATCTATTCTTTCTATTGCCTCTAATTTGACAATAAATATGTTTCTTTAACATCTATACTTTTTATGGTATAAATTTTGACAATAAAACTATTTCCTTTAAATCTAATTTTCCAATTAACATAAATGTTAATTACCACCATCTAATAATCAAATGATAATATTATTTGAATCTAATTTTATAATTAACATGAGTGTTAATTTCAACAATCTAATAACAATGATAATTCAGTTTGAATAACAAACATGATACACACAAATTCATTCAGTGATTCACCGCAATACAACACAATCAACATTTAAATAAATATATACATGACACCACATGAATTTTATATAGAATGAATATAAATTTCACAATAAAATAATAATTAATTTTAATTTAAAAATAGAAATCTCACATCGATTTGTATGAATTTTCAAAGTGCTCCGTTTCAGATCCGGTCTGTACTGTTGTGTAGATCTTGAAAAGACGAGTTCAACGCTTCTAACGGTTCGCAAAACGGACCTCATATAAAGAAGTTACAAATTTTAAACAATGGTTACTTTAATAACAATTAATTATTTAATAAATTTACTAATGATGTCATTAAGTTTATTAAACCTTCCTCCTTCGTCGATCAATACTGGAACGCAAAAACCCAATCACCGAACTTGTTGACCACCTGCGCACCCTCCTAGAAGCCATCAGAGCAAAATCAGACGCCACCACATCTTCAGCCATGCCAAGCTCCTCCTGCGCCGACCACCACGCCCAGCTCGCACGTTCCCTGATGCTGGAAATTGAACCCAAAGGTCACGAGTTTGAACCAGAATTTCGAGCAAACCGTATCATTATTCCCGATCATTACCGTTGATTGAAAGGAGCTTGAGGAGCACTTCGATTTCATGTTTAGAGTTTTTAAAACCATTGAACTGGTTTGGAGAAATTGGGGATTCATTTCGGTTGCTTTCAAGCCAATCATAGAACATGGCCGCTGCTGTAGACATTAGTGGATTAGGGTTTATTAGCAAGAAAGATGTAATTTTATAATATTAAGTTACTAATTTTACAAATAAATCTGTTATCTCTTAATAGTTCCATTTTCAGTCCAAAGAAGGATGTTCCTAGGCAAATACCCCCATTCTGGATCTAATGGACTAGGTCCCGTCAGCTCGTTTGATCGTCTTGGCCCACTTTTCTTTAATTTAAAATATAAATCATTTAATTATTTAATTTGATCGTATATTTAAATTCACCGGGGCCACATACAACCTCTAAAAATTCCAGAAAAAATATTTCTAGTTATTTTTTGACGATACGGTTCTAACAAGACAAATTTCTTCGAATTTCGAGACCGTTTGAAAAATGGCCATTTTCTAGTCGATCGAATTTGACTGAAATTGACAAAACACATTTTCTTTTTCCACGCTCACATATTGATTCTAAAATTTATGAAAATTGAAACCTAGCAATAATTCGACATTCCAGTTCCAACAAAAGTGGTTTCGTCGAAAATGGAGGTCGTTTGAAAAATGGCTATTTTTAATATTAAGATATATATATATATATATATATATATATATATAAATTCTACAACGACTATTCTAAAATTTAAACTGGGCATAACTTTTGATTCCCGCTATGAAATTTCAATTTTTCAGATTCTTAGAAAGATATTTTTTAAATAGATTTTAATATTTTTGGTTTCACTGAAATCCAATTTATTTAGCCACCTGTACAGTCAGTCAAAGTTCAAACTTAAATTTTCAAACTACCGCACTATTTCTAATTCGTTTTCTAATTAAAATGAATATATTCCTTCTAACTTCGATTTAAATATATTTTTAGCCGTTATTATTTAAAATAAATTATTTAACTATTAAAATTCCATTAAAATTTCTAAAATAAAAATTTTAAATTGGTTTAGAATTTGCAGGTTGTTACAATCTCCCCCGCTTAAAATATTTTCGTCCTAGAAAAGGAACGAAGCTAAAAGCCGTTAAATTAACCAATTAGATTTTTATTCTTTTGTTGGTTTTAATAATTTTATTAGTTGATTAACTTTCCAAATATATATAACTTTCATATATCCAAAAATTATATTTTCTACGATCGGATTATATATATAATCACAATTACGTAAATAATAATCTTATCACTCTGAACTCATTCAAGGTCATTTCTAACCCCATCTCTAATGAGTTTTCTCATTCTAGGATACTACTGATCCTATCTCTAATGAGCATTCTTATTGGATATTTCTAATCCAATCTCTGATGAGTCTTTTGTTCAATCCTAACGAGTTGTACCCCAAAGATTTGAGCTAACTAGAGCTTTGATACCAATTGTAACGACCCGGATTTTGCCCGACCCGATCGACCGCTAAATCGACCAAGACCGTTCAAATCCCGCATACGTTAACTTTGGAAATACAGCACATTAGAACAGATAACAATAGACTTTTATAAACATTATAATGATGTTACATCAGAGTACCGAATATCAGAGTACATTGGATAAATAATACGGTGGAAGACTAAATTACAGTAAATGTAATACATTGCAGCAGATCAAATATACTAACCACAGCGGAAGACTACCAATGCTCTGGAAGTAGCTCTAAGCTTCGATCCAGAATCCTGCTCAATATATCTGAAAAATAAGCTACTTGACTGCCTGTGTGGGAAAGAGGGCACCCGAATTTGCGAAGTGAAACAAACTACGGGTCAATCATGTGACTGGTATAAGAAATCTTTACTTAACTTATCTAATAAGAAGCTAATCAAAGGGCCACGCCGCTAATGCGGAACGGGTTTACTCCACTGTATTGTCGGTGCATAAATAAAGTAAGTCATTAAACCACGCAATGCTTTTTAGAAAAATGAAATCATTATAAGACTCAAGTCCCATCACACAATGCAACGCAAGCCGGAGGATAGAGTTTTACCTTATAATAATCAAAAATGCTTAATACGCTAAAAACGGATTTGATATTATTATTAGTGTATATATGTTTCAAAAACATTTCAATCATAATGTATCAATCATAGACGACATAGCTACCATATACTATGTCGCCATACTAGTTATACAATCAAAACCGCATGATGTCGTATTGGAAATTGGGTTTCCATCAAAAGTCAAGGTTAGGAACGATCTCCTTACCGATTCGATACACTCTAGCAATGTCTTAGGATTCGGACACTGGTGAACCCTTGGATCCTGCAGGGCCGGTCCACAAATACTTTAGTGGATTAGTTATGTCTGAACATGTAACGACCCAGTAAATCTAAACCAATTTAAAAATTTTAAATTGGCTAAAATAATGGATTTTAAATATTTTAAATAAATATTTTAAATAATAGCAATGAAAAATGAGTTTGAGTCGACAATTGAAAACGAATATAATTAATTATAATTATAAACAAGGCCTGAAATGGCGCTGCAGTTTCAAAAATTGAATTCAAACTTTGTCGGACTGTCCCGGATGCAAAACAAAACGGATTTAAGTGAAACCAAAAATATTTAAATCTGTTAGTGAATACCTTTCTAACGAATCTGAAAAATTGAATTTTCATAGCGGAAAGCAAAAGTTATGGCCGAATGAATTTTCAGAAAGGTCGCTATGGAATTTATATAGCCCGTGAAATTGGCCATTTTGCATACGACCTCAGAGTTCGACGAAACCACTTTTGTTGGATCAGGGATATGAAGTTATTGCTAGGTTTCAAATTTTATAATTTTTGAAGCTAGTATGTGAGCGTGGCAAAAGAAAACGTTTTTTGGTCAATTACAGTTAAATTGGATCGACCAGAAATGGGCCTTTTTGCAAACAGTCTCAGAATTCGACGAAACTAGTTTTGTTGGGACCGTATCGTCAAAACATAGCTAGATTTATTTTTCTGGAATTTTTCGAATCAGTTTGTGGCCCTGGCAAATTGAAATGTACGTTCAAATTAAATATTGAATGTTTTATATTTTAATTTGAAGGAAAACTGACTGAAACATTCGAATGGGCCTTCGAAACATATCCCATTATGTTCGGAATGGGGGTAAAACGCTAGGGACGACAGTCGTTGGGTTTGGATTGGTGGTCGTGTCCGAAAACCCCTTTAAAGACCCACCGACCAATCAGATTTTTAAAAAAAAAAATAGAAAATCCTTTTTTTTCTCTCTCCCCGCTCAGCGATTTCGACGATCCCCGTCGCTCCCTCCTTCCCCTTCACATCGCCGCCGCTACAGGCCACCAGAGCCGCCGCCACCACCCAAACCCGATCCGCCTCCGCCCCCTCTACAAATCCGACCAACTTCCTCCGCCCCTCGTCGCCTGTGCCGCCTGAATCGAAGCCAGAAAGCCCCGACCTTCCCAGCGCCGCCGTCGACGATCCTGACTACCGAACGCCACCAAACCACCACCGACAGGAAGCCCCCTCTTCCCTCTTCCACGTCCAACCCGCCAATCGTTTCCTCGTGCCTCGATTCTCGCGAAAACCGTAAACTTTGTTTCGAAGAAAAAAAACAGGTATACGGCTAATCTATTTTAAACTGATTTTTACACTTTTAAGCGTTGCAAACATTGTAAAAATCATATCTTTTTCGTTCGTTAACGAAATTCGATGAAACAGGAAACACCGGGACCGTGAGGACGCCTTCTACATTCTAGAAGAGACCGCATATTTTTCTGAGCCTTCTGCTATTTTTGGTGGAGTGGAACCCAATGTGAGATTTCTAATTTATAAACGATATGGAAAACGATGATGTATAAATTATACATTCGATGTATAAGTTATATAAGCATTGTACACCTCATGTATAAGCGTTGTATAAATTGTACGTTCGATGTATAAGTTATATATGCGTTGTAAAAATTATATATGTGTTGAAATAGAAGTAAATTGCTATATATATATATATATATATATACACGCCCCTCGTCCACAAACCATGGACGATATTTATTGGTTGTGATTGGTGTGAAAATTGATTGATAGCGAATGGTTGTTTGGGATTGTTTGTGGTTGATATTGATTGATTGTGGTTGAAAAATACCCGTTTGTGGTTGAGAAATATTTGGTTGAAACCACATAGGATTAGTTTGTGGAAATGAAATAAATATATACATGCCGCCTGCGTGCGAACTAGATGCATGATTCCCATTGTCAAAAACCGTGAGGTTTTAAGGTAGAGCGAGGAGCCGTACTAGGGACGATCCCGGTTTTAACTACCCTACCGTTATGCTGCCGAAATTTTGAATAATATTCATGTGTTTGAATTATTTTCATTTGCTGAAACTATATTTATTCATTGAATAGAAAACCTTCATGTGTTGAATCGATATTCATTCGTTGATTAGAAATTCATGTGTTGAATGGTATTCGTGTTTTAAATATAAAAATCACATTTTTATCTACATATAGAAATTATAGAAAACCTTCATGTGTTGAATCGATATTCATTCGTTGATTAGAAATTCATGTGTTGAATGATATTCATATTTTGAAATAAATTGTTTCATAATAAAAATCACCTTTTATCAACTATATGGACTATGTAAAATAATCTCGTTTTAAAAGAAATTGTTTTATAATAAAAATCCTATTTTTCTCACCTATATAAACTATATAAAATAATAGTGTTTTGAAATGAATTTTTTTACTTTCCAATAAAAATCACATTTTTATTATATACATGAATTGTTGAAAGGTGAAGTGTTAAAAATAACCACTCATTCAAATAAATATATATGAGTTGATATATTCATTAATTAGCTAATGATATGATTTTTGCCTATGCATGCAACATTAGAATGAATGGTGTTTGTTAAACCAAATGGAATCAAATATGAAGTTGAATAGAAAATGATAAGTGATAAGAACTGTATATATGTACATGCATATTTATTGAACAGGTTATAACAAAGGGGCTAGAGAAGAGGAATAAAATTTTGTGCCCGACAAATAGGTACACATTTACTGTTTTGTTTGGGTGATGATTTTATGAACCTGTTGGCTAGCCGCTTGGCTTTTTCTTTTTATTTTCGACATGAGAGGCCCGTGTGGCTATTTGGGAATTTTCCCAGCCCCTCCCGTACAAAGGAGGTTATGGCGAAATTTTCCAAAATTTAAAGGCGTTAGTGAAATATTTGATGTGAAAACGATATTGAAATTGTTGAATGAACTATATTTATATAAATATATAAATATAAATAAAATTAAAATGAAACGGGGCCGTGCAGTTCGCATTTTGAAACCGTGATTTCAAACGATTATACTAGGAGATCCGACCATCGGATTTTCCTGAAATCCCAACCGTTGGGTTCGCCTTGGAAATATCTTTCCAATGGCACCAATTTTGTAAAAATCCAACGGTTGGATTGTCTGGAATGTTTAATTCAAATCTGAAGAAAAACAGCGCCAGAAACGATTATATATATATATAAATATAATTATATTTAATCGAATAACGACGCTGCAGTTCGTATTTTGAAATCGAAATTTCAAACGATTGTACCAGGAGATCCGACCGTCGGATTTTCCCGAAACTGGAACCGTTGGATTCATTTTGAAAGGACCTTTCTAATGATGTAAATTTTGTGAAGATCCAACAGTTAGATTTTTAGATATGTGTAAATCAAATTTGAAGAGAAACAGCGCCACGACCGCGTTATGGCCTGAAGCGTCGTTTTGAATAAATTGGCTGTTTTAAAATAAATAAAAATAGCAATAAATCGTTATAAAATATCATAAACGATATGGAATGGAAATAAACTGAATTGGCTCGATTTATGTGGTATTTGATGGTTGAATGTGTTTGGTGTGAAAATTACCTTAAAGAACAAAATCGATGTTGTCGAATAATTTAACCATTGAAGTAAATTGATTTGAAATTCTAAATATACGTGAATTATTTGAAAAGGCCGAGTTAATTCTCATTTCAAATAATTGACCGACGATTAAAAGTCGAAGATGAAGACGGTGGTCGAAGACCGGAGATCTTCACCTCGTTTGGATGGTAACCGAGGTCCTGATTGGGAGGCATCCCAAAATATGGATAATGAGTGGTGATCGTCCAGACGTACGTGGTGATCGATGGGTTTGCGAGGTATTTAGTGCCTCCGGTTTCGTTCAGACCCAGAACGAACTTGTAAATGGACTGTGTGTCTGACATTGGATTATATTCTGTGTTGATTGATCTCTGTTAAATATACATCTGTTTGGCGGCGGAGAATTTATTCTTTTGCTTAACGCCCTTCTCTGAAACGCAGAGCTCATAGGTTGTATATCGATGGACATCAGTCGCATGGCATGAATTGCCTGTGTGGCATGCTAAGATGCAGTGATCAGGGCTTCTGTTGAAAAGCAAAGTCTTGTAGGGATGATCAAAGCACCGCCGGTGTGGCGTAGCTTTGTGTATAACGTAAAATCGCGAGCCTCACACCCCGGTATGAACCAGAAACAGGAGAGGACATCAGGGAGGGCCTGCGTTTCTTTCTAGCTAGGGTGGTGTCAGTGACCTACCAGCCCTGACATTTATATACTTTTCACCTGTGTGGTTATTACTGTTGCGAGGCACCTCGGTTTGATCGGACGATCCGGGTCCGATGGAGTCATTCGTTGGCTCGTTTACGCCCCAAAGGGCGGGGAGACGTAGTGTTCAGGCATAATAATCCACATTGGTGGACCGGCCCTGACGATCCAAGGGGCAGTTGCGGCTGTTCCTGAGGGGCGGGCTAGAGCGTCTCGAATTCGGTAAGGACTATCTTTTGCCTTGGTTCATGATGGAAATCCAATTTCCAAATACATGACTGTGCGATTTTGATTGTATACCTATATATGGCGACATAGTGGTATGGGGCATTAATGCCGTCTATTATTGATAGTTATGATTTGAAATTGTTTTCAAAACATATAAACACTAGCAATAATATCAAATGCCTTGTTTTATTCGTATCAAGCATATTTTGGCCGTTATAAGGTAAACACTCTATCCTCCGGTTTGCGTTGCATTGTGTGATGGGAACTAGGTCTTATAATGGCTTCATTTTTTATAAAGAGCATAGCGATGTTTAAAAGAAAGATTTGTTCTAAAGCACTGGCAATCCAATGGAGTAAACCCGTTCCACGAAAGTGGCGTGGTCCTGTGATTAGCCATATTTGAAATGTGTTGAGTAGATTTCTCATACCAGTCCCATGACTGACTCGTAGTTTGTTTCACTTCCAAACTCGGGTGCCCCTTTTTCTTCACGGGCAGCCTTGTATTCATGTTTAGCTGGTTCTTTCTGGATAGCTGGAGCTGAAGATGGATTCTATCATTTATCTCTTTTTATGCTTTTCAGCTCCTATTGTAGATATTTTGTTTGTTTTCCGCTGTAGACATTTATGTATAGCTAAACCGTATTTGTACTAAGTAAGATCCTGTATACTGTGTAGCTCTGATGATTACTTTTATCCAGTATATTCTATTGTTCATTATCTGGTGTATTTATTTATTTCTGTTCTGCTATTATCTGTTTCTGTGTTATATTCCACGGATTACCCTTGCCACCGTCAGAACGGGGTTTGGGGTCATCTCATTTGGTATCAGAGCTTTGGTTAAGCTTAGTTCTGGAATATAACATTTGAACGAACTCGTCAGAAATAGAACCAGTAGTGTTCTAGGACGGGTAACTCTATACAGATAGGATTAGCAATATCCTAGTATGAGTAAAGCAGAATGAAATTACGCCTCGATAGACACATTTATATTTGAGGTATATGTTTCTATGTTTTAAAATACCTTTTCTGTGACCTGACACTTGATCTTCCATTCGCAGAAGTACTAGAAAAATGAGTGCCAGAAACAGAAGGAATACAGAACCCGATCTAGAGGCTCTATTAAAGAGATATCGAAATCTGAACGGAGCACAGTTCTCAGGCAATGAATCTATAATTCAGACTCAAGCTTGGATGAGTTCTTTCGAAAGAATTTTTGAGCGTATCCATCTGAGAGATGATCAGAAACGGTTAGTAGCATCTTGGGCGCTCAAAGAAGAAGATTTAATCTGGTGGGAAACAATCATCAAAGATAATCCAGAAGGTGATATCACCTGGGACAGATTCAAAGTGATTTTCCTGGAAAGATTTACTCCTTCCGAAGCGACGGAGCGATTATGTGATGAATTTTCTTATCTAATACAAGGTGATATGACCATCCCAGAATATCATAAGAAATTCAACGAACTTGCTCACTTTGCTCCTCATCTGATTCAAGATCCAAAGAGGATAAATCTGAGATTCATTCATGGCCTGCAAAGGAGATACCAGAATAGTGTAATGAGGAATGTGAAGCTTCCTTTTTTTGAAATGATATACATGGCTTATCAGTATGAGGATCTCCATAAGAAAGGAATGTTGCGCGACGAAGAAGAAGTTTGTTGTAGTGACAAAGAAGAGTCGAAAACTGATATTCCTGAAGCCAGTACGAGGTCTGAGGTCAATAAGAGGCCCAGTGCCAAGAGAAAAAGGGCTGAATCTGGGAACGAACGAATAACGGCCGCCACGTGCTCAAGCTGCAATAGAAAAGGACATTTGGCAATAAGTTGCAAATCTTGGAACGAACGAAGAAAGAGTGGATCTAAATCCAAGAAGGATTTTCAAGGAAAGAAAAGGTGCAATCAATGCCATCAGTTTGGTCATGTAAAGCAAGATTGCTGGAAGATGAAGAAGCCTGAAGTAGTTCAAGTGAATGAAGTAGCAGAAACTTCTGATCCCTCAGCAAGTCATGGAAGATCTGACGTTTTAGAAGGAACCCTTACTGTCAAAAACATTCCAGTTAAAGTACTGTTCGACACAGGCGCGTCACGAAGCTTTATTGCAAAGAGTGTCGCTAAGAAGCTAGATTTGAATTTGAGGAAGCTCAAGGAACCAATGACTGTCCAGAATCCGGTCGGGGGTTCTATCAATCTCAGTTGGATTTGTGCAGTACCGGTCTCCTTTTCTTGCTATAAATTCCCTATTATCTCTATCGTCATGAATTTTAATGAATTCGATATTATTCTGGGATTGGATTGGCTAACCAAATATGAAGTAGAGGTTAGATGCGCCGAGAGAGTTGTTAGGGCTAGGATTAAATCAGGAAGTTATACAACCATACCATGTGAAGGCCCGACATCAAATAGAAAAGACTTCTAGGCAGCTTTGAATGTTTCTCCAGCCCAAATAGAAAATATCCCTGAAGTTACAGAGAATATTCTAGATCTCATCAAAGATATTCCGGTCGTCAAGAACTATGCGGACGTGTTCGAAGAAGTTGTTCGCTTACCTCCTCAAAGAGAAATAGATTTCAAGATTGCTTTGATTCCCAATGCAAGGCTGGTAGTTCACGCTATTCGAAGAATGTCCTTGAAAGAGAAAGAAGAACTTGACAATCAAACACGACAGCTTGTATGGAAGGGTCTGATCAGATCCAGTTTCTCTGATTGGGGTGCAGCAGTGGTGTTTCTCCCAAAATCTGACGGTACTCTACATCTATGTGTGTATTATCGAGATCTGAACAAACAGACGATAAAGAACAAATATCCATTGCCGCGGATTGATGATTTGTTAGATCGATTAAATGGAGCACAAGTATTTTCACGAATGGACCTAGCTACAGGCTTCCATCAACTTCGAATCGCCGAAGAGTGTGTTCCAATGACAGCATTCAGAGGTCCCGACTTATTCTATGAGTGGTTTGTAATGCCGTTCGACTTATGTAATGCTCCAGCTTATTTCGTCGATCTAATGAACAGAGTATTCAGAGGAGTATTGAATAAATTTGTCCTGTTTTTATTGATGATATTCTAATCTTCTCTAAATCGAAGGCCGAACATGAAAAGCATTTGGAACAGGTTCTGGAAATTCTCAGAAAGAATGTGTTGAAAGCAAAGTTTTCCAAATGTATATTCTGGCAAGAAGAAGTAAAATTTCTAGGCCACGTCGTACCGAAAGACGGAATCGCTGTGGATCCAAGTAAAATCACAGCTACTCAGAATTGGAAACATCCCAGTACTCCCACTGAAGTCCGCAGTTTTCTCGGATTGGCTAGTTATTACCGGAAGTTCGTTAAAAACTTTTCGAAGATATCTGGTCATTTAACGAAGCTTACAAAGAAGCACTCTAAATTTAAATGGACTCCAGAAAGTGAGTAGGCTTTTGAAGAGCTATAGTTGAGATTAACAACTGCTCCAGTGTTAACCATCATGTCAATCAGGATTTAAAAGTCTGGACTGATGCTTCTAGAGAAGGCCTTGGAGCAGTGTTAATGCAAAGGGGTCAAGTGATTGCTTATGCTAGCCGTCAGCTGAAGCCACACGAGAAAAACTATGTAACTCATGATCTTGAGTTATTGGCTATAGTGTTCGCTTTGAAAATCCGGAGACACTATCTTCTGGGTGAGAGATTTGAACTGTTTACAGATCACCAGTCGCTAAAGTATCTGTTCACTCAGAAAGACCTGAATCTGCGGCAGCAACGTTGGCTGGAGTTTCTTGCAGCATATGACTTTGAGATTATATACACTCTAGGGAAAGCCAATGTCGTGGCCAATGCGCTGAGCCGAAAGAATGTAATGATCGCCAGCTTTATTATCACGACTTCCTTGATTGACAAAATATCTGTTCTTCAGAAAGAGGATAACTTTATTAAGGACATGATTAAAAGAATTCGGAAAGGCAAACCCTCGTGTTTTCAAATAGATAATGACGAGACCCTGAGATTGAAAGGAAGGATTTGTGTTCCTGACATTCCCGGACTCAAAAGGGAAGTGTTAGATGTGTGTCACAAGTCCAAGCAGAGTATCCATCCTAGTGTGGCCAAAATGTATAACGATCTCAAACGAACATTCTGGTGGAAGGCTATGAAAAGAGACGTTTCAATATACGTTAGCCGATGCCCTACTTGCCAGCTAGTAAAGAGCGACCAACAAAAACTGGCTGGATTGTTGCAACCGCTAGAAGTTCCAGGCTGGAAGTGGGAACATATTTCTATGGATTTCATTGATGGTCTGCCCAGAACCAAAAAAGGGAATGACAGTATTTGGGTGATCATAGATCGCTTCACGAAGATCGCCCATTTCATACCTATCAGATCAAACAGAACTGCTCAGAGTCTGGCGCAGATATACTTCAGGGAAATTGTTAGACTACATGGAGTGCCGCTCAGTATAGTCAGTGATAGAGATACAATATTTACTAGTAGATTCTGGGAGGCATTTCAAGTCGAACTGGGAACGAAGTTGAACTTAAGCACCGCTTATTATCCTCAGACAGACGGTCAGACTGAGAGGGTAAATCGTATTTTAGAAGATCTATTGCGGGCTTGTGTTATAGATTTCGGTGGATCATGGGAAGACCATCTGCATTTGGCTGAATTCTCTTATAACAACAGCTACTAGGCGAGTCTGACAATGTCGCCATTCGAAGCGTTGTATGGTAGACCGTGTCGATCTCCTGCTTGTTGGGTCGAACTAGGTAATAGACTTGTGTTGGGTCCTGATATGATTCGAGAAGCTGCCGACAAAGTCGATTTTATTAAAAAGCGATTACTCGCCGCTCAAAGCCGACAAAAGAGCTATGCCGATAGAAGAAGAAGAGATATATCCTTTGCTGTTGGCGACTATGTATATCTGAAAGTATCGCCGATGAGAGGAGTAATCCGGTTTGGTAAAACTGGAAAGTTGGCGCCCAAATTCATTGGTCCGTTTCCTATTCTGGAACGGATCGGAACTCTCGCTTATAGGGTCAAACTGCCAGATTGGTTGCCTGGAGTTCATGATGTATTTCATATATCTCAACTTCGAAAACACGTTCATGATCCAGACTTGATCGTGGAAGAAGCAGCTCAACAGGATATTGAAATTACTCCAGAATTAGCTATGAGAAGAGAGCCGCTAAAGATTATCGGCAAAGAAACCAAAGAGCTGAGGAACAAGAAGGTTCACTTAGTCAAAGTGCAATGGAGTGGAGATCCGCGAGATTGTACTTGGGAAACTGAGGAGAGCATTCAAAAAGCTTATCCTAGATGCCGAGTGGATATCTCTGATTGACTCTGGTGCAAGGTACATTTACCCTACTTTGCATTACCATTTAATTCTCTACTCTGTTGTTATTTTCTTTCCACGAATGTGCACATTTAAATTCAATGGTCTGAATGATTTTAAAAAAGAGTATAGAAAGTGATTAGTATATTTTTGAAAGGTCGAAAACAATTGGATTGGTTGTTGTGTTGTGTGATTGTAGATTTATCAAACCACTTTCGACTTTGTTCCTTTTCGGGGACGAAAAGTTTTAAGTGGGGGAGATTGTAACGACCCAGAAAATCTGAACCAATTAAAATTTTTTAAATTGGCTAAAATAATGGATTTTAAATATTTAAAATAAATATTTTAAATAATAGCAATGAAAACTGAGTTTGAGTTGACAATTGAAAACGAATATAATTAATTATAATTATAAATAAGGCCTGAAATGGCGCTGCAGTTTCAAAAATTGAATTCAAAATTTGTCGGACTGTACTGGGTGCAAAACAAAACGGATTTTAGCGAAACCAAAAATATTTAAATCTGTTAGTGAATACCTTTCTAACGAATCAGAAAAATTGAATTTTCATAGCGGAAAGCAAAAGTTATGGCCGAATGAATTTTCAGAAAGGTCGCTATGGAATTTATATAGCCCGTGAAATTGGCCATTTTGCATACGACCTCGGAATTCGACGAAACCACTTTTGTTGGATCCGGGATGTGAAGTTATTGCTAGGTTTCAAATTTCATAATTTTTGAAGCTAGTATGTGAGCGTGGAAAAAGAAAACGTGTTTTGGTCAATTACAGTTAAATTGGATCGACCAGAAATGGGCCTTTTTGCAAACGGTCTTAGAATTCGACGAAACTAGTTTTGTTGGGACCGTATCGTCAAAACAAAGCTAGATTTATTTTTCTGGAATTTTTCGAATCAGTTTGTGGCCCTGGCAAATTGAAATGTACGTTCAAATTAAATATTGAATGTTTTATATTTTAATTTGAATGAAAACTGATTAAAACATTCGAATGGGCCTTCGAAACATATCCCATTGTGTTCGGAATGGGGGTAAAACGCTAGGGACGACAGTCGTTGTGTTTGGATTGGTGGTCGTGCCCGAAAACCCCTTTAAAGACCCACCGACCAATCAGATTTTTTTAAAAAAAATAGAAAATCCTTTTTTTCTCTCTCCCCGCTCAGTGATTTCGACGATCCCCGTCGCTCCCTCCTTCCCCTTCACATCGCCGCCGCTACAGGCCACCAGAGTCGCCACCACCACCCAAACCCGATCCGCCTCCTCCCCCTCTACAAATCCGACCAACTTCCTCCGCCCCTCATCGCCTGTGCCGCCTGAATCGAAGCCAGAAAGCCCCGACCTTCCCAGCGCCGCCGCCGACGATCCTGACCACCGAACGCCACCAAACCACCACCAACAGGAAGCCCCCTCTTCCCTCTTCCACGTCCAACCCGTCGATCGTCCCCTCGTGCCTCGATTCTCACGAAAACCGTAAACCTAGTTTCGAAGAAAAAAACAGGTATACGGCTAATCTATTTTAAACTGATTTTTACACTTTTAAGCGTTGCAAACCTTGTAAAAATCATATCTTTTTCGTTCGTTAACGAAATTCGATGAAACAGGAAACACCGGGACCGTGAGGACGCCTTATACATTCCAGAAAAGACCGCGTATTTTTCTGAGCCTTCTGCTATTTTTGGTGGAGTGGAACCCAATGTGAGATTTCTAATTTATAAACGATATGGAAAACGACGATGTATAAATTATACATTCGATGTATATGTTATATAAGCGTTGTACACCTCATGTATAAGCGTTGTATAAATTGTACGTTCGATGTATAAGTTATATATGCGTTGGAAAAATTATATATGTGTTGAAATAGAAGTGAATTGCTATATATATATATATATATATATATATATATATATATATATACGCCCCTCGTCCACAAACCATGGACGATATTTATTGGTTGTGATTGGTGTGAAAATTGATTGATAGCGAATGGTTGTTTGGGATTGTTTGTGGTTGTTATTGATTGATTATGGTTGAAAAATACCCGTTTGTGGTTGAGAAATATTTGGTTGAAACCACATAGGATTAGTTTGTGGAAATGAAATAAATATATACATGCCGCCTGCGTGCGAACTAGATGCATGATTCCCATTGTCAAAAACCGCGAGGTTTTAAGGTAGAGCGAGGAGTCGTACTAGGGACGGTCCCGGTTTTAACTACCCTGCCGTTATGCTGCCGAAATTTTGAATAATATTCATGTGTTTGAATTATTTTCATTTGCTGAAACTATATTTATTCATTGAATAGAAAACCTTCATGTGTTGAATCGATATTCATTCGTTGATTAGAAATTCATGTGTTGAATGGTATTCGTGTTTTAAATATAAAAATCTCATTTTTATCTATATATAGAAATTATAGAAAACCTTCATGTGTTGAATCGATATTCATTCGTTGATTAGAAATTCATGTGTTGAATGGTATTCATATTTTGAAATAAATTGTTTCATAATAAAAATCACCTTTTATCAACTATATGGACTATGTAAAATAATCTCGTTTTAAATGAAATTGTTTTATAATAAAAATCCTATTTTTCTCACCTATATAAACTATATAAAATAATAGTGTTTTGAAATGATTTTTTTTTCTTTCCAATAAAAATCACATTTTTATTATATACATGAATTGTTGAAAGGTGAAGTGTTAAAAATAGCCACTCGTTCAAATAAATATATATGAGTTGAAATATTCATTAATTAGCTAATGATATGATTTTTGCCTATGCATGCAGCATTAGAATGAATGGTGTTTTTTAAACCAAATGGAATCAAATATGAAGTTGAATAGAAAATGATAAGTGATAAGAACTGTATATATGTACATGCATATTTATTGAACAGGTTATAGCAAAGGGGCTAGAGAAGAGGAATAAAATTTTGTGCCCGACAAATAGGTACACATTTACTGTTTGGGTGATGATTTTATGAGCCTGTTGGCTAGCCGCTTGGCTTTTTCTTTTTCTTTTCGACATGAGACGCCCGTGTGGCTATTTGGGAATTTTCCCAGCCCCTCCCGTACAAAGGAGGTTATGGCGAAATTTTCCAAAATTTAAAGGCGTTAGTGAAATATTTGAAGTGAAAACGATATTGAAATTGTTGAATGAACTATATTTATATAAATATATAAATATAAATAAAATTAAAACGAAACGGGGCCATGCAGTTTGCATTTTGAAACCGTGATTTCAAACGATTATACCAGGAGATCCGACCATTGGATTTTAATGAAATCCCAACCGTTGGGTTCGCCTTGGAAATATCTTTCCAATGGCACCAACTTTGTAAAAATCCAACGGTTGGATTGTCTGGATTGTTTAATTCAAATATGAAGAAAAACAGCGCCAGAAACGATTATATTTATATTTATATATATAAATAAATATAATTATATTTAATCGAATAACGACGCTGCAGTTCGTATTTTGAAATCGAAATTTCAAACGATTGTACCGGGAGATCCGACCGTCGGATTTTCCCGAAACTAGAACCGTTGGATTCGTTTTGAAAAGGCCTTTCTAATGATGTAAATTTTGTGAAGATCCAACGGTTATATTTTCAGATATGTGTAAATCAAATCTGAAGAAAAACAGCGCCACAGCCGCGTTATGGCCCGAAGCGTCGTTTTAAATAAATTGGCTATTTTAAAATAAATAAAAATAGCGATTAATCGTTATAAAATATCATAAACGATATGGAATGGAAATAAACTGAATTGGCTTGATTTATGTGGTATTTGATGGTTGAATGTGTTTGGTGTGAAAATTACCTTAAAGAACAAAATCGGTGTTGTCGAATAATTTAACCATTGAAGTAAATTGATTTGAAATTCTAAATATACGTGAATTATTTGAAAAGGCCGAGTTAATTCTCATTTCAAATAATTGACCGACGATTAAAAGTCGAAGATGAAGACGGTGGTCGAAGACCGGAGATCTTCACCTCGTTTGGATGGTAACCGAGGTCCTGATTGGGAGGCATCCCAAAATATGGATAATGAGTGGTGATCGTCCAGACGTACGTGGTGATCGATGGGTTTGCAAGGTATTTAGTGCCTCCGGTTTCGTTCAGACCCAGAACGGACTTGTAAATGGACTGTGTGTCTGACATTGGATTTTATTCTGTGTTGATTGATCTCTGTTAAATATACATCTGTTTGGCGGCGGAGAATTTATTCTTCTGCTTAACGCCCTTCTCTGAAGCGCACGAGCTCAGAGGTTGTATATCTATGGACATCAGTCGCATGGCATGAATTGCCTGTGTGGCATGCTAAGATGCAGTGATCAGGGCTTCTGTTGAAAAGCAAAGTCTTGTGGGGATGATCAAAGCAACGCCTGTGTGGCGTAGCTTTGTGTATAACATAAAATCGCGAGCCTCACACCCCGGTATGAACCAGAAACGGGAGAGGACATCAGGGAGGGCCCGCGTTTCTTTCTAGCTAGGGTGGTGTCAGTGACCTACCAGCCCTGACATTTATATACTTTTCACCAGTGTGGTTGTTGCTGTTGCGAGGCGCCTCGGTTTGATCGGACGATCCAGGTCCGATGGAGTCATTCGTTGGCTCGTTTACGCCCCAAAGGGCGGGGAGACGTAGTGTTCAGGCATAATAATCCACATCGGTGGACCGGCCCTGACGATCCAAGGGGCAGTTGCGGCTGTTCCTGAGGGGCGGGCTAGAGCGTCTCGAATTCGGTAAGGACTATCTTTTGCCTTGGTTCATGATGGAAATCCAATTTCCAAATACGTGACTGTGTGATTTTAATTGTATACCTATATATGGCGACATAGTGGTATGGGGCATTAATGCCGTCTATGATTGATAGTTATGATTTGAAATTGTTTTCAAAACATATAAACACTAGCAATAATATCAAATGCCTTGTTTTATTCGTATCAAGCATATTTTGGCCGTTATAAGGTAAACACTCTATCCTCCGGTTTGCGTTGCATTGTGTGATGGGAACTGAGTCTTATAATGGCTTCATTTTTTATGAAGAGCATAGCGATGTTTAAAAGAAAGATTTGTTCTAAAGCACTGGCAATCCAATGGAGTAAACCCGTTCCACGAAAGTGGCGTGGTCCTGTGATTAGCCATATTTGAAATGTGTTGAGTAGATTTCTCATACCAGTCCCATGACTGACTCGTAGTTTGTTTCACTTCCAAACTCGGGTGCCCCTTTTTCTTCACGGGCAGCCTTGTATTCAGGTTTAGCTGGTTCTTTCTGGATAGCTGGAGCTGAAGATGGATTCTATCATTTATCTCTTTTTATGCTGTTCAGCTCCTATTGTACATATTTTGTTTGTTTTCCGCTGTAGACATTTATGTATAGCTGAACTGTATTTGTACTAAGTAAGATCCTGTATACTGTGTAACTCTGATGATTACTTTTATCCAGTATATTCTATTGTTCATTATCTGGTGTATTTATTTATTTCTGTTCTGCTATTATCTGTTTCTGTGTTATATTCCACGGATTACCCTTGCCACCGTCAGAACGGGGTTTGAGGTCATCTCAGAACACATGCTCCTCGATCCTATTGGACCTATAAATTGGCCATTGGCGACCAATAAAAATATCCAAGGTGCCTCATTCCATCAACCACATAAATAAAAATGTCGGGTCTTGTAAAAACCCAAACATCACTTCTAGCTAGAAAGAAACATGTGCACTCCCTACGTTCCCTTGTCCCATTTTTGACTCTACCGGGGTGTGAGGCTCACGAGATAACGTTATACACAAAGCTATGCCTAAATAGGCTATGCTTTGATCAGCATCCACAAAGCCTTGCTTTTCAACAAAAGCCTTGATCAATTGCAACTTGGCATGTCACATTAACAGTCCATACCATGCGATTGATAAGTACCAATATGTAACCTCTGAGCTCGTGTGTCTCAGAAAAGGGTGTTAAGCAAGAGAATAAATTCTCCGCCACCACAGATATATATTAAATAGAAACTAATTTAATTACATGGAATGGAATTAAATATCAGACTCGCATCCATTTACAAGTCCGTTCCGGGTCTGAACGAAACCGGAGTCACCTTATTCCTCATCTCGTATGTCCAATGCAGAAGTGAGGTGCTTGCGTATCTGGATAATCAACAAGTACATCCGGACAACTACCACTTTAGCCCTTTACTGGGAGCGACCCAATGCCAGGCATCAGTAGTCGTCCATTCGATGTGAAGATCGCCGGTCTTCGTCCACCGTCTTCAATATCTTATACTTCAATCTCGTAATAATTATTCAGAATGGGTTAAACCCGGTCTTTCCGAATATCTCGCGTATTTTTATAATTAAAAATCAAGTGCTATAAAGACACATCCAACGCCGCATTCAATTTCAGAATGTTCTCTTAACAAAATATTCATATTATTAGGAAAAGGTTCCCATCAATTTTATCAAAGATAAATTCTTTTAAATTATTCTTAAATCTTATTTTCAAAGATTTATTAAAATTCCAATTCAGTTTTAATGTCAAAAATCATTATTTTACGATTATTTCAATTTAAGACATAAATCTTATCTTTAACTGGGTTAAAGAATCAATGTTAATTAAAATCATTGTTCACGATAAACCCAAAAACATGTTCCAAAATATGGAATTTTCACAAAAATCAAATCAATATATAATCGATATAAATTTCCATATCAGACTAATAATATAAATGGAATAACGACAAAGCCTTTTAAATTCCATATATATTTACAGACTTCTTTTACAGAAGCCTATCTCGATTATTATCAAATCGAATTTCCACTCAATTCCAATTTAATATACTAAATTGGAAAACTTGGCTTTGGAAAATTTCTTTTTAAATCTTTAATAAAATGATTTATAAAATCCAAATTATATTTTCACTGTTAATTGGGTTAAAGAACAAATGTCGTTTAAAAACACAGTTCACGGTAAACCCAATTTACGTATCAATTTATTACAATTAATAATTATAATTTGAAACACTAATAATCTTAGTTAAAAGATTTATTCTTTCATACAGGGTTTAAGAACAATGTTATTTAAGACACCATCCACGACAACCTAAAATCCAATTCTTTTATTTCATTATCTTTTAAAAATATTCTTTATTTAGAAGAAACTCTTTATTTAAAATATTCTTTACGTAAAAGATATTCTAAATCGAAAAGCGACTCAATCATTAACCATATAACTTCGGTTGTATGGATTTCATACATCGTATATAAATGACAACAAATGATAAATAATAATCAAACCATCCATTCAACATCCAGAGTGAAGTTCACCACAGTGTGAGCATTAAAATGAAATTATAACACTCATCACAACCTGTCAGTCTATCAATTGACATACAAATAAATATTGGGACTGTGTATATCAATTATTATCCCAATGCCCGTGTGGGGTTTTCAGTCAACAACAGTCCATATAAATAAATAATTGGTTAACGAATTTAACCAATTCTAATACAGCTAACATGTTGATGATGATGAACAAAGCATGATATTTTATTCCTAATGCCAAATAAAAATGTATTTGACTCGTATAATTCCCTTATACATTTCTAATATCTAATAGAATGTAATTTATTTATATGACATTATTGCAGATGACAAATAAAAGATAATTTTCATTATACTTTATTTGTATGTAATTATTCTTAATTTTAACACATAAAAGAAATAATCTCATTTGTATATGTTTTTCAATGTATAACCTAACACATAAAAATGTTTATTTTAAACTGCATACAAATTCTAATGTATGCATTAACATATAAAGATGTCACTTTAACTCACTTATATATTCTAATGTAAGTTTTGACCAATAATAGGATTCTTATATTTGAATATAAATTCTAATGTATGTTTGCAAAATAAAAAAAAATGATTTTTATATTTGCATGTAAATTCTATAATATGCTATGCAAATAAAAATGATTATTATATTTACATATAAATTCTATTTCAAAAACATGTATAAGAAGTGATACATCCATTTTGCTGACAATTCTATTTTATCAAAATTGATATTTCTATGGTAACACAAACCTATTTCACAAAAATACTATTTGTGTTTAAGTATTTCATTTAACGAAAATGTATTTTTTGTCTTAATTCAAATCTAATTAACAAAAATGTAAATTTTGTTTTCAACCATCATATTTAACAAAATGTAACTTTTGTTTAAACTATTATATTTTTGACAAAAGTAAATATTTTTGACAGAAATAATTGTTTAGGTTCGACTAAGCTATTTGTCCAAAAATGTGTATTTTGATTCAACTAGTCTTATCTTGACAAAAGTATATATTTTGACAAAAATATATGGTTTGCTTTAACTAATCTATTTTGACAAAAATGAATATTTTGTCAAATTGTATATTTTGATTTAACTAATCTTTTTCAACAAAACAATAAAGATGATGACTTTGTTTTGTTGACAAATTCATTTCAACAAAACAACAAGAATGATAATTTTGTTTTGTCGACAATTCGAATTCAACAAAACAAATGAAAGTAACATATTTGTTTTGTCAAATCTAATGTGACAAAAAGGATAATGTTTTGATTAACCCATTATAGTTTGACAAAAGTGACCAATTTGTTTTAACTACGATAATTTTGTCAAAAGCGACAAAATGGATTTAACTTTAGTAATTTGACAAAAGCGGCAAAATGGATTTCAACTATTGTAAATTGATAATGGTGAAAAATTGGGTTTAACTATCTTAATTTGATAAAAGTGAATGTTTTTGCTTCATTCTTTTTAAGTGAAACAAAAATGAATATTTTGTCTCATTCCGTTAAAATGACAAAAGTGAATATATTTGTTTTAATCTTTTAAAATGAAAAAATTGAATAATTTTGTCTCATTCTATTTAATTGATAAAAATGTATCTTTTTGATCAATCATTTTTAATTAACTAAAAATGCCTCATTCTTGTTTAACAAAAATGCATCTTTTTGTATTGCAACAAAATGACAAGTAAAACTTATCTTTCTATTTACTCTTTTTATTGAAGCTAAGATGACACTAAAAATATATGTTTTAACTCTAATCTTCTTATTATAACCTATGATGACATTAAAAAAATTTATTTAGTTTAGCAAAGTTACAACAAAGACGAATCCTTTTTATCATAGTCTTTCTATTTTAATCTTTTATTTGAAAACTAAGTGACAAAAAAGGTATAATTTTTATATAACAAAATGACATTTAAAAATATAAACTTTAATAACTATCTTTTTATTGTAACAAATCGACAACAATAAAAATCAAATATCCTATTTCAATTCTTTTTACTTTAAACAATGTTACATAGAAATGGAGTCTTTTAATTCTATTCTATCTAATGAAGATAATATTACATAAAAATGTAATCTTTTCAAATCTACTCTTTATTAAAAATAAATCTTTTATTCCTAATAACATGTTTTAACACGAATGTTAATTTTATTTCAACTAACAAGTCTTAACACAAATGTTATTTTTATTACAATAGTCATGTTTTGATAAAAATGTTATTTTTATTTCAATAATCATATTTTATTTACAAAACATGATTTTAACATAAATGACAATTTTATTTATATAATATGATTTTAACTAAATGTCATATTAAAAAAGGATGACTATTTTTATTTTAACCAACAGGTTTGACAAAAATGACTATTTTTGTTTTATATAAAATGACAACAAAAATGACAATTTCAACTCTTCTATTTTTATTGCATATCAAACGACAACACAAATGATACTTTAAAAACCATTCTTTTAATCACAACTAAAATGACAAAATAATTGTTTCTCTTGTATCAGTTCATTTTACTACAACTATCTTGACAATAAAAATGTTATTTTCTAAATCTATCCTTTTTGTTGTGACTAAATTTACAATAAAAATATATCTTCCTATTTTCCTAATAATCTAAAGTGGCAATAAAAATGCAACTTTAAAATCTACTCTTTTTATTCCATATAAAATTACAACAAAAATGCAATTCTAATATATATTCTTTCTATTGCCTCTAATTTGACAATAAAAATGTTTCTTTAACATCTATACTTTTTATTGTCTAAATTTTGACAATAAAAATATTTCCTTTAAATCTAATTTCCCAATTAACATAAAGGTTAATTACTGCCATCTAATAAACAAATGATAATATTATTTGAATCTAATTTTATAACTAAAATGAGTGTTAATTTCAAAAATCTAATAACAATGATAATTCAGTTTGAATAACAAACATGATACACACAAATTCATTAAGTGATTCACCGCAATACAACACAATCAACATTTCAATAAATATATACATGACACCACATGAATTTTATATAGAATGATTATAAATTTCACAATAAAATAAATAATTAATTTTAATTTAAAAATAGAAATCTCACGTCGATTTGTCTGAATTTTCAGAGTGCTCCATTTCAGATCTGGTCTTTACTGTTGTGTAGATCTTGAAAAGACGAGTTCAGCGCTTCTGACGGTTCACAAAACGGACCTCGTATAAAGAAGTTATAAGATTTTAAACAATGGTTACTTTAATCAAAAATTAATTATTTAATAAATTTACTAATGATGTCATTAAGGTTATTAAACCTTCCTCCTTCGTCGATCAATACTGGAACGCAGAAACCCAATCACTGAACTTGTTGAGCACCTGCGCACCCTCCTAGAAGCCACCGGAGCAAAATAAGACGCCACCACATCGTCAGCATGCCAAGCTCCTCCTGCGCCGACCACCACGCCCAGCTCGCACGTTCCCTGATGTCGGAAATCGAACCCAAAGGTCACGAGTTTGAACCAGAATTTTGAGCAAACCATGTCATTATTCCATATCATTACCGTTGATTGAAAGAAGCTTGAGGAGCTCTTCGATTTCATGTTTAGAGTTTTTAAAATCACTGAACTGGTTTGGAGAAATTGGGGATTCATTTCGGTTGCTTTCTGGCCATTCATAGAACATGGTGGCGGCTGTAGACATTAGTGGATTAGGGTTTGTTAGTAAGAAAGATGTAATTTTATAATATTTAATTACAAATTTTACAAATAAACCCGTTATCTTTTAATAGTTCCATTTTCAGTCCAACGAGTTCTTAGGCAAATACCTCCGTTCCGGATCCAATGGACTAGGTCCCGTCAGCCCGTTTGATCGACTTGGCCCACTTTTCTTTAACTTAAAATATAAATCATTTAATTATTTAATTTGTTCGTACATTTAAATTCACTGGGCCACATACAACCTCTAAAAATTCCAGTAAAATTATTTCTAGTTATGTTCTAATAAGACTTATTTCATTGAATTCTGAGACCGTTTGAAAAATGGCCATTTTCTAGTCGATCGAATTTGACTGAAATTAACAAAACACATTTTCTTTTGCCATGCACACATATTGATTCTAAAAATTATGAAAATTAAAACCTAGCAATAATTCGACATTCTGGTTCCAACAAAAGTGGTTTCATCGAAAACAGAGGTCATTTGAAAAATGGCTATTTTTAATATTAAGATATATATACATATATATATGTATATATATATAAATTCTACAGCGACTATTTTGAAATTTAAACTGGGCATAACTTTTGATTCCCACTATAAATTTTGATTTTTCAGATTTATTGGAAAGATATTTTTAATTAGATTCTAATATTTTTTGTTTCACTAAAATCTGATTTATTTTGCCACCTGTATAGTCAGTCAAAGTTCAAATTTAAATTTTAAAACTACCGCGCTATTTCTAACTCCTTTTCTAATTAAAATAAATATATTCGTTCTAACTTCGATTTAAATAAATTTTAAGCCGTTATTATTTAAAATAAATTATTTAACTATTAAAATTCCGTTAAATTTCTAAAATAAAATTTTTAAATTGGTTCAGAATTTGCGGGTTGTTACATGTATCTTGAAATTCAAATGAAAAAGGGTTTCAAAAAATGGATTAAGATCTCTTCATTTTTATTTGTAAAAGAAGTTGAGTCTGGCTCAGAGAATACCTACGTAACAGCCCGCATTTTACGTATCAGAACATCCTAAAATATTTTTATTTTATTCCCGGAGGGTTGTATCATTCTCATATTTTAATATGTTGCTTATGGAGATGTGAGACATGTCCATAATTTTTACCAATTTTGTGTTTGACCATTTTTTCCTGTCAGCCTTATATAGGGCATAAGTTTTGACTCAGGTTGAATCAGGTGGTGAAACCTATGCCATTGGAAAATAAATGATGATTGCCTTTCCATAGAGTGGTCACATCAAAGATTTGGCTCAGTGGTTTGGGAGGAATCGCTGTTTTAAGGTTTTTCAGTTGGCTGTTCAGGTTTGGAGAGCCACAATGGGTTGGTTGAGAAGGCCCATTGGTGGGCTAGTGGAAGGGTATAAATAGGTGGTGGGTGGTATGAGAAATGTTTTAGTTTCTTTATTCTCTTATTAGGTGAACTATGTTCCTCCTTCCTCTAACACCTTTCCATCATTAAAATCAACCTCTAATGGAAGGAAATTGTAGATCTACACCATTGGAGGCTAGATCTACATCAATTTAAGAAGGAGTTCATTGGATCAAGGGGTTTGGTTTGAATCGCTTACTGTCCGGAATCTTATTGCATTAATTTTAGCTTGTTTGGGAGAATCGGTGAGTGATTTACATCTCTCACATGGATTCAATGAAGTATATGAATGTTTGATCATGTTTTGCATCTAGTTGAAGTGTTTTACCATAAATCTATTCCCATGTATGTCCATTTTCATATGAATCACCTTATGATCCAATTTAGCAAGTTTAAACCAGTTATTTCTATGACATTTCATATGCTTATGTCTATTATATCCATCGTTTTGATCATATGTTCATTTTAATGCTTGTTGTGAAATTTACACTCTTCATATTCATGTTGTTAGCAATCTTATGACATGTTTATGGTTGTATTTGGTGAATTGGTTGAGCATGTTTTGTCGATTTGGTCGATTAGAGAGGTTTTGGTCGAGATTGGGCTCGAATTAGAGGTTGCAAGTTTTGGGTTGCACGTGGTGGGTCGGTCGCACCATGGTGTGCTTTTCTTAGGGAACAAGACAGGAACATGGTCGGTCGAGCGAGCCTAGGGGAGTGAGGGTCAGTCGAGCGAACCTGGGGTTGATCTCATGAGTGGGTCGGTCAAACATGCCAGGGTCGAGCATGCCAGGGTCGGGGCAGGCCAGAGACAAGTAGCAGATCCATTTAGAGCATGGGGGTCGGTCTCATTTTTGGTCAGGTCGGTCATTAGTGGTCGACCGGTTTGGAGTTGTGGTTTTGGTGAGGAATCAGGCGGGTCGGTCGGTTATGAATTTTTGGGTCGGTCGGTCCTGCTTGAAGCAATGGAGGAGCGGGTCGGTTGTTAGATTCTGGTCGGTCAGGTTCCATGAGAATAGGGGTCGGGTCCTATTTTCTGAAATGGGCCGGTCGGGCTGAAAGAATGGATTGGTCGGCTCCAACAGGGTAGGTCGGTCATCTAAGATTAGTTCTGAAAAATTAGGGAGCATTTGGTTTAAAATGGATTTTTAGTTTTCAAAATTAATTACAAAACATAAAAGGTATGAAAGGAGGAATGGTAGAATGAAAGGAGGATGGAGGGGTCAGCGGAGGGGATGTAGGAATCATAGAAGGAAGAATTGGTCTTCATGTTTCTCTCATTTCTCAAAACATGAAAAATGGATAAAAGTTGTTTTTTATTTTGGGTGTTAACTTTGTTTTCTAAAACAGTTGTTTTTCATGATATGCATGCGTTGTGCACATTTTTGTATGGACGAAAACCCAAAAATTAAAATGGTAAACCAAACACTACCTTATATTTTCAGGTACGACCCAAATTTGAAAAAAAAATGCTTTTTTAAAAAAATCGGGTATAAGTGCCCGAATCCGTGCCGCAGTGCAGTCGTGATGTAACTTCAAAGTGAATTCAAGGAGGAAGGTTCGAAGTGTTGAAAAGTGTTCGGTGATTAGTGTAGAAAAATGAATCAGGTGACTACTCAAAGGTTGTGAGTTGGTGGATGATGGGTTGCTCAAGAAGGTTGCTTGAGCTATGAAGAGTCATTGGGTTGGACGACTAGAGATGCGAAGGCCGAGAGATTATCGTTGTCGTAAGTTCTAGCAGGCTCGAAGTAGGGGTACGCTAGAGACGTCTAAAAGACCGGTTGTAGGTCGAGCACCTTGGGTATCGTTGAATGGCCTAGTTGTCAAGGTTGGACATGCATACATATCGTTGAAATGTGTATGGAGTTTATGCTAGAACTGAGGTTACCATTAGCCCTTGATTATGGCAAGGTTGGCCATTAACGATGGTTCCAAAGCAGGATTGGCCGTGATAGACAGAGTCAGTCATGGATGATTGGTTGTTCTATTTGTACCTTCTAATGTAGGTCGTCCAACGTCGAAGGAGATATTCCTTGGGAGCTTGTCTGATATTGGTTTAGGCCTCTGGGGCTTGTAACACGCCACCTCCGCTAGGGTCTCTCACAAAGGGAATGCACTAGCTTTGGTGGAGCATTATCTAGGTAAACATACACAGAAATATTACAAGACAGAACATATAAAACAGTGGAAGAAGAACCAAATTTCATTGCTTTAAAATCAAGAAGGTCTAAAGCCTTTTACATCAAAACGCTATTAAATCCATTACATCGAAATCTGTCTTGCACTGGTAAAGAAGCATAAAACCATAGTCATAAATCATTCCCCAAGTAAAACAGCAAAGCAAGCTATAGCCAAGAGAGATCCAAGCAGTACATGAAAGAGCCTTGGAGCTTGGTAAGATCCGAACTAAGCTGTATTCCCACCCTGCGAACCTGGAGTGGGGGGAAACGAAAGAAAAAGAGGCGAAACAAACTGGGACAGTCATAAAGACTGAGTAAGTCCTAGTGGCTTTCATCATAAAAACATGTAAAGATAACATGGCATGAATAAACTGAAAGTAAACATAAGCATGATGACAAGGTAAGCTACAGGCACGATGAATCAAGTATAACATTGCAAGGTTTCTATTAAGTATAACATCGCAAGATTTCTAAGCTTCACCATTCCACTATTTTCTTTGACTTCCTATATTCTCTGCACTAACTGTACTAGTACCCCAACCCGCATCATCCTTTCCATGTATACGTACAGTCCCTTGCCGTATATCGTACGGGCTTCATCGCGTATTTCTATACTACTTCAACGTAGTGCAACCATTCTTGAAATCGTTTGGACTGTCACCCTTGTTCTGTCTAGGTTTCCTTATCATGAACTATTGCGTGTTCAACTAGGATTTATGCCACCTAGGACCACTAGGGATTATGCCACCTATTGAACGTTTTCTAGATTCGTTTAGGGTTTATGCCACCTAGGACCGCTAGGGATTATGCTACCAAACGAATCCCACGTAACGATTTATTAATCGATCGGCTCCCTACAAATCCTAGCTTGTTCATGTGTCTGTGTCATGCGGCCCAATCACGAAATGTAGTTACCTCTGCTAGGTCCACCATATGGTGTATCAAGCCCTGTGGTGCCAACCATCGACACGAATCAAGCACGAACAGATAATCCTACTGATGCCCAATGCCTTCTTTTTCTGCTCCGGAGTGTGTGCACGCCCGCACTCCGTTAGAACCTACACTGGCGTACCCACACAGCCGTCGTTCTGGTCGCTTACAATCAGCCCAGTAATCGTGCCCCACCCTGCCTAGTTCCAGGGTACCATGATACATCTAGTGGGTTACTGCTGAAACAGACCGCGTAACTAGGGTTTCCGTCTAGTAGGTTAAATGTTGTCATTTAAGTTCGAGACTTAACCCCATCGGTCTAGCATGTCAAGTTGGTTAAGTGTTGTCATTCAAATTCGTGACTTAACCCGTCTACGTGTCGTGTCAAATTGGCTAAGTGTTGTCATTTAAGTTCATGACTTAGCCCTACAAATCATGTGTCAAGTTGATTAAGTATATTCAAGCGGTTCATGGATTAACTCTACCAAATCATTGTGTTCAATTGATTAAGTATATTCAAGTGGTTCATGACTCAACCCTATCAAATCATTGTGTTCAATTGGTTAAGTATATTCAAGCGGTTCATGACTTAACCCTATCAAATCATCATGTTAAAATGGTTAAGTATATTCAAGCCGTTCAGGACTTAACCTTATCAAATCATTGTGTCAAATAGGTTAAGTATATTCAAGCGGTTCATGACTTCACCCTATCAAGTAATCGTGTCAAATTGGTTAAGTATATTCAAGCGGTACATGACTTAACCCTATCAAATCATCATGTCCAATTGGTTAAGCATATTCAAATAATTCCTGGCTTAACCCGCCCACGTATCATGCTAAGTTGGTTAAGTATTATCTATATGTTCAAGTTGACTTAACCCTGCCACGTGTCAGGTTATATCGATTGTGTGTTATCAACCCATTCAAGTTAGCCCAACCCATCCGCTAGTCATGTTATAACGGTTAAGTGTCATTAGCCTAGCCATGTTACTTAACCCACCCATTCATATCATATTGGTTGAGCCTATATTTATAAGTTTTACATGTTCTTAACTCATACCGGTAAGGTCCACATTTACATGTCAAATTTCCATGTCATCCCACCTAACCCTCTAACCATACCCACGTCTTACTATGGTTAGTATTCCTTAATTCATTCATTATGACGAACGAATCATGACCTCTCACATTAGACCGTGCATTTTGTGGCCACTGGATTTGCCGGGCGGTTCCGGGCAGATTTATACCACAAACTGGGTCTAACCTCGTGTCATAAATCGTTACACCTACAATTTGGCCTTCGACCTCTCACATTAGACTGACACTTACTGGCTAATGGATTTGTCAGGCGGTTCCGGGCAGATTTACACCACAAACCGAGTCTAACCTCGTGTCAAAGGTTCATTAATGGTCGTATTTCCCCCAAAACCCCAATATCCGTTCATGTGTTTAACATATAGAAATGTTCGTGTTCGTGTTCAAGTCAATTATCCAATACACAGTCATTTTCATGTTTCGAATTCCCAACTTTACATATTAATAAACATATGCCCAAGTTCCAAAATTACTTTCCAATTTATATATATATGGATATATATATACCCAATTCTAGTCAGTTTACACATGACCAATTCTTGCCTATTTACATGTATGACAAGTTTATGCTATTTCACCCATATCAAGTTCTAGCCAAAATTGCATGTATCGTTCCCAAATAAACCCAAATCATGATTCATGATGTAGTTATCCCAAACTGTAATCTTTTTATTACAACACATGCCAACTACCCAAGTTCATAATACATATTTATGCCAATTATCAAATTTACAATCGCTTTTACATTCAAATCCCCAATTCTACATATGCCCAATCATAAGCCAAATCTTTTGATTTAATTTACATAGGCCCGAACTCGTGGTTTAATTTACATGCCAAATTACATACGTGTTATATATACCAAATCTCATGTTACATTACATAGATCCTATTTGTGCCAAATTCCATGTATAATATTTATGCAAATTTGTTCATAACAAGATTATACCAAAATTTACCGATCAAGCCCAAACTTGCAAATACAATGATAATATCCAATTTCGTGTTGCCAATTATTACATCATATTCATATAGGCAATAATCCCATAATTCCCCCGTATACATATCGTACGCAAAATCATGATTTTAGGCCAAGGTCCGAAATTGACCAAGGTTCATGAAAAGAAAATAAATTGGGGGAGATAGAAATTGAATCAAATTAAGATCAGAGGAAAACATCATCATAGGCATAAATATTACAACTTGATGATAATGTCATCACAAATCAAGAAAACTGCTGAATAGATCATAAACTTGTCATGAACATAAAGATAGACAAGTCCCAAAACAGAAGATTCAAAGAGCAACAGAAATAGATCAGAATCGATAAACATACTTAGATCCAATTCCACTTTATTTCATGTCCATATTATAATTAAATGTTTAAATCTAAAACAACTAGAACTTACAGAGCATGGCTAGTGAATTAGGAACTGAAATTGTCATAGAATGTTGTAGTAGTGTTGATTTATTGTCTTGAATCATTGTACAAGCTTTAATCTTCGAATTGGATCGAGTTTGAATGCTTGTTCTTTAATTTGGGGGCGGCAGCCATGGTTCAAGAGGGAGTTTAGCAGCATAATGGTGTAGGAATGATTTGATATGAATTAGGTTAGGTCCAAGGGTGTTTTTATAGGTGTAGCAACTAATTTAGGCCCTTAGATTAACCCTAGAATCAATCCGGACCGTCAAAACATGTCTCAGGCTTCAAAAATGAATTCTGGGTCAAACCAGGCCGACCAGGTCGACCTGTAAGGTGGGGGGGGGGGTCGACACTATGGTCAACCTGATGGGTAGATCGACCCTATGGTCAACCTGGGGGGGGGGGGGGGGTAGGTCGACCCTATGGTCGACCCCCTGGTCCAGTGCTGCCCGAAAACTGCTGAAACATGTACAGGCCATAACTTCTTCATCCGGGCTCCGATTTTCGAAAACTCGGACTCTATTTCATGTAAAATTTCGAAATGAACACAATGGCGCAACCCGTTTCCCCTGATTCTGATTTTAAACTTTAATTCTGCCTTGATTTCTTGTTTTAACATGTTATAAAAATTCGGGTTTTTACATTCTCCCCTCTTTAAAGGATTTCGTCCCCGAAATCTTCAAGTTAAGAAGAATGTGTCCTACCATCTAATCATCCATCTATTCAATCATCAATCACAGGCATCCATTGTCCTTAAGAGATTTCTAATGCTATATGAACATATGCAGAAAGTATGTGTATATGTTCCTTATCTAAAGCAAATGATTAGGCCTGATTGATCTTCTTAATGCAAAATATGTTTAGTGTAATGAGTCCAACATGTATGAAAATAGTCCTAGTCACATAAACACTATATGTGTGCACAAACATCCATCCATATGCATCATCCATATGATAACACATCCAATTTCATCCATAAACGAGTATAAACACTCATGCATATGCAATATGGAAATGTGTCTAAGCTGATCTAGTGCCTAATGTGTGTTATGTGATCACAAGCAACCACTAGCAGCCACTTGCAACCATCAATCATTACATGTCTCAAACACATGTTTACACCCAATTGTTCCTACCTAAAGGTATAGTCGAACGGTAGAAGCAAGTAAAAAATTTATGCCCATCAGGCAATGTCAAAGTTGGAAATCTACGTCACATATATACTGAATAGGAGAAGAACTCCCTAAGCACCAGTCCATATCCTATAAAACCCAAAAAGTTTACTCAACCCAACGGACACCCTCAAGCCCCAACATGTATTACTAACAGATAAGTCATACCCCCTATGGGGTTTGCAACAAAAATAGGATTGAGAATAGGACTGAGAGGATATACTTGAAAGATAGTATTCAAGTAAGCTCTACAGGAAAAGAGGGATCAAGGATATACTCTTAAAAAGAGATATGATGCACGTATCTAGTCTTCAATCTTCTAAGTCGCGTTTCCTTGAGCTTAACTCCATTGTGCTTTGGCCATTTTTAACTTTACAATTTCGTAGCTTCTTGATTCTTGTTTCCAAAATATGAGGTGGAACTCATTTCACTGTCGCCTCTCGTTCCACTTTCCCTTATTCTTTTTCTAGTATACTCGGCTTAAACATAACTGCGTACTCATGGTTTCATGCAAGCTCTCCAAAATTCACTAGTGAATCTCGGATCTCGTTTACTTACTAGAAGGTATTCCACATAAATGAATTATCTCTTGAAAATAAACAAATGCCAACCATGTTGCCAAGTGTACTTACTAAGGTGATTTTCTATAACTTATGCATAAGCGAGATAAACCATCCGCCTTAGTGGCGAACACTACTCGAGCGAATAAATAAATGTATCAAGAAAGGATCAATAAATGTATCAAGAGATTCTAGGTAACTAAACATGGCAGAACCCTAAGGGTTACCCTAGACTTCGAGGACATTACCGGGGCAAGTCAAGAGTCTAACTACCCTCATTTCATACTCGAGAATGGTATCATTTTTTGGAAAACCACTCCTTCTCTAGAATCAACCCATTGCCCAAAAACATAAGCATTACTTCTAAACTCAACACTTAGGATAGACATTCTCAAATCCAAACAAGTCATGAATAAATGAGCCGATTCTCCACAGGATTTGAGACAAAAACGGGATCCTCTACTACGCTAGTACTAAGGTGCAGAGACTAAACTATCGAAGCAGAAATAAAAAGGATGTGATGTACCATAATCAAAAAGCGTACGAACAGGATAGAAATATAAACTAGACTTTCCTATAGAAACATTTCTACCTTCTTGTTCTGAGCCTCATTTGCCTTAACCACTCTTATCCCCTCTTATAAAACGTGTTAACAGGTCTCTCGAGAACTACCTTCATCGCATGGCAACCCTACAAAGCTTGAAATAAGATTAGTCGCAGATGGAACTAATGTGACTACGGATGGAGGAAAGAAAGGAAAAGGGATTCAAACAAGGAAATAAAGGATAATGCTAATGGCCTTTGGGGAATAGCCTTTAAAAATAAAACTTTTCTTGAAAAATGCTTCTTTGTAAATGGTTTTGAAAATAATTTCAAAAGGTTATAAAAACTTTTGCCCAATCTGGTAACCTTCTGCTCTGATACCAAATGTAACACCCCACCTCCGCTAAGGTCACTCACAAAGGGACTGCACTAGCTTTGGTGGAGCATTATCTAGGTAAACATACACAGAAATATTACAAGACAGAACATATAAAATTGTGGAAGAAGAACCAAATTTTATTGCTTTGAAATCTAGAAGGTCTAAAGCCTTTTACATCAAAACGCTTTTAAATCCATTACATCGAAATCTGTCTTGCAATGGTAAAGAAGCATAAAACCATAGTCTTAAATCATTCCCCAAATAAAACAGCAAAGCAAGCCATAGTCAAGAGAGATCCAAGCAGTACATTAAAGATCCTTAGAGCTTGGTAAGATCCGAACTAAGCTGTATTCCCACCCTGCGAACCCGGGGGGGGGGGTGTACGAAAGAAAATGAGGCGAAACAAACTGGGTCAGTCATAAAGACTGAATAAGTCCCAGTGGCTTTCATCATAAAAACAGGTAAAGATAACATGGCATGAATAAACTGAAAGTAAACATAAGCATGATGACAAGGTAAGCTACAGGCACAATGAATCAAGTATAACATTGCAAGGTTTCTATTAAGTATAACATCGCAAGACTTCCAAGCTTCACCATTCCACTATTTTCTTTGATTTCTTATATTCTCTGCACCAACCGTACTAGTACCCCAACCCGCATCATCCTTTCCATGTATACGTACAGTCCCTTGCCGTATATTGTACGGGCTTCATCACGTATTTCTATACTACTTCAATGTAGTGCAACCATTCATGAAATCGTTTGGACTGTCACCCTTGTTCTGTCTAGGTTTCCTTATCATGAACTATCGTGTGTTCAACTAGGATTTATGCCACCTAGGACCACTAGGGATTATGCCACCTATTGAAGGTTTTCTAGATTAGTTTAGGGTTTATGCCACCTAGGACCGCTAGGGATTATGCTACCTACCGAATCCCACGTAACGATTTATTAATCGATCGGCTCCTTACAAATCCTAGCTCGTTCATGTGTCTGTGTCATACGGCCCAATCACTAAATGTAGTTACCTGTGCTAGGTCCACCATAGGGTGTATCAAGCCCTATGGTGCCAACCATTGACACGAATCAAGCACGCACAGATAATCCTACTGATGCCCAATGCCTGCTTTTTCTGCTCTAGAGTGTGTGCACGCCCGCACTCCGTTAGAACCTACACTGGCGCACCCACACAGCCGTCGTTCTGGTCGCTTACAATCAGCCCAGTAATCGTGCCCCACCCTGCCTAGTTCCAGGGTACCATTATACATCTAGTGGGTTACTGCTGAAACGGACCGCGTAACTAGGGTTTCCGTCTAGTAGGTTAAGTGTTGTCATTTAAGTTCGAGACTTAACCCCTTCGGTCTAACATGTCAAGTTGGTTAAGTGTTGTCATTCAAATTCGTGACTTAACCCGTCTACATGTCGTGTCAAATTGGCTAAGTGTAGTCGTTTAAGTTCATGACTTAGCCCTATGAATCATGTGTCAAGTTGGTTAAGTATATTCAAGCGGTTCATGGCTTAACCCTACCAAACCATTGTGTTCAATTGATTAAGTATATTCAAGCGGTTCATGACTTAACCCTATCAAATCATTGTGTTCAATTGGTTAAGTATATTCAAGTGGTTCATGACTTAACCCTATCAAATCATGGTGTTAAACTGGTTAAGTATATTCAAGCGGTTCAGGACTTAACCTTATCAAATCATTGTGTCAAATAGATTAAGTATATTCAAGCGGTTCATGACTTAACCCTATCAAGTAATCGTGTCAAATTGGTTAAGTATATTCAAGCGGTACATGACTTAACCCTATCAAATCATCATGTCCAATTAGTTAAGTATATTCAAATAATTCCTGGCTTAACCCGCCCACGTATCATGTTAAGTTGGTTAAGTATTATCTATATGTTCAAGTTGACTTAACCCTGCCACGTGTCAGGTTATATCGATTGGGTGTTATCAACCTATTCAAGTTAGCCCAACCCATCCGCTAGTCATGTTATAACGGTTAAGTGTCATTAGCCTAGCCACGTTACATAACCCACCCATTCATATCATATTGGTTGAGCCTATATTTATAAGTTTTACATGTTCTTAACTCATACCGGTTAGGTCCACATTTACATGTCAAATTTCCATGTCATCCCACCTAACCCTCTAACCATACACACGTCTTATTATGGTTAGTATTCCTTAATTCATTCATTATGACGAAAGAATCATGACCTCTTACATTAGACCGTGCATTTTGTGGCCACTGGATTTGCCGGGCGGTTCTGGGCAGATTTATACCACAAACTGGCTCTAACCTCGTGTCATAAATCGTTACGCCTACAATTTGGCCTTCGACCTCTCACATTAGACTGACACTTTGTGGCTACAGGATTTGCCGGGTGGTTCCGGGAAGATTTACGCCACAAACCGAGTCTAACCTTGTGTCAAAGGTTCATTAATGGTCGTATTTCCCCCAAAACCCCAATATCTGTTCATGTGTTTAACATACAGAAATGTTCATTTTCGTGTTCAAGTCAATTATCCAATACACAGTCATTTTCATGTTTCTAATTCCCAACTTTACATATTAATAAACATATGCCCAAGTTGCAAAATTACATGCCAATTTATATACATATATATGTGGATATATATATATATACCCAATTCTAGTCAGTTTACACATGTCCAATTCTTGCCTATTTACATGTATGCCAAGTTTATGCTATTTCACCCATATCGAGTTCAAGCCAAAATTGCATGTATCATGCCCAAATAAACCCAAATCATGATTCATGATGTAGTTATCCCAAACTGTAATGTTTTTATTACAACACACGCCAACTACCCAAGTTCATAATACATATTTATGCCAATTATCAAATTTACAATCGCTTTTACATTCAAATCCCCAATTCTACATATGCCCAATCGTAAGCCAAATCTTTTGATTTAATTTACATAGGCCCGAACTCGTGGTTTAATTTACATGCCAAATTACATACTGTTATATAAACCAAATCTCATGTTACATTACACAGATCCTATTTGTGCCAAATTCCATGTATAACATTTATGCAAATTTGTTCATAACAAGATTATACCAAAATTTACCGATCAAGCCCAAACTTGCAAATACAATGATAATATCCAATTTCGTGTTGCCAATTATTACATCATATTCATATAGGAAATAATCCCATAATTCCCCTGTATACATATCGTATGCAAAATCGCGGTTTTAGGCCAAGGTCTGAAATTGACCAAGGTTCATGAAAAGAAAATAAATTGGGGGAGATAGAAATTGAATAAAAATGAGATCATAGGAAAACATCATCATAGGCATAAATATTACAACTTGATGATAATGTCATCATGAATCAAGAAAACTGCTGAATAGATCATAAACTTGTCATGAACATAAAGATAGACAAGTCCCAAAACAGAAGATTCAAAGAGTAACAGAAATAGATCAGAATCGATAAACATACTTAGATCCAATTCCACTTTATTTCATGTCCATATTATAATTAAATGTTTAAATCTAAAAACAACCAGAACTTACAGAGCATGGCTAGTGAATTAGGAACTGAAATTGTCATAGAATGTTGTAGTAGTGTTGATTTATTGTCTTGAATCATTGTACAAGCTTTAATCTTTGAATTGGATTGAGTTTGAATGCTTGTTCTTTAATTTGGGGGCGGCGGCCATGGTTCAAGAGGGAGTTTAGCAGCATAATGGTGTAAGAAAGATTTGATATGAATTAGGTTAGGTCCAAGGGTGTTTTTATAGGTGTAGCAACTAATTTAGGCCCTTAGATTAACCCTAGAATCAATCTGGACCGTCAAAACATGTCTCATGCTTCAAAAATGAGTTCTGGGCAAAACCAGGCCGACCAGGTCGACCCGTAAGGTGGGGGGTCGACACTATGGTCGACCTGGGGTGTAGGTCGACCCTATGGTCGACATGGGGGGTAGGTCGACCCCCTGGTCCATTGCTGCCCGAAAACTGCTGAAACTTGTACAGGCCATAACTTCTTCATCCGGACTCCGATTTTCGAAAAATCGGACTCTATTTCATGTAAAATTTCGAAACGAACGCAATGGCATAACCTGTTTCCCCTGATTCTGATTTTAAAATTTAATTCTGCCTTGATTTCTTATTTCAACATATTATAAAAATTCGAGTTGTTATAAGGCTTGTGCTTGAGGGATGCTGAATTCAATTAGGATGGTTTACATGGGATACATATAATATGGATGTTATGAGTACTCTACCATGATTGAATGGGTGTTTTGGTTTCCATGGATGAATGGTTGAATTGTTTATGGTGAAGGCTATCACTATCCGTTGTGTGGAAGATAGAGTTAAGTTCTTCTCTGGTGTTGTGGGTATATTAGTATGTTTGTCTATCCATATTCATATACTTTGTTGTTGAAGTTTGTTAGTTTTTTTATCGCCCACTAAGACTGTTGTTGTAACATCCCGTATTTTATGTATCGGAAGATCGTAAAATATTTTTATGTTATCCCCTGAGGGTTGGATCATTCTCATCTTTTAATATGTTGCTTATGGGGATGTGAGACATGTCCATAATTTTTACCAATTTTGTTTGTGATTTTTTTTCCCTGTCAGTCTTGTACAGGGCAATAACTTTTGACTCAGGTCGAATTAGAGGGTGAGTCCTCTGACATTGGAAAGGAATTGATGATTGCCTTTCTGTAGGGTGGTTACATTAAAGATTTGGCTCAGCGGTTTACGAGGAATTGCTGTTTTAAGGTTTTTCAGTTGCATGTTCAGGATTTGGAGCCATAATTAATTGAATTGGGAAGGCCCAATTAGTGAACTGGTGGAAACTATAAATAGGCGATGAGAGGTATGAGAAATCGTATACTTCCCTATTCTCTCATTAGGTGGCCTTGAGCTCCTCCTTCCTCTAACACCTTTCCACCATTAAAAATCAAAATCCAAACAAGGAAATCATAGATCTACACCATTGAAGGCTAGATCTTCATCAATTGAAGCAAGGATTCATTGGATCAAGGGGATTGGTGCGAAGTGCTTGCTGTCCGGATTCTTATTTCATCAATTTTGGCTTGTTTTGGAGAATCGGTGAGTGATTTACATCTCTCACATGGATTCAATGAAGTGTATGAGTGTTTAATCATGTTTTTCATCCATTTCAAGTGTTGTACCACGGATCTATACCATTATAAGTTCATTTTCGTATGAATCACCCTATGATCTCATTTAGTAAGTTTAAATCTATGATTATATGTTATTTCTACGATATTCCATATGATTGTGCAAAGTTAGATCCATAGTTTTGTTCATATTTGCATTTATGGTGATTTTGGTGAATTTCACATAATTATTGATGAAATTGCCAAATTGGTGATATTATTGGTTTCATAACATGTTTGTGGTTGTATTGAATGAATCAGATGAGTTAGTTTCGTCAATTGTATCGATTGGCGAAGTTTTGGTTGAAATTGGAGTTGCATTGGAGTGGTGCAGGTTTTGGGTCGCATGTATGGGGTCGGTCGCTCACCAAGTGTGGGTTTTCTTGGAAAACAAGACAGAAAGAAGGTTCGAGTGAGTCTAGTGAAAATAAAGGGTCGGTTGTGCATTCCTGAATGGATGGTTCGATTGAGCGAGCCTGAAGAAGAATGGTTGGTTGAACGAGCCTGGGAATGATTTAATGATTTGGTAGGTCGCGCCCTGCCAGGTCGGTCGCTCTTAACTGGTCGATCATGTGTTCTAGAATAGTTGGATCTAGAGTGGGTCGGTCAATCCAATGGGGAAGGGTCGGTCGTGCTCTCCACAAGATCAGGATCGGTCGCTCAGTTCCTGGTCGGTCGCTCCAACCTAGGTTGGAGGAATAGTGGTCGGTCTAAGGTGGGGTCGGTCGGTCCAAGGTAGTGGGTTGGTCTAGTTTGAAGGATTTTTGGCAGCGCTTTTAAAAGCTGTCGTTGGTGGCCTAAGTGCTGTGATTTGTTTCTTTAGCAAATGTTGATGAATGCTATGGGCTATATTGAACCTTATAATAATGATGTTTGGTTCGATGACGATGATGGCTTCAACGATAGTCAAGATGAGGATGTTCGAAGTGATGTGATGTGTTCGTTGATCGGTGAAGATCAACGAATGTGCAAAGAACTCAAAAGGTGTTGGGTTGTGGATAATGGTTACTCGAGTGGGAATTGAGTTTGTGATTAGTCGCCGGAGATGACAACTAAAGAGGGAAAGCCCGATAGATTATTGTTATCGTGAGTTCTAGAAGACTCAAAGAGAGGTACCTTGGGCAGTCGTGAAGGGGTTCGTACCTTGGGCAGTCGTGAAGGTTCTAGTTGTTGAGATATGAGAAGATAAACATACGAGTCATGATGGCGTATGGAGTTGTGCTAGAACTAGGGTTACCATTAACCCTTGACATGTGGCAGTCATGTTAGGCCATCATACGATAAACGATAGTTTCAAAGTAGGATTGGCGGTGATAGCCAGAGTCTATCATGGATGTTTGAATGTCAAGATGTTTTGTTTATATCATCTCACATGGATTACCCAATGTTGAGGGAGATGTTCCTTGAGTGATTTACTGATATTGGTTTAGGCCTCTAGGGATAGTGCTTGAGGGATGTTAAATTCGATTAGGATTGTCTACGTGAGACCTAAATAATCTGGATGCTAAGAATGTTATCGATGGTTGCTTTGATTGCCATGGATGAGTTGCAGTTACCTTGGATGTTATGGATTGTAAAGGCTATCACTGTCGGATGTGGGGGAGACAAGTGTGAGTTCTTCTCCAGTTCTCGGTAGTGGTTGCTAAATCTATCTATTCCCATATACTTTATTGATGAAGTTTGTCAGCTGTTTTATCGCTCACTAAGACTGTTGTCTAACTCAGGGTTTCATGTTCCCCCTTATTACCTTAGGTTGTTCATCCAGTTGTGGATGGGCAGACTGAGTAGCAGGTGACAGGTGACACTTTAGTGAAGATGATGATGCTGATCGATGGCGAGCTGGAGGCTTACGTACCAGGTTTAATACTATATAGTATTTGTTTCCGCTGTTTGAAGTTTGACTCTGAGCGATGTAGTGAGGACCTTTGTACAGGATTATTATCCTAAGTTGTACGAATCTTTCGACTGGTTCTATTAAGATTTTACAGTTTCTATGCAAGTGGATTTCACTATTATTGTCCGTTGTATATGTTCTATAATATTTTATCCTTGCGCTGTGAGATTTATGATAGGTTTCGATGGTGTTTACCTACCTTGCTGATCGTCCATAGCAACATAGTACACCTTTCAGAGCATTATTCCTCTTGTATAGTGCAGAGGCTATGGGCAATCGTCACATTTGGTATTAGAGATCTGGTTAACAATTTAGCCAACGTTCAAGTACGTAATCATGTATGAGAGACGTATTTGTGGATTTCAATTTGATGTATACCATATGATACTATATAGTATAGTATCGTTTGTACTTATTTAGCAGCTTATCTTGTAAGTGGCTAATCATTCTAACTTGTAGATTTAGAACGAGTCGATGTTATACAAGACATACTGTTTGGGAGGAAACTGTGCCTGGAGCGTGTAATTGAAACACCCCACCTCCGTTAAGGTCACTCACAAAGGGAATGCATTAACTTTGGTGAAGCATTTTGGGTAAAAGGCACAAATAATTTACAAGACAGACATATAAACAGCGGGAAAACTGAAATCATTTCATAAATAGCGTGGTTCAGTCAAGGCATTACAAGCATTGTCTCAAAACCCAATTTCTAAATTATAACAATAAAACATCTGGCTTGATTTAAATCTCCAAGTACATAAAGAAGCATAAAACTGTAGTAAAGTAGCATAAATCCCCAATAAAAGTGTAACCACAGCCATAGCCCAAGAAAAGAGAATCCAAGCAATACATCTACTCTCTTCAAGCTGGAAAAGGTCTGCACTAAGCTGAAGTATTCTCTCCCCACGGACCTTGGGGAGAGGAACGGAAGAAAAGAAGGCGAAAGAAAATGGGTCAGAAGTAAGTCTGGTAAGTCCAGTGATTATTAAGCATGTAAAAAGGTAAAAGGATCATGACATGAATAAACTGAATATAGGACAATACCATAAAAATAAGATAACATAAGATAAGGCACGATAAACTGAATATACTATCGCACTCATTTCCTTTTCTCTACACCTACTAACGAATGTTTCAACTACCATCGTGTGTTCATAACAAAGTGATCCCTCTTCCGATCGGCTTCTACTCGCATGCATTATACTTGTGTCATTCGGCCCCGCTTGATTGTAGATACATGTGTTGGTCCCGCCATAGGGTGTATCAATTCCTATGGCGGCAACCCGACACAAATTCTAGATGCCCAGTGCCTGCTTTATCCACTTCGAGTACGTGCATGCCCACACTTCGCCGGAACCTACATTGTTGCACCACCCATCGCTATTTTGACCGCTTATAATCAGCCTAGTAATCGTGCCCCACCCTGCCTAGTTCAGGGTACCATGATATATCTATGTGGGTTACTACTGAAATGGGTCCCCATTACTAGGGTTTTCTAATCAACATATTATAACGGTTAAGTATTCTCAAACTAACCTAACCCCCACCCATCTGTTTAATTAACATGTTGTATTGGCTAAGTGTTGCCTTAATTAACTTAACCCTACCATTCTTAGCCTGTCTGTCCCTTAGCTTTAATTTATTCATTAAAGCACCAACCTCTCACATTAGATCTATATTGTTGCGGTCACTGGATGTGCCGGGCGGTTCCGGGCAGTCTTACACCGCAACTCAATCTAACCTTGGGTTTTTGGGCTTAATGCGCTAACCTCTCACGTTAGATCTATATTCTTAAGGTCGTTGGATGTGCCGGGCGGTTTTGGGTAGTCTTACACCGCAACTCAATCCGACCTCGGGTTAGGCATGTTCATCTTTAGCCAATTTACATCTTTGTCATATATGTCAAAGTTTATGTATTTTTATGCCACTATTCCCCAAGTGTAGTCAGTACAGTTTTTATGCCACATTCACTTGCTAAGCCCAAAATTTACTAAATTAAATTATACCCAATTTTCTCGCGTTATAATCGCACGTACAATGAGATTCAATCTAAGATTCGAATGAACTTAGTATTCACAAAAGAAAAAAGGGAAAATAGAGAAGGAGCATAAGAATTGACATAAGCAGAAATAGGCATGTAAAGGTGTACCCAATTCAAGAATCATATTTAATTGTTGTACATTAACAACAAGTGTGGACTAGCTAAGCAATTTACACCATAGGTATAAAGAATAGATAGAATTGGACTTAAGAGAATCACTAATTTTTATGTACAACATGATAAGTCCCATTATTTTAATCGCAATAATCTCATAGGCATAGGATGTACAACATGATAGGTTCCATCATATCAATCACAACAATCTCATAGGCATGATAGGTTCCATAATGTCAATCCAACAGTCTCATAGGCATGATAGGTTTCATTACGTCAGTCACAACAGTCTCATAGGCATAATAGGTGTCATTACATCAATCGCAATAGTCTCATAGGCATAGGCAATTCAGATTTGACAAAAGGATAAGCATGGATTAGAATTAGGCATAGTTCTAAATCCGATCATTACAGTCAAGATTTCTATTAGGTGTTTAAATCGGAATAATAACTGAACTTACAGAAAAAGGACAGATCTTGTATTCTGGGATCTGATTTCTGAATTTGTTAAGCTAATCCTTTGATGTAGAATTTTGATTTAAAGTTCTTCTAATCGATTTCTGGTTTGGATTTGATTTTCTAGTTTGGAGAGGATGAAGGAGGCTAGGCTAGCTTGTAGATGAACATCATGACAGCACCATAGTTTTAGGGTTATGAGGTTAGGGTTTGGTTTAGCTACATATATATAGATGTCTAGGATTAATTCTAGCCTTTAGATTAGTCTAGGAGTGATCAGAGCCATACAAACCAAAGAGATGTGTCATCCAGCTAACCACAACACGACACATAAGCCCTAATACCTCAGAATTGGTCATGAGGCCAATCAGAGAAGGCTACAACAGCTCAGGGCTACAAAAATTCGTCAATGGATCTGGATCAAAAAGGGGTCGACTTCCTACAGGGGGGTCTACACCTATGTCGACACGCCTATAGGGGGGTCGACACCTATGTCGACTCCCTTTGGGGGGAGTCGACACCTTTGAGCGGAAAATTTCCCGCTCAGCCCGCTCTGACCGAATTTCGAATTTTGAACAGTTTTTACCTTTAATTATTATTTTAATTTAATTTCTGTTTAAACTTGAAATCTTCTAAACTCCATAACTTTTTCATATGGAGTCCGATTCACGCAAACTCGGACTCTGTCTCAAGCAGAATTCCGAGAGAAACGCAATGGCATAACCTGTTTCATCTTTTAAAATTAAGTGTTCTTAGATTTGTTAATTTTAACATTCATAGAAAATACGGAATGTTACAGTAATGGTAGGACATCTGGTTACCCGAACATGTTTGAGTCTATGATAAAAGCATGTCTTCGAAGGAACCCCGCTCTGGTGGCAGCAACGATTGATGTTGGAGTCCAAATGCCTAGAGCTATAAAAGATTCAAAGCTATGCAAAGACTTTACATCATTGGGAGGGAAACAGTTCAAGGGCACTGAACCAATTGAAGAGGTTCAAAGGTGGTTGGATACTTGTGTTCGAATCTTCAAGGACTTGTGTAACAACCCGAATTTTTATAACATGTTAAAACCATAAATCAATGCATAATTAAAATTTAAAATAAGAATCAAGGGAAACGGGTTATGCCATTGCGTTCGTCTCGGAATTCTGCATGAAATAGAGTCCAAGTTTTAGAAAATCGGAGTCCGGATGAAGAAGTTATGGCCTGTAAAAGATTCAGCAAATTTCAGACAAGGCAGGTCGACCTGGGGGTCGACCTGGGGGTCGACCTGGGGGTCAGGTCGACCATATGGTCGACCTACCACCCAGGTCGACCATATGGTCGACCTCCCCCCTGCAGGTCGACCTGGTCGGCCTGTTTTGACCCAGAACCCTTTTTTGAAGCCTGAGACGTGTTTTGATGGTCTGGATTGATTCTAGGGTTAATCTAAGGGTCTAAACTAGTTGCTACCCCTATAAATACATCCTAAGACCTAGCCTAATTCATACAAATCATTCTTACACTGCTATGCTGCTAATTTACCTCTTGAACTATGGTCGCGGCCTCCAAATTAAAGCTTAAGCATTCAAACTCGATTCAAATCAAAGATCAACGCTTCTACAACAATTCAAAAGAATAGATCAGCGACACCGCAACGTTCTACGACAAATTTCTAGACTTGACTTCTGCATCTAAATTTCTTAGACCACGATCTATAAGTTCCACTTACTTTTAAAAAATAACTATAAATCTAATATGTGCATGGTATAATTTGGAAGTGATTTATGTATGATTCATATCTATTCTTGTTTTCTTCTTGGATCTTGACTATTGGGAATATTGCCTACGACGTTGAAACTATTGTTAATGACATAAGACTATGACTATGCCTATGACTGTGGACATAAGATTATGCCTATGCCAATGTGTGACGACCGCCCATAACCCCCGCACTAAACAAGAGGAATAATGCACTGAAAGGCGTGCCAGGCTGCTATGGACGATCATCATAGTAAGTGAACACATCGAAACCTGTCGTAAAACTCACAGGGCAAGGATAAAATATAATAGAACATATACAACAGGTGATAGTAATGGGGTATCATATAGCAAACTTTTGAAACTCTTTCAACATCCAGAAAGATTATCCAACTGATATCCAAGTTTGTACATAAGGCCTCACTACAACTCTCAAGCAACTCAAACAGCGGAAACAGAAATACTAGATAGAATAAAACTGGTACGCCAGCCTCCTGCTCGTCATCGCTCAGCTTCCTCGTATCACTAAGCTCCATTACCTGTAACCTGCTACTTAGTCTGCCCATCCACAACCGGATGAACAGCCCAAGGTAATAAGGGGAAACATAAACCTTGAGTCAGACAATAGTCTTAGTGAGCGATAATACAGCTAACAAACTTCAACAAGAAAGCATATGAGAATGGGTAAATGAACAACTTATCTACCCACATCACCAGAGAAGAACTCAACCTTATCTTCCCCACATCGGACAGTGATAGCCTTTACACCAAGCATTTCAACCATTCATCCATAGAAACCAGAACACCCATTCAATCATAGAGAACACACATAACATCCAGATTATATAAGTCTCACACAGACAACCCTAATCGAGTTTAACATTCCTCAAGTACCCTCGCCAGAGGCCTAAACCAATATCACTTAAGCACTCAAAGAACATCTCCCTCGACTTTGGATAATCTATGTGAGATAGTACAAACAGAACAAACAATCATCCATAACTGACTCTGGCTATCACCGCCAATCCTGCTTCGAAACCATCATTGTCGTATGACGGCCAACCTTGCCATATGTCAAGGGCTAATGATAACCCCAGTTCTAGCATGGACTCCATATGCCCAACCTTGGCAATGTCCAACCTTGACACTAGGCCTTTCCCCAACCAGAAAGACCCAGGGTACTCGACCAACAACCGGTCTTTTGGGCCTTTCAACGATACCCACCGTACCCCTGCTTTGAGCCTGCTAGAACTTACGACAACGATGACTTCTCAGCCTTCGCATCTCTCATCGTCCAACCTTGACGATGTTTCATATCTCAAGCAACCTTCTCGAGCAGCCATTATCTACCAACTCACGACCTTTGAGCTGTCTCCGCATTCGTTGTTCCACCTTGATCAACGAACACATTCATTACTTCGAGTCTTCCTACTTGAATCACCTCGAAGTCACGCCATCACCGAACCAAAACTTGGTTCGTACCCGAGTCGTACCCGAGTCGTACCCGAAAACGTACTTTTTCAGAAAACGACCCTGCCAAAACCGACCAGAACCTTGCTCTAGAATGACCAGCCAAAAACCGACCAGCCTTGCTCCAGAACGACCCGCCAAAAACCGACCAGCCTTGCTCCAGAACGACCCGCCTCCATGCAGCTTTGGATCGACTCGACTTCCTTGGGACCGACCTGCTTTGGATCGACCCTGTCAAGACCGACCAGATTTTGCTCCACCTGACCGACCAGCTCCTTCAGAGCGACCAGGATTTGCTTCCAGTAAAACCAACCAGAATGCCACCATCTGAAACCGACCAGAATGCCACCATCTGAAACCCACCAGAATGCCACCATCTGAAACCGACCAGAATGCCACCATTTGAAACCGACCAGAATGCCACCATCTGAAACCGACCAGAAACACTTCTGCCCCTTCTGGACTGACCAGAAACACTTCTGCTCCTTCTGGACCGACCAGCTTAAACCAACCAGCTCCCTGACTTGCTTCCCAAGCCATACTATAACCGACCACCTCATTCCAGACCGACCCGACCAACTCCAGGACGACCAGAAACCTGCACATCTCCAATTCGACTCCGATTTCGACCAAAACTTCGCCAAACGACGAATCCGACGAAACTAGCTTATCTGATTCATCCAAACACAATCACAAACATGTTATGCAACCAACAATATCCTCAATCTAATAATTTCCATCAAAACACATAAATTTCCCAAAACATGATAAGTGAATCATATGAACATAAAAACGTATCTAACTTGCATAATCTTGAGAAAAATCATAAAATTAACCATTTAAATTATCTAGATCAGATCCTAAGGTGATTCATATATAAAATGGACTTAGCATGGTGTGGATCTAAGGAAAATAACATGGAAATGATGAAATAAACATCCTAAAACCCATATACTTGCATGAATCCGAATGAGAGATGTAAATCACTCACCAATTATCCAAATCTAAGCAAAAGCAATGAAAACACAATCCGGACAGCGAACACTTCGAATCAAACTCTTCAATCCGATGAATTCTCCCTTGAGATGATGTAGATCTAGCCTCTTATGGTGTAGATCTTCGATTTCCCTCCTTGGATTTTGGAATTTTAATGGTGGAAAGATGTTAGAGGAAGAAGGAGATCAAAGCCTCCCCATAAGAGAATGGAAAACGCCAACCTTTCTCCATACCCCTTACCCCCTATTTATAGTCTCCACCCACCCTCTAATGGGCCTTCTCCAAATCAGCCCATTAGCCTTCCAAAACCTGAACAGCCAACTGAAAAACCTAAAAATAGCGATTTCTCCCAAACCGCTGAACCAAATCCTTAATGTAACCACTCTACAGAAAGGGAATCATCAATTCCTTTCCAATGGCACAGGTCTCACCCTCTGATTCGACCTGAGTCAAAAGTTATGCCCAGTACAAGACTGACAGGGGCAAAATGGTCACAAACCAAATCGGTAAAATTTATGGACATGTCTCACATCCCCATAAGCAACATATCAAAAGATGAGAATGATCCAACCCTCAGGGAATGAAATAAAAATATTTTACGATCTTCCGATACGTAAAATGCGGGCTGTTACACTATGCCTATGACTGTGAACATAAGACTATGCCTATGACGGTGAACATAAGACTATGCCTATGACTATGACCGTGAACATAAGACTATGCCTATGACTATGACGGTGAACATAAGACTATGCCTATGACTATGACGGTGAACATAAGACTGCCTATGACTATGAACAATAAGACTATTGTCTATGACTATGACAAGGACAATTGTGGCTAATCACCTATGATTCATGACCATGAGGTTATTGCCTAGAATTGCGACTATGAAATTGGATCTAAGCTTGATTTTCTAATCAGACCTATTTTCTTTATTTATCCTTGGATCTTGATTTTGGGAATTTTTCTATTTAAGTTAGATCTACCCATGTTCTTGAACCTAGATTATTATTCAAATCTTTTCATGCTCATAATGTTATCAGATCTATATGCCTGCGATGTTTTAACCAATTTATTCAGTTAAGTCATGCCTTGAAAATAGATTGATAATAGAATAATGTTTATTATGTTATGTGTGGAATTGAATGATATTGATCTATGCATGTGGTTCTATTTTATTATCATGTTGAATTGGGAATTAAATGAATAAGTCTATTCATATGTATATTGGAGTAGAACCTGTTATGATAAGTTGTGTAGTTTACCATGTTATTCAAGTTTTAGGTTGTAAAATCATATCACATATGTGACCACATGTTTGATCTACATGTTCATGTGTATATGTTAAACCTATGTCATATTTCAAGTTCACACTTATTCATATGCTCGTGATTGATTTGCAAGTTCACATATATGTAAGTTGATTTAGTCTATGTTGCAAATTCACATATATGTTGATTTAGTCTGCGTTGCAAGATTCATACCTATGATGTTCATGTTGACTATTTTGCAAGTTCACACCTATGATGTTCATATTGACTATGCCAATAACGCCAAGTTTATACCTATGTCATGTTTATGTTAATGAATTGCTTTATGCCAATTTTGCGTACGTTAAATTAGGCTAAGTTTTTAGCCTAATATTATATGTCAAATATCATGCGGACGGAAAACTAGGCTAAGATTGTTAGCCTAATATTTAGACGGGGCAACGTTGGAAAAAATTGGTAATTATAGGAAACTTGGTATGAAACTCGCCATGAATCTTGAAACATGAACATTGTTATAACTTGAACCTGGATGTGGGCATGAAACTTGCGTTGAAAACTTGACACGAACTTGACATGAAAACTTGAACATGGACATGACACTAGAATGAACTTGAAAATGGCCAACTCGAGGTTGGGTTGAGTTTGCAGTGTAAATCTGCCTGGAACCGCCCGACAAATCCAGTTACTGCAAGCAATAGGATCCAATGTGGGTAGTTGGTCATATCGCACTTGAAAACCCGAGGTCGGACTGAGTTGTGGGGTATTTCTGCCCGGAACCGCCCGGCATATCCAGTGACCACAACAAAAGGTTTGATATGAGATGTTGGGGTGCATTATGAATTAATGCCACATGATAGGGTTAAGTCATGAACATGAAAGACAACACTTAACCAACTTGGTACATGATTCGTAGGCGGGTTAAGTCACGAACTTGAATGACAACACTTAACCAACTTGATACATGATTCATAGGCGGGTTAAGTCGCGAACTTGAATGACAACACTTAACCAACTTGATATGCTAGACAGATAAGGGTTAAGTCACGAATTTAAATGACAACACTTAACCTATTGGACGGAAACCCTAGTTACGCGGTCCATTTCAGCAGTAACCCACTAGACGTATCATGGTACCCTGGAACTAGGCAGGGTGGGGCACGATTACTGGGCTGATTGTAAGCGAGCAGAACGACGGCTGTGTGGGTGCGCCAGTGTAGGTTCAGGCGGGCTATGGTCGTGCACGTGGCCCGGAGTTGAAAAAGCAGGCATTGGACATTAGTAGGTTTATCTGTGCATTCTTGATTCGTGTCGGTGGTTGGCACCCTAGGGCTTGATACACCCTATGGTGGACCTAGCACAGGTGACTACATTTGTGATAGGGCCGTATGACACAGACACATGACAAGCTAGAACTTGTAGGGAGTCGATCAAGTAGTGGATCGTTCCGTTGGACCCAGTAATGGGTCATTCGTGATACTAGGCCAAGGGATCATTTCATGATTAATATAAGACATGGGTATGGGATTCTAGTATAGTTGATGCAGAGAACCTTGAATATGTGATGTTATACTTGATTTACACTTGATTTATCATGTTATCTTAGTCAATCTTGCCCATCTTGTCATCACCCTTACGTTTACTTTCAGTTTGTACATGTCATGTTAACTTTACTTGTTTTTATGCTGAAAGTCACTAGGACTTACCAGTCTTTATGACTGACCCGTTTTCTTTCTCCTCTTTTTCTTCCGTCCCCCTCGGTTCTCAGGGAGGAAACTCAAGAACTTAGCTTGGATAACGATCCTCCAAAACTAGTGCATTCCCTTTGTGGGTGACCCTAGTGGAGTTGGGGTGTTACAACTTGGGCATTGGTGATGCAACAAAGAGGAAGCTTGCGTCAAGGCAGTTAGAGAGCAGAGCAATGGACTGGTGGAACTCTGTTACACTTGAGACTCCAGAAGAAGAGATTTCATGGGTGCAGTTCCAAGCTAAATTTGAAGAAAAGTTTATCTTCCCGGTACAAAAGTCAATTCTGTTTTAAGAGATTCATGGAGCTTAAATAGAATGGTCGCCCAGTTCTTGACTACATTTCTGACTTCGAGGCCTTGTCGAAGTATGCTCGTTCATATGTGGATACTCCTTATCAAAAGAACGAGAAGTTTGTCTTGGGGTTGGATGAATATCTTGGGAATCAGCTTGTGGATCACCTCGATGATAGCTTTGAGATGGTCATCGAGAAAGCTTTGAGGCATGAATGTCTGTTTCATAAGAAAATGTCTGTTGTTGCACCTAAGGAAGAACAGAAGCCACAACAAGGTGGTAATAATAAAAAAAGGAAGCAACATTAAAAAAAAGGGAAGAATGTCCAGAAGAAGTCTAAGAGTGAGTCCATTTGCTTCAATTGCCAACAGAAAGGCCATTTTGCTAATGAGTGCAAGAATCCGAAGGTTGAGCGGAAGTGTCACAATTACGGAAAGCCTGGGCATCTCAAGAAGGATTGTCTGGAACTAGCTAAAGGAAAGCAAGTTGTGAAGGAATATGCTTTGGAAGCAGTGCCAACTTCCTCAAGAGCTCCTACTCAGAGGAAAAGGTAATGGGTGTCGTGGTGCAAGGTACTCTTTCTGTTAATGGTGTTTTAGTCCGTCTGCTTTTTTGATAGTGGAGCATCACATTTATTCGTTTGCAACGAGCTTGTGTGTCGCTTCGGTTTGGAACCCGAGATTTGTGATAGACCTTTCGTAGTGACTAATCCAGTTGGGGGTTCTTCCAATCTTTGCATGATATGTCGTGGTCTAGTGTTGCCGAGTCATGGTTGCTTTTTGTGTGTGATTGCTTTGTTCTTAACTTCACTAGGTTTAGGATCATCTTGGGCATGGATTGGCTCAAGAGGTATGTGGCAAGGGTGAATTGAGGGAAGCTAGAGGTGAGGCTTGGGGATATGGAAAGGGAATTGCGAGAAGCTAGAGGTGAGGCTTGGGGATGTGGAAGGGTGAGAAGACGGGGTCTTCATGAGTTATCTATATTGTCATGGGATTCCACAAGAAGTCCTGTCGTCAATGCTATCACTAATGAGTATGTAGATGTCTTTGACAAGGTCAAAGGGTTGCCGCCGCATCATGAGATCGAGTTTAGCATCGATTTGGTCGAGGGTGCTAAACCAATCGTTATGCCTCCTAGGCAGATGGCGCCTAAGGAACAGCGAGAGTTGGAGGTGCAAATTAGAGACCTTTTAGGAAAAGGATTCATTCGGAGACGTGTTTCCAAATGGTGCACCGGTCGTGTTTGCAACCAAGGTGGATGGCTCGTTAAGATTGTGTGTGGACTATCGTGAGTTGAACAAGGTGACTAAGAAGAACAAGTATGTGTTGCCAAGGATTGATGACTCATTTGATTGGCTTCACGAAGCCAAAGTGTTTTCTCAGATGGATTTTGCAATGGGATTTCACCAATTGTGGGTGGCTAAGGATAGTGTGCCAATGAATACTATTAGGACACCATCCTGGTTTTTTGAATTGTTGGTGATGTCATTCGGGTTGACTAACGCGCCAGCATATTTCGTGGATCTTATGAATAAGGTATTCAGAGATCAGTTGAACAATTTTGTGCATGTGTTCGTTCTAGTTTATTCTCAGGATGAGGAAGAACACAAGATGCACTTGAGGGTTGTGTTAGAGATCTTGCGAAAACATCAGCTAAGAGCTAAGTTTTCGAAGTGTCACCTCTGGAAGAGAGAAGTGAGATTTTTAGGCCATGTTGTTTCTGAAAATGGAATAACAGTTGACCCCGCTAAAGTGGAAGCGATCTAGGACTGAGACATACCTAAGAAAGTGACAGATGTTTGTAATTTCCTTGGACTGGCTAATTATTACTGACGGTTTATCAAGTATTTCTCTAAGATAGCTACACCACTGACAGGATTGACGAAGAAGAACCAAGTTCGTGGGATGTGAAGTGTGAACAAGCATTCGGAATCCCGAAGGAGAAATTAACGAGTTCACCTGTGTTGACCATTCCAAATGGGAATGAAGAGATGGTGGTATACACCGATGCATGTGGTAATGGAATTGGAGTAGTGCTGATGCAAAAGGATAAGGTTGTGGCCTACGCAAGTTGATAGCTAAACCTGCATGAGAGGAATTACCCAACTCATGATTTGGAGTTGGCGGCGATTGTGTTTGCTCTGAAGATGTGGAGACATTACCTGTTGGGAGTTCGATTCGAGTTGTTTACAGACCATAAGTCATTGAAGTATCTTTTCTCCCAAAAGGATTTGAATCTTCGGCAACAATGTTGGTTAGAATTTATGGCATCATATGATTTTGGTATAGCCTATACTCCTGGCAAGGGTAACGTAGTTGTAGACGCATTGGGTCGAAGACACGCAAGTTTGAGAGCGATATTTACAGAATGGAAGAGCCTTGAGTATTTGGTAAGGTTTGATTTCAGGCCAAGATGTGAATTGGAACCTGGAATGTTGGCAAGCATGTCGATAAGACCTACTCTTATCGAAAGGATTGGCGAGAGCCAAAAGAAAGATGCAAAGCTTGTCGAGTTTATCTAAAATCTAGAACCAGAAGATAAAGAGTTCGAGGTCGATCGAGAAGGTTGGCTTTGAAAGCAAGGGCGTTTAGTTGTTCCTTATATTGATGGATTGAGAGATGAGGTCCTGAGAGAATGTCATCACTCAAAATTAATGATTCATCCTGGTGGTAATAAGATGATCAGGACATGAAGCGAATCTACTACTGGGAGGGGATAAAGCGAGACATTGGAAAGTTCATTTCCACGTGTATGAACTGTCAGTTGGTGAAAGTTTAATAGAAGAAGCCGAGTGGTTTGCTTCAGCCATTGGAGGTTACTACGTGGAAGTGGCAGCAAGTATCGATAGATTTTATCGATGGACTAACTAGAACCAGGGCAAGAAACGAAGGGATTTAGGTCAAAGTGGATCGCTTGACCACAACTGCGAGATTCATTCCTGTCAAGTCGACTAGGACGGCGTCAAAACTGGCTAAACTTTATGTGAAATGAATAGTTCAATTTCATGGTGTCCCAAAGAGTATAGTGAGTGACCGAGATCCATTATTAACAAGTGGTTTTTGGAAAAGTTTGCAAGAAACTTTGGGAACCGAGTTGTTTTTAAATACGGCTTATCATCCACAAACTAATGGTCAGACCGAGAGGGTCAATCAAGTTTTGGAAGATCTCCTAAGGGATTGTGTGTTAGACTTCGGTGGATCATGGGAAGACCATCTACATCTAATTGAGTTTCTTATAACAATAGATATCAGTCTAGAATTGGGATGGCATCATATGAGGCGTTGTATGGGAGGCCGTGCAATTCTCTAGCCTACTGGATAGAGACTGGAGATAAGTTGGTACTTGGGCCTGAGATGATTAGAGAGACCTCGGATTGTATCAAGATCATTCGACAACGAATGAAGGAGGACCAAGATCATCAGAAGTGTTACGCTGATAAACATCTAAAAGATTTGGAATTTGATGTTGGCGATATGGTTTTCATGAAGGTTTCACCATTAAATCATTAGGTTTGATTCGAAAGTAAATGAAAGTTGACTCCTAGGTTCGTTGGACCATTTCCGATAGTCGACCGAACTGGAAAGCTCGCATATAGATTGGAGTTACCCAAGAAGATGTCGAGTGTGCATAATGTGTTCCACGTATCGTTTCTAAGGAAGTTCGTGCATGATTCGAATGTGGTGGTATCTCCAGAGAAGTACGAAGAATTAGAAGTGGAAACCGCAGTTACAAAATCTTGTAAGCCGCTTCGTGTTGGGGGAATGACACAAAATTATTTAGGGGGAAAACGGTTAAGCTAATCAAGCTACAACGGAGTGAAGATGGAGATGATTGTACATAGGAGACGAAAGAGAGCATGAGGGCGACTCATCTAGAACTCTTCGTCGGTATAACCCTTTGATATCGTATCATCGTTATATTGCTGTATCTTATTATTGTTTGATAGAATTCTGCGTGCTAAGATAAGGCTATGGATGCATGGCTTGATGGTTGCTATTTGGGTGATAGAATTGTCTTCTCATGGATGTTAGCATGCGGAATTTTTGAGGTTGCTTATGGTTGCTTGGAATTTTGGAGGTGAAATTCTTAAGGAGGGGAGAATATAACAGCCTGCATTTTACGTATCGGAAGATCGTAAAATATTTGTATTCTATCCCCTGAGGGTTGGATCATTCTCATATTTTAATATGTTGCTTATGGGGATGTGAGACATGTCCATAATTTTTACCGATTTTGTTTGCGACCATTTTGCCCTGTCAGTCTTGTATAGGGCAATAACTTTTGACTCAGGCCGAATAAGAGGGTGGGACCTGTGTCATTGGGAAGGAATTGATGATTGCCTTTCCGTAAAGTGGTTACATTAAAGATTTGGCTCAGCGGTTTAGGAAGAATCGTTGTTTTATGATTTTCAGCTGGTTGATCAGGATTTTTAGCCAATGGGCTGAATTGGGAAGGCCCAATTAGTAGGCTGGTTGAAACTATTAATAGGGGTGATAGGTATGGGAAATCGTTTATGTAACACCCCGTAATTTTAACAACATTAAAAGAGGATAAATTGAATAATAGTTAATTTGATATCCATAATTAAGGGAAAAGTGCTACGCTATTACGTCCGTCTCGAAATTCTGGTCAAGATAGACATTTGGTTTGCGTAAAACGGACACCGTGTGAGAATGTTATGAGGGTTTGAAATTTGTATACACATAGAAAAATTATATAATATCAGTTCAAACATATCCGGAAATCAGAAAAACATTTTAAAAATCGAAATTCAGAGAGTAACAAAATTCCCCCTCTATGGGAGTCGTCCCCTTAATGGGGCGTCGACCCCTAGGTCTACCCCCAAAGGGGGGTCTCGAAACCAGGGTCGACCCCCTAGGGCTGAGGTGGAAGTCGATTTCTAGGGGCTGGCAGCTATAAATAAAGGTCCATTCCTCCTATTTTCTTACACTGAAATCAATGGAGGCCAAATGCTGTTAGTGCCTGGACTGAATCGAATCCTTTTCCTTCTTCTGCAATTAAAGATTAAAGATTCAAGTGTAGATCCATGACTCAACAATCTTCTCTTCTAGTTCTATTTTCTTAATCCAAACATTGTGAGTTCTAAGTTAATTTAGATTTAAATGATTAAAAGTAAACGTGATATAACTATATTCTGGATCCATTCCAGTGACTGAATTATACCAGATCTATTGTAAATTGTGAATCTATGACATTCTAAATTAGTTATGACTTAGATCTCAATCTTTATCATATCGGATCTATTGTAACTAGTGAATTTATGATGTTATGACATACTATGACCTGGATCTATGTCTTTATCATGACTGATCTACTTTTAACTTTAGATCTAGCTTATTATTTAGATCACTATGTGCTTATCATATTGGATCTAAATTAGTTGGACATCTAAATTATTATTCAGATCTTGTTATACTTATTATGACATTCCTACTATGTTATAACTAGTTTAATTATCATAAGTTCACTAGATCCATTCTAATATGTCCACCTTATCCCTATGTCAGTGTATATATTTATGCCAGTTATGTTAGAATAATCACTATTGTCATCTTCCCATCACTTTTTCCTTTTGTTGATTTATGGCCAGGCAACTTTCTAGCCTAGGCATGCAGCAAAATATATGCGAACGCGTTAGTTAGGGAACGGGGGAAAACATTAAAATTGGCATAACTTGAATAATCATTTTGAACATGAATTTGGACAAATAATTCAATATGAGCATAATGGGGAAAAAGGGGCATGAAAACCTATAACGACATAGGTAAAATTGGATAATAATGAAATGCCTAGGATTACAGTAATTAGAAACTGTAACTGCACTTATGACCTGAGGTTAGATTGCACTTGCGGTGGAAGTCTGCCCGGACCCGCCCGGCATATCCAATGACTGCAACTGTTGAATCTAATGTGAGAGGTCTAAGTACAAAAATACGAGTCATGCTAAGACACAAGGTTAAGCTCGATTGGTGGAAAAAGTCTGCCCAGACCCGCCCGGCATATCCAGCCTCCATAAATTGTAAGCTTAATGTGGAAGGTCTAGCATATTGTAACCATAAATGAAAATATGGTAATAAATCTGGAATACTTAACCTAGTTGAATCCATAGGGATTGTATGAACATGAACCTGAATATGGTTAAGTAAATTTGTTTGAACAGTGGGTGGGTTAAGTAAATCAGAGAGGCTGGGTAATATTTATACAGGCCCACAAACTTAACCGGTTGGGGTTATGTAATTAAAAGAAATGTTAGGCAAGCATTACCAGTGGAAAACCTAGTAGTGGGGATGCAAGACAAAGGGGAGAGCTTGTGTCATCTTGTGTGGGACCTGTTTCAGTCAGTAACCCGTACTAGGTATCAGACGCGTACTCCGAACTAGGTCGGAGTTGGGGCACGCTTACTGAACTGATTTTAAGAGATCCAAATGAAGAGGACGGTGCGGGCGGTGCATACTGACCGAGTCATGTGTGTGCATGGTCCGGACAGAGGAAGATAAGACATCGTGACACCAATAGATATTGTAAAACCCCACCTCCGTTAAGGACACTCACAAAGGGAATGCCTTAACTTTGGTGGAGCGTTTTAGTAGACAGAACAGAAATTTACAAGATAGATAAACAATACTTGAGAAATTATAACTTTATTTCAGCGGAAAACAGAAATCAGTTTAGTTACATCTTCCCAGAAAAACTCAAGTACATAAATATCAGTCTTGTTCAGAAAATCATCAGAGTACAAAACTTTAAAATCATAATCCCCACAGAAGCTGCCATAAGGAGTCAAGCCATACTTTAAGCACTCTAAGTACTTCAAGCATAAGAAATCCGGATCAAGCTAAAGTATTCCCTCCTTGGAAAACCTGGGGGGGAAACGGAAGAAAAGTGGCGAAAACAAGCAAGGTCAGACATAAAGTCTGGCAAGTCCAGTGACTTTCAGCATATGAACAGATAATAATAATCATGGCATGCAAATAAAACTGGATGAGAGATAACAGTAACAGGAGCATCAGATGTACTTAGGTTAAACAGAAGGAACAAAATAATATTACTTTTCATCTCTCTGCACTAATACTAGTATAACAGGATTAGGTGTCACCTTAATGTCTAAACTGAAACAGAAACGGGAACAGAATAATTTCCATAGAAGAGAATGCTAGTAATGGGCCTTTACCACCCCAACAGAAACAGACAGAAACAGAATGCTAATAATGGGCCTTTACCACCCGAACAGAAACATAAATAGATTAATCCCTACGGAAACAGAATGTAGATTCAGGTGTACACTAGTAAATGGGCCTTTACCACCCGAACAGACGGTACCATGCAGTAACAGACAGGTGTTGCCACCCAACAGAAACAGACGGTACCAACAGAAACAGACAGAACTAAGTGTACCCTAAAACCCTACCCCAAGCGATCGGCTCCCTAATACATAAATACCATGTTTCGGCTCCACAATAGGGTGTATCACTCCCTAAAGTGACAACCTATTGGCACGGTCCTATTTACAGATGTCACGGTGTCTTACATCCTCAGAGGCAGACCGGGATCCATGCACGCACATGACCCGGTTGGAATGCACCATCAACACCCCTCGCCATTATCAGAATGAACCACTTATAATTAGTTCAGTAAGCGTGCACAGACCCTACCTTCTTTTGGGTCAAAGTTTTGATACCAGAAAGGGTTACTGACTAATATGGGACCCAAACAACAGATGACACAAGTAATTTCCCTCCTAACCTTGTGTCCCCAGACTAACAGATTTCAGATTAACTTGTTTACAAGTTCAGACATACAGAGTTCAGATCAACTAGTTCACAGATCAGACAAGTTTCAGACTAACGGATCAGATATACGGATTTAATAGATTTACAGATTTGTCTAACTTTGTAATCGGGCCTACAGATTCACGAAACGGGTTTGTTACATTCATTAGTCCAATTGGTTTAATCTTATCCACCCAACACGTTCTAGACATCATATTTATCTCAGATTTGCATTAATTAAATATTAATGCACAAACCTCTCACATTAGGTCGGTAGCTTGTGGCTGCTGGATATGCCGGGCAGTTCCGGGCAGACTTCTGTCACAAGCCAGACCTAACCTCGTGTCTAAGCATATTTTGGTTATGACTACGACCTCTCACATTAGACTGTCGCTGGTTAAGCCGGTTGGTTCCGGGCAGGCTTCTACCGCAAACAGAGTCTAACCTCGTGTCATAGCCAATTCATTTCAATACAGATTTTTCAGATATCAGACTAATTCAGACTAAACTTCTGTACAAGTTACAACAGATTATTCGTGGTTTTATAAACAAATTTTGCTCAATTTTAAGTCGAGCCTACAGATTCACATACTTCAAATTTCAGCATTTCAGTTCCAACAGATTATGTCATTCAACAGGTTAAACAGATAACAGATCTTGCAGATTAGGCTATTTAGCAGATTTTTGCAGATAAGGCAATTTAACATAATCAGCAGATTAGGCAATTCAATCTAATTAGCAGTTTAGGCAACTCAACTGTCTTAGCAGATAATAGATTTGGCAGTTTAACAGATTTAGCAGATAACAGATTTAGCAGATTTTATATATCTAAAACTCTATTTAGATATCTTGCCTAATCATAAATTTAGCCTAAACTTACATGCCTAAATCAAGGTCATAATTCATAATACAATATATGCCCCAAATCTTAGCCTTAACATTCCCATTTACAGTTCATGTCAAAACTAGATTTAATATTCTAGTTTACCATTTATGTCCAGAACTAATATACATGTTAATCATTCACGATCATAACCAACTCAGATTATGACAACATATTTGTTATGCCAAATTAACTTAATTAAGCTACGCCCAATCCCTGTATAACATGTTTCCGCTAGTTCTCTAAGTACTCAAAAGGAATAGGGGATAAGCACAAGAAAGAATAGGCATGCAATGATGAACCAAATACAATGATAATGGTCTTACTAGGCTCGATGTACATAACAGTGAATGGGAATAAACTAGCAAGGTTACATACTAAATATGAGATCCAACATCAATAAGGGAATAGGCATAAGAAACTAACTACAATAGTTATAGGCAACTAACCACAATAGTCTTGGGCAACTAATCACAATAGTTTCTTATTCAATGTCATAGGCAATAGTCTCATAGTCTTGAATCATAGTCATAGGCAATAGTCTCATAGTCTTGAATCATAGTCATAGGTCATAGGCAATAGTCTCATAGTCTTGAATCATAGTCATAGGAAATAGTCTCATAGGCAATAGTTTCATGTCCATTTATGCATTATTATTTGTCCCCAAAATTTAGCGTTCGTGCGTTAATCTCTTATGAGATTTCTGCGTAGGCTCGTAGTAGCCTGGCTATATAACAGAAAGAAGAAAGAGGTACAGAATAGTCACAGAAAAACAGATCTGATAGATATGAATATACATAACCTCAGATTCAGATTTATAATCATGTCACAATTATAATTACAATTTATAGTGGAAAATAACTGTACTTGCCTTTCGTGGTTTTAAGAAAGGATAATAAACTGTTGTTGATGCATAAATGTTGAATTACTCCTCTTTAATTTTTTTCGTAGCTCTAGACTTTGATTTGATATTTGATTTAGCTTTAATTCTATTCAGGATGGAAGAAGATGCATCGGTCCAAGTTTTGATTCCAGCAGGGTAGCGACGCCATTTTTATTTTATATTAGAACAGAGGCAGAATATAGACAGAATGAAATTGTGTGGAGAGAATGAGGCTAGGTGTGAGTTTATATAGGATTAGGTGGGCGAATCTAGACCGAAACGAAACCGGATATATCAGAATGAACCAGGTTAAAAAAAGGGGTTTCAGGAGCAGGTCGACCCTCAGGTCGACAGTATGGTCGACCTGGCCCCTGAGAGGTCGACACTATAGTCGACCACCAGATCGACCTGGTCCATGGGCGGGAATTTTCCCTCCCAGCCTGTTCTGGGATTTTGAATTTGAATTCGAATTTTCTGTTTTCGATTATGAAATTCTGTGAAACTTCGGAGGGCCATAACTTGGTCATACGGACTCCGTTTTTCGAAAACTCGGACTCGTTTCCAAGCAGAATTTCGTGATGAACGCAATGGCGCAACTCGTTTCCCTTTATTCTTATTTTATAATTTAATTATTCTCTGATTGTTTACTTATTCGATCATAGAAAATGTTACATTCTCCCCTCCTTAAAGGATTTCGTCCCCGAAATCTTCAAGTTGAGAAGAATGTGTCCTACCATCCAGTCATCCATCTACTCAACCATCATTCACAAGCATCCATTGTCCTTAGAAAACTTCTAATGTTGTATGAACATATGCAAAAGTGTGTGTATATGTTCCTTATCTAATGCAAAGATCAGGCGGTCCACTGATTCAGTTGATCTCCTAAATGCGAATTACGTTAGTGCCAAGAGTCCAACATGTATGCAATTTTCCTATTTGATACATATCATTCTTATATGAGTGACAACCATTCATTCATATGCAACATCCATGTGATGAATCAATCATTTTGCATCCACAAAAATTGAAAATGCTCACACATCCATCTGCAGTATGAGAGTGTTTTCGAGCCGATCTAGTGCCTAGTGTGTGTGTATGCATCCATGAGCAACCACTAGAAACCACTTGCATCCACTTTCAACCATCAAACATAACATGTCTCAAACACATGTTTACATCCATAGGATTCCTATCTATAGGTTGAAGACTCGATTGATAGGATACAGTCGAGTGATGGGAGCGAGTGGAGATAAACAAAAACTTGGTTTCCATTAGACCTTGGTTGAGAGACAAATTCCACTAAGTATCAACCCCGAAGACCGAAATCAACATCCGATTGACACCCAGAGGATTACCCTCTTTAGACAATGTCAAAACCAGAAATCTCAACCTTATCAGAAATATTCAGATATTTACCGATTATCGGTACAGAGCAGATTACTAAATGATTCTTAGGAAACTAAGCATGATAAAAACCCAGAATGTATGCGTCATAGTCAACTTAACGCTCAACACAGATACCCAACTTACCACGCTTAGATGAGTCAAAACCCTTATGGGTCTGAGTCTACAGCAGAATCAGAAACAATACTAGTATTCAAGTGCAGAGTATCGATTACCGAATCGAAATGCCAGAATCAGAAAAGAGTTTTAACTCAAAAATCAGATAAAGAAATTAAACCTCCTACAGAAATTTTTCCTATTTCTATCCTATCCATTAGCCTCGAGAGTGTTCGCCTGCCTTCCAGAAATTGGTCCTGCCCTCTGCCCTTGCCCTCGTTTCTTCGGACAGTCCCTAGTGAAGTGTCCCATCTCACCACAGTTGAAGAAAGTGCCCTTTCTTTTTCTTCAATCCTTGTTCAGATGAGTCGAGCTTCCACAAGTAAAGCACTTTTTCTCCTTCTTATCTTCAGACTTTTCACCCTTCTTTTGTGTTTCCCTTTTGGGCCATGCTTTCTTGTTATGTGGTTCTTCCTTCTTTGCCTCTTCTTTCTTGCCGTTGTCTTCCTCATGCAGTAGTGCCATATCCACCAATCTCTCGTAAGTCGCCCCCATGGGTACATGGGTCATGGCTAAGCTGTGCAGTGGCTCGTACAATCCTTTAACAAAGCGGAGAGCCTTTTTATGCTGGGTGTTGAATAAATCTAGCCCGAACCTGGCAAATTGGTTGAACTGATTGACGTATTCCCTGATCGTCATACTTCCTTGCTTAAGAGATAGGAACTTTTCCAGTTGTAGACTTCGTTCAGCTTGCGAGAGGAATTTTGTCTCAAATCTTGTTCTGAAATCCATCCATGTTTCAACCGGCCTCTCGGTGTTAGTGACTTCCCACCAATAGGAAGCTTCGTCCTTGAACAACCATACCGCCAATCGTACCTTTTGCCTATCGTCCACCTAGAAAATAACGAACAGATCCTCAGTTTCTTTGAGCCAGTTCCTCGCTTCTACGAATGATTAAGTTCCCTTGAAATCCTTTCCACCCATGGTCCTAAAATCTTTACAGATCTTTGAAAAAGCAATTGCACGAGGAGGGGGTGGAGGAGGAGGAATCGCTGCAGCTGGAGGAGGAATATCCGCTGGGCCTGCATCGTTGGCCCTAGCTTCTAAGTACCTCCTGAACCAACCAGGAATTGGCACGCCCTCTGGAAAGTTAAGATACCCAGACATGATGGAATGAAAGAAAAAGATTTAAAACAAAGAACAGAAAAGATAGATGTATGGCTTTTTTGGGGATTATGTTTTTTCAAAAGCTTTATTTTGAAAATACTTCCTTTTTAAAACCTTTTTGAAAATAGTTTTCAAATTTTTTTATCAAATCTGGTAACCTTCAGCTCTGATACCAAGTGTAACACCCCACCTCCGTTAAGGACACTCACAAGGGGAATGCCTTAACTTTAGTGGAGCGTTTTAGTAGACATAACAGAAATTTACAAGACAGATAAACAATACTTGAGAAATTATAAATTTATTTCAGCGGAAAATAGAAATCAGTTTGGTCACATCTTCCCAGAAAAACTCAAGTACATAAATATTAGTCTTGTTTAGAAAATCATCAAAGTACAAAACTTTAAAATCATAATCCCCACAGAAGCTTCCATAAGGAGTCAAGCCATACTTTAAGCACTCTAAGTACTTCAAGCAGAAGAAATCCGGATCAAGCTAAAGTATTCCCTCCTTGGAAAACCTGGGGGGAGGGGGAAACGGAAGAAAAGGGGCGAAAACAAGCAAGGTCAGACATAAAGTCTGGCAAGTCCAGTGACTTTCAGCATATAAACAGATAATAATAATCATGGCATGCAAATAAAACTGGATGAGAGATAACAGTAACAGGAGCAGCAGATGTACTTAGGTTAAATAGAAGGAACAGAATAATATTACTTTTCATCTCTCTGCACTAATACTAGTATAACAGGATTAGGTGTCACCCTAATGTCTAAACTGAAACAAAAACGGGAACAAAATAATTTCCATAGAAGAGAATGCTAATAATGGGCCTTTACCACCCCCAACAGAAACAGACAGAAACAGAATGCTAATAATGGGCCTTTACCACCCGAACAGAAACAAAAACAGATTAATCCCTACGAAAACAGAATGTAGAATCAGGTGTACACTAGTAAATGGGCCTTTACCACCCGAACAGAAGGTACCACGCAGAAACAGACAGGTGTTTCCACCCAACAGAAACAGAGGGTACCAACAGAAACGGAAGAACTAAGTGTACCCTAAAACCCTACCCCAAGCGATCGGCTCCCTAATACATAAATACCCTGTGTCGGCTCCACAATATGGTGTTTCACTCCTTAAAGTGACAACCAATTGGCACATGCCTATTTACAGATGTCACGACGTCTTACATCCTCAGAGGCAGACCGGGATCCATGCACGCACATGACCCGGTTGGAACGCACCATCAACACCCCTCGCCATTATCAGAATGAACCACTTATAATTAGTTCAGTAAGCGTGCCCGGCCCCTACCTACTGTAGGGTCAAAGTTTTGTTACCGGAAAGGGTTACTGACTAATATGGGTCCCAAACAACAGATGACACAAGTAATTTCCCTCCTAACCTTGTGTCCCCAGACTAACAGATTTCAGATTAACTTGTTTACAAGTTCAGACATACAGAGTTCAGATCAACTAGTTCATAGATCAGGCAAGTTTCAGACTAATGGATCAGATATACGGATTTAACAGATTTACGGATTTGTCTAACTTTGTAATTGGGCCTACAGATTCACGAAACGGGTTTGTTACATTCATTAGTCCAATTGGTTTAATCCTAACCACCCAACACGTTCCAGACATCATATTTAACCCAGATTTCCATTAATTAAATACTAATGCATAGACCTCTCACATTAGGTCTGTAGCTTGTGGCTGCTGGATATGTCGGGCGGTTCCGGGCAGACTTCTGCCACAAGCTAGACCTAACCTTGTGTCTAAGAATATTTTAGTTTTGCCTATGACCTCTCACATTAGACTGACAGTTTGCGGTCGCTGGTTAAGCCGGTTGGTTCCGGGCAGGCTTCTACCGCAAACTGAATCTAACCTCTTTTCATAGCCAATTCATTTCAATACAGATTTTTCAGATATCAGACTAATTCAGATTAAACTTCTGTACAAGTTACAGCAGATTATTCGAGGTTCTATTAACAAGTTTTGCTCAATTTTAAGTCAAGCCTACAGATTCACATACTTCAAATTTCAGCATTTCAGTTCCAACAGATTACGTCACTCAACAGATTAAACAGATAACAGATCTTGCAGATTAGGCTATTTAGCAGATTTTAGCAGATAAGGCAATTTAACATAATCAGCAGATTAGGCAATTCAATCTAACTAGCGGTTTAGGCAACTCAACAGTCTTAGCAGATAACAGATTTGCCAGTTTAACAGATTTAGCAGATAATAGATTTAGCAGATTTTATATATCTAAAACTCTATTTAGATATCTTGCCTAATCATAAATTTAGCCTAAACTTACATGCCTAAATCAAGGTCATAATTCATAATACAATATATGCCCCAAATCTTAGCCTTAACATTCCCATTTACAGTTCATGTCAAAACTAGATTTAATATTCTAGTTTACCATTTATGTCCAGAACTAATATACATGTTAATCATTCACGATCATAGCCAATTCAGATTATGCCAACATATTTATTATGCCAAATTAACTTAATTAAGCTACGCCCAATCCCCGTATAACATGTTTCCACAAGTTCTCTAAGTACTCAAAAGGAATAGGGGATAAGCACAAGAAAGAATAGGCATGCAATGATGAACCAAATACAATGATAATGGTCTTACTAGGCTCGATGTACATAACAGTGAATGGGAATAAACTAGCAAGGTTACATACTAAATATGAGATCCAACATCAATAAGGGAATAGGCATAAGAAACTAACTACAATAGTTATAGGCAACTAACCACAATAGTCATGGGCAACTAATCACAATAGTTTCTTATTCAATGTCATAGGTAATAGTTTCATAGTCTTGAATCATAGTCATAGGCAATAGTCTCATAGTCTTGAATCATAGTCATAGGCAATAGTCTCATAGTCTTGAATCATAGTCATAGGAAATAGTCTCATAAGAAATAGTTTCATGTCCATTTATGCATTATTATTTGTCCCTAAAATTTAGCGTTCGTGTGTTAATCTCTTATGAGATTTCTGCGCAGGCTCGTAGTAGCCTGGCTATAGAACAGAAAGAAAAAAGAGGTACAGAATAGTCACAGAAAAACAGATCTGACAGATAAGAATATACATAACCTCAGATTCAGATTTATAATCATGTCATAATTATAATTACAGTTTATAGCGGAAAATAATTGTACTTGCCTTTCGTGGTTTTAAGAAAGGATAATAAACTGTTCTTGATGCAGAAATGTTGAATTACTCCTCTTTAATCGTTATCGTAGCTCTAGACTTTGATTTGAGATTTGATTTAGCTTTAATTCTATTTATGTTGGAAGAAGATGCATCAGTCCAAGTTTTGATTCCAACAGGGTAGTGACGCCATTTTTATTTTAAATTAGAACAGAGGTAGAATATAGACAGAATAAAATTGTGTGGAGAGAATGAGGCTAAGGGTGAGTTTATATAGGATTAGTCGGACGAATCTAGACAGAAACGAGACTGGATACATCAGAATGAACCAGGTTAAAAAACTGGGTTTCGGGAGCAGGTCGACATTATGGTCGACCTGGTCTGCCCAGGTCGACACTATGGTCGACCTGGCCCCTTGGAGGTCGAGACTATAGTCGACCCCCAGGTCGACCTGGTCCATGGGCAGGAATTTTCCCGCCCAGCCTGTTCTGGGATTTTGAATTCGAATTTGAATTTGAATTTTCGAGTTGTTTTCGATTCTGAAATTCTCTGAAACTTCGGAGGGCCATAACTTGGTCATACGGACTCCGTTTTTCGAAAACTCAGACTTGTTTCCAAGAAGAATTTTGAGATGAGCGCAATGGCGAATCCCGTTTCCCTTGATTCTTATTTTACAAATTAATTATTCTCTGATTGTTTACTTCTTCGATCACAGAAAATACGAGGTGTTACAAGTATTGTTGTGCACATCAACGAAGGGTTGCCACTTTAAGGATGTGATACCCCCTAATGTAGGGCCGACACAGGGGATCTAAAAAGTAGGGACCTGGTCGATTAGGGTAGTGGTTAGGGTAGATCAAGACTCTGGTAAATTTTGGAGTCAGTTATTTGGACTGCCTGTAGATTGTATAGGGTTAAAACCTCTCACCAGAAGTACACCTAAGTTTAACATCTTGTACATGTTGGGGATCATTTTATTCTGGTTATACTAGTATTAGTGCAAAGAATAAATGGAGTAATCATTAGGGAAGCATATAAACTATATCACATTTACCTCGTCATACTTACCTTTTATGATGTTATCTTTCTTGTCCACCTTATATGCCTGTCATGCTACTTCTACTTATTTACTTGCTAAAACTAACTGGATTCGCCAGACTTTACGTTTGACCCTTTTTGTTTCCTCTTTTTTCTTCCGTTTCCCCCTAGGTTCGTAGGGTGGGAATTCTCAGGCTTAGTCAGGACTCAGTTATCATCTTGCTTGGGGCAACTTCTGAAGTATTGCTCAAGTTCTTATCTCTACTATGGTTTTGTCTTTTTTGGGGAATTATGCTTTTTATGTACTCTGATGGAACAAGACAGAAAGTTTTATATTTTTGTAATGGCTTTATGCAGTTTCACACTTGTGATATTTTGGACCACTTTGTTATGATTTATGTTTGAAATAAAATTTAAATTCCATTGTTGCTTTTATATCTGTCTTGTAATATTTCTGTTTTTGTTTACCTATAACGCTTCACGAAACTTAATGCACTCCCTTAGTGAATGACATTAACAGACGTGGGGTGTCACACTTGGTATCAGAGCTGAAGATTACCAGATTAGATAAAAGTTTTTGAGAATTATTACAAAAAGGTTTCAAGAAAGAATTTTTTTTCAAAAAGAAAAAGTTTGTTTTGAAAAACATATTCCCCCGAACCCATAGTAATATCCTTTGGTCCTTTATCTAAATCTCTTTCCACTTCTTTTCGGCATGTCTAGGGAACCTAATATCCCAGAGGGTGTTACGATACCAGGCTGGTTACGAAGGTATCTAAAGGCCACGGCGCCTGCCGAAGGTCAAGCTGACGTTCCTCCCCCAGCTGTACCTGTCATTCCTCCTCCTCCAAGATAATTTTGCTAAGATCTGCAAAGACTTATGTTCCATGGGCGGAAAGCCATTCTGCGGTACTGAGACGTTCATAGAAGCAAGAAACTGGTTCAAAGAGATGGAGGACCTATTTGGAATTTTTGAGGTGGAAGATCGGAGGAAGATTCAATTAGCTGCTTAGCTACTGAAAGATGAAGCTTCGTTTTGGTGGGAGGTGACGCAAGTTGGGCATCCAGTGGAAACTTGGGAAGATTTTAGAATGAGGTTTGAGATGATGTTTCTTTCCCAAGCAGAGAGAAGCATACAAATGGAGAGGTTCTTAGCACTCAAGTAAGGAAGCATGATGGTAAAAGAATATGTTAACAAATTTAACTAACTGGCGAGATTCAGATTAGAGTTGGTGGACACTCCGCGTAAGAAAGCTTTGCGGTTTGTCAAAGGACTGAATGAACCCCTTCATGGGTTGGCTATGTCCCATATTCTAATGGGAGCTACTTTTGAAAGGGTTGTTAATGTGCCTTGATGCATGAGGAAGGCAAAGGAGAAAAGAAGGAAGTAAAGGCTATGGAAACAACTCAAAATAAGAAGGTATGACCCAAGAAAGGATAGCAACAATAACAACAACAGAATAAGGGCGGAAAGAATGGCAAGGCTAAGGATAAGAGAAAGTGCCATAGCTATGGGCGGGAGCGTCACTTGGTCAAAAACTGCAAGAAAAGGAAGAATGCTTGCTTCGTTTGGGGAGAGGTTGGACACTATTCTGTGGAGTGCCCAAGGAAGCAAGGACAAGGTCAAAGGGAAGGAACCTCTGGGGGGAAGCGAATGCTCTCGTAACCAGTGCTCCAGATAGAGGTAGGAAAGTTTCTATGGAAGGTTTGATTTCTCTTTCCAGTCACCCTATTAGAACGCTTTTTTATTCCGGTGCTTCACATTCGTTTATATCTAGTTCTGTAATTTAATCTCTGCACTTAAATACTAGTATAGTAGTGGAGCCCGTTATTGAATCAAAACAAATTAGAGCTTCGGCTCATTTATCTATGATTTGTCGGGGTTTGAGAATATCTATATTGGGCATCGAGTTCGATTGCGACGCATATGTGCTTGTATTTATGGGTTATGTGTTGATTCAAGGGACGGATTGGCTAGCCATGTACGGTGCCATTCTAAATTGTGAGAGGAGGGTCGTTAGACTGTTGACCTTCCAAAAGAGGACCCTTGAGATTTCTTGTGACCCGCAAGGGTCTGTCATGCTTAGCTTCCTAGAGTCACTTGATGCATCTGTCAATGATCTGCAATCTGTTCCAGTAGTCCGAGATTATTCTGATGTCTTTGATGTGGTTTGGGGTCTACACCCGAGACGCGAGATCGATTTCCGCATATATTTGGTAGATAATACAAAGCCAGTTGCATTACTTGTGCGCCATATGGCTCCAAGAGAAAGAAGGGAGCTTAGTAAACAAGTAGGGGAGCTAGTTGAAAAAGGGTTTATCAAGCGAAGCATATCTGAATGGGGTGCTCCAGTAGTATTCGCGACTAAGGCGGATGGTTCGCTTCGCTTCTGTGTAGACTATAGAGAGTTGAACAAACTCACTAAAAAGAATAGGCACCCACTCCCAAGGATAGATGATTTGTTTGACCATCTTGTCGGTGCATCAATATTTTCTCAGTTAGACTTGGCCACGGGGTTCTATTAGTTGAGGGTGGCGAAGGACAGTATCGATAAGACTGCTTTTAGGAGTCCAGATGGTTTCTTCGAGTGGATCGTTATGCCTTTTGGGTTGACGAACGCACCCATCTATTTTGTTGATTTGATGAGTAAGGTATTTCGAGGTTTCTAAACAAATTTGTTGTAGTCTTTGTTGATGATATCTTGATCTTCTCAAAGAGTGAGGAAGGGCATGCCTTGCATATATGGGAAGTTTGAAAACTCTATGTGCTGATCAGCTAAGGGCAAAGTTCTCCAAATGTCAATCTGGAGAAAAAAAGTGAGATTCTTAGGGCACGTGGTTCCTAAAGAAGGGATAGCAGTGGATCCCGCGAAGGTTGTTGCAGTTCAAAAATGGCAGATTCCAAAGAATGCAACGGAGGAGAGAAGCTTTTTGGAGTTGGCAGGATATTATAGGAAGTTTATTAAGGGCTTCACAAAGATATCAGTCTCACTCACCAGGTTGACGAAAAAGAATCTGACATTTACATGGGATATAGATTGTGATGTTGCTTTCCAAAGACTAAAGAGGGCTCTGACAACAGCCCCAGTCCTTACCTTGCCCGATGGGAACAAAGTGTTTGCAGTATACACTGACGCATGTGGTACAGGGCTTGGTGTGGTTCTGATGCAGGAGAGAAGGGTAGTATGTTATATGGGAAGACAATTAAGGGTTCATGCCCACGACCTAGAGCTAGCTACCATAGTATTTGCGCTTAAGACATGGCGTCATTATTTGCTTGGAGAGAAATTCGAATTGTACGCCGATCATAAATCTCTCAAGTACTTGTTTTCGCAAAAAGATCTTAATTTGAGGTAGAAAAGGTGGATGGAGTTCTTAGCATCTTACGACTTCGAGATTGCTTATACCCCTGGCAATGGTAATGTAGTGGCAAACGCACTAAGTAAGTAGAGGATGGTCTTAAGTCCCTTGTTTGTGGAAAGGAAAAGCTTGGAGTTTATATAGACTTTTGACTTTTGACCCCCCCCCCCAATCGAACTTTTGCCTGCTTGTTAGCATCACTAGAGATACAACCTACTCTTATGGATCAAATAAGAGTTTCGCAGCGAGAGGATCCACAGATTTTGGACATCTTGGATAGGATCAGTAAAGGGGAGACTTTTAGTCACCTCAGTATTCAACAGACGATAAAGGGTGGTTGCGATGAGATGGAAGGCTCTGTGTTCCTCATATTGGAAGCTTGATAAAGACAGTCCTAGAAGAAGCCCATCATTCTAAGATGACGATTCATCCAGGTGGCAATAAAATGTATAGGGATATGAAGAGGGTTTTCTTTTGGGCTGGGATGAAGAGAGATGTGGCGGAGTTTGTTTCTCAATGTTTGGTTTGCCAGCAAGTTAAAGCTGAGCAAAAGAAGCCCAGTGGTTTACTTCATCCATTGTAGGCTCCAAAGTGGAAGTGGGAGAGTGTCTCTTTGGGTTTCATAGATCGTTTTCCTAGATCAAAGAAAGGAAACACCAGTATTTGGGTGCTAGTAGATAGGCTGACTAAGAGGGCTCATTTTATTCCAGTTAAGAGCAAGAGGACGACATCATGGTTGGCATCAGTTTATGTTCGTGAGGTAGTTCGTCTTCATGGAACACCTTCCAGTATCATAAGTGACCGCGACCCCATCTTTACTAGTGAATTTTGGAGGAGCTTGCAAGAAGCATTAGGAACACGGTTATTCTTGAGCACCGCTTATCATCCTCAGACCTATGGACAGGCGGAGAGGGTGAAAAGAGTTCTTTAAGATCTTTTGAGGCTGTGCATTATAGATTTTGGAGGTACTTGGGAAGAGCATCTTCCTTTAGTAGAGTTTGGCTTCAACAATAGTTATCAAGCTAGCATTGGCATGGCACCTTTTGAAGCCTTATACAGGCGACCCTATAGATCACCAACTTGTTGGTGGGAATCTACAGAAATACTATTGCTTGGACTAGATATGGTTAAAGAAACGGCCAAAAAGATTGATCCTATTAGACTGCGAAGGAAGACTGCTCAAGACAGACAAAAGTCTTATGCAGACAAGAGAAGGACAGACATCGAATTTGAAGTAGGAGATATGGTTTTCATAAAGGTATCTCCATTGAGAATTGTGGTTCGGTTTGGATCTGTAGGGAAATTGGCTCCAAGATTTGTAGGGCCATTTCCCATGATAGAAAGGATTAGCCAAATGGCCTATGGAGTAAAGCTACCCGAGAGATTATCTGGCATTCATGATGTTTTCCATGTTTCTCATTTGCGAAAGTGCTTACATGATACTGGAGAAGTCGTTGAGCCAAGTATATTGGAGGAAGTGGAATGGGAGGCGACAGTTAGACGAGTTCCTACTCGTATTCTTGGATCAGAAGTTAAGAAGTTACGCAATAAAGAAATCAAGTTGATGAAGGTTTAGTGGGGAGATTGCCCGGAGGATGCGACTTGGGAGATTGAAGATAGGATTCGTTCTTCGTACCCTTTCTTTTTCGAGGGTATGCTCTTAACTCTTTTTCCAAAGCTTTTATCTATGCTTGTTTCTATCATTAAAGTATATCCTATCAATCGAATCTTCGACATTTAGGTAGAAATCCTATGATTGTAAACATGTGTTTGAAACATGTTATGTTTAATGGATGCAAGTGGATGCAAGTGTTTGCTAGTGGTTGCTCGTGGATGCACTTACACACATTAGGCATTAGATCGGTGCAATCACTCTCATACTGCATATGGATGTGTGTGCATTTTTCTTCTTTCAATGGATGAAAATGGATGTGTCATCATATGGAAGTTGCATTTGGATGAATGATTGTGAATACATATAGAACTTATATGTTATACTAGGGTTATTTTCATACATATTGGATTCATGGCACTAACATACGTTGCATTAAGGAGATCAACTGAATTAGTAGATCGCTTGATTTTTGCATTAGTATTGGGACATATACACATACCTTTGCATATACTCATATAAGCATTAGAAATTTTTAAGGACAATGGATGCCTATGATTGGTGGATGAGTAGATGGATGTGGATGGTAGGATATATTCTTCTTAACTTGAAGATTTTGGGGACGAAATCCTTTGAGTAGGGGAGAATGTAACACCCTGTAATTTTAACAACATTAAAAGAGGATAAATTAAATAATAATTAATTTAATATTCATAATTAAAGGAAATGGACTACGCCATTACGTCCATCTCAAAATTCTGGTCAAGATGGACGTTTGGTTTGTGTAAAACGGACACCGTATGAGGAAGTTATGAGTGTTTGAAGTTTGTATATGCGCAAAAGAATTATATATATATATATATATATATTTACATATATACATATCAGTTCAAACTTATACAGAAATCAGAAAAACAATTTAAAAATAGAAATTCAGAGAGCGGCAAAATTCCCACTCTAGGGGAGTCGACCCCGTAAGGGGTGTGTCGACCCCTAGGTCGACCCCAAGGGGGGTGTCGACACCAGGGTCGACCCCCCTAGGGCTGAGGTGGCAGTCAATTTCTGGGGACTAGCAGCTATAAATAAAGGTCCATTTCTCCTATTTTCTTAAACTGAAATCAATGGAGGCCAAATGTTGTCAGTGCCTAGACTGAATCGAATTCTTTTCCTTCACTTGCAATCAAAGATTAGAGATTCAAGTGCAGATCTATGACTCAACAATTTTCTCTTCTAGTTCTATTTTCTTAATCCAAACACTGTGAGTTCTAAGTTACTTTTAGATTTAAATGATTAAAAGTAAATGTGATATGACTATAGTTTGGATCCATTCATGTGACTAGATTATACCAGATCTATTGTAAATTGTGAATCTATGACATTCTGAATTAGTTATGACTTGGATCTCATTCTTTATCATATCGGACCTTTGTAACTTGTGAATTTTTGATGTTATGACATACTAATACCTGGATCTAAATCTTTATCATGACAGATCTACTTTTGATTTTAGATCTAGCTTATTATTTAGATCACCTCATGGCTATCATATTGGACCTAAACTAGTTGGACATCTAAATTATTATTTTAGTCTTGTTACACTTATTATGACATTCCTACTATTTTAGAACTAGTTTAATTATCACAGGTTCACCAGATCCATTCTTATGTGTCCACATTATCACTATGTCAGTGTATATATTTATGCCAGTTATGTTAGAATAATCACTATTGTCATCTTCCCATCAACTTTCCCTTTTGTTGTTTATGGCCAGGCTACATTCTAGCCTAGGCATGCCGCAAAATATATGCGAATGCGTTAGTTAGGGAACGGGGGAAAACATTAAAATTGGCATAACTTGAATAATAATTATGAACATGAATTTGGACATATAATTCAATGTCAGAATAATAGGGAAAAAGGGGCATGAACACCTATAACGACATAGGTAAAATTGGATAATAACGTAATGCCTAGGATTACAATAATTAGAAACTGTAACTGCACTTATGACTCGAGGTTAGATTGCATTTGCGGTGGAAGTCTACCTGGACCTGCCTGGCATATTCAGCGACCGCAAGTGTTGAATCGAATATGAGAGGTCTAAGCGCACAAATATGAGTCGTTCTAAGACACGAGATTAATCTCGATTGGTGGGATAATTCTGCCCGGACCCGCCCGGCATATCCAGCATCCACAAATTGTAGGCTTAATGTGCGAGGTATAGTATACTTTAACCACAAATTAAAATATGGTAATAAACCTTGAATATTTAACCTAGTTGAATCCATAGGGATTGTATGAACATGAACCTGAATAGGGTTAAGTAAATTTGTTTGAACAGTGGGTGGGTTAAGTAAATTAGAGGGGGCGGGTAATATTTATATAGGCCCACGAACTTAACCGTTTAGGGTTATGTAATTAAAAGAAATGTTAGGCAAGCATAATCAGTGGAAAACCTAGTAGTGGGGATGCAAGACAAAGGGGAGAGCTTGCATCATTTTGTGTGGGACCCGATTCAGTCAGTAACCCGTAGTAGGTACCAAACGAGTACTCCAAACTAGGTCGGAGTTGGGGCACGCTTACTGAACTAATTGTAAGAGTTCCAAACGAAGAGGACGGTGGGAGCGGTGCATACCGACCTGGTCATGTGCGTGCATGGTCCGAACAGAGGAAGATAAGGCGCTGTGACACCAGTAGATATGGTTGTGCACATCAACGAAGGGTTTCCACTTTAGGGAAGTGATACCCCCTAATGTGGGGCCAGCGCAGGGTATCTATGGAGTAGGGAGCCGGTCGATTAGGGTAGTGGTTAGGGTACATCTAGTATCTAGTAAGTTGTAACAACCCGTAAAATGTGAGCCAGTTTGAAATTTTTATTTTGGCCATTTTAGCGAGTTTTGATTATTTAAAATGAATTATTTTAAATAATATCGACGAGAAATTTAGTTTGAATTGAAATTCGACGTATATATTATACGCGTCGTCGTTAGAATATAAATATTTATATATAATTATAAAAGGAATTGAAAATGGCGCGGTAGTTCGATAATTCGATTTCAAACTTCAATTGAATGTACCGGGTGCAAATCAATCCGGATTTTAGTGAAACCAAAAACATTAGGATCTGATTGATAATATCTTTCTAACGGATGTAAGAAATTGAGATTTCACTTTAAAAATTGAGAGATATGTCCAGTTGAAAATTCTGAATAGTCGCTATGGAATTCAGGCCCTTAAAAATGGACATTTTGCAAATGACCTCGGAATTCGACGAAACCAGTTTTGTTGGGTCCGGGATGTCGAGTTATTGCTAGGTTTCGAATTTCGTAATTTTTGGAATCAATATGTGAGCGTGGCAAAGGAAAACGCGTTTGACCAGTTTCAGTTGATTTTAATCGACTGGAAAATGGCCATTTTTCCAACGGCCTCAGAATTCGACGAAACTAGTTTTGTTAGGACCGTATCGTCAATACGAAGCTAGAAAATATTTTTCGGGAATTTTTAGAGTTAGTATGAGGCCCCGGTAATTTGAAATGTACGTTTAAAATTCAATATAGTGATTTAAATGTAAATTTAACGGAAACTGATTCAAATAGTCGAATCAGACTACGACACATATCCCATTGTGCTCGGAATGGGGGTAGAACGCTATGAGCGACAGGCGGTGGGCCTCGTTTCGAGGTCGTATATGAAAGTCAACTTTTTCCGATTAAAATAATAAAAAAAAAAAAAAAAAGGAAAATATATTTTCCCCCCTTTATCATTGGCCCCCCCCTTTTTCACGTTTCATTTCAAGACAGAAAACAGAAAAAAAAACAAAAAAAAAAAAAGAAAAACCTAATCTAAATCGCGCCGCCGCCCTGGGGCCCAGGAGCCACCGACGATCGCCTCGCTAGTCTCCACCGGAGCCTCCCCTTCTCCTCCAGCCTCCACCTCAACGCGCCGCCCAGCTGAAGCCGCCGCGACCTCGCATCAGACCCCCCCCTTTTTTTTCCAGACCTCGACCGCACACCCCCCCCCTTCCTATCGCGATGAACGGAGAACCCCCCCCCCCCCCCGATGGCGAGCAGCAGCACAGCGCCCCCCTGTAAGATTATTTATTTATTTATTTATTTTTACTTTTGTTAAAAGTATATAAAACTGATTTAGGTAAAAAAAAAAATAATAATAATATATAAAACTGAATTTTATATAATGTTGAAAACTGAATTTTATATAATGTTGAAAACTGAATTTTAAATTGATTTAAAACTGAATTTTAAATTGATTTAAAACTGAATTTTAAATTGATTTAAAACTGATTTTTAAAAGGGTTTTAAACTGATTTTAAAAGGGTTTTAAACTGATTTTTAAAAGGGTTTTAAAACTGAAATTTTTAGAAAAGATTTTAAAAACTGAATTTTTTTACTTTAATATAAGAAAAAGGTTTTAACTTTAATATAAGAAAAAGGTTTTAAAAGGTTTGAATTTTAAAAAAAGGTTTTAAAAGATTTGAATTTTTAAAAGGTAAAAGGTTTAAACTTTGAAAAGTAAAAGAAAAGATTAGATCTTTGAAATGGAAAAGGCGGAATCTATATGAAATAAAAATTCGATCTTTATATATTGAACTTTGAAATAAAAATTCGATCTTTATATATTGAACTTTGAAATAAAAATTCGATTTTTATATATTGAACTTTGAAATAAAAATTCGATTTTTATATATTGAACTTTGAAATAAAAATTCGATTTTTATATATTGAACTTTGAAATAAAAATTCGATTTTTATATATTGAACTTTGAAATAAAAATTCGATTTTTATATATTGAACTTTGAAATAAAAATTCGATTTTTATATATTGAACTTTGAAATAAAAATTCGATTTTTATATATTGAACTTTGAAATAAAAATTCGATTTTTATATATTGAACTTTGAACTAAAAATTTGATTTTTATTTATTGAACTTTGAACTAAAAATTTGATTTTTATTTATTGAACTTCGAACTAAAAATTCGATTTTTATATATTGAACTTTGAACTAAAGATTTGATTTTTATTTATTGAACTTCGAACTAAAAATTTGATTTTTATTTATTGAACTTTGAACTAAAAATTTGATTTTTATTTATTGAACTTTGAAGTAAAAATTCGATTTTTATATATATAGTGACTACGGGCAACGAAGATGACGAAGAGGCGATAACGAGGAAGACTTCTGCAAATGAAGAGCCGTGGGGCTGGATAGCTATAATGTGAGAACTTCTCACTCAAATTCTATTTTTCTAGTTATATATATATATATACTAGGATGCAGACGGTGCTTATTAGAAGCACCCGACACCCGTCCACATACCATGGACTTGTTTGTTTGGTTGCGTAGTTGGTTAGGTTATTTGATTTGGATTTGATTGATTGGTTGAATTGGAAATTGATTAAAATTGATATGTGAATGGCATGGGCCTTCACTAGACCGGGGATAAGGCTAGGCCTTGTCCCGTTTCTAGTATCGTGCCGTTATGCCGCCGAAATTTTCTAAAATATGTTAGAAAAATAAAAATATCATTTTATTTAAAGAATGAACTGAATAGAAATTCATATGTTGGAATAAAATGTTTTATCGTTAAAAATATAATTTTTAACGTGAAAGTGAATAAAATAAAATATTCATTTACAAACCGGACGGTTTGTTTATGTACACCTATTTGAATGACATTGATTGGGTCGATAAATTTTACACATCGCCTAACTGCACAAATAAAATATGTGTTTGATTGTTTGAAACCCCACACGGGTGTTAGGATGAAATTTGAAGTTCACTCATCCTGATTGATTAAATATGTCGATCGATTGATTGACAGACTGTTATAAGCGTTGAATATCTATATTTGATGCTTATACAGTGTAGTGCACTTTGGTTGATGGTTGATTATTTTTCAATGCTATGATATACATGTGTTGTATGAAAATCCATATAATTAACTTTATATGGTAATTGATTGGGCCTCATTCCAGTTTAAAAAAAAAAAAAAGAAATATTTGAAATAGAATATTTGAAAATAGAACTTTATGAAGCCGTGTTGATTAGATTGACGCCATTTTGACGTGAACGATATTTATATCGATTTTAAAACGATTTCGAAATGAATTGAATTGAAAACGAATTCAAAATGAATTGAAAACGATTTCGAAATGAATTGAATTGAAAACGATTTCGAAATGAATTGAATTGAAAACGATTTCGAAATGAATTGAATTGGAAACGAATTCAAAATGAATTGAAAACGATTTCGAAATGAAATGAATTGAAAACGATTTCGAAATAAATTGAATTGAAAACGAATTCAAAATGAATTGAAAACGATTTCGAAATGAATTGAATTGAAAACGATTTCGAAATGAATTGAATTGGAAACGAATTCAAAATGAATTGAAAACGATTTCGAAATGAAATGAATTGAAAACGATTTCGAAATAAATTGAATTGAAAACGAATTCAAAATGAATTGAAAACGATTTCGAAATGAAATGAATTGAAAACGATTTCGAAATGAATTGAATTGAAAACGATTTCGAAATGAATTGAATTGAAAACGATTTCGAAATGAATTGAATTGAAAACGAATTCAAAATGAATTGAAAACGATTTCGAAATGAATTGAATTGAAAACGATTTCGAAATGAATTGAATTGAAAACGATTTCGAAATGAATTGAATTGAAAACGAATTCAAAATGAATTGAAAACGATTTCGAAATGAATTGAATTGAAAACGATTTCGAAATGAATTGAATTGAAAACGATTTCGAAATGAATTGAATTGAAAACGAATTCAAAATGAATTGAAAACGATTTCGAAATGAATTGAATTGAAAACGATTTCGAAATGAATTGAATTGAAAACGATTTCGAAATGAATTGAATTGAAAACGATTTCGAAATGAATGGAATTGAAAACGAATTCAAATGGAATTGAAAGCGAATTGAAATGAATTCAAATTGAATTGAAATTCGAATTGAATAGAAATGAATTTTGAAACGAATTTATAAAGAAAAATTCAATTTTGCTTTGAATTGAAATGGAAGTTGAAATAGGTTTTGAAACGATTTTAAAACTATTTATATAATTCGTTTTAAATGGAAATCGACGAAATATATATTATATATATTTTATATATAATATAATGGCCTGAATAGAACGCGCCGCGCCGCGGCAGTTCGCGAATTTCGACCATTTATTTCAAACGGACATTACGGGAGATCCGTCCGTCGGATTCTCCTAAAACCGGAACCGTTGGGTTCGTATCGAAAAGAGCTTTCTAGCGAATGTTAGAAATTTGAAATCTAACGGTTGGATTTGGAATTATGTCCAAATCAAATTCGAAAAAGGTCGCTGTAAGTGCAGTTCGATGACCGTTGTTGGAAATCGGCTGTACGGGCCTTGATAAAATTATTAAAAATAGTAATAATTTGTGTAAAATCATAAGAAATGATTTGTGAAGATTTGGGATGAAAAACTCCATATTTGAAAAGATAAAAATAGATTTTTATCGAAATGAACTAGTTTGAACTAGAATTATAATTCTATTTATTTTTAAATAAATAAATTGAATTTGAAATGGTTTTGAAAATAACCAAAATTTCCAATGATTGCATTGGAGTGGATTTGAATCGAAATTGTCTTCGGAATATTTCGATGTTGGAATTCGTGATATTACAGGTGTTGTTATGGAAATTTGAAAGATATATATTTGTATCGTTATTTCCAATACGACATTTGTTAGTCGTAGAATTCGATATTGAATATAAGCCGATATATTTTCTATTCAGAGCCTGGTATTGAATATCGAATGTGATTTGGGTTTGTCGTGAATGGTGTCTTCACTAACACTGTTCTTGAACTCAGCTGAGAAAAGATTAAATCTTTTGATTTAGATTGAATGAAGTGTACCAATTAAATAATATTTAATTGGAATTGAATGGATATTGATTTTTGGGTTTATCGTGAACAGTGTTTTAAATAACACTTGTTCTTTAACCCGATAATTAATGGAATGTGATTTTGGGTTTATCGTGAACCGTGTTTTAAATGACACTGATTCTTTAACCCAGTCGAAGATTAAAACTAAGTGGAGTTTTAATGAATCTTTAATTAGATTGTAAAAGTCGAAATGGAGTATCACCAGTTTTGCTCCAGGCGATAGTTAAATCTTTAATTAGATTTGAATGTGAAATTTAGAAACTAACTGGCGGTTAGCCAAGCAGAATGGTTTTCTGGATATTGATCTGATGTTGGTTTCGGCCTTCGGGGTTAATATTTGGGGAATTATTCTCTTGATTAATTTACGGTTAGTGACTAATGAATTGGAATGAGGCGTATGTTGTGTTTGTGTAACACTTATTTAAAATATACGCGAGTTATTCGGAAAGACCGGGTTTATCCCATTCTGAATAACTGATACGACGATAAGTCGAAGATGAAGACGATGGTCGAAGACCGGAGGTCTTCACGTCGTTTGGGTGATAACTGATGATCTTGATTGGGCTGTACACCCAAGAAGATGGAAACAGTTAGTGATCGTCCAGACGTACTTGGAGATCGATGGATATGCGGGGTACTAGGTGCCTCCGGTTTCGTTCAGACCCAGAACGGACTTGTAAATGGACTGTGTGTCTGACATCGGATATCATTCTGTGTGACTGATATCGGTTGCATAGGATGGTTTGCCTGTGTGGCATGCTAAGATGCAAATGATCAAGGCTTCTGTTGAAAAGCAAAGTCTTGTGGTGATGATCAAAGCACGGCCTTTGTGGCGTAGCTTTGTGTAACGTTTACCTCGCGTGTTTCACACCCGGTATGAACCAAAAACGGGAGACGGACCTCAGGGAGGGCCTGCGTTTCCTCCTAGCTAGAAGTGGCGTCAGTGGTTTTACACGCCCTGACGAGTTTGACTTATGTGGTTGTTGCTGTTGCGAGGCGCCTCGGTTATATCGGTTTCGGCCGATGCATTCTGGTCGGCTGACGGACCAGACTTACGCCCCAAAGGGCGGCGAAACGTAGTGCTCAGGTATAATAATCCACGTCGGTGGACCGGCCCTGTCGCTCCAAGGCTTGCCTGCGCGCTTGCCTGAGACTCGGGCTAGGCAGTCTCGAATCGGTAGAGGATCTTGCCCCTAGCCTCGGTTCATAGACGGAAATCCAATTTCCAAATACGTGACTTTGCGGTTTTATTTGTAAACCTATATATGGCGACATGATATATGGTACCCATGCCGCCTATGATTGATACTTATGATTTGAAGTTGTTTTATACACTATGCACTTATTATAGTATCAAATAATCTGTTTTAAAACGTATCAAGCATTCTTTGGCTGTTATAAGGGAAAACCCTATCCCCCGGCTTGCGTCGCATTGTGTGATAGGACCTGGGTCTTATAACAGCTTCATTTTTCTTTATTTAGCATTGCGCTATTTGTTTTATGCACTGGTATTCTTGGGAGGAAACCCGTTCCGTGTTATACGGCGTGGTCCCTTGATTTACCTAATGATTTAAAATAAAGATTAACTGTTTTAGTTCTCACACCAGTCACATGACTGACCTGGAGTTTATTGTTTTAACCTAAACTCTGGGTGCCCCTATTTTGACACGGGCAGCTAGTAGTTTTGGTTTTGCAGATTTATATTCACAGGATCCTGGTTTACAGCTGGAATGATATCCGGAAAGCTTTGTATCCGTATATCTCTTCTAGTTGTGTATTGTATTATTTTCCGCTGCTATGTATTTAAATGTAATTTAAATCTCTGATATTTCTGTGTAATATTCATTTATACTCTGTATATTCTTGTAATCTGATGCATTGTTGTAATATATAGTGAAATGTTCTTCTGTATGCGTTCTGCTTTGTCGTGTTCTCAAACGATAGGGCGTTTCGAACGGTCTGGGTCGGTTTAACGACTGGTTCGGACCGAGCGAAATTCCTTGCCGTCACAGTTGGTATCAGAGCTTTGGTTTACAAAGCTTAGAGAACAAGGCACATTAGAACCATATGAAAGAATTCATCAGATATTGGATTAGTAATATCCAATTAGAATGACTCGTTAGAGATGGGATCAGTAGTATCCTAGAACGAGTGTGAAGAGTATATTTTTCAAGTGAAAACAAATTTTGTTTTGAAAATTTAAATCAATCATTCGTATTTGATTTTCTATTTATATTGAGTTGGACAGTCCAGTATATAAAGATTTTGCGTATACGTCTGATCCACGTGTGTTTGAAATTTTAATATACTGGATAGATATAGAATCACACTCTAGTCGCCCGGAGATGATGTTGATAATGACCATGGCATCATCAATATTTATGTTCGTGCTCCGAAGGTGTGATTTCTATATATTTCCTATTGACTGGTGTGAGAACCAAAATTAGATAGGGCCTATTGTTGTGATTTGGCATCAAAAATCTGATTTTTGTATATATATCAAATTTATGGATTTGAAACTCTAATCCACTAACTGATTGATGTTTGTGTTGTTTGTTTATTTGTTTGCTAATTTTGAACCATTTAGCCTAATTGAACCAAATATTGAATTATATTAAAAATTGGTCACATTTGCTTGCATATACATATACTTACATTGAACAGGTCATAGCAAGGAGGCTAGAGCCGAAGAATAAAATTTGTTTGCCCGACAAATAGGTACATGTTTACTACATAATTTCCTGTTTTGTTTGGGTGATGATGATTTTGTGAGCCTATTGGCTAGCCGCTTGGCTTTTTCTTTTTCTTTTTGAGATCTGAAGGACCGGGGAAGCTATTTGAAATTCCCCGATGCTCCCATTGCAGGGGAGGTTATGGCGAAATTTTTCAAAAATTTAGGGAGTTAGCCAAATTTTTGAAATTTTGAAAATTCTCAGAAACTAAAGAGTTGGAGAATGGAAGCCTGATCGATCGTAGAGCTGAATAATCAAACCACTTTCGACTTTGTTCCTTTTCGGGGACGAAAAGTTTTAAGTGGGGGAGATTGTAACAACCCGTAAAATGTGAGCCAGTTTGAAATTTTTATTTTGGCCATTTTAGCGAGTTTTGATTATTTAAAATGAATTATTTTAAATAATATCGACGAGAAATTTAGTTTGAATTGAAATTCGACGTATATATTATACGCGTCGTCGTTAGAATATAAATATTTATATATAATTATAAAAGGAATTGAAAATGGCGCGGTAGTTCGATAATTCGATTTCAAACTTCAATTGAATGTACCGGGTGCAAATCAATCCGGATTTTAGTGAAACCAAAAACATTAGGATCTGATTGATAATATCTTTCTAACGGATGTAAGAAATTGAGATTTCACTTTAAAAATTGAGAGATATGTCCAGTTGAAAATTCTGAATAGTCGCTATGGAATTCAGGCCCTTAAAAATGGACATTTTGCAAATGACCTCGGAATTCGACGAAACCAGTTTTGTTGGGTCCGGGATGTCGAGTTATTGCTAGGTTTCGAATTTCGTAATTTTTGGAATCAATATGTGAGCGTGGCAAAGGAAAACGCGTTTGACCAGTTTCAGTTGATTTTAATCGACTGGAAAATGGCCATTTTTCCAACGGCCTCAGAATTCGACGAAACTAGTTTTGTTAGGACCGTATCGTCAATACGAAGCTAGAAAATATTTTTCGGGAATTTTTAGAGTTAGTATGAGGCCCCGGTAATTTGAAATGTACGTTTAAAATTCAATATAGTGATTTAAATGTAAATTTAACGGAAACTGATTCAAATAGTCGAATCAGACTACGACACATATCCCATTGTGCTCGGAATGGGGGTAGAACGCTATGAGCGACAGGCGGTGGGCCTCGTTTCGAGGTCGTATATGAAAGTCAACTTTTTCCGATTAAAATAATAAAAAAAAAAAAAAAAAAAGGAAAATATATTTTCCCCCCTTTATCATTGGCCCCCCCCCTTTTTCACGTTTCATTTCAAGACAGAAAACAGAAAAAAAAACAAAAAAAAAAAGAAAAACCTAATCTAAATCGCGCCGCCGCCCTGGGGCCCAGGAGCCACCGACGATCGCCTCGCTAGTCTCCACCGGAGCCTCCCTTCTCCTCCAGCCTCCACCTCAACGCGCCGCCCAGCTGAAGCCGCCGCGACCTCGCATCAGACCCCCCCCTTTTTTTTCCAGACCTCGACCGCACACCCCCCCCCCTTCCTATCGCGATGAACGGAGAACCCCCCCCCCCCGATGGCGAGCAGCAGCACAGCGCCCCCCTGTAAGATTATTTATTTATTTATTTATTTTTACTTTTGTTAAAAGTATATAAAACTGATTTAGGTAAAAAAAAAAAAAAAATAATATATAAAACTGAATTTTATATAATGTTGAAAACTGAATTTTATATAATGTTGAAAACTGAATTTTAAATTGATTTAAAACTGAATTTTAAATTGATTTAAAACTGAATTTTAAATTGATTTAAAACTGATTTTTAAAAGGGTTTTAAACTGATTTTAAAAGGGTTTTAAACTGATTTTTAAAAGGGTTTTAAAACTGAAATTTTTAGAAAAGATTTTAAAAACTGAATTTTTTTACTTTAATATAAGAAAACGGTTTTAACTTTAATATAAGAAAAAGGTTTTAAAAGGTTTGAATTTTAAAAAAAGGTTTTAAAAGATTTGAATTTTTAAAAGGTAAAAGGTTTAAACTTTGAAAAGTAAAAGAAAAGATTAGATCTTTGAAATGGAAAAGGCGGAATCTATATGAAATAAAAATTCGATCTTTATATATTGAACTTTGAAATAAAAATTCGATCTTTATATATTGAACTTTGAAATAAAAATTCGATTTTTATATATTGAACTTTGAAATAAAAATTCGATTTTTATATATTGAACTTTGAAATAAAAATTCGATTTTTATATATTGAACTTTGAAATAAAAATTCGATTTTTATATATTGAACTTTGAAATAAAAATTCGATTTTTATATATTGAACTTTGAAATAAAAATTCGATTTTTATATATTGAACTTTGAAATAAAAATTCGATTTTTATATATTGAACTTTGAAATAAAAATTCGATTTTTATATATTGAACTTTGAAATAAAAATTCGATTTTTATATATTGAACTTTGAACTAAAAATTTGATTTTTATTTATTGAACTTTGAACTAAAAATTTGATTTTTATTTATTGAACTTCGAACTAAAAATTCGATTTTTATATATTGAACTTTGAACTAAAGATTTGATTTTTATTTATTGAACTTCGAACTAAAAATTTGATTTTTATTTATTGAACTTTGAACTAAAAATTTGATTTTTATTTATTGAACTTTGAAGTAAAAATTCGATTTTTATATATATAGTGACTACGGGCAACGAAGATGACGAAGAGGCGATAACGAGGAAGACTTCTGCAAATGAAGAGCCGTGGGGCTGGATAGCTATAATGTGAGAACTTCTCACTCAAATTCTATTTTTCTAGTTATATATATATATATACTAGGATGCAGACGGTGCTTATTAGAAGCACCCGACACCCGTCCACATACCATGGACTTGTTTGTTTGGTTGCGTAGTTGGTTAGGTTATTTGATTTGGATTTGATTGATTGGTTGAATTGGAAATTGATTAAAATTGATATGTGAATGGCGTGGGCCTTCACTAGACCGGGGATAAGGCTAGGCCTTGTCCCGTTTCTAGTATCGTGCCGTTATGCCGCCGAAATTTTCTAAAATATGTTAGAAAAATAAAAATATCATTTTATTTAAAGAATGAACTGAATAGAAATTCATATGTTGGAATAAAATGTTTTATCGTTAAAAATATAATTTTTAACGTGAAAGTGAATAAAATAAAATATTCATTTACAAACCGGACGGTTTGTTTATGTACACCTATTTGAATGACATTGATTGGGTCGATAAATTTTACACATCGCCTAACTGCACAAATAAAATATGTGTTTGATTGTTTGAAACCCCACACGGGTGTTAGGATGAAATTTGAAGTTCACTCATCCTGATTGATTAAATATGTCGATCGATTGATTGACAGACTGTTATAAGCGTTGAATATCTATATTTGATGCTTATACAGTGTAGTGCACTTTGGTTGATGGTTGATTATTTTTCAATGCTATGATATACATGTATTGTATGAAAATCCATATAATTAACTTTATATGGTAATTGATTGGGCCTCATTCCAGTTTAAAAAAAAAAAAAAGAAATATTTGAAATAGAATATTTGAAAATAGAACTTTATGAAGCCGTGTTGATTAGATTGACGCCATTTTGACGTGAACGATATTTATATCGATTTTAAAACGATTTCGAAATGAATTGAATTGAAAACGAATTCAAAATGAATTGAAAACGATTTCGAAATGAATTGAATTGAAAACGATTTCGAAATGAATTGAATTGAAAACGATTTCGAAATGAATTGAATTGGAAACGAATTCAAAATGAATTGAAAACGATTTCGAAATGAAATGAATTGAAAACGATTTCGAAATAAATTGAATTGAAAACGAATTCAAAATGAATTGAAAACGATTTCGAAATGAATTGAATTGAAAACGATTTCGAAATGAATTGAATTGGAAACGAATTCAAAATGAATTGAAAACGATTTCGAAATGAAATGAATTGAAAACGATTTCGAAATAAATTGAATTGAAAACGAATTCAAAATGAATTGAAAACGATTTCGAAATGAAATGAATTGAAAACGATTTCGAAATGAATTGAATTGAAAACGATTTCGAAATGAATTGAATTGAAAACGATTTCGAAATGAATTGAATTGAAAACGAATTCAAAATGAATTGAAAACGATTTCGAAATGAATTGAATTGAAAACGATTTCGAAATGAATTGAATTGAAAACGATTTCGAAATGAATTGAATTGAAAACGAATTCAAAATGAATTGAAAACGATTTCGAAATGAATTGAATTGAAAACGATTTCGAAATGAATTGAATTGAAAACGATTTCGAAATGAATTGAATTGAAAACGAATTCAAAATGAATTGAAAACGATTTCGAAATGAATTGAATTGAAAACGATTTCGAAATGAATTGAATTGAAAACGATTTCGAAATGAATGGAATTGAAAACGAATTCAAATGGAATTGAAAGCGAATTGAAATGAATTCAAATTGAATTGAAATTCGAATTGAATAGAAATGAATTTTGAAACGAATTTATAAAGAAAAATTCAATTTTGCTTTGAATTGAAATGGAAGTTGAAATAGGTTTTGAAACGATTTTAAAACTATTTATATAATTCGTTTTAAATGGAAATCGACGAAATATATATTATATATATTTTATATATAATATAATGGCCTGAATAGAACGCGCCGCGCCGCGGCAGTTCGCGAATTTCGACCATTTATTTCAAACGGACATTACGGGAGATCCGTCCGTCGGATTCTCCTAAAACCGGAACCGTTGGGTTCGTATCGAAAAGAGCTTTCTAGCGAATGTTAGAAATTTGAAATCTAACGGTTGGATTTGGAATTATGTCCAAATCAAATTCGAAAAAGGTCGCTGTAAGTGCAGTTCGATGACCGTTGTTGGAAATCGGCTGTACGGGCCTTGATAAAATTATTAAAAATAGTAATAATTTGTGTAAAATCATAAGAAATGATTTGTGAAGATTTGGGATGAAAAACTCCATATTTGAAAAGATAAAAATAGATTTTTATCGAAATGAACTAGTTTGAACTAGAATTATAATTCTATTTATTTTTAAATAAATAAATTGAATTTGAAATGGTTTTGAAAATAACCAAAATTTCCAATGATTGCATTGGAGTGGATTTGAATCGAAATTGTCTTCGGAATATTTCGATGTTGGAATTCGTGATATTACAGGTGTTGTTATGGAAATTTGAAAGATATATATTTGTATCGTTATTTCCAATACGACATTTGTTAGTCGTAGAATTCGATATTGAATATAAGCCGATATATTTTCTATTCAGAGCCTGGTATTGAATATCGAATGTGATTTGGGTTTGTCGTGAATGGTGTCTTCACTAACACTGTTCTTGAACTCAGCTGAGAAAAGATTAAATCTTTTGATTTAGATTTAATGAAGTGTACCAATTAAATAATATTTAATTGGAATTGAATGGATATTGATTTTTGGGTTTATCGTGAACAGTGTTTTAAATAACACTTGTTCTTTAACCCGATAATTAATGGAATGTGATTTTGGGTTTATCGTGAACCGTGTTTTAAATGACACTGATTCTTTAACCCAGTCGAAGATTAAAACTAAGTGGAGTTTTAATGAATCTTTAATTAGATTGTAAAAGTCGAAATGGAGTATCACCAGTTTTGCTCCAGGCGATAGTTAAATCTTTAATTAGATTTGAATGTGAAATTTAGAAACTAACTGGCGGTTAGCCAAGCAGAATGGTTTTCTGGATATTGATCTGATGTTGGTTTCGGCCTTCGGGGTTAATATTTGGGGAATTATTCTCTTGATTAATTTACGGTTAGTGACTAATGAATTGGAATGAGGCGTATGTTGTGTTTGTGTAACACTTATTTAAAATATACGCGAGTTATTCGGAAAGACCGGGTTTATCCCATTCTGAATAACTGATACGACGATAAGTCGAAGATGAAGACGATGGTCGAAGACCGGAGGTCTTCACGTCGTTTGGGTGATAACTGATGATCTTGATTGGGCTGTACACCCAAGAAGATGGAAACAGTTAGTGATCGTCCAGACGTACTTGGAGATCGATGGATATGCGGGGTACTAGGTGCCTCCGGTTTCGTTCAGACCCAGAACGGACTTGTAAATGGACTGTGTGTCTGACATCGGATATCATTCTGTGTGATTGATATCGGTTGCATAGGATGGTTTGCCTGTGTGGCATGCTAAGATGCAAATGATCAAGGCTTCTGTTGAAAAGCAAAGTCTTGTGGTGATGATCAAAGCACGGCCTTTGTGGCGTAGCTTTGTGTAACGTTTACCTCGCGTGTTTCACACCCGGTATGAACCAAAAACGGGAGACGGACCTCAGGGAGGGCCTGCGTTTCCTCCTAGCTAGAAGTGGCGTCAGTGGTTTTACACGCCCTGACGAGTTTGACTTATGTGGTTGTTGCTGTTGCGAGGCGCCTCGGTTATATCGGTTTCGGCCGATGCATTCTGGTCGGCTGACGGACCAGACTTACGCCCCAAAGGGCGGCGAAACGTAGTGCTCAGGTATAATAATCCACGTCGGTGGACCGGCCCTGTCGCTCCAAGGCTTGCCTGCGCGCTTGCCTGAGACTCGGGCTAGGCAGTCTCGAATCGGTAGAGGATCTTGCCCCTAGCCTCGGTTCATAGACGGAAATCCAATTTCCAAATACGTGACTTTGCGGTTTTATTTGTAAACCTATATATGGCGACATGATATATGGTACCCATGCCGCCTATGATTGATACTTATGATTTGAAGTTGTTTTATACACTATGCACTTATTATAGTATCAAATAATCTGTTTTAAAACGTATCAAGCATTCTTTGGCTGTTATAAGGGAAAACCCTATCCCCCGGCTTGCGTCGCATTGTGTGATAGGACCTGGGTCTTATAACAGCTTCATTTTTCTTTATTTAGCATTGCGCTATTTGTTTTATGCACTGGTATTCTTGGGAGGAAACCCGTTCCGTGTTATACGGCGTGGTCCCTTGATTTACCTAATGATTTAAAATAAAGATTAACTGTTTTAGTTCTCACACCAGTCACATGACTGACCTGGAGTTTATTGTTTTAACCTAAACTCTGGGTGCCCCTATTTTGACACGGGCAGCTAGTAGTTTTGGTTTTGCAGATTTATATTCACAGGATCCTGGTTTACAGCTGGAATGATATCCGGAAAGCTTTGTATCCGTATATCTCTTCTAGTTGTGTATTGTATTATTTTCCGCTGCTATGTATTTAAATGTAATTTAAATCTCTGATATTTCTGTGTAATATTCATTTATACTCTGTATATTCTTGTAATCTGATGCATTGTTGTAATATATAGTGAAATGTTCTTCTGTATGCGTTCTGCTTTGTCGTGTTCTCAAACGATAGGGCGTTTCGAACGGTCTGGGTCGGTTTAACGACTGGTTCGGACCGAGCGAAATTCCTTGCCGTCACATAAGTTTAGGAGTCCGTTATTTGGGCTACTTGTAGATTGTATGGGGTTAAAACCTCTCACCAGAAGTACACCTAAGTCTACCATCTTGTACACGTTGGGGATCATCTTGTTCTGGTTATACTAGTATTAGTGCAGAGAATAAACAGGGTAATTATTAGGGAAGCATATAAACTCTATCACGTTTACCTTATCATACTTACCTTTTTTGATGTTATCTTTCTTGTCCATCTTATATGTCTGTCACGCTACTTCTATTTATTTACTTGCTAAAAGTAATTGGACTCGCCAGACTTTATGTCTGACCCTTTTTGTTTCCTCTTCTTTCTTCTGTTCCCCCCCCTCCCAGGGTTCGCAAGGTGGGAATTTTCAGGCATAGTCAGAACTCGGTTATCATCCTGCTTGGAGAAACTTCTGAAGTATTGCTCAAGTTCTTATCCCTACTATGATTTTGTCTCTTTTTGGGGAATTATGCTTTGTATGTACTCTGATGGAACAAGACAGAAAGTTTTATATTTTTGTAATGGCTTTATGCAGTTTCAGGCCTGTGATATTTTGGACCACGATGTTATGATTTATGTTTGGAATAAAAATTAAAATTCCATTGTTACTTTTATATCTATCTTGTAATATTTCTGTTGCTTTTTACCTATAATGCTTCACGAAACTTAATGCATTCCCTTAGTGAGTGACATTAATGGACGTGGGGTGTCACAGTTTACTTCCCCATTCTCTCATTAGGTGGCCTTGAGCTCCTCCTTCCTATAACACCTTTCCACCATTAAAAATCAAAATCAAAATCCAAGGAAGGAAATCATAGATCTACACCGTTGAAGGCTAGATCTACATCAACTGATGCAAGGATTCATCGGATCAAGGGGATTATGCGAAATGCTTGCTGTCCGAATTCTTATTTCATCAATTTCGGCTTGTTTTGGAGAATCGGTGAGTGGTTTACTTCTCTCACATGGATTCAATAAATTATTTGAGTATTTGATCATGTTTTTCATCCATTTCAAGTGTTGTGCCATGGATCTATACCATTATAAGTACATTTTCATATGAATCACCCTATGACCTCATTTAGTAAGTTTAAATCTATGATTCTATGCTATTTCTATGTTATTCCATACGATTATGCAAGTTAGATCCATAGTTTTGTTCATATTCGCATTTATGGTGATTTCGGTGAATTTCACATAGTTATTGATGAAATTGCCAAATTGGTTATGTTATTGGTTTCATAACATGCTTGTGGTTGTATCTAATGAATCAGATGAGTTAGTTCTGTCTATTGTATAGATTGGCGAAGTTTTGGTCGAAATTGGAGTTGCAATGGAGTGGTGCAGGTTTTGGGTCGCACGTATGGGGTCGGTTGTGCACCAAGTGTGGGTTTTCTTGGAAAACAAGACAGGAAGTAGGCTCAAGTGAGACTGGAGAAATGAAAGGGCCAGTCATGCATTCCTGGATGGACGGTTTGGTCGAGCGTGCCTGAAGAAGAATGGTTGGTCGAGCGAGCCTGGGAATGATTTATTGATTGGGTCGGTCGCGCTCTACCAGGTCGGTCGGTCTTACCTGGTCAGTCGTGTATTCTAGAATAGTTGGATCTGGAGTGGGTCGGTCAATCGAATGGAGAGGGGTCGGTTGTGCTCTCCACAAGATCAGGATCGGTCGCTCAGGTCTGGTTGGTCGCTCCAACCTGGGTTGGAGGAAAAGTGGTCAGTCCAAAGTGGGGTCGGTTAGGTGGGTCGGTCGGTCCAAGGTAGTGGGTCGGTCGGTCCAAGGTAGTGGGTCGGTCGAGTTTGAAGGGTTTTTGGCAGCGCTTTTAAACGTTGTTGTTGATGGCCTAAGTGTTGAGGTTTGTTTCTTTTGCAAATGTTGATGAATGCTATGGACTATATTGAACCTTATATTGATGTTGTTTGGTTCCATGATGATGATGGCTTCAACGATAGTCCAGATGAGGATGTTCGAAGTGATGTGATGTGTTTGTTGATTGGTGAAAAGCAACGAATGTGCAGACAACTCAAAAGGTGTTGGGTTGTGGATAATGGTTACTTGAGTGGGACTTGAGTTTGTGATTAGTCACCGGAGATGACGACTAAAGAGGCGTAGGCCGAGAGATTATCGTTATCGTAAGTTCTAGCAGACTCAAAGCAGAGGTACTTTGGGTAGTGGTGAAGGGCCTCATACCTTGGGCAGTCGTGAAGAGCCTAGTTGTCGAGATATGAGAAGACAAACATACGATTCATGATGGCGTATGGAGTTGTGCTAGAACTAGGGTTACCATTAGCCCTTGACATATGGCAGTCATGATGGGCCGTTATACGATTAACAATGGTTTCAAAGCAGGATTGGCGGTAATCGACAAAGTCTATCATGGATGTTTGAATGTCTAGGTGTTTTGTTTATATCATCTCACATGGATTACCCAATGATGAGGGAGATGTTCCTTGAGTGCTTGATTGATATTGGTTTAGGCCTTTAGGGATAATGCTTGAGGGATGATAAAGTCGATTAGGATTGTCTACGTGAGACCTATGTAATCTGGATGCTAAGAATGATATCGATGGTTGTTTTGATTGCCATGGATGAATTGTTGTTACCTTGGATGTTATGGATTATAAAGGCTATCACTATTGGATATGGGGGAGATAAGTGTGAGTTCTTCTCCAGTATTGGGCAGTGGTTGGTAAATCTACCTATTCTCATATACTTTATTGATGAAGTTTGTTAGCTGTCTTATCGCTCGCTAAGACTGTTGTCTGACTCAAGGTTTTATGTTTTCCTCTTATTACCTTGGGCTGATCATCTTATTTTGGATGGGCAGACTGAGTAGCAGGTGATAGATGAAGCTTTAGTGAAGACGATGATGCTGATCGATGGCGAGCTATAGGCTTACGTACCAGTTTTACTACTATACAGTTTTTTATCCGCTATTTGAAGTTTGACTCTGAGGAATGTAATGAGGACCTTTGTATAGAAATATTATCCTAAGTTGTACAGATATTTCTACTGGTTCTGTTAAGAGTTTTTAATTTATGTGCAAGTGGATTTCATTATTATTGCCTGTTGTATATGTTCTATTATATTTTATCCATGCGTTGTGAGATTTACGACAGGTTCTGATGGTGTTTACCTACCTTGATGATCGTCCATAGCAGCCTAACTCATCTTTCAGTGCATTATTCCTCTTGTATAGTGCAGGGGATATAGGCGGTCATCACAGTTGTCTGACTCAACGTTTTATGTTTCCTCTTATTACCTTAGATTGTTCATCTGGTTGTGGATGGGCAGACTAAGTAGCAGGTGACAAATGATTAGTGAGGACGATGTTGTTGTGCGAAGGCGAGTAGGAGGCTAGCGTATTACTTTTACTACTTTCTAGTATTTCTGTTTCCGCTGTTTGAGTTGCTCTATGAGTGTTGTAGTGAGGCCTTATGTACATACTTGATATTTCCTATGATGTTGGGATAAATTTTCAGGGTTTTGTGAAAGTTTGAAAAGTTTACTATATGATGCTTCACTACTATTACCTGTTTATATGTTCTATTATAATTTATCCTTGCGCTGTGAGTTTTACGATAGATTTTGATTGTGTTTATCTACTCTAATGATCGTTCATAGCTGTTGTGCACACCTTTAAGCGCATTATTCCTCTTATTTAGTGCGAGGGCTGTGGGCGGTCGTCACAATCTATTATTGAACGACCAAAACAATCGTGAAAGAATGAGTCAAATTTCATAAAATCAATGTGATTTAAGGCTAAGAAAAGAAAATTGTAGTTTTTGAAAGAGAAAGGACGTCATTCAAAGAATGACGCATTCTTTTTTTGAGTTACCTATCTAGATACATACAAAGTTTCGAACCCTCATTTTAACTTTCTTAAAAGCTGCATCCGCCAACAATAATTTAACCTGCTACTTCTGTATACATAGCCATACTATAATATAAATCTAAAAAACGTACTTCTTATGCAAATCAAGCAACAACAACAACGACAAAAGAAAAAAAAAACTTACATCTTCCTCAAAACTAAGACCACCAAACCAATGGGATTCATGATCCCGTATGTAGTTTTAACTAAAAATGTCATGTTTCTTTCACCTCAATCCTTACGCAATTTACATTAACAAAGTAACACATTTCAAATTTGAAGTTCAAGGTTCAAGAATATTTGGACTTTATACGAAAATTACAAATAAAGAAATGGAAAAGTTTACACTTTGCAACAGTTTCATTATAGCATTCAACCATTTATATCTAGGGTTGTCAATGAATACCCAAAAAATCCGATATCCATCCGAACCTATATCCGAAAATATAAAAAATATTTGTTATCTGGTATTATCCAAAAAGCGGATATGGATATCCGACATTCGAAAAGTTTTTGGGATATGGATATGGTTATAGTGGTATCCATATCCAAAAAAATATTTTTTCGACTAATTGATGTAATATATATAACTCAAAATATAAAAATAGAGTTTATATTTATTTCGTAATAATTGGATGTTACTATGATTTAAATTTTTGTCCATTTCTAATGAAAAGGGTAATTTTAGTATTTAATTTTGCAATATTTTTGTATATGCTAATGGATATTAGTATAAAACAATGTTTCATCATCACATTTCTTTATTTTTTGGTTTTTTTATAAAACTTATTTTATGTTGATCCAAACTTTTTTATTTATACTCTTAAATTTATTAATTAGTGGCAAAGCAAATAAATATCCAATATCCGTCCTTAACCGAAAATTAAGCGGATACGGATATCCGATATCCGAAATTTAAACAGATACGGATATCCAAAAATAATTTTGGATACAAATACGGCATTGGTATTTTCTGTATTCGAAATCATCCATTGACAGATTTATTTATATCTTCTGTGTGACAAAAGTGCCCCTATATGCTTGTACCCACTGACTCATAGCACTATCTTTTAATTGTTTATAGAAGATGGAACTGGATTTTTTCTGTAATCCTTCACACTGATCACTGAAATGTAACAGACTATAATAGAAATGGAAGTTAATATAAATGTTTCTTCTCTCAGCTCATAGTTCGTTGTTCCTTGATCGTCCTCTGATATCTGGTTAATTTGAAGTGATACATATTCAATTTAAAATGGAGAGGAAAGGTTCCACTGTGGTTTCTCAATATCAATCTGTATCCATGCGAAATTCAAATAGCTGAGCAAGCTATTGTGCAAAGCACAACCTTTTTTACCATGTATAAAATTAATAGTAACGAAACATTTATTTGGACGACCCTATAAGTTACGTCGATTAAAGAACAACAAAATGAGTATATGTTTGGTAGCACAATGGAAAATTTTGATAGCAACCATATATTTACACAATGCTCTAATATACAATATTCAAACTGTTGTTCAATCAATACTATATGTTGAAATTAATGATTCAAATATTTGTAGAGAAGGAAAGAAATTGATTGATTGTCAATCAATTAATTGGCTCGTACATGGAAAGAGATAGGAGAAAGTTTTCTTTTTGGAAGAAAAATAAAAGGCCAATCAATCAATTAATTAATGAAGAATCAATTCTTAGGGAAAGAGATTGAGACCATAATTGCTCCATCCATTTATGCTCCAATCAAATCAGGGAAGATATTATATTTATTTTTCTTCATGAAACTTCTCTTCTTTATCCCCAAGAAATCCCTCTATATAAATAGGGGTCATGTTATTGTATGAAGTATGCAATCCACCATTAGTCTTCTCTCTTTTGTAATCTTTTGTATTCATTTCTTCATTGAGAAATAAAAGTTGTTGTGTCTTTATGGACGTAGGCAAAGCCGAACCATGTTAAAAATTGGTGTGCTCTTTCCTCTATTTTCTAATTTTGTTCTCTCTATAATTTGTGCCACTTGTTTTAATTTTTGGCGTTGTTGAAATTGTTGATAGACTAGATCATTGGGTTTATTCATATTCCGCTGCCCAAATCTCTGATTTTGCACTACAGATTGGTATCAGAGAAAGGCGATTTGTTCTAAATTGTGCATCAATTATTTCTACAAAGGTTGGTAGATTTAGTGGTGATTATGCTATTACTATTTTGGAGAAAAGGAGACTTTGGTGGAGAAGATTATGTTAAGAGAGAAGAGTGTTCCAGGCTTGGAACTCTAATGTATCTTGAGCTTCGGATTCTCATTAAGGTGGAGTTATATGTTAGAACGCGGCCTGACCAACCGTAGAACAGCGACTTCGTAGAAAACAGCTTGGAGAAATTGCTTAGATGTGGTAGCAACCAAAGACGAATAGCTGGAGGTGTTAGCGACCTTTTCCAAGTGTTTGAGAACTCTGTATAACTTCATGTTGATTTGAGAAAATGCTCTAATTGTATGAGATTTATGTGATAAAGAGTTTAGTGTGTTGAAGAGACCAATGGGTTTAGAAATTATATCTGATGGAGCTAGTTTTGGTGACGGATTTGATGCCGTTGAGGCTTATCGACTTATGATGCCGTCGTCGAGAGTTCAGTTCATAGAGCTAATTTTGGCAGATTTGGTGCTACTGTGAAACATGACGATTTTGTGATGTCGTCTTAAAGGAGGTGCAATATGCAGATATGTGGAAGGAGAGAGAATTATGTTGCATACAGAGATTTGGATTTTGGCTCTGTTTTTTAATGGGTGATTGAGAGAATTATTTGTGGCCTTGGTGGTATTGAGATTATTTTAGGATCTACCTTTTTTTCGATTTCGGATATATGCAATATTTTTTTAGCGGGCGGGGACGTAGTCTGAGCTCGTTAACAAAATGTGAAGGGGGTAGCTTTGCTGGAACCCATTTGGAAAATATTCATTTTTGTTTTTTATCTCATTGTGAGATTTTGATTTAAGGTGGAGTTCTGTTAAAGAGTTTTATGATGTGAAGAGAATTTGATTGGAGATGAGGTGTTGAAGATGTGATTTTGGATCAAGGTGGAGTATTAAATTTAGGTGATACAAAATCACAAATATATGGGAAGTAAATATTTTGTTAATATGGAAACGCATGAATCAATTAATTGCTTTTTCATGAGATGAAAAGAAATAAAGGTGGACATTAATTTCTTCCATCTATGCTAAAGAAACGGATTGATTTACTTCCCATGTTTGCACAATTGTTGCTATGGTAATTGTAACAACCCGGAAAATCTGGGCCAGTTTAAAATTTTTATTTTGGCCATTTCAGCGAATTTTGAATATTTAAAATAGATTATTTTAAATAATATCGACGAGAAATTTATTTTGAATATAATTCGAACGTATATATTATACGCGTCGTCGTTAGAATATAAATAATTATATATAATTATAAAAGGAATTGAAAATGGCGCGGTAGTTCGAAAATTCGATTTCTAATTTCAATTGAATGTACCGGGTGCAAAACAATCCGGATTTTAGTGAAACCAAAAATAATGGAATCTAGTAGTGAATATCTTTCCAAAGAATCCGAAAAATCAAGATTTCATATCAGGAATCAAAAGATATGTCCAGTTGAAAATTCTGAATAGTCGCTATGGAATTCAGGCCCTTAAAAATGGACATTTTGCAAACGACCTCGGATTTCGACGAAACCAGTTTTGTTGGGTCCGCAGTGTCAGGTTATTGCTGGGTTTTAAATTTCATAATTTTTCGAATCAATATGTGAGCGTGGCAAAGGAAAACGCGTTTGACCAGTTTCAGTTGATTTTAATCGACTGGAAATTGGCCATTTTTCAAACGGTCTCAGAATTCGACGAAACTAGTTTTGTTAGGACCGTATCGTCAATACGAAGCTAGAAAATATTTTTCTGCAATTTATAGAGTTCGTATGCGACCCCGGTAATTCGAAATGCGCGTTTAAATTCAATATAGTGATTTAAATGTAAATTTAACGGAAACTGATTCAAACGATCATATCAGCTTGCGATATATATCCCATTGTGTTCGGAATGGGGGTAGAACGCTATGGACGACAGGCGGTGGACCTCTTTTAGAGGTCGATTGAAAAAGTTGACTTTTTGAATTTAAAATAATTAAATAATTAAATTAATAATAAAAAAAAAAAAAAATTAAACCTCCTCCTTAAAACCGCTCTGGCCCCTCCCCCATCATTATTTTCACAGATCGAAAAAAAAAAGAATAAAAAAAAAAAGAAGGAAAAAGGGGCTCGAGCCTGTCGCCCCTTTTCCACCTCGTCGTGGGTCCCCTGTAGCCGCACCGCCAGACGAGACGCCCCTCCTCCAGTCGATCGCCACCTCGCGCGCCCCCCCCCCCCCCTGCAGAGCCGCTTCCTCCTCCTCCTCCACGATTCGAGAATCGCACCCCCTCCTCCTCAGTTAGCAGAGCCGCCACCCTCCCCTCGAAGACTGAACTCGAGCCACTCTCCACCTTGGCCCGCCACCGCGAAGACGCCCCTCCGCCCCTACGATCGATGGCGCCTCCTCGACATGGACAACGAACCCCCCCTGTAAGTTAATTCTGATTTTTCTTATTTATTTATTTTAAAACTGATTTTTTTTATTTTATTTTCTTTTTTAGAAAAACTGCAAAGATTTATTTTTAAAAACTGTTTTCTTTTTAAAGCATTTTAAAAACTGAATTTTAAAGCAATTTATAAAACTGATTTTGAGAAAAAAAATAAAACTGGATTTTTGAAAATAAAAACTGGATTTTTAAAAGTTTAAAACTGAATTTTAATAAGTGGAAAAACTGAATTTTTAAAGAAGTAGAAAAACTGAATTTTTAATTATGTTGTAAAGTTATGAAAAATATAATCTTTTATATTGTCGAATGAAAAATAGGATTTTTATATATTGAACTTCGAAATAAAAATTCGATTTTTATATATTGAATAGCGAACTAAAAATTCGATTTTTATATATTGAACTTTGAAGTAAAAATTCGATTTTTATATATTGAACTTTGAAGTAAAAATTCGATTTTTATATATTGAACTTTGAACCAAAAATTCGATTTTTATATATTGAACTTTGAACTAAAAATTCGATTTTTATATATTGAACTTTGAAGTAAAAATTCGATTTTTATATATTGAACTTTGAACCAAAAATTCGATTTTTATATATTGAATAGCGAAGTAAAAATTCGATTTTTACATAGGTAATGAAAGCGGGCGACAAAGGTAACAAAAAGGCGAAACGACGAAGACTTCTGCAAATGAAGAGCCGTGGAGCTAGGATAGCTATATGTGAGAATTTCTCACCTTTCAATTTCTTTTCTAATTATATATATATACTAGGATGCAGACGGTGCTTAGTAGCACCCGACACAATCGTCCACAGACCATGGACTTGTTTGTTTGGTTGCATAGATTAGTTGAATTATTTGTTTGAATTGAATTGTTTGGTGAGATGAAATTGATTTGATTGATGAGTGAATGGCGTGGGCCTTCACTAGACCGGGGATAAGGCTAGGCCTTGTCCCGTTTCTAGTATCGTGCCGTTATGCCGCCGAAATTTTCTAAAATATGTTAGAAAATAAAAATATCATTTTATTGTGTAAATGAATTGAATAGAAATTCATAGGTTGAAATAAAATGTTTTATCGTTAAAAATATAATTTTTAACGTGAATGTGAATAAATGAATAGTTATAAACAAATCGGCCGATTTGTTTGTATATACACTGATTTGACTGATATTGATTGGGTCGATAAATTTCACACATCGCCCAACCGCACAAATAAAATATGTGTTTGATTGTTTGAAACCCCACACGGGTGTTGGGATGAAATTTGAAGTTCACTCATCCTGATTGATTAAATATGTCGATCGATTGATTGACAGGCTGTTATAAGCGTTGAATATCTATATTTGATGCTTATACAGTGTAGTGCACTTTGGTTGATGGTTGATTATTTTCAATGCTATTATATACATGTGTTGTATGAAAATCCATATAATTAATTTTATATGGTAATTGATTGGGCCTCATTCCAGTTTTGAAAAAGAAATATTTGAAATAGAATATTTGAAAATAAAGGAATATATGAAGCCGTGTTGATTAGATTGACGCCATTTTGACGTGAACGATATTTATATCGATTTTAAAAACGATTTCGAAATGAATTGAATTGAAAACGAATTCAAAGTGAATTGAAAGTGATTTCGAAATGAATTGAATTGAAAACGAATTCAAAGTGAATTGAAAGTGATTTCGAAATGAAGTGAATTGAAAACGAATTCAAAGTGAATTGAAAGTGATTTCGAAATGAATTGAATTGAAAACGAATTCAAAGTGAATTGAAAGTGATTTCGAAATGAATTGAATTGAAAACGAATTCAAAGTGAATTGAAAGTGATTTCGAAATGAATTGAATTGAAAACGAATTCAAAGTGAATTGAAAGTGATTTCGAAATGAATTGAATTGAAAACGAATTCAAAGTGAATTGAAAGTGATTTCGAAATGAATTGAATTGAAAACGAATTCAAAGTGAATTGAAAGTGATTTCGAAATGAATTGAATTGAAAACGAATTCAAAGTGAATTGAAAGTGATTTCGAAATGAATTGAATTGAGATGGAAGTTGAAATAGATTTTGAAACGAATTTTAAAACTATTTATATAATTCGTTTTAAATAGAAATCGACGAAGTATATATTATATATATTATATATATAATATAATGGCCTGAATAGAACGCGCCGCGCCGCGGCAGTTCGTGAATTTCGACCATTTATTTCAAACGGACATTGCGGGAGATCCGACCGTCGGATTCTCCTAAAACCGGAACCGTTGGGTTCGTATCGAAAAGAGCTTTCTAACGAATATTAGAAATTTGAAATCTAACGGTTGGATTTGGAATTATGTCCAAATCAAATTCGAAAAAGGTCGCTGTAAGTGCAGTTCGATGGCCATTGATGGAAATCGACTGTACAGGCCTTGATAAAATTATTAAAAATAGTAATAATTTGTGTAAAATCATAAGAAATGATTTGTGAAGATTTGGGATGAAAAACTGCATGTTTGAAAAGATAAAAATAGATTTTTATCGAAATGAGCTAGCTTTGAACTAGAATTATAATTCTATTTATTTTTAAATAAATAAATTGAATTTGAAAAGGGTTTTGAAAATAACCAAAATTTCCAATGATTGCATTGGAGTGGATTTGAATCGAAATTGTCTTCGGAATATTTCGATGTTGGAATTCGTGATTATACAGGTGTTGTTATGGAAATTTGAAAGATATATATTTATATCGTTATTTCCAATACGACATTTGTTAGTCGTAGAATTTGATATTGAATATAAGCCGATATATTTTCTATTCAGAGCCTTGTATTGAATATCGAATGTGATTTGGGTTTGTCGTGAATGGTGTCTTCACTAACACTGTTCTTGAACCCAGTTGAGAAAAGATTAAATCTTTTTAGTTAGATTTAATGAAGTGTACCAATTGAAGGATATTTAATTGGAATGGAAGTGATATTGATTTTTCGGTTTATCGTGGACAGTGTTTTAAATAACACTCGTTCTTTAACCCGATGATTAATGAATGTGATTTTGGGTTTATCGTGAACCGTGTTTTTAAATGACACTGATTCTTTAACCCAGTCAAAGATTAAAACTAAGTGGAGTTTTAATGAATCTTTAATTAGATTGAAATAATCGAAATGGAGTATCACCAGTTTTGCTCCAGGCGATAGTTAAATCTTTAATTAGATTTGAACGTGAAATGGTAATTGAATTTACCAATAACACTGTGGTGTTAGATATGAAGTATTACCAGTTTTACTTCATGGGATGAATAGGTTGGGATTGGGAAATTAAAACAAATGATTACTTCGGTAAGGTTCGCTAATCCCGACTAGTTTGAATTGATATTCAAAAATGGATTAAAGAATAAATTCAAGGAATTTATCTTTGATAAAATTAATGGGAACCTTTCCCTATGAATGTGAAATTTAGAAACTAACTGTCGGTTAGCCAAGCAGAATGGTTTTCTGAATATTGATCTGATGTTGGTTTCGGCCTTCGGGGTTAATATTTGGGGAATTATTCTCTTGATTAATTTACGGTTAGTGACTAATGAATTGGAATGAGGCGTATGTTGTGTTTGTGTAACACTTTTATAATATATACGCGAGTTATTCGGAAAGACCGGGTTTATCCCATTCTGAATAACTGATACGACGATAAGTCGAAGATGAAGACGATGGTCGAAGACCGGAGGTCTTCACGTCGTTTGGGTGATAACTGATGATCTTGATTGGGCTGTACACCCAAGAAGATGGAAACAGTTAGTGATCGTCCAGACGTACTTGGAGATCGATGGATATGCGGGGTACTAGGTGCCTCCGGTTTCGTTCAGACCCAGAACGGACTTGTAAATGGACTGTGTGTCTGACATTGGATTTTAGTCCGTGTGATTGATCTCTATTAAATATATATCTGTTTGGCGGCGGAGAATTTATTCTCTAGCTTAACGCCCTTCTCTGAGACGTACGAGCTCAGGGGTTATATATTGATGGATATCAAACGCATGGAGTGAATTGCCTGTGTGGCATGCCTAAGTGGCAATTGATCGAGGCTTCTGTTGAAAAGCAAAGTCTTGTGGTGATGATCAAAGCACACCCTGTGTGGCACAGCTTTGTGTAACGTGAATTCGCGAGTCTCGCACCCCGGTTGTGAACCAAAAACGGGAGAGGACCTCAGGGAGGGCATGCGTTTCTTTCTAGCTAGGGTGGTGTCAGTGACCTACCAGCCCTGACATTTATATACTTTTCACCTGTGTGGTTGTTGCTGTTGCGAGGCGCCTCGGTTTGATCGGACGATCCGGGTCCGATGGAGTCATTCGTTGGCTCGTTTACGCCCCAAAGGGCGGAGAAACGTATTGCTCAGGCACTATAATCCACATCGGTGGACCGGCCCTGTCGCTCCAAGGGGCAGTTGCGGCTGCTCCGGAGACATGGGCTAGATTGTCTCGAATCGGTAGAGGACGATCCCTGGCCTCGGTTCATAGACGGAAATCCAATTTCCAAATACGTGACATTTGCGGTTTTATTTGTAAACCTATATATGGCGACATGATATATGGTACCCATGCCGCCTATGATTGATACTTATGATTTGAAGTCGTTTTATACACTATGCACTTATATAGTATCAAATGATCTTTTTTAAACGTATCAAGCATTCTTTGGCTGTTATAAGGGAAAACCCTATCCCCCGGCTTGCGTTGCATTGTGTGATAGGACCTGGGTCTTATAACAGCTTCATTTTTCTTTATTTAGCATTGCGCTGTTTGTTTTATGCACTGGTACTCTTGGGAGGAAACCCGTTCCGTGTTATACGGCGTGGTCCCTTGATTTACCTAACTTTGAAAATAAAGATAATAACTGTTTTTAGTTCTCACACCAGTCACATGACTGACCTGGAGTTTATTGTTTTAACCTAAACTCTGGGTGCCCTTATTTTGACACGGGCAGCTAGTAGTTTTGGTTTTGCAGATTTATATTCACAGGATCCTGGTTTACAGCTGGAACGATATCCGGAAAGCTTTGTATCCGTATAACTTCTTCTAGTTGTGTATTGTATTATTTTCCGCTGCTATGTATTTAAATGTAATTTAAATCTCTGATATTTCTGTGTAATATTCTTTTTACTCTGTATATTCTTGTATTCTGATGCATGGTTGTAATATACAATGAAATGTTCTTCTGTATGCATTCTGATTTGTCGTGTTCTCAAACGATAGGGCGTTTCGAACGGTCTGGGTCGGTTTAGCGACTGGTTCGGACCGAGCGAAATTCCTTGCCGTCACATTTGGTATCAGAGCTTTGGTTTACAAAGCTAGAGAACAAGACACATTAGAAACATACGAAAGAATTCATCAGATATTGGATTAGCAATATCCAATTAGAATGACTCGTTAGAGATGGGATCAGTAGTATCCTAGGACGAGTGTGAAGAGTATATCTTTAAAATGAAAACAAATTTTGTTTTGAAAATTTAAATCAATTATTCGTATTTGATTATTTATATTGATGTGGACAATTCAGTGTATAAAGAATTTGCATATACGCCTTGCAAACGTATATTCGAAGTTTTAATATACTGGATAGATATAGAGTCACATTCTAGACACCCGGAGATAATTCTGATGATGTGGCCACATCATCAGTATTTATATTCGTGTTTCGAAGGTGTGATATTTATATATTTCCATTAGACTGGTGTGAGAACCAAAACTAATATAGTTAGAACACATTGTTGTGAATTGGCATCAAAACATGATTTTTGTATATGTATCAAAATCTATGGATTTGAAACTCTAATTCACTAATTGATTGATGTTTGTGTTGTTTGTTTATTTGTTTGCAAATTTATAGCCATTATGCCTAATTGAATCAAATATTAAATTGTATTGAAATTTGGTCGCATCTGCTTGCATATACATGTATATCATTGAACAGGTCATAGCAAGGAGGCTAGAGCAGAGAATAAAATTTGTTTGCCCGACAAATAGGTACATGTTTACTACATAATTTCCTGTTTTGTTTGGGTGATGATGATTTTATGAGCCTATTGGCTAGCCGCTTGGCTTTTTCTTTTTCTTTTTGAGATCTGAAGGACCGGGAACGCTATTTGCAATTTCCCGATGCTCCCGGTGCAGGGGAGGTTATGGCGAAATTTTTCGAAAATTTAGGGTGTTAGCCAAATTTTTGAAATTTTGAAAATTCTCAGAAACTGAAAAGTTGGAGAATGGAAGCCAGATCGAGCGTAGAGTTGAATAGTCAAACCACTTTCGACTTTGTTCCTTTTCGGGGACGAAAAGTTTTAAGTGGGGGAGATTGTAACAACCCGGAAAATCTGGGCCAGTTTAAAATTTTTATTTTGGCCATTTCAGCGAATTTTGAATATTTAAAATAGATTATTTTAAATAATATCGACGAGAAATTTATTTTGAATATAATTCGAACGTATATATTATACGCGTCGTCGTTAGAATATAAATAATTATATATAATTATAAAAGGAATTGAAAATGGCGCGGTAGTTCGAAAATTCGATTTCTAATTTCAATTGAATGTACCGGGTGCAAAACAATCCGGATTTTAGTGAAACCAAAAATAATGGAATCTAGTAGTGAATATCTTTCCAAAGAATCCGAAAAATCAAGATTTCATATCAGGAATCAAAAGATATGTCCAGTTGAAAATTCTGAATAGTCGCTATGGAATTCAGGCCCTTAAAAATGGACATTTTGCAAACGACCTCGGATTTCGACGAAACCAGTTTTGTTGGGTCCGCAGTGTCAGGTTATTGCTGGGTTTTAAATTTCATAATTTTTCGAATCAATATGTGAGCGTGGCAAAGGAAAACGCGTTTGACCAGTTTCAGTTGATTTTAATCGACTGGAAATTGGCCATTTTTCAAACGGTCTCAGAATTCGACGAAACTAGTTTTGTTAGGACCGTATCGTCAATACGAAGCTAGAAAATATTTTTCTGCAATTTATAGAGTTCGTATGCGACCCCGGTAATTCGAAATGCGCGTTTAAATTCAATATAGTGATTTAAATGTAAATTTAACGGAAACTGATTCAAACGATCATATCAGCTTGCGATATATATCCCATTGTGTTCGGAATGGGGGTAGAACGCTATGGACGACAGGCGGTGGACCTCTTTTAGAGGTCGATTGAAAAAGTTGACTTTTTGAATTTAAAATAATTAAATAATTAAATTAATAAAAAAAAAAAAAAAAAAATTTAAACCTCCTCCTTAAAACCGCTCTGGCCCCTCCCCCATCATTATTTTCACAGATCGAAAAAAAAAGAATAAAAAAAAAAGAAGGAAAAAGGGGCTCGAGCCTGTCGCCCCTTTTCCACCTCGTCGTGGGTCCCCTGTAGCCGCACCGCCAGACGAGACGCCCCTCCTCCAGTCGATCGCCACCTCGCGCGCCCCCCCCCCCCCCCCCCCCCCCGCAGAGCCGCTTCCTCCTCCTCCTCCACGATTCGAGAATCGCACCCCCTCCTCCTCAGTTAGCAGAGCCGCCACCCTCCCCTCGAAGACTGAACTCGAGCCACTCTCCACCTTGGCCCGCCACCGCGAAGACGCCCCTCCGCCCCTACGATCGATGGCGCCTCCTCGACATGGACAACGAACCCCCCCTGTAAGTTAATTCTGATTTTTCTTATTTATTTATTTTAAAACTGATTTTTTTTATTTTATTTTCTTTTTTAGAAAAACTGCAAAGATTTATTTTTAAAAACTGTTTTCTTTTTAAAGCATTTTAAAAACTGAATTTTAAAGCAATTTATAAAACTGATTTTGAGAAAAAAAATAAAACTGGATTTTTGAAAATAAAAACTGGATTTTTAAAAGTTTAAAACTGAATTTTAATAAGTGGAAAAACTGAATTTTTAAAGAAGTAGAAAAACTGAATTTTTAATTATGTTGTAAAGTTATGAAAAATATAATCTTTTATATTGTCGAATGAAAAATAGGATTTTTATATATTGAACTTCGAAATAAAAATTCGATTTTTATATATTGAATAGCGAACTAAAAATTCGATTTTTATATATTGAACTTTGAAGTAAAAATTCGATTTTTATATATTGAACTTTGAAGTAAAAATTCGATTTTTATATATTGAACTTTGAACCAAAAATTCGATTTTTATATATTGAACTTTGAACTAAAAATTCGATTTTTATATATTGAACTTTGAAGTAAAAATTCGATTTTTATATATTGAACTTTGAACCAAAAATTCGATTTTTATATATTGAATAGCGAAGTAAAAATTCGATTTTTACATAGGTAATGAAAGCGGGCGACAAAGGTAACAAAAAGGCGAAACGACGAAGACTTCTGCAAATGAAGAGCCGTGGAGCTAGGATAGCTATATGTGAGAATTTCTCACCTTTCAATTTCTTTTCTAATTATATATATATACTAGGATGCAGACGGTGCTTAGTAGCACCCGACACAATCGTCCACAGACCATGGACTTGTTTGTTTGGTTGCATAGATTAGTTGAATTATTTGTTTGAATTGAATTGTTTGGTGAGATGAAATTGATTTGATTGATGAGTGAATGGCGTGGGCCTTCACTAGACCGGGGATAAGGCTAGGCCTTGTCCCGTTTCTAGTATCGTGCCGTTATGCCGCCGAAATTTTCTAAAATATGTTAGAAAATAAAAATATCATTTTATTGTGTAAATGAATTGAATAGAAATTCATAGGTTGAAATAAAATGTTTTATCGTTAAAAATATAATTTTTAACGTGAATGTGAATAAATGAATAGTTATAAACAAATCGGCCGATTTGTTTGTATATACACTGATTTGACTGATATTGATTGGGTCGATAAATTTCACACATCGCCCAACCGCACAAATAAAATATGTGTTTGATTGTTTGAAACCCCACACGGGTGTTGGGATGAAATTTGAAGTTCACTCATCCTGATTGATTAAATATGTCGATCGATTGATTGACAGGCTGTTATAAGCGTTGAATATCTATATTTGATGCTTATACAGTGTAGTGCACTTTGGTTGATGGTTGATTATTTTCAATGCTATTATATACATGTGTTGTATGAAAATCCATATAATTAATTTTATATGGTAATTGATTGGGCCTCATTCCAGTTTTGAAAAAGAAATATTTGAAATAGAATATTTGAAAATAAAGGAATATATGAAGCCGTGTTGATTAGATTGACGCCATTTTGACGTGAACGATATTTATATCGATTTTAAAAACGATTTCGAAATGAATTGAATTGAAAACGAATTCAAAGTGAATTGAAAGTGATTTCGAAATGAATTGAATTGAAAACGAATTCAAAGTGAATTGAAAGTGATTTCGAAATGAAGTGAATTGAAAACGAATTCAAAGTGAATTGAAAGTGATTTCGAAATGAATTGAATTGAAAACGAATTCAAAGTGAATTGAAAGTGATTTCGAAATGAATTGAATTGAAAACGAATTCAAAGTGAATTGAAAGTGATTTCGAAATGAATTGAATTGAAAACGAATTCAAAGTGAATTGAAAGTGATTTCGAAATGAATTGAATTGAAAACGAATTCAAAGTGAATTGAAAGTGATTTCGAAATGAATTGAATTGAAAACGAATTCAAAGTGAATTGAAAGTGATTTCGAAATGAATTGAAAACGAATTCAAAGTGAATTGAAAGTGATTTCGAAATGAATTGAATTGAGATGGAAGTTGAAATAGATTTTGAAACGAATTTTAAAACTATTTATATAATTCGTTTTAAATAGAAATCGACGAAGTATATATTATATATATTATATATATAATATAATGGCCTGAATAGAACGCGCCGCGCCGCGGCAGTTCGTGAATTTCGACCATTTATTTCAAACGGACATTGCGGGAGATCCGACCGTCGGATTCTCCTAAAACCGGAACCGTTGGGTTCGTATCGAAAAGAGCTTTCTAACGAATATTAGAAATTTGAAATCTAACGGTTGGATTTGGAATTATGTCCAAATCAAATTCGAAAAAGGTCGCTGTAAGTGCAGTTCGATGGCCATTGATGGAAATCGACTGTACAGGCCTTGATAAAATTATTAAAAATAGTAATAATTTGTGTAAAATCATAAGAAATGATTTGTGAAGATTTGGGATGAAAAACTGCATGTTTGAAAAGATAAAAATAGATTTTTATCGAAATGAGCTAGCTTTGAACTAGAATTATAATTCTATTTATTTTTAAATAAATAAATTGAATTTGAAAAGGGTTTTGAAAATAACCAAAATTTCCAATGATTGCATTGGAGTGGATTTGAATCGAAATTGTCTTCGGAATATTTCGATGTTGGAATTCGTGATTATACAGGTGTTGTTATGGAAATTTGAAAGATATATATTTATATCGTTATTTCCAATACGACATTTGTTAGTCGTAGAATTTGATATTGAATATAAGCCGATATATTTTCTATTCAGAGCCTTGTATTGAATATCGAATGTGATTTGGGTTTGTCGTGAATGGTGTCTTCACTAACACTGTTCTTGAACCCAGTTGAGAAAAGATTAAATCTTTTTAGTTAGATTTAATGAAGTGTACCAATTGAAGGATATTTAATTGGAATGGAAGTGATATTGATTTTTCGGTTTATCGTGGACAGTGTTTTAAATAACACTCGTTCTTTAACCCGATGATTAATGAATGTGATTTTGGGTTTATCGTGAACCGTGTTTTTAAATGACACTGATTCTTTAACCCAGTCAAAGATTAAAACTAAGTGGAGTTTTAATGAATCTTTAATTAGATTGAAATAATCGAAATGGAGTATCACCAGTTTTGCTCCAGGCGATAGTTAAATCTTTAATTAGATTTGAACGTGAAATGGTAATTGAATTTACCAATAACACTGTGGTGTTAGATATGAAGTATTACCAGTTTTACTTCATGGGATGAATAGGTTGGGATTGGGAAATTAAAACAAATGATTACTTCGGTAAGGTTCGCTAATCCCGACTAGTTTGAATTGATATTCAAAAATGGATTAAAGAATAAATTCAAGGAATTTATCTTTGATAAAATTAATGGGAACCTTTCCCTATGAATGTGAAATTTAGAAACTAACTGTCGGTTAGCCAAGCAGAATGGTTTTCTGAATATTGATCTGATGTTGGTTTCGGCCTTCGGGGTTAATATTTGGGGAATTATTCTCTTGATTAATTTACGGTTAGTGACTAATGAATTGGAATGAGGCGTATGTTGTGTTTGTGTAACACTTTTATAATATATACGCGAGTTATTCGGAAAGACCGGGTTTATCCCATTCTGAATAACTGATACGACGATAAGTCGAAGATGAAGACGATGGTCGAAGACCGGAGGTCTTCACGTCGTTTGGGTGATAACTGATGATCTTGATTGGGCTGTACACCCAAGAAGATGGAAACAGTTAGTGATCGTCCAGACGTACTTGGAGATCGATGGATATGCGGGGTACTAGGTGCCTCCGGTTTCGTTCAGACCCAGAACGGACTTGTAAATGGACTGTGTGTCTGACATTGGATTTTAGTCCGTGTGATTGATCTCTATTAAATATATATCTGTTTGGCGGCGGAGAATTTATTCTCTAGCTTAACGCCCTTCTCTGAGACGTACGAGCTCAGGGGTTATATATTGATGGATATCAAACGCATGGAGTGAATTGCCTGTGTGGCATGCCTAAGTGGCAATTGATCGAGGCTTCTGTTGAAAAGCAAAGTCTTGTGGTGATGATCAAAGCACACCCTGTGTGGCACAGCTTTGTGTAACGTGAATTCGCGAGTCTCGCACCCCGGTTGTGAACCAAAAACGGGAGAGGACCTCAGGGAGGGCATGCGTTTCTTTCTAGCTAGGGTGGTGTCAGTGACCTACCAGCCCTGACATTTATATACTTTTCACCTGTGTGGTTGTTGCTGTTGCGAGGCGCCTCGGTTTGATCGGACGATCCGGGTCCGATGGAGTCATTCGTTGGCTCGTTTACGCCCCAAAGGGCGGAGAAACGTATTGCTCAGGCACTATAATCCACATCGGTGGACCGGCCCTGTCGCTCCAAGGGGCAGTTGCGGCTGCTCCGGAGACATGGGCTAGATTGTCTCGAATCGGTAGAGGACGATCCCTGGCCTCGGTTCATAGACGGAAATCCAATTTCCAAATACGTGACATTTGCGGTTTTATTTGTAAACCTATATATGGCGACATGATATATGGTACCCATGCCGCCTATGATTGATACTTATGATTTGAAGTCGTTTTATACACTATGCACTTATATAGTATCAAATGATCTTTTTTAAACGTATCAAGCATTCTTTGGCTGTTATAAGGGAAAACCCTATCCCCCGGCTTGCGTTGCATTGTGTGATAGGACCTGGGTCTTATAACAGCTTCATTTTTCTTTATTTAGCATTGCGCTGTTTGTTTTATGCACTGGTACTCTTGGGAGGAAACCCGTTCCGTGTTATACGGCGTGGTCCCTTGATTTACCTAACTTTGAAAATAAAGATAATAACTGTTTTTAGTTCTCACACCAGTCACATGACTGACCTGGAGTTTATTGTTTTAACCTAAACTCTGGGTGCCCTTATTTTGACACGGGCAGCTAGTAGTTTTGGTTTTGCAGATTTATATTCACAGGATCCTGGTTTACAGCTGGAACGATATCCGGAAAGCTTTGTATCCGTATAACTTCTTCTAGTTGTGTATTGTATTATTTTCCGCTGCTATGTATTTAAATGTAATTTAAATCTCTGATATTTCTGTGTAATATTCTTTTTACTCTGTATATTCTTGTATTCTGATGCATGGTTGTAATATACAATGAAATGTTCTTCTGTATGCATTCTGATTTGTCGTGTTCTCAAACGATAGGGCGTTTCGAACGGTCTGGGTCGGTTTAGCGACTGGTTCGGACCGAGCGAAATTCCTTGCCGTCATAGTAATTTACCTCCATTATATTATTACCATATGTTGGTAATTTGATTGATGACTCACATACATTTCATTGGCTATATATTGAGGGGTAGACTTTAGTGTAAACCCATCCTGGCGTGGAGCCAGTGATCCCCAATGGTGTCTCTTCTTGTTAAACCTGATTGAGGTTTGGATATGTAAATTCTTATTTTTTAATCTCTAGTAATTCTCTCATGTGGAATAAAATCTCTCTCTGTTGGACTGAACGTACACTATGATGATAGTGGAACCAGTATAAATATTGTGTGTCTCTTTATTTCTCTGTTATAATTATTTACTATGTTGTTGATGTAATAGAATAATTGCTATCAGATAAGATTGGTGTTCAATTGGCAAATCTAGATCCTGCTTATTGCGCTTCCGCAAAGGCGCAATTTTGTATTACACTATAAACAATAGCATAATCTGGAAAACAAATTCCAAATACATATTTATATCAAAAACAAAAGGGAATGTTCAGGTATTGTTGGTTGTTTATTTCATGTATTTATGGTTAACTATTATTTCTATATTTGAATCTATTTTCACAAAAGAAAAAAGAATTTACAACTAACAGTTGGACTGAAAATAAAATCCATAGCTATTTTGTTTATCGGTTCCAGGTAAACTATTGCTTTATCAATACTCACAAAAAATTTGGTTGATTGTTGGCATTTGCGTTGAATTGCAACGAAGAGTGATTTGCCGTAAAATGGTGTGATGAAGATGCACGAAGGAACAGGAGAAGGGCATTTCTAGTATCCTGAAAAAACATGGGTTGAAGCTCAATTCAAGTAATTATCATTATTAATAGCAGATGTTTAATGTGAAACAAGGCCATACTTTCTATACTCTTAAACGGAGTCCGATGATAAAACAATTGGGTAGCATTTGACCCGACTCATTCAAGGCATAAACAAATCCAGCCCGTTTAACAAATGAATTGATCTAACCCAACCAATTTATTTAAATGGTCAACCGAACCCGACCCGACAGACTTGACCAAATAATGCACCACATTTGGGGAGAAAAAATGGTGCAAAAGTGGAGCTGTATTAATACAGTTACCAACACCGCATCAAAAATCAAAAACTGTAACATGTACAAAAACTAAACTAGATAACACAAAAGATAAAATATTTCAAGTTCATACAAAATATGATTGCAAACCACAGCATAAAAAAAATGATTTTGCAGAGTATAATTTACATCAACGAAAGCTGCATCAAACAACTGACATATACCAAATCAAATACTACAAAAACAGCGTGACGTAAATATAATTCCTTCAATGCTCCAAGCATCATAACATATGATGAAAGAAGTAGATAAAAAACCAACAACAGCAAAATCAAACCATGGATCAGATTTAGTATCAATTGCTATGAAATACTTCATTCAGCATGATCTTTTAATATGGTAGACTGTCCTAAATAATATTTACAATTGTATAAAGGTCCAACGTTAGCGAGCTGCATACCATTATTTGTAACACCCCACGTCCATTAATGTCACTCACGAAGGGAATGCATTAACTTCCATGGAGGTTATAAGTGAATATAGAACAGAAAAATTACAACAAGACAGAGAGTAAATAATACTTGGAAATCTAAAACTTCATTTTATTGCAGCGGAAATTAAACATGTTTGTTACATCATAAAACCATAGATCATAACCAAGTACAATATCCATCTTCATAAAAACAAAATACATAATCCCATTACATAAATAGCCATTAAAAAGATAACAAGCTGGACTTTACTTCAATGGTCCAAGCTTTCCAAAGAGAGATGAAGCAATTCAATCAAACTCCACTAGGGCTGGGCCCAACCTGAGGACCTGGAGGGGGAAAAAGGATAGAAATAGAGGGGGTCAGACATAAAGTCTGGCGAGTATGATAATTCTAACAATACTATTATCAAAATAACTAGACTAAGGCATAAGCTGGAAGACAAGTAAATGTCTATGAACTCTTAGGAAGATAAAGATAGCGTTTAAGATAACGTTAAAGATAATGGTAAAGGCACACCTAATTACTAACGAATGATTACTACACTGCACCGCACATTACTACACTGCACCACACCAGTCACCCTATTGTTTGATCCCACTTGCTTCACACAGAAACTTTATAAATAGCCTTACGTACCCCTAGCTGACTACATAGGTGCCGTCTGCCCCTATCTCCACTAGGTGTACCCCACTACCCACTTTCGATCGGCTCCCTACTCGTAGACACCCGTGCTGGCCCCACAGTGGGGTGTATCACTCACCTAAAGTGGCAACCCGATACAACTTGAGAATGCACGGCTTATACCTACACGATGCAACAACGTCTTATCTACCAGCCCGGGTCCACACACGCATATGAAACCCGTTGGACTTGCGTTGCCACCGCTCCCCGTTTTGACCTCTTACAGTCAAACCCAGCATGCGTGTCCCATCCTCGACTTGGGTCGAGCCCACAAAGATACGTTTGGGATAATGGTCGAAATGGGCCCCCACAAGCTACCCACCTAAGCTTGTCACTAGTATATCCCACTTAACCCTCTTAGTCATGTTCATTTACATGTGTGTTTGGTTAAGTCTTACTAATCGTATTTCACATGCCACTAAAGGCACCCCTAGATTCCTCATGCCACCCAAGGCACCTACTTAACCCCCATATCCCACCTTACATGTTTATCTGGTTAAGTATTTCTTAATTCATTCAGGCCATAACCTCATAAAGACCTCTCACATTAGACTGGCATTTATGGCAGCTGGATTTGCCGGGCGGGTCCGGGCAGTCTTACACCATAAAAGAGTCTAACCTCGTGTCTTTACAACCGTTATGCTTTAGTTTAGGTCTAGGACCTCTCACATTGGGCTGACATTTGTGACCACTGGATTTGCCGGGCGGGTCTGGGTAGGTTTACGTCACATACGAGTCCAACCTCGTGTCCTAAGCATTGATTAACACTTAAAATCTTTTATCCCAGTTTTAATAATTTCCTATTCAAATTATTTAAGTCAACTTTTAATGATGTCCATAATTGACTCAATTATGGCCATCCACTTATGGCATGCAAAATCATATCAATTGCACCCCAACTTTTTAATATTAAATCCTTAATATTACCCCTACCCCACGTTTATATGTTCGCTTATTCAACGCATAATATAGGCTAGACTTGTATAGTCTAACACCTAGCACATAGATAAATTATCACAACATATAGACAATTAAAATAAATCTAATCATAATAGGGGTGAAACTTGCATAAACTACACATGTTAAGGATCAAAAGGTGTCAACTTGTTAAATGTCTCAATTTACATGATATGATCATAGCCCAAATCTATATATAAACTTGCATATGGGGTTTTTAGGCAACATAATGATGGTGTGAACTAGCATAGGATATCACATATGTCATAGCATAATTCTAGATGTCATAATAGATGTCTTGGTATATGTTCATAACTTTTCTAATCAATATAACTTGCATATGTGACTTGTCATATAGATCAACATAACCCAAACATGATGATTTAATTAATATGAACTAACTAGCATAGATGGTAACATCATGCCCTTTTTAACATGCATGATTCATCACAACTTAGCATAGAAACTTTCAACATACATAACATCATCATAGCATGATTTTCAACATATAAGATATCATCATCACATAACATTGGATTTACAATATACATGATAGCAAAAGGGGTTTACAACAACATATATGATAATTCACATCATCTACTCATAATCCATTCATAACTCAACCTAATTAAAATGACAATAATCTTGTTAAGATCATCATACTCACAATTTAGAGAAGAAAAGAGAGAGTTTTGCTTTGCTTTAGGGTTAAGAGAATTAGAATTGAATTTGCTTTTCTTCTTTCTTAGTTGGCGGCGGCTCCATTGATTTTCATGGCGATGGTATGATGATAACTATTCTATTTTAATTAGGTTTAGGGTTAGCATTAGGATGTATTTATAGGTTTAGGAAGTTATTTAGGACCATTAGATTAACCCTGAACCATGAGAACCAATCAAATGCAAAATCTGCATTTTAGCGAATCGGCTCACGGGTTGACAGCCAAACACCCTGGATTAACCCCTAGTCGACCCAGTAGGGCTCGGGTCGACCTCAAAAATGGGCCAGTTCGGTTATTTCCCCTCCCAATTCGCTGTTTTGAACTTTTTCGCATATTTATTTATTTAATTTTTAATTTATATATATATATATATATATCAATATATATATATTTCTCTGCGCAACCCATTTCACTTAATTCTTTTCTAAAAATTAAGTATACTTTAATTTGTGAATTTTAATGTTATAAAATTACGGGGTGTTACATTCTCCCCTCCTTAAAGGATTTCGTCCCCGAAATCTCCAAGTCAAGAAGAATGTATATCCTACCATCTAATCGTCCATCTACTCAACCATCAAACTCCAGCATCCATTGTCCTTAAAAGACTTCTAATACTTTAATGTTTATATGCACAGTGTGTGTATATGTCCATATCTAATGCAAAATTAGGTGGTCTACTGATTCAGTCGACCTCCTTAGTGCAATTCATGATAGTGCCATGCGTCCAATATGTATGCAAAAGATTCCTAATGATACATATTAATTCTATATGCGTGCACAACCATCCACCCGAATGCAGCAACTATATGATAATACAACCATTATACATCCATTTTACTAAATACATCCATATATATGAAATATGCAATATGAAGTGACTGAGCCGATCTGGTGCCTAATAGTGTGTGTATATGCATCCACGAGCAACCACTAGCAAACACTTGCATCCACTTTGCATCCACCATACATAACATGTCTCAAACACATGTTTCAACCATAGGATTATCCTAAGTAAAGGTCAAAGATACTAGCGAGAGGATATACTAAAGATAAGATAAGTACAAGCTAAGCGATAAAGGAGAAATTAAAAGACATACCCTCAAAAAGAAAAGGGTATCGTGAACGCGTCTTCTCTTCTGTCTCCCAAGTAGTGTTGCTCTCATCATCTCCCCATTGCACTTTGACTAGTCTGACCTCTCGATTCCTCAACCTCTTGATCTCCGACCCAAGAATGCGCGTAGGAGCTCGTCGAATTGTCGTATCACGCTCTATCTCTACCTCTCTAAGCAAGCTCGGCTCTACCACTTCCGCGGTCTCGTGCAAGCACTTCCTCAAATGTGGCACATGGAATACGTCATGTACACCACTAAGTCTCTCGGGCAACTCCACTCTATACGCCATCCGTCCAGTCCTCTCCTTAATAGGAAACAGCCCTACAAACCTTGGTGCTAATTTCCCAACGGACCCAAAGCGAACAACGTTCCGTAATGGAGACACTTTGACAAAGACCATGTCCCCAACTTCAAATTCGAGATCTGTCCTCCTCTTATCCGCATAAGATTTCTGCCTATCCTGTGCTGCTTTCATCCTCCTTCGAATCAAGTCGATCTTCTCCGAAGTCTCCCTAATCATATCGGGCCCAAGAAAGATCTTATCCGTAGATTCCCACCAACATGTAGGTGAACGACAAAGTCGTGCATAAAGAGCTTCGAATGGTGCCATACCAATGCTGGACTGAAAGCTGTTATTATATGCGAACTCCACCAATGGAAGATGCTCTTCCCACGTACCCCCAACGTCTAGGATACATAGCCTCAACAGATCCTCTAGAATGCGATTCACCCTCTCGGTCTGACCGTCCGTCTAAGGATGATATGCGGTGCCCAAACATAACTGAGTCCCTACCGCCTCTTGTAAGCTTCTCCAAAATTCGCTAGTGAAAATAGGATCGCGGTCGCTCACTATGCTAGAAGGAACACCGTGCAACCGAACTATCTCTCGAACGTATACAGAAGCTAACCATGGAGCAGTCCTCTTACTCTTCACGGGAATAAAATGCGCGCTCTTAGTAAGTCTATCTACTATAACCCAAATTCCCGTATTACCGTTCCACGATCGCGGTAATCCATCCACAAAATCCATCGAGATGCTTTCCCATTTCCATAGTGGAACCTCCAATGGGTGAAGCAACCCACCGGGTTTCTTTTGCTCCGCTTTTACTTGTTGGCACACCAAGCATCTAGCGACATACTCGGCCACATCTTTCTTCATGCCGGCCCAAAAGTAAACTCTCTTCATGTCTTTGTACATCTTGTCCCCGCCGAGATGAATGGTCATCTTCGAATGATGTGCTTCGTCAAGAATAGTCTTCCTTAGGTCATCGTCTTTTGGTACACAAAGTCTACCGTCCCTACGTAACCAACCCTTATCGTCTAGGGTATATCTACGAAGATGGCTTGATGACCCCCCTCCTTTGAGTTTTTCTACTAACTCAACCAACTGCGGGTCGTCTCGCTGTGCCTTGCCAATCCGTCCCAAAAGCGTAGGTCTGACCTCCAAGGATGCTAGCAAACCGGGTACGAAGTCAACGGAAGGTCTAAAGTCAAACATCGAAATGAATTCTAAACTTCGCCGCTCAACAAACAAAGGACTTAAGGATAATCCTTTTCTACTTAAGGCATCTGCCACCACGTTACCCTTGCCAGGGGTACAGGCTATTTCGAAGTCGTAGGACGCTAAGAACTCCATCCACCTTTGCTGCCTTAAGTTCAAGTCCTTTTGAGAGAATAGGTATTTTAAAGACTTGTGGTTAGTGAATAATTCGAATTTCTCGCCAAGAAGATAATGACGCCAAGACTTAACCGCGAAAACAATAGCGGCCAATTCTAGGTCATGTGTAGGATAATTTTTCTCATGCGCTCTCAACTGCCTTCCACCATAGGCTATTACCCTACCCTCTTGCATTAAGACTGCGCCTAGTCCTGTCCCACAAGCATCAGTATAAACGGTAAACGGCTTACTCCAGTCTGGCAATACTAAGACTGGGGCTGAAGTCAAAGCTCTCTTCAAACGTTGGAACGCATCATCACAATCTACGTCCCATGTGAAAACTAGGTTCTTCTTCGTCAAGCGTGTCAATGGAGCTGATATCTTTGCGAAGTCTTTGATAAACTTCCTATAGTAGCCAGCCAACCCCAAGAAACTTCTCACTTCGGTAGCATTTTTAGGGACCTTCCAATCTTGGATGGCCACCACCTTCGCGGGATCCACGGCTATCCCTTCTTTGGAAACCACGTGCCCCAAGAACCGTACTTCCTTCCTCCAGAAGTTACACTTAGAAAATTTAGCCTTAAGGCTATGCGCTCGTAGGGTCTCCAACACTTCCCTAAGATGTAGGGCATGCTCTTCTTCATCCTTAGAAAAGATCAAGATGTCATCTACAAAGACTACCACAAATTTGTTAAGGTACTCCCTAAACACCCTACTCATCAAATCAACAAAGTATGCGGGGGCGTTTTTCAAACCGAAGGGCATCACTAGCCATTCATAGAAACCGTCCGGAGTCCTAAAGGCAGTCTTGTCAATGCTATCCTCAGCCACTCTCAACTGATGGAAACCAGTGGCTAAGTCCAACTGCGAAAATACTGAGGCGCCAACTAACTGATCGAAGAGATCGTCAATCCTCGGCAAGGGGTGTCTGTTCTTCTTAGTAAGCTTATTAAGTTCTTTATAGTCCACACAAAGTCTAAGGGACCCATCCGCCTTCGTGGCAAATACTACTGGAGCACCCCACTCCGATATACTTCATCTTATGAACCCCTTCTCAAGAAACTCCTTCACTTGCTTACCAAGTTCCCTCCTTTCACGTGGAGCCATGTGGCGTACTGGCAAAGATACTGGTTTCGCATTATCCACAAGATATATTTGAAAATCTATCTCTCGCTTAGGAGGCAAGCCCTTCACCTCCTCAACCACATCCGAATATTCTCGGACCACTCTAACAGATCGTAGATTTTCCTCAGACGCGTCAAGCGATTCTAGATAACTTAGCATAACCGAATTTATGGGATTACAAAAGATTTCGTGAGTGTTGCCAAGGCGAGTCACGAGCCTAACTACTCTCCTTTCACAATCAAGAACGACCCCATTTCTGGATAACCAATCCATTCCTAAAATTAGCCCATAGCCCGTGAAGCCCAACACATAAGCATCACATCTAAATTCAACGCTAAGTATGGAAATTTTCAAATCCAAACACATCATAGACAAATAAGCTGAGCCCCCAATTGGATTCGAAACAACTAAGGGATCCTCTACTAAACTGGTGTTTAAGTGCAGTGATTCAACTAATGATGTAGAGATAAATGAATGCGATGCGCCCAAATCGAATAAGGTACAGACAGGATGATCAAACAGAAAAACTAAGCTTTCAACAGAAATGGTTCTACCTCGTTCTTGCAGCGGTGGGACCGCGAGAGCCTGAACTTGTCCCCTTGCCTGCCCTGGTGCCATAAGAGCCTTCTCCTGTCCTCCCGAGGTAGCTCCTGCCCTCTGCCCCTTCTTTGGGAAGTCCTTCACTAAATATCCCGCATCGCCACAATGAAAACAACCTGTCTTCTTTTTATTTCGGCAATCCTTGCTGAGATGGCCTCGTGTCCCACAGTTAAAACATTTCTTCTTTCCCTTGTCGTTATTGTCTTTACCACCCTTCTTGTTTTGCTGTTGTGGTTTCTTCTGATCCCGCTTCTTCTCGGGTGCCTTATCAGCTTTAGCGCTTTTCTCCTCATGCATGAGCACCATTTCTACTAACTTCTCAAAGGTGGCCCCCATCGGGATGTAGGTCATAGCCAACCCTTGCAATGGTTCATTCAAGCCATTCACGAACCTTAGAGCCTTCTTCTCCAGCGTGTTTACTAAGTCCAAGCCAAACCTTGCTAACTGATTAAATTTATTGACATATTCTTTCACTGATGAGCTTCCTTGCTTCAATGTCAAGAACCTTTCCATATATAGATTTTCTTCCGCCCTTGAGAGAAACTTCGCCTCGAACCTACGTCTGAAATCTGCCTAAGAGTCAACAGGACGCTCCCCATTAGTGACCTACCACCAAAACGAGGCCTCTCCCTTCATCAACCAAGCTGCTAATCGAACTCTCCTCCCTTCTTCTACTTCAAAGATTTCTAGCAATTCTTCCACCTCCTTAAGCCAATCTCTAGCTTCCACAAACGTTTCTGACCCTTGAAATGGTTTTCCACCCGTAGCCTTGAATTCTTTGCACGACTTTGCAAAAGTATCTATGCGAGGAGGAGGAGGAGGAACGGGAGCAACTGGTGGTGGAGGAACATTGGCTGGACCTGCAGCGGCCCTAGCCTCCAATAGCCTCCTATACCATCCTGGTATCGTTACACCGTCGGGTAGATTAAGATCTTCAGCCATGCGGAAACGAAAAAGGAAAGATTTAGAATGGAGAATTCGAAAGATAAAGATATGGGCTATTGGGGATTATGTTTTTTTTTCTTAAAAACTTTTCTCTTTAAATTTCTCATTAAAACATGTTTTTGAAAACACTTCTTCCAAAAATAATTATTTTTCTGAAGTATTTTTATTTGTTCTGGTAACCTTAAGCTCTGATACCACATGTAACACCCCACGTCCATTAATGTCACTCACGAAGGGAATGCATTAACTTCCATGGAGGTTATAAGTGAATATAGAACAGAAAAATTACAACAAGACAGATAGTAAATAGTACTTGGAAATCTAAAACTTCATTTTATTGCAGCGGAAATTAAACATGTTTGTTACATCATAAAACCATAGATCATAACCAAGTACAATATCCATCTTCATAAAAACAAAATACATAATCCCATTACATAAATATCCATTAAAAAGATAACAAGCTAGACTTTACTTCAAAGGTCCAAGCTTTCCAAAGAGAGATGAAGCAATTCAATCAAGCTCCACTAGGGCTGGGCCCAACCTAAGGACCTGGAGGGGGAAAAAGGATAGAAATAGAGGGGGTCAGACATAAAGTCTGGCGAGTATGATAATTCTAACAATACTATTATCAAAATAACTAGACTAAGGCATAAGCTGGAAGACAAGTAAATGTCTATGAACTCTTAGAAAGATAAAGATAGCGTTTAAGATAACGTTAAAGATAACGGTAAAGGCACACCTAATTACTAACGAATGATTACTACACTGCACCACACCAGTCACCCTATTGTTTGATCCCACTTGCTTCACACAGAAACTTTATAAATAGACTTACGCACCCCTAGCTGACTACATATGTGTCGTCTGCCCCTATCTCCACTAGGTGTACCCCACTACCCACTTTCGATCGGCTCCCTACTTGTAGATACCCGTGCTGGCCCCATAGTGGGGTGTATCACTCCCCTAAAGTGGCAACCCAATACAACTTGAGAATGCACGGCTTATACCTACACGATGCAACAACGTCTTATCTACCAACCCGGGTCCACCCACGCATATGAAACCTGTTGGACTTGCGTTACCACCGCTCCCCGTTTTGGCCTCTTACAGTCAAACCCAGCATGCGTGTCCCGTCCTCGACTTGGGTCGAGCCCATAAAGATACGTTTGGGATACTGGTCGAAATGGGCCCCCACAAGCTACCCACCAAAGCTTGTCACTAGTATATCCCACTTAACCCTCTTAGTCATGTTCATTTACATGTGTGTTTGGTTAAGTCTTACTAATCGTATTTCGCATGCCACTAAAGGCACCCCCTAGATTCCTCATGCCACCCAAGGCACCTACTTAACCCCCATGTCCCACCTTACATGTTTAACTGGTTAAGTATTTCTTAATTCATTCAGGCCATAAACTCATAAAGACCTCTCACATTAGACTGGCATTTATGGCAGCTGGATTTGCCGGGCTGGTCCAAGCAGTCTTACACCATAAAAGAGTCTAACCTCGTGTCTTTACAACTGTTATGCTTTAGTTTAGGCCTAGGACCTCTCTCATTGGGCTGACATTTGTGACCACTGGATTTGCCGGGCGGGTCCGGGCAGGTTTACGTCACAAACGAGTCCAACCTCGTGTCCTAAGCATTGATTAACACTTAAAATCTTTTACCCCAGTTTTAATAATTCCCTATTTAAATTATTAATTAAGTCAACTTTTAATGATGTCCATAATTGACTCAATTATGGCCATCCACTTATGGCATGCAAAATCATATCAATTGCACCCCAACTTTTTAATATTAAATCCTTAATATTACCCCTACCCCATGTTTATACGTTCGCTTATTCAACGCATAATATAGGCTAGACTTGTATAGTCTAACACCTAGCACAAAGATAAATTATCACAACATATAGACAATTAAAATAAATCTAATCATAATAGGGGTGAAACTTGCATAAACTACACATGTTAAGGATCAAAAGGTGTCAACTTGTTAAATGTCTCAATTTACATGATATGATCATAGCCCAAATCTATACATAAACTTGTATATGGGGTTTTTAGGTAACATAATGATGGTGTGAACTAGCATAGGATATCACATATGTCATAGCATAATTCTAGATGTCATAATAGATGTCTTGGTATATGTTCATAACTTTTCTAATCAATCTAACTTGCATATGTGACTTGTCATATAGATCAACATAACCCAAACATGATGATTTAATTAATATGAACTAACTAGCATAGATGGTAACATCATGGCCTTTTTAACATGTATGGTTCATCACAACTTAGCATAGAAACTTTCAACATACATAACATCATCATAGCATGATTTACAACATATAAGATATCATCATCACATAACATTGGATTTACAATATACATGATAGCAAAAGGGGTTTACAACAACATATATGACAATTCACATCATCTACTCATAATCCATTCATAACTCAACCTAATAAAAATGATAATAATCTTGTTAAGATCATCATACTCACAATTTAGAGTAGAAAAGAGAGAGTTTTGCTTTGCTTTAGGGTTGAGAGAATTAGAATTGAATTTGCTTTTCTTCTTTCCTAGTTGGCGGCGACTCCATTGATTTCCATGGCGATGGTATGACGGTAACTATTCTATTTTAATTATGTTTAGGGTTAGCATTAGGTTGTATTTATAGGTGTAGGAAGTTATTTAGGACCATTAGATTAACCCTGAACCATGAGAACTAATCAAATGCAAAATCTGCATTTGAGCGAATCGACCCACGGGTTGACAGCCAAACACCCTGGATTAACCCCTAGTCGACCCAGCGAGGCTCGGGTCGACCTCAAAAATGGGCCGGTTCGGTTATTTCCCCTCCCAATTCGGTGTTTTGAACTTTTTCGCATATTTATTTATTTAATTTATAATATATATATATATATATCAATATATACATATATTTCTCTGCGCAACCCATTTCACTTAATTCTTTTCTAAAAATTAAGTATAATTTAATTTGTGAATTTTAGTGTTATAAAATTACGGGGTGTTACATTATTTATAGCAAGCAGCATAAGAATGATGAGGTAAATTAAATTGAAAAGCGCAAAAAAGTACAGCCAAAAACATTATAAGTGCAGTTTACACAACCATAATAAATATACAGTCATAGATCACTCCTCCTGGTCACAGAACATCAAATAAATTAAATATATGCATTATATTAAAGCTAATAGATCTGGATTTCAAGAAACATAGTTGAATGACTAATGTTCACATTTAGGATTAATTGTGTTTCGGTTGAGCACTATAATTCAGATTTATTTATTGGTATGGAAACACTGGATAAAAAATCATAAACTTGCAGAATGCTTATCATCTAGATTAACTTATAACACCTTTGAGCTTATACCCAAATGGATTGAGGTTAATACAAGATCTGCATAATCGATGGATTCTTAGTTCAAATGATAAGTTATAACATATATGACATTTGATATACAGAAATCCTGCTTTCTTTTAATTAACTACCTATCTATATTTTATGTATACCAATAAATAGTTTTCTATATGCATATTTGATAGGAGAGTTAATTTGGACTTTGGATTGTATTTGTAAAAAAAAATCGAACCTGATAGGTACAAGAATTGTTAAAAACAATTCTCAACTCTTTAGTTCTGAACATAGTTCCAAAATACATGTAGTAGTTGCATGTATTGTAGAATAGCGCTTTAAGGTTTCCTATTAAAATCAAACTCCTGCAACCGTCTATAAAAATTAAACATTTTATCCTACATTTGTAACGATGTTATATGATATTACTAGATCAACTTCTCGAGTTTTTATGTTTTACATGTCTTTTGGACATGTGAGTTTCGTGTATGTATATATATATATAGTGTTTGTGTGCGCGCACGATGTGTGTGTGGGTGTGTGCGCGCAAGTGTGCATTCCCGTGCAATTAGTTTTCTTAAACTCATTATAAGCATCTGATTAGTCTCCACATAAGCACTATGCAAGGGTTACTGCTTCACCTAAGCATCTAAATGGTTGTTTTTAAAATATTTATTTATGATATTTATGCTCTACATATATAAAAGAATATATGCTAAATAATATGAAATTTTCAATTGAAATAGAGTAACACCACCGAAAATGCCTTAAAGAATTGAAATTTTGAACTCAACTATTAGATAAAATATGTTTTATAAATCAAAAAGAAATGCATAGTACCAACACCTTTCGTCAAAATACATGTTTTATCAAAAAGGTTAAAACTTTGATTAATCTATGATCATTCGCCGCATACATGATTAAGATTTATCAATAGTCCAAATTCATATCATTTAGCATCCTCTTAGCGATTTTTACAACCTTGATCAAATTCTGTGTATATGTACACACACATATTTATGTGTCTATCCATGTACATATGTATGCATAAAAATTTATATAAACTGGCAAATTTGAGTTAACAAATTACGTGTATAGGTAGTAAACTTGCAGGGCTACCCGTTATTCTGCAGAACCATGCGTAAATCATTATAAACAAAAAAAATTAGAAAACCATTTCAATGCTAAATAATAGAAGAAAAGAAAATCGAAAGGTGAATTGGAAATGCTCAGGTTAAATAATGTTACGGATACTCCTTTTTAACTTAACTCGTATGAGTGCAGAAATATTAACTGGAATACATATAATGTATGCCCATGGGAATAAATATCCTGTATGGTTAAGAGATCCATAAAGGTGTGACCTGACCAAGGAGAAATGTAGATTTCATAGCATAGTGAGCGGTCTTTCCTCCACAGTCGATAATTCATTGTTTAGCTACAAAGTACCTCCATACCCCCCCCTCCCCCAACAAACCCCCGGAAAAAAGAATTCACAAAAACACACATGCACGCAAAATTTCTTAATGCGTACATAAATGTAAGTTGGACAAGAATTTCATTGAGGGAATAAATTACTTGATTTAAAACCAAGACCAAGAATTTTCATTGTGATGATATTTGACACTAAACTGGGATATTTGACTTTAGACCCACCAATGACGGAACAAACAGATGGCCATCCGGTATGGGAGTCAACTAATTCAAAAAAATAAATTGTGATCAATTATATGTATACCAATATTTAAAAATATATATATATATATAAGCTGACAAGTGTTCAAATATAGTGATAAAAAAACTCCTCATAGTTCACATATGTGGGATTCAATGGTGGAAAAAAATACAGTAATTCAATTACTTATGACAGAAATTGATGAAATTTGTTATCAACAAAGGCATTAAAAAAACTCAAATCATACTATAGGAAATCATGCAGAAGATAACATGGATGAATCCACCAATTTTATGATAATTTATTTCTTCTTACCCCAAGTAACATGATACGTTTCTCTCTTTAGCCAAGCCAACATCAATAAACATAGCCTCTGTTACACAATTAACTAGGCAATTAAACAAAAATTTCATTGTAGAATTATGTCAATCATGTTTTAAATGTATAACCTCTTTACTGTAACGGTCCGCCCTGCACCAGCCGGCATTTCCATCGAAGGTGAGCTGTACACATGCCCGACTAGCACAGAACGGTCGCCAAAGAAAGGGAACAAGATGAACTAATCAAGAACCTATAAAATGTCTCACAGTGCATGGAACAAAATATAATAATAATGTAATCTTGACATAAAACAGACGAGACAGTGCATAAGCTGAAAACTAAACCGATATAGCAGCGGAAATCCAAATACAGCTTATTACAACTTTTCAAATTTACTGTCTCTAAAACAAAAGAAAGCTAAAGTAGAAGATGCACTACTAATGCCCAAGCAGTGATCTTCAATAACACAGGGAGAATACTATATGTATCATACGTGAAAGCCTCCTGCTCGTCTCCAGATCAGCTACTCGTGCATACCCAGCTAACCTGTCTCTAGTCTGCTCGTGAGAGCACCCAGAGTAATAAGAAGAGACATAAAACTCTGGGTCAAACAAAAAGTCTGGTATGAACGATAAGCAGCTAAACAGAACAATAACAGGTATACTAAACCATACTTGAACCTGGACCTGCAACCAAAGAGTTAGCACTACATACCGTACAATACTCTAAGGTGCCACTGAACATATGGTGTAAAGATAACGGGGTTGGGGGTATGCATGTCATAATGATGGCAAACAAATCAACCATAACAACCATCCTCACATCTCTCACTCAGTGCGTAAAGCATACGATGTCCACCAATGTCAATCATTAGACCCATCGAAGTAGTGACGGAGTTCGACTTGTACAACTACTGCTACTACCAAACTTACCACATGGAGTCATGACCAATCTTTACAAATGACCCCACTTCATTGGTCTATAGCCCTTTAGTCGTACCTAGGCCACTGTGGCCTTGAATTCGTTCACGTACTCCTTACACATAGTGATTCAAAGTTACAGACATCGACAACCCCTTAGCACACGTCCCGCAGCAAAGCCTAACTCATGAAGCCCACTCATTGGTTCCCAACTGGATCCTAAGTCAAAGCTCCTCATTTGGACTTCCTTAGCATCTCGGGTTTTGGTCGAATTGGAGTTGGTCTTCAAAAGAGTCGTTGCGAGATAGTAGAAACATTTGGTCATTCGGTTTGGTTTAGATATATCATCTCCAGGCTTCCCATTCGGTTCGGTGCTCCACCTTGGGTTCGGCTCGGGTATCTTGCTCCATTCGGTTCGGGTCGGGTGCCACACTCCGTTCGGTTTGGTTCGTCCCTCCTGCTCCAGCCTGCCTACTCCGATCCGATCCCACTCCATAGTTCGATCTGATCTGGTCCTCATACTCAGCTCCGATCTGATCCTCTCTTCTTTGCTTCTGGTCCAAACCTAACTCCAATTCCATGCGAATGGACTTCCTTCTTTCCAAGCTTCCTTTGTGCTAGACTTCGGTCCGGTTAGGATTTCCTTGCCCAACTCTCCTATCCGATCTAAGCCCCCCAATCCGATCCGATCCGAAACCCTGCACAACTTTCTGCAACTTTTTCCAGCGACTTATTTACGCCATTCAATGATGTTTTTGACCAATCTAACTTTTCTAAACAACTAAAAATCATTCCAAACAGTCATAGCAAGATAGCAAACTAACCACAAACGCCAAAACAATGAATTAACATGTCAAAACGGATCAAATATACCCAAAACTCATATTTTCCCTTAGGCATGTTTAGGCAAAACTAATGATATGATTAGTAGAACTTAAGCAAATCAAACCAAATTTCTAATAGAGTTCTAAAACATTATTTTAGAATTTATAAATAATTTTCTAGAATTTATTAGTGTATAAATTCGCTAATCTTCACTAATTACCCTTAATTAATTGTAATTAGTGTCAAAACAATACTCATCACTCACCTTGGCCACAAATAAAATTTTCAGAACTGAAATCTTGCTGATTTGGGCGAATACTGATGTCTAACAGCAGCTCTAATGCTGATTTGGTGTAGATCTTCCTTGATTTGACGTAGATTAAGTCAAAACTTGATTAAAAAGTGATTAGAAGTTGATTTGGGTGTTGGAGGCCATTGTTAGGGCTTCAAGGATAAAAGTGGCGGCTGAAAAATGAAGATGAGATCGTTCTCTAACTGATTTCAGCCCCCTCATAACCCTAATCCCGAAATTCCCCATTGGGCCTAGCTGTTAATCACTCGGTTAAGCCCAATTAAGCTGTTTTTCACTATCTGAAACTTGTTTCAGCCATATCTCCCAAACGGTAAGTCTGTTTGGCTAAGGTGACCATTCTACGGAATTGTAAACCATCAAACAAATCTAATGGAGTGGTTTCAGGTCAAAATTCCTTTCCAGCCAAAAGTTATGGCCAAAACAGTACCAGCGAGGGGTAAAATGGTCATTTAAAAATCGGGAAAAATCATGGACATGGGAAATGACCCCAATAATCGTATCCCAAAGTTACATGACCATACGACTTCGTATGTGAAAGAAATAAATATTCTATGATCCTGCGATGCGTAGAATGCGGGTTGTTACATTCTCCACACCTTAAGAAATTTCATCCCCGAAATTCATTAACCCCAAAACATACAAAGGATACCGCATGCCTACCAATCATATATAACAATCAAACATGCAAAACAAACAAAACAACCTATCCTTAGCATGCGGAAAGACTAAATCGAAACTGAAATCTTACCAGACGAAGATTTCTGGATATGTCTTCCTAATGCTCTCCTCTGTCTCCCAAGTATAGTCATTCTCATTCTCGCCCCACCGAACCTTGACTAATTTCACCGCCTTCCTTCGGAGCTGCTTCATATCGTTCCCAACAATACGCATAGGCCTGCGGTTCCCAACCGCCTCGGGTTCAACTTCGATATCATCCAACTGATCAGGTGAAATAGTCGCATCTGGGTCGTGTACGAATTTCCTTAACTGGGAAACATGAAATACGTTGTGAACTCCTGCCATCTTGTCTGGTAATTCAACTTTATATGCCAAATTCCCAATTTGCTCAAGAACTGGGAATGGACCAACAAATCTTGGTGCTAACTTGCCTCTCCTGCCAAATAATATCACGCTCTTCAACGGAGAAATCTTGACAAACACAAAATCACCAACGGAGAATTTTAAGTCTCTTCTCCTCTTATCAGCATAACTTTTCTGCCTATCTTGGGCAGCCTTCATTCGTTATTGAATGATCTTAATCTTTTCTGAGGTTTCTCTTACGACATCTGGTCCAAGCACAAACTTCTCACCAGTCTCTATCCAACATGATGGTGAGTTGCATGGTCTTCCGTACAAAGCTTCATAGGGAGCCATACCGATACTGGATTGGTAGCTATTATTATATGCAAACTCCACTAGATGCAAATGGTCATCCCATGATCCACCAAAATCCAATATACAAGCTCTCAAGAGATCTTCCAATATACGATTCACCCTCTCTGTCTGACCGTCGGTTTGAGGATGATACGCGGTACTGAGATATAATTCTGACTCTAGAGCCTCTTGTAAGCTCTTCCAAAACCCACTAGTAAACAACGGGTCTCGGTCACTCACAATGCTTTTAGGTACTCCATGAAATCTCACTACCCACTTCATATACAGTTCTGCTAACTTAGCTGCCGTTATGGTCAATTTGACTGGTATAAATCTTGCACTTTTAGTCAATCGGTCTACAATCACCCAAACGCTATCATGGCCCGAACTAGTCCTTGGTAACCCATCAATGAAATCCATTGAGACTTGTTCGCACTTCCATTTTGGAATTTCTAATGGTTGTAGCAAACCACTAGGCTTCTTTTGCTCAGCTTTAACTAGCTGGCAATTCATGCATTTGGATATAAACTTCCCAGTGTCTCTTTTCATACCTTCCCAGTAGTAGGTCTGCTTCATGTCTCGGTACACCTTGTTACCATCAGGGTGTATAGTCAGTTTTGAGTGATGACATTCTCTAAGCACTTCATCTCTCAATCCAGTGACATTGGGTACAACTAGCCTTCCATTCCTTCTAAGCCATCCATCTCGATCAAGCCCATACTTGTTCATCTCTCCATTGATTCCCATCTCTAACTTTGAGATGATTTCCAATAGGTTAGGATCGTTTCTCTGGCTGGAACCAATCCGCTCAATCAAAGTGGGTCTGATCGTCAAACTTGTTAACATTTCTGGATCCAATTCGCACTTTGTTCTGAAATCATACCCAGCGATGTACTCCAGTTGCTTCCATTCTAGAAACATAGCCCCTAAACTGGCATGTCTTCTACTCAACACATTAGCCACCGCATTGCCATTTCCTGGTGTATATGCGATGTCAAAATCACAGGAAGCTAAGAATTCTAACCATCTTTGTTGTCGGAGATTTAGATCCTTTTGAGAGAAGAGATACTTTAATGATTTATGATCGGTAAACAACTTGAATCTTTCTCCCAAGAGATAATGTCTCCACATCTTCAACGCGAACACGATCGCTGCCAATTCCAAATCATGGGTAGGGTATCTTCTCTCGTGCGTTTTCAATTGCCGACTTGCATAAGCTACAACCCTACCGCCTTGCATCAATACAGCACCTAGTCCGGTACCACAGGCATCTGTGTATACCGTCATCTCTTCATTCCCTTAGGAATGACTAACACTGGTGCGTGCGTCAACTTTTCCTTTAGACTCTTGAATGCATTCTCGCAATTTTCGTCCCAGACGAAAGCTTGATTCTTCTTGGTTAACTGAGTCAACGGTGCAACTATCTTGGAGAAATCTTGGTTAAACTTACGATAATATCTAGCTAATCCCAAGAAACTTCTTATGTCCGTTGCATTCTTGGGCATAGACCAATCTTGTACCGTAGCCACCTTCGCAGGATCCACGGCAATACCATTCTCTGAAACAACATGGCCCAAGAATCTCACTTCCCTTCTCCAGAAGTGACACTTAGAAAACTTTGCTTTCAATTGGTGTTTTCTCAACACCTCCATCACTATTCTTAAATGTTCCTTGTGTTCTTCCTCTTTCCTCGAATAGACCAAAATATCATCCATGAACACAAGGACAAACTTATTCAACTGATCTATGAATACCCTATTCATAAGATCCACAAAATATGCCGGGGCATTGGTCAGCCTGAATGGCATGACCAACCACTCATAAAATCCAGACGGCGTCCGAAATGTCGTTTTAGCTATACTCTCAGCTTCCACTCTAAGCTGATGAAAACCTGTCGCGAGATCCAACTGAGAGAATACTCTCGTGCCACTCAACTGATCAAACAAATCATCTATCTGCGGTTGAGGATACTTGTTCTTCCTCGTCACTTTATTCAACTCGCGATAGTCTACACACAAACGAAGGGAACCATCCGCCTTGGTAGCAAACACAACTGGTGCTTCCCATTCAGAAACACTCCTTCTGATAAATCCCTTCTTCAAAAGATCGCTGACTTGCACTTCGAGCTCTCGCTGCTCCCTTAGTGCCATATGACGAAGTGGCATTACTATAGGTCTGGCATCTTTCACTAAATCAATACGAAACTCAATCTCTTGGTGTGGTGGAAGCCCGGTCACTTCCTCGAAAACGTCCGGATACTGGCCAACCATGGGAAAACCTGACAACTCACTATGCGGAATGTCGAGGGAATTCAAAAAACTAGCCATTACCCCATCACCGGGCAGACCACCAAACACTACCCTCTGCCCATCATCTGCTCTAGCTGTCAACAAAAAGCCCTCACAGTGTACCACCACCCCGTATCTTTGGAGCCAATCGACTCCCAAAATAATGCCAAACCCAGTAAAGCCCAAAACAAAGCAATCACAAACAAGCATGCATCCATGACTCGATAAGACCACATTACGACAAATCATGCTAAGGTCAGTTGAACCACCAATCGGATTCGTTGCTACGAAAGGTCTATCGACAATCTCGGGTTCCAATCCCAGCCTATCTACCAGGTCACTAGATATGAAAGAACTGGAAGCTCCAGTATCAAACAAAACTCTAACAGGAACATCATAAACATAAAGCATACCTTGAATGACGACATTATTTCCCTTCTCCACCGCGGTTGTGGCATTCGACGAAGAAGGAATAACATTAAGGGAATTGCAGACACTTGTCCTTGTGATGTCCCACTTCGCCACAGTTGAAACACTTCCTTTCCGCTGGCTTGGCCCGACAATTACTAGCATAATGGCCCTTCTTACCATAGCTGAAGCACTCAACATCTTTCTTATTCTTTTTCTAGCCATCCTTATTTTGGTTCTGCTTCCTCTTATTCTGAGAACTACTCTTGCCTCCACCACTTGCTTGCGGTTTTGGCTCCTCTGTAGATGCAACCTCAGTCTTCGGCTTAGGGTAAAGACTTTCTGATCTTAAAGCTTTCCCCACAATCGAATCAAACGTCTCATCGATGTGGTTAATAAGCTTTTCCCCAAGTACCGATCCAAGCCAGTTATGAACTTCTCGTTCTTCTTCTCGGCAGTATCAATAATAGATAACCCATACTTTGACAAAGTGTCGAATTTGGCAATATACTCCGAGATAGCTCTGCCATTCTGCTTGAGTTCCCAGTATCTCTTAAAAAACGCTGACTTCTGAGCAGCTGGAATGAACTTCTCGCTGAAGCGAACCTTAAACTGATCCCAAGTAATCTGATCTTCGGGAGTAGCCTCATTTATAGCATTCCACCAATTCATTGCCCGTCCTTGCAGCTGACGGGATGCTCGCCTCCTCTTCATCGCATCCTCGATACCCAAATCTTCGAAGATACACTCACAGCTATCCAACCAATCCTGAACATCCGTGGCCGACTCCGTTCCGTGGAACGGCTTTCCACCAAGACTAGTATAATCCTTGTTCAGCTTGATGAAATCGGCCCTAGGCGCCTGCACTATTGGACCACCACCATTACCACCATTGGGAGCTGCCCTCTATACATCCCTAAGCATCTCTCTCATGAGGTCAGTAAACATCGTCCTCATGTCAGCAGCATTCCCATTATTGGCTCCTCTACCGTCACCTCTTGCGTATCGGCTCATCGTTCAATCTGTAAAGAGAAAACGATTAACCATCTCCATAGTGGTGCTAGTGCAGTGCGACTTCATCCTTAGCTATACTAATAGTATATATATATATATATAGCTTTTAAAGATCAAAATATTCAAAAATACGCGCTCTCATATACGAATACTATCTCTCCCTGATAACTTTCCTAGGTTAACTACGCAACCTAGAGCTCTGATACTAAATGTGATGGCCCGCCCTGCACCAGCCGACATTTCATTCGAAGGTGCGCTGTACACATGCCCGACTAGCACAGAATGGTCGCCAAAGAAAGGAAAGAAGAAGATGAACTAATCAAAAACCTGTAAAATGTCCCACAGCGCATGGAACAAAATATAATAATAACATAATCTTGACATAAAACAGGCGAGACAATGCATAAGCTGAAAACTAAACCAACATAGCAGCGGAAATCAAAATACAGCTTATTACAACTTTCCAAATTTACTGTCTCTAAAACAAAAGAAAGCTAAAGTAGAAGATGCACTACTAATGCCCAAGCAGTGATCTTCAATAACACGGGGAGAATACTATATGTATCATACGTGAAAGCCTCCTGCTCGTCTCCGGATCAGCTACTCGTGCATACCCAGCTAACCTGTCTCTAGTCTGCTCGTGAGAGCACCTAGAGTAATAATAAGAGACATAAAACTCTGGGTCAGACAAAAAGTCTGGTATGAGCGATAAGCAGCTAAACAGAACAATAACAGGTATACTAAACCATACCTGAACCTGGACCTGCAACCAAAGAGTTAGCACTACATACCGTACAATACTCTAAGGTGCCACTGAACATATGGTGTAAAGATAATGGGGTTGGAGGTGTGCATGTCATAATGTTGGCAAACAAATCAACCATAACAACCATCCTCACATCTCTCACTCAGTGCGTAAAGCATAAGATGTCCACCATTGTCAATCACTAGACCCATCTAAGTAGCGACGAAGTTCGACTTGTACAACTACTGCTACTACCAAGCTTACCACATGGAATCATGACCAATCTTTACGAATGACCCCACTTCATTTGTCTATAGCCCTTTAGTCATACCTAGACCACTGTGGCCCTGAATCTGTTAACGTACTCCTTACACATAGTGATTCAAAGTTACAGACATCGACAACCCCTTAGCACACGTCCCGCAGCAAAGCCCAACTTATGAAGCCCACTAATTGGTTCCCAACTGGATCCTGAGTCAAAGCTCCTCATTTGGAATTCCTTTGCATCTCGGGTTTTGGTCGAATTGGAGTTGGTCTTCAAAAGAGTCGTTGCGTGATAGTAGAAACATTTGGTCATTCGGTTCGGTTCGGATAAATCATCTCCAGGCTTCCCATTCGGTTCGGTGCTCCACCTTGGGTTCGGCTCGGGTACCTCGCTCCATTCGGTTCGGGTCGGGTGCCACGCTCCGTTCGGTTCGGTTCGTCCCTCTTGCTCCAGCCTGCCTACTCCGATCCGATCCCACTCCATAGTTCGATCCGATCTGATCCTCATACTCAGCTCCGATCCGATCCTCTCTTCTTTGCTACTGGTCCAAACCTAACTCCAATTCTATGCGAATGGCCTTCCTTCTTGCCAAGCTTCCTTTGTGCTAGACTTCGGTTCGGTTCGGATTTCCTTGCCCAGCTCTCCTATCCGATCCGAGCCCCCCAATCCGATCCAATCCGAAACCCAGCACAACTTTCTACAACTTTTTCCAGCGACTTATTTACGCCATTCGACGATGTTTTCGACCAATCTAACTTTTCTAAACAACTACAAACCATTCCAAACAGTCATAGCAAGATAGCAAACTAACCACAAACGCCAAAACAATGAATTAACATGTCAAAACGGATCAAATATACCCAAAACCCACATTTTCCCTTTGGCATGTTTAGGAAAAACTAATGATATGATTAGTAAAACTTAAGCAAATCAAACCAAATTTCCAACAGTGGTCTAAAACATTATTTTAGAATTTATAAATTTTTTTCCAGAATTTATTAGTGTATAAATTCGCTAATCTTCACTAATTACCCTTAATTAACTGTAACTAGTGTCAAAACAATGCTAATCACTCACCTTGGCCAAGAATAAAATTTTCAGAACTGAAATCTCGCTGATATGGGCGAATATTGATGTCTAACAGCAGCTCTAATGCTGATTTGGTGTAGATCTTCCTTGATTTGACGTAGATTAAGCCAAAACTTGATTAAAAAGTGATTAGAAGTTGATTTGGGTGTTGGAGGCCATTGTTAGGGCTTCAAGAATAAAAGTGGCAGCTGAAAAATGAAGATAAGATCGTTCTCTAACTGATTTCAGCCTCCTCATAACCCTAAGCCCGAAATTCCCCATTGGGCCTAGCTGTTAATCACCCGGTTAAGCCCAGTTAAGCTGTTTTTCACTATCCAAAACTTGTTTCAACCATATCTCCTAAACGGTAAGTCCTTTTGGCTAATGTGACCACTCTACGGAATTGTAAACCATCAAACAAATCTAATGGAAGTGGTTTCAGGTCAAAATTCCTTTCCAATCAAAAGTTATGGCCAAAACAGTATCAGCTAGGGGTAAAATGGTCATTTAAAAATCAGGAAAAATCATGGACATGGGAAATGACCCCAATAATCGTCTCCCAAATATACATGACCATACGACTTCGTATGTGAATGAAATAAATATTCTACGATCATGTGATGTGTAGAATGCGGGTTGTTACATTTACCTTGGCATGACCTATGTGAAGATACCCGTTACGTTCAGAGGAAAGCAAGTCAATACTTTACCACCAGTAGTTTTGAGATGTTTTTTAATTTTTCCTTTGTATTGTGAGCTCTCCATATATTTCCATCACTAAAGAATAGTTCAGTATGAACATGAATAATAGTTGTAGTATATTTTTTAATGTTAAATCACTTTTATTTAGCATCTGCTAGTTAGAAGTGAAAATGATACAATAGTTCATGTTCTACAGTGATGATTACAATGTACTAACAATGATATTTAGCAAGTCTTTCACACTTCTGAGGTTCTGGCAAAAATAATTGTGATTTTAGAAACATGTAATATAACAAATAACAGTCCATAGAACTTCAAAGGTTTATGTTCCTTGTTTCTTATCTAGAAGATAAAATAAGAATATTCAGAGCATTCACTTTATTGCTTTCTTCTTTTAGAAGTGTAATTACATACACCATATTGATGCATTTGATTTAGGAGGCAGACAAAGGTTGACATAGTAAATTAAAACACTATATGCAGGTATTAAAACAAATCCAGATGCTATAACTACGGTTGTTATCATCAATACTTACTGCAAATATAAACATTCTCATTATTTTTTGATCTACCCCTCTTACTTAATAAACCAACTTTATCACCGATTTTTTTATTATTTTGATTTTATTATTGTAATTGAGTAAGAACCAAATCAAAATCTTTCTTATTTACTTATTTTAGGGGAATTTCAGGTTATATTCCTTGAAATAAAATTGATTCAAATTTTAAATTTTCAGTCATAAACCGCATCAAGTTTAATTGTTACGGCCTTCATCAGTGTTAGCCATTAACAAGGTGTTCGACAGCATCAACAATGTGTTTGACGAATTGACAGTGAGAATTCCGAAGTGGTTTAGGATAGAGGAAATTGAATTGAGGAGGGAAATTGGGATAAGAAAGTAGAAGGGTTGATTGGAAAAGAAATAGAAGTAAGGATTTCAGAGAAAGAAAAGGGGAATTGGGGAAGAAATTGGGTTGATGAACTTAGGATTTAGATAAGAAATTGGAAAAGGAGAATTGCAGAAAATTAAGGAGACAAGGTAATGAAATTTTATTATTATTATTATTATTATTATTATTATTTGCATATCACTACATTAGACATTAGCTACTATTTATAACTTAGATTATAATAGCTACAAATCAGAAAATCCATGAACCCATTCACACTGGAACACCATTTTTCTTTTATTTCAGCTGTGCACGTGCATTTACATGCACACACTTTTATCTGCTAACTTGAGTATCATTTCTTGATGTAGGTCATTTCCATTGACTTGTCTGGCATGGCCCTTCCTTCCAGCCCCCTCTCTGATGGACCATGCTCCATATTCCGATCAATTATGGGTGTTGATGCTTCTTTCCAGTTTCTACATCGCATAAGCATGGAGAGGTAATTACAACTCCCCCTCTCTTCAAAAACAGACCTTGTCTCAAGGTGTAAAGTAGGAAACCTTCGAATAAGTTGCCAATAGTCCTCCCATGAAGCATTCTTTCAGTTTGTCCTCCTCATTTAATAAGTACCTGCACTACTGCTAGTCCATCTCGTGGGATCATCCTCCTATCCAGTATCTTTTCAGGTTGTATTACCTCTTCGACTTCATAACTTAGCAGTTCATCTTGTATAACTATATTAGCCCCTACCTTCTTCTTCAACTGGGAAACATGGAAGACAGGATGATTTTTGACATGATCAGGTAATTGTAGTTTGTATTTTCTCAATGATCATGTATGCACCAAAATACTTAGGCGATAGTTTGTGGGCTTTATAATTTCAAGCAGTAATTTGTTCATAGGGCTGTAATTTTAAATAGACCCAATCATTTACTTGAAAATGTTTTTCAGTCCTTCTTAGATCTGCATTTTTCTTCATATGATTTTGTGCCATCTTCAAGATATCTTTTAGGAATTTAAGGGTAATATCCCTGCTGAATAACATGTCTTCTACTTTTTCCACCTTTGCTGTATTGGGTACATAAGTTAATAAGGTAGGTGGGTCTGTTCAATATACATCTTTGAATGGAGTGGTTTGTGTTGATGATTTCCATGTTATATTGTACCAATATTCAGCAAGTGTTAACCATTCACTCCATTCATGTGCTCTATGGCACACGAAACACCTCAGGTAACCTTCCAAAATTTTGTTGGTGATTTCTGTTTGACCATCACTTTGTGGGTGGCATGATGAACTTAAGTTAAGCTTGCACCCCTGCAATTTAAAAAGTCCCTGCCAAAAATTGCTTGATTACATCCCTGTCACTCACAATTGTCCTAGGCAGACCATGCAGTTTAAAGACCCCATTAAAAAATTCTTTTGCAACCTCTTTAGCAGTATATGGGTGACACATAGGTAAAAAATGTGCATACTTGCTTAGCATGTCAACAACAACATAAATAATAGTGTATTTATGAATTTTCGGTCAACCTGTGATGAAATCCATTGCCACATCCTCCCAAATCTTTTCTGGAATAGGCAAAGGGTTTAATAACCCAGGCATAGGCACATTTTTTGCTTTATTTCTTTGGCAAACCTCACATGACTTCACAAAAGATTCGACGTGCCTTTTCATGTGTTTCCAATAAAATGTTTGTTTTATCTTTCTCATAATTCCCTTTATTCCAATGTTCCCACCAAGAGGAGTTAAGTGACGTACTTCTATTATTATCTGTATTAAAAATTTTAACAGTGGGTCTAGGAGAATCTTTCTTTTGTAGAAGATTAAGTCATCCACTATATGATACCTGCTGGTTTCCACCTTTCTGTTTTTAATATCCTGCAATAACCTTTGGTACAATTCTGATGAAAAAGTGCTTTTTTTAGTTCGAGCAGCCAAGGGGTTTAAATAGTGGAGATTGCATGTGATTGAATCATTTGTAGGTCATCCTCTTTCCTTGACAATGCATCAGCAATTATATTTTCTTTTCCACACTTGTATTCCACTCTATAATCTAACCCTTGCATTTTTGCTAGCCATTTATTTTGTATGCTTGTATGAATTTTTTGTGTCAACAAATGCTTGAGACTTTGATGGTCAATTCTAATGATAAACTGTCTTCCTAGTAAATACTGAGCCCACTTTCTTGTACCAATAATGATGGCCATTAATTCCTTTTCATATGTGGATAACAATAGGTTCCGTCCTTTCAAAGCCTTGTTGAGATAGGCGAAGGGTTTCCTTTCCTAAAGTAACACTGCTCCAATACCATATCCACTTGCATCACATTCTAAAATGAAAGGTTTGGTGAAGTCAGGCATGGCTAGGATGGGTGGATTTATAAGGCATTGCTGAAAGGTTTTAAAAGCTTGTAATGATTCTTCATTCCAGGTAAAAGAATCCTTTTTTAACGTATCTGTCAAAGGCTTAGCAATTAATCCATATCCCTTTATAAATTTTCTGTAATATCCAATTAACCCCAGGAAGCCTCTAAGAGCTTTTAAATTCTTTGGAAATGGCCACTCCATGATAGCTTACACCTTGTTAGGGTCAATAGCAACACCTTCTAATGAGATAACATGCCCAAGGTAATCCAGTGATTTCTTTGCAAAGCTGCATTTTGACAGTTTGACAACTAGCTGGTTGTCTTTTAAAACCTGAAATGCAAATCCTAAATGTTCTACATGCTCAAACATAGTCTGCCTATAAATGAGTATATCATCAAAAAATACAAGCACAAACTTTCTTAAGTAAGGTCTGAAAATGTCATTCATTAAGGCTTGAAAGGTGGAAGGGGCATTAACTAGGCCAAAGGGCATAACCATAAACTCATAATGCCCATTATGTGTTTTAAAAGCTATTTTGTGTATGTCCTCCTCCCACATCCTAATTAGATGATAACTAGATCTAAGATCCAGCTTAGTGAAGTATTTAGAGCCATATAACTCATCAAATAGGTCATTGATTAAGGGGATGGGAAATTTGTTTTTAATAGTTAAAGAGTTGAGGACACTATAATCAATACATAGCCTCCGTGATCCATCTTTTTCTTACCAAAACAACAGGGGAAGAATAGGAACTGTTGCTATGCCTTATAATGCCATTTTCAAGCATTTCTTTAATAATTTTTCCAGTTCAGTTTTTATATGATGTGCATGTCTATAGGGTTTTAAACAAACAGGATTAGCACTAGTTTTCAAAGGGATTTTATGATCGTACATGCATGGTGGTGGAAGGGTAGTTGATGCAGAAAAAACCTCTGGATAATGCTATGTTAACATTTGTACTTCTGGAGGAATTTCATGTATAGATCCTTCATTTAAATTTTTCGGAGTTGTTTGAATAGTACAAAGCATCATCGAAATCTGTCTCTTTGACTGTTCTTTGCTGATAGTTTTCTTGTCCACAACTTTAACTTGTTGTTGTTGCTGTATGCCTTTCCATACCTAAGATCTGTTCCTATAAGTAAGTTTGACAAGCAATTTGTCTAAAATTAATGTTATTTCACTAAGTTTTTTCATCCATTGAGCTCCCAATATAATCTGGCATCCTTCTAGTGGTAATAGGAGTAGATTCACTGGCATTTTACATCCTTGACAACAGAGAATCACATTATTACAGATACCAAAGCCTTGTAATTTTTCACCATTTGCAACCATTACCTTATATGTTTTGGAATCATCAATTTTGAGTCTAAGCTTATGGGATAATTCTTTATCAATAAAACTATGGGTGGACCCAGAGTCAATCAATATTTGAACTGCTTTACCCTTTATAGTACCCTGCACTTTAATTGTTAATAAAGCGAGAATTCCTCACATAGCTTGGAGAGTAATAGCATGTGTTTCTTGAGTGCTTTCTTCACAAATTTCCTCACTGCTTATTTCTATTATTTCATTATTTTCAGTACTTTCTTCAGCACTCTCTGTAAAAGACATCCCACCCTCTAAAATGTGTATATGGGGACTTTTGCATTTATGATCTCTACTTCATGGTTCCTTGCAGCCATAACATAAGTTTTGTCTCCTCATATCAAGCAATTCCTAAGGGGTCAAACCCTTATTCTTAGCTGTTCTTTCTAAAATAGTTGTACCCATTTCTGAATTATTTTGTGGTCCTTTGGGGTAAGTTATAGATGATGTGGTGTTATTTTTAATAAAAGGACGGTTGCTTTTATTTTTCTTGGTTAAATTCCAAACCCTTTCAAACATTTTTGCTAGAGATACAACTAGCTTGAAGGTAATAGGTCTAGAAGTTAACACATCATGCCTTATGTCTTCTTTCAGGCCCCCAACGAATCTGTCTAGAAGGAATTGTGGAGGTGGAGTTTCTATAATGGCTTGCAAGCTTTCAAACTTGGACAGGTATGTAGAAACTATGGTGATTTGCTTGAGTTTGGCTAAAGTTTCATACGACATCTCCATTTCTTCAGGGTTGAACCTGGTTAAGATTTCTTCTTTGAAGATGATCCAGTCAGTAAAGTCAGGTACATTCTTCTTAAGCCAATTGAACCACTTCAGGGCATCTTTCTTAAGATAAAGGGAAGATACTTCTACCCATAACGGTTCCTCTACTCGATGGAATTTGAAGAATTGCTCAGCTTGATCAATCCACTCCTGAACCATATCATCTCCATTGTAAAAAGGTAAATCTAATTTAAGCTTAGGGAATGGAGAATTCTTGTACCAAGAATTGGTTTCTTGAGTTGATTGGAACTGGTTTGCTATGGCCATAAGTTGTTGGTATGGTGCATTATTGGAATTATCTTGCAAATCATAGGGGTTGTTTCTGGAGTTTTGATGGCCTGGAGGGGGATTTGTGAGTCTGATTTGTGGATTTGAAGCCAAAACACCATGTAAATTGGAGGTTGAATGATCAAGTTGGTTGGTATTGCTATTGATTTTTATTTGTTGTACATCCTGAGCAATGGAATTCATAACATTGAGAACCCATTCGTATTTTGTATTCATATCTTTGATTGACCTCTCCAAATTGCTATCAACTCCCATTACAACAGTTTCAAGTCTCTTTATTGAAGCATTTGTTAAAACATTGATTTCCATTTGTTCTTTCCATGATTCTTCTTGATCTAGAAGAAAAGCAATGAGAGCATGGCGTGGGTCCTGTGTTTGAGGGTCGGTAGTTTTCTTAGACGTCCGCTCTGATACTAATTTGTTACGGCCTTCATCAGTGTTAGCCATTAACAAGGTGTTCGATAGTATCAACAATGTGATTGACGAATTAACAGTGATTCAGTAGTGGTTTAGGATAGAGGAAATTGAATTAAGGAGGGAAATTGGGATAAGAAAGTAGAAGGGTTAATTGGAAAAGAAATAGAAGTAAGGATTTCAGAGAAAGAAAAGGGGAATTGGGGAAGAAATTGGGTTGATGAAATTAGGGTTCGGATAAGAAATTGGGAAAAGATCATTGCAGAAAATTAACAAGATAAGGTAATGATTTTTTTATTTTTTTTGTTTTTGTTTTTTGCATATCATTACTTTAGACATTAGCCACTATTTATAGCTTAGATTAGAACAGCTACAAATCAAGAAATCCATAAACCCATTCACACTGGAACACCATTTTCCTTTTATTTCAGCTGTGCACATGCATTTACATGCACACACTTTTATCTGCTAACTTGAGTATCATTTCTTGATGTAGGTCATTTCCATTGACTTGTCTGGCATGGCCCTTCCTTCAAGCCCCCTCTCTAATGGTCCCTGGTCCATATTCCGATCAGTTATGGGTGTTGATGCTTCTTTCCAGTTTCTACATAGCTTAAGCACGGAGAGGTTATTACATTAATGTTCTTATTATATTCCAAAACCAGAAATTAGCTCATAAACATAGTACGTTTGGACATGAGAGTAGGTTTGATTACCTCCATAACAATTTAATTTTAGTTCAGATATCCAGCTACTAGAGATTTTCCTACCAGACATGTACAACTTACAAAGGAAATTACTGTTAGTTTCATCTTATTTTTCGGTCTATTGCAAACGAAAACAATAACAAAAAACAAACTGCAAGAGGACTTACATGAATTAAGCGGGCGAACGAAGGCAGAGCAATTGCCTCAAACAAGCTTGGCGAATTTGGTAATCTCCAAACGACAAAAGAAGAGACTTGGTCTTCGCTTCGATCGAAGATTCGAGATAATGGCTCATTTTTTCTGTTGTGATATGATGGATAACTGGATCAAAGGTTACAGTGTTTTGCAGGTATGTTGGATAAATTAGGGTAGAATGGGTAAGGAGGGTTGGTTGGTTCCAAACCGTTTATTTGATTTTTGTAAGTGGCTTGAGTTAGAAAAAAAAAAGTTAAATAGGTCAAACCAAACCCTTTTAAGGTTAGGGTTAATGGATTGGGTAACAGGGTAAGGTTCAAATTTGATAGGTCTAATTTTTATTAACTTCATATCCACACACCCCTTAATTTTAGTATGTTCAAACATTGTGACTATGCATATCCATGTTTTCTTTAGAGCATCTCCAATAGTTCGATATTCGACATGAATATCTTGAACTAAGAACCGAATTTCCCCAACAATTTATATTTAACTGAATATTCAAGGCCGATTCAGAATTCAAAATTGACCACGAACGCTAAATCAATAATCATCCAACGTGGGGCTCTTATTTAATAAGCACCGAACTTTTAGATACTTTTTTAATAGGCTCACATTGGCAGCGAACTTATTAAATAAGCACCCTACATCTGGGCACTTATTGAATAAGCGCCTAGAGCAGCGCCCTTATTAATTAAGCGCCTTGCATCTGGAAATTCCTCTAAATATTTAGGATTGAATATTCAGTCGTGGACCTATTGGAGGCGCTCTTATCGGCTAACTCAATCTGTCCTCTCACTACGGTCAAAACGTAAACACATTATCAACTGCAGGTTAGAGAGGGCAACAACATACCAATCTACCAAACTACCTCTTAAATAGTAGTTGCCCTTTTACGCATATTAAACATATTATTTAAAAAAAAAATTGTTGTCCTCCCAAGACGGGGTTGCGCTAGACGGCCGTCGTGACTACCTTGCCCTCGACCGGACGTGGCTGACTGCTCACAATGGATCCTCCCTTTTAACTATTTTGTTTTCTTCAGACCTCTCAGTGGTACTGCTAAATATAGCCTTGAATTTAACGCGTGTGTATGATTATCAATGCTGACCATGCTTTTCACTCTCTTATTGTGGCTGCAAACATTGAAATTGTTTCAGGATTCATAATACTATTACCCAGCAAAGACTTCAAATTAGATATGTCCACTTTTCTAATGTTAGCATGCACGTTACTTGCTTCTTCATCACATTTGCAGTAACTTAATCAAAATCAGAGCAGCCTGAAGAGTCATAGTGTCTCGTATATATTAACAATTTAGGCCTTCAATATTCACAGCAATCTCAAAACTTGAACTTTTAAAAACTTCTGTTACATGTTTGATAATGTTGATATAATCATGCTCAGCATTGTTGTCGCTTTCTGAATCATGCTCAGCATCGTTGTCATCATTCAGGATCATAACAATAGCATTTTCTTGAATTAGTGGTAAGCTTTATTACATTAGGATCATAAAGTAAAGAATCTTCGTATGGACACTCATTGGAAATTTTTACCATAACTTCAGGGCAAATTTCCATATCAAACCTACCCAAACAAATGTCATTCAGCCCGGTGCTTGAACTTATTTTACCCTTCAAATTACCAACATCAGTCATTTCCTGGAACTCTGAATTTGTTCTTATAATTCTTAACAAAATTAACTAAATTAATGACATCAAAATGCTTAAATATTTTCTCTCATAATTCGATTACATCATCCCTTTGTAACCACAAAGGATCTATAAGTATACATTCCAATATCATGCTCTTCAACACGAAGTGAAAACCGTGATCTGGAATATTAATTGTTTTTTGACATTTAATTTTGGATTCTCATAATTCAACAAACAACGATTCTTCTTCATCTTTCGAGAAAAGAGAATCTCCTCCAAAATTAAAACCGAAGAGCTTCCTTTTTTGGAGTTGATTCAGTGTTTGATATTGGGATTTAGTTAGAAAATCGAGGAATCACACCCAAGGAATCTTTCACAACATGCACATGGGTTTAAGCTATGTGAGGATTGGAAATGAAAAATAATATAGGAAATTCGTATGTAAAATGGGATGGAGAAGATGCACGAATGAAACAAAAGCGAGAAGGGTATTCCTGGAATTCCGAAAATATACGACCGAAGCTCAATTCAAGGAATTATCATTATTAATAGTAGAGATTGGTGGTAACAAGCAACACACATTGTAGCTTATAGGTACGATGTCTAATACGATACGAAAGCACATAATATCATATATGCTAATGCAAATAATACTACTATATTTACACAATTAAATATCTCTATGGTTTTGAAAATAAAACCAACTACGTTAAGGAAGAATGGATTTAGCAAAAGCATTAGCAAATTATATAGTTCCATTAAACACATCAAACTTCATCAGGACCTTGTTGCTACGAAATTGAAGGGACTGAAATGAAAAAAAAATTTGCATTGCAAGTGTTATCATGGATGCGGGTTTACAAAAATGTGTGTGTATTATGCTTATATCGGTATTTAGATAATCAAACAAATATACAAATGTTTTATCCAAGTGCTTGAACCGATATTTCGACCTACCTATAGCCAGTATCTAGATGTTCAAAAATGAGATTATCGGTATGATATATAAAAGTTGATGTGCTAACCAAAGTTGTCTCCCTTGAGATACTTAACAGACAATACAACTGTTGTGCTTATTGGAATAAATACTGACACAAAATCAAGTACAACAAGGATGACTAATTTAGGAAAGACGTACTGGGACTTGGAACATATCCAAACAACAACGAAGATGTATTAAGTTAGGAAGACATACTTTATATCCTTGATTCCAGTTATCTCACATCAAAAGACTGGGTGTGAACCAGGCACAATATATGAAGGGACCATAAAGAAAAAGACTGGGTAAAAGTGTAGGCTTCTTTTTATTGTAGTCATATCTTATCAAGTTTGGAGCAATGGTTTGTCGCTCTTCATAACAGCCAAAAACCATGGTATGTAAAGAGAATTTTTTTACAACCAGAATACTTTCTTGCAACAAGAGAACATGTAGTATCCAGTCCCAAAAACAAGGCTCTATCACCTAAGGATTTCATCTCCACCAATTTAACCGGCTGCTGCCCAAACTTCAGTTTAAATACCTTGCAAGTGCGATAGTCGACGTAGGGTACAAAAAATAACAAAAGCTCTCCTTCTGACTCAACAAAGTAATACTGCGGGAATGGTTCCAGAGGAAATCCTTTATTATCCTTCAACCTCAAAGAGACAAGCTTACAAACACTTGGCATATCACCAAATTCGCAAACAAATACATCACCGCCAAAACCAAGTAAGATCTTTCCACTATAGCAATAGATGTGAATATGCTCACGCCATTCAATTTTAGGATGCCGCATCCCACTCCAAGCACTAGATCCTACTTTACAATAACAAATCCTTCCAGAGTAGTAAACTAACGCAAAACAGTCACGTAACGACTCATCAGGATCTGAACTCAAGTAGAATCCGAATCTGGAACAGTCAATTTCATATTTGGACTCAGCGCAATTCGCAATATGAAGATTCAGGAGATTGATAATGGAATCGGTGACGGGGTTAATCAATGAAACAGATTTAGTATGCAAATCAGGCAAAAACAACCAGCCATGGAACCGGTGACGGGGGTTGTCAACTAATGATGAAAGCAATGACGAACTTGACAATTCAGGGATTTCTGTAAATTCGTTGGCTTTAAAAGAGAACTGGTAGAATTTAACGCAATGCTTTGCAGTTGTAATCACCCAAACATTTGGACCGATGTGATTAACATAGAAATGTGTATATTTTATGCTCTTATATTTTATCTTTTGTAAATAAATAAATGGTACTTTGGGTAATTTTTATGTGTATTTACATATTGTCAAGTGATGCCTATTTCATTTCAAATTAAAGGCCAAAAGCTACTTCCTTATGTCAACACTTTCTAAATCCCAAAAGGAGTTGTAGCTCAATGGTAAATGCATAGAGATTTGTATTGAGAGACCTGAGTTTGATCCCATCAAGCTCACTTTTTGCCAAAGAAAGGAACGTTCACACTGCCCCTTTTGCTATGAAGAAAATATGGATAAGTGTTATATTATATGTATATATATATGCATTCATATGTATGTATATATGATATACACTAATAAGCATTTCAGGAAGTCATATTCTTATCATGGAAATCAATTCAAATCGAGCATTTTTTCAACTGCCAATTAGAAGAATTTCTGATTGAATTGCTGCCAAGAAAAGATCAATTTTTATATTCTTTTCCTATGATACCTTTGGAATCCAATAAATGTCCTTGATGGGAGGATTAATTGCTGATGGGAAGATTAATTGTTGATTGGAAGAATAAATGCTGATTGGAGGAATAAGTGCCGATTAATATAAGAGAAATAATTGCTATTAAAAGGGGCCATATATGCATATATCGGATGAGGTTTGAGGTTGGCATTTTATCCTATAAATACTGTTGTAATCTCATTGTAAAAAAGAACCGGGGGAATCAATAAAGTTCTCTCTATTTTCTCTTTTTCTGCATTTTTATTCTCATGACAAGTGGTGTTGTCTAGTAATTAGATTTACTAGAACCCAACTGTTATTGCAATTTTATTTTCCTGTTAATTTATTTATATTCTGCAAGTCTAATTCCAGCAATCTGTTTGTTTCCTAATCATTGAATTGATAATAGATTCGATTAGATTCGAATCTGTTGTGAATTCAATCGCAGTATTTATTTGTTTTATTGTTAATTGCAATTTGGTCGTTGATGCAATTAGTTTTGTTTTGAACCAAGTCGCAATTTCAATTTTAATCACCCTCCAGAATTCGTCTAACTCGCCCAAGAACAAATAAATATTAATTTTTAATTACACCTCCCTGTGTTCGACCTGTATGCTACACACCTGTATGCTTGCAGAATTTAATTTAAATATCGAGCTTTTCTAGCGTCGATCAAGTTTTTGGCGCCGTTGCCGGGGAGGCAATAATTAAATTTTATTGTTTATTTAATTTCCGATTCGTGTTAGTTTTTATTTCTGTTTATTTTTATTTATTTTTCGTTTTTGTTTTCTTGTATATATAAAAGAAAAAGAAAAAAAATCTTGATTGGTGAGATTTTGTATTATTTAATGATACTATAATCTACTGTACAAGAAAAAAATCTTCTTCGTTTTTCTTTGATTTCTTTTCCTTTTATTTCTCAATCTATTTCTTTCCCTGTTTATTTCTCAATTTATTTCTTTTCTTGTTATTTTCCTTCTTGTTTTTTTTTTGTTTTTTTTTGTTCTAAAAAAACACTCTTGATTGGTAGATTGGATATTATTTATTGATATTACAATCTCCAAATCAAAGAAAAAAAACTTTAGCTTTAACTTTATTTCTTGCCGTCTTTCCATTTTTTTTCCCTCAATCTTCTATATCTTCCTTCATTTACAACAAAAAAAAAAGCAAAAAAAAATTCCTTTCCATTTATTTCTCTCTTTCAACAAACTCTTTACTTTTCGCAAATAAAAAAATCATAAAAAGATTCCTTTTTTACAAGTTTTCCCTATTTGATCTATTGCCTTCTGTTTCTCCTATAATACCATAATATTCTTAAAAGAATATATATATATATATATATGGTATGTTACTACGATATAAAATGTATGATGGTCCTACATGAAAAGAAAGAAAAAATTAAAGAAAAATCAAAAGAATGCAATGCAGACTCACTTTCTGAAATTGATGTTGGCAATTCCAATATTTCATCTTCTACACACTTACCACCTTCTTCTTCCATGGCCAAATCTTCATCGTCGAACGATGAAACTCATCACAAAGTCGAAAAACCAGTAGCTCCTTTTCCTCATAGACTCAACAATAAAAAGAAAGCGGCAAATTTCGATAAAATTTTGGAAATTTTCAAGCAAGTTCGTGTGAACATTCCTCTTTTAGACACCATTGAACAAATCCCTCAATATGCTAAATGTCTTAAGGAATTGTGTACACAAAAACGTGCAACTAATGTCCCAAAAACCGCCTTTCTAACTGCGAATACAAGCTCTATTCTTTCGAATCTTGCCCCAGTCAAGTACAAAGACCCTGGCTGTCCTACCATTGATTGTAAAATAGGAAACACCCGTATCTCTCGTGCCCTACTCGACCTTGGTGCCAGTGTCAACCTTCTCCCTTATACTGTCTATCGTCAACTTGGACTAGGGGAGATTAAACCAACAAACATCACACTTCAACTAGCCGATCGATCTGTCAAAAAGCCATTGGGAATTATCGAAGACGTCTTGATACAGATCGAACAGTTTTACTTCCCTGTCGATTTTATAGTTCTAGAAACAGAGCCTGTCTCAAATCCCAACGATCAAATACCATTGATCTTAGGACGCTCTTTCTTAGCAACCTCTAATGCTGTCATTAATTGTAGGAATGGTCAACTTCGACTTTCCTTCGGGCACCTAACCATTGAGCTAAACATCTTTAATCTCAACAATCAACCTAGGGATTTTGAGATCGATGAAATTGACATGATTCAAACCACAGTTGATGAAACCTCTAGTGACACTTCTGAAGCCTTGAAAATGTGTCTTGACCATTTCGACTCTGATTTCGATGAACTCGAATACATTTCTGAACTAAACAAAATTCTTGACTCCGACACTTCATCACCTGAATCTAACCAAGGAATGTTGACCAATGTGGATACACAAGAACTTCCTAAGTTAGACCTCAAACCATTGCCACACGACCTTAAGTATGCCTACCTAGACTCTTCAAAAACTTTTCCCGTAATCTTGGCCTCCGATCTTACCGAGGACCAAGAAGAAAAACTTTTGGATATCTTGCGGGAAAATAAGGACGCCATGGGGTGGGAAATTAGCAATATAAAAGGAATTAGCCCATCAATTGTGGAACATCGCATACATTTAGTTGATGAGGCTAAACCCACCCGTGAGGCTCAAAGGCGATTAAACCCAAACATGAGAGAAGTGGTCAAGGAGGAGATAATCAAATGTCTAGATAATAGCATCATCTATCCCATCTCTGATAGTACTTGGGTGAGTCCGGTACAAGTTGTACCAAAGAAGTCGGGAGTCACAGTGATCAAAAATGACAGTAATGAACTCGTCCCAACAAAAATCAAAACCAAATGGCGTGTGTGTATCGACTATCGAAAGCTTAACTCAGCCACACGAAAAGACCATTTTCCCTTTCCTTTTATTGACCAAATGCTCGAACGTTTAGCAGGACATGAGTACTACTGTTTTCTCGATGGATACTCTGGCTATAACCAAATTCCTGTTGCTTTAGAAGATCAACATAAGACCACCTTTACTTGTCCCTTTGGAACCTTTGCTTATCGTCGCATGCCTTTTGGCCTTTGTAATGCCCCCGCGACTTTCCAAAGGTGTATGATGAGTATTTTCTCTGATATGGTGGAAGAATTCTTGGAAATATTCATGGACTATTTTTCAATATATGGATCATCTTTTTCCCATTGCCTCATTCATTTAGAACTCATCCTTAAGCGTTGTAAGGAGAAATCACTCGTGCTTAATTGGGAAAAATGTCACTTTATGGTAAAAAGGGGGATAGTTCTAGGTCATGTCGTCTCCAAAGATGGCCTAGAAGTCGATAAATCCAAAATCGATTTGATTGGTAATTTACCTCCTCCCAAGTCTGTGAAAGATGTTCGTTCATTTCTTGGCCATGCGGGATTCTATAGAAGATTCATTAAGGATTTCTTGAAAATTTCAAAACCTCTCTCGAATTTACTTGCCAAAGACTTCAAGTTTGAATTTTCCAATTATTGCAAAACATCTTTTGAAACTCTTAAGTCAATTTTGACCACAACTCCCATCATTCAACCTCCTGATTGGACTCAACCCTTCGAACTTATGTGCGACGCTTCTGACTTTGCAATTGGAGCCATCTTGGGTCAGCGAATTGATAAACTCCCTCGAGTCATTTACTACGCTAGCAAAACCTTAAACGAGGCCCAGTTGAATTACTCAACTACTGAAAAGGAATTTTTGGCAGTTGTTTTCGCTCTTGAGAAATTCAGACCATATCTCATAGGATCCAAAGTCATAGTTTACACTGACCATGCTGCCCTACGATATTTGCTTTCTAAAAAGGATGCCAAGGCCCGCTTGATTCGTTGGATCCTTCTTCTTCAAGAATTCGATATAGAAATACGAGATAAAAAGGGATCTGAAAATGTCGTAGCTGATCATCTCTCTCGAATCGTGCACGAAAATGATAACGACACCCAAATCGATGATTATTTTCCTGACGAACAACTCCTTTCGATCTCTGACACCCCTTGGTACGCTGACATTGTGAATTATCTTGTCACACAACAAATGCCCGCTGAATGGTTGAAACAAGATAAACAAAAATTTCTCTCGAAAGTTCGAAACTTCTATTGGGACGACCCATATCTTTTCAAATACTGTCCAGACCAAATCATCCGAAGGTGTGTGCCCGATCATGAACACCAAAGTATTCTCTTCTTCTCACATGACCATGCTTGTGGCGATAATTTTGGAGCAAGAAAAACTGCTGCAAAAGTTTTGCAAAGCGGTTTTTATTGGCCCACACTCTTCCGTGACGCTTTCGAATTTTGCTCTAAATGTGAGCGATGTCAAAGAACGGGTCGAATCTCTAAGCGAAACATGATGCCTCTCAACCCCATTTTAGTGATTGAGTTATTCGATGTTTGGGGCATCGATTTCATGGGACCATTCCCTAATTCATTTGGGAATCTTTACATCTTACTTGCGGTAGATTATGTCTCAAAATGGGTTGAAGCCATTCCGACCAAAACCAACGACAACAAGGTTGTTGTCAAATTCCTCAAAGAAAACATCTTTTCACGCTTTGGCACACCTCGAGCTATCATTAGCGATAATGGCACTCACTTTTGTAATCGTGCTTTTGAGTCCTTGCTCAAGAAATACTCAATCACACACAAGCTGTCGACCCCCTACCATCCACAAACTAGCGGGCAAGTAGAAGTCTCCAATAGACAAATCAAACAAATTCTTGAGAAAACAGTGAATTCCAATAGAAAAGATTGGTCCGTAAAACTGATTGATGCACTTTGGGCTTTTCGCACTGCTTATAAAACCAATCTAGGGATGTCACCATATCGATTAGTGTTTGGAAAGGCCTGTTACTTACCTCTGGAATTAGAACATCGTGCTCTTTGGGCCATAAAATTTTTGAACTTTGACTTAGAAAAAGCCGGCTCACATAGGAAGTTACAAATTTCGGAATTAGAGGAATTAAGAAATGAGGCATATGAAAATGCGAAAATCTACAAAGAAAGAACCAAAGCCCAACACGACAAAAACATACTTCGTAAGGAATTCAACGCAGGTCAAAAAGTTCTTTTATACGACTCTAGACTTCACTTGTTTCCAGGAAAACTCAGATCTCGATGGACTGGACCTTATGTTGTGAAAACAGTATATCCTCATGGAGCGGTTGAAATTGAAAATCCTAGGGATGGAAAAGTTTTCAAAGTAAACGGTCAACGACTGAAACCATTTTTGGAATTCGAGCAATATGACGAAGATGACCCTATCGATCTGCATGAGCCTGATCATCCACCATGAAATCAGGTGGTACACGTTCTTTTTCTTTTATTTTTCTTTTTCATTTTTTTTCTTTTATTTTGTTTTTCTGCCTTAGACAGTTGGGACACTGTCTCAATCAAGTGTGGGGGGAGTTTGCATTGCATTCTTTTGATTTTTCTTTAATTTTTTCTTTCTTTTCATGTAGGACCATCATACATTTTGTATCGTAGTAACATACCATAATTTTTTTTTATACGACTCATTTTCAATTGATACAACAAAATAAGTTTACAATTTTTAACCAGTTGATAGTATTTTTTTTCCTCTCTCAATTTAGATCGAATAAGAAATATAATGAAAAGTTTAATTTTAAGGGATAATAGTGTAACCGGTACATAGGGAGATTCTTAGGTGATGGCCATGAAATCTATTCTATATTGTAGACTTTGTTTAAAAAAGTGGAGGATTTAAAATACTTATATTGGCTTGTCAAATCTTTAAAACTAAGTTGTGTTAAGTTGAATTCGCATCACTCTCTTTTATGCTTATAATTTCAATAATAATAGTAATCCAAGGGTATCCAACATTGCTTGTATATCGAGCGTTGGTGTGCAAACCCGCCAAGCTCTATCCGACACGTTGTTGACAAAGTCAGCGTTGGAATATCTTGGTCTCATTTTATGAGATTGGACACCTAAGGATTACCGACACATTGTTGACAAAGTCAAAGTCGGCCTGCACAATCCGCCAAGCTCTTTACCCACTCTCCGTTAGTCCGCGAGGCAGTGCATGGGTGGTAAACCTTGGTCTTTTTAGTTAGGTGTATGTACTTAATCATAAATCTTAAAATTTTATAGAATAAAGAATAAGCGATGTTACCCAAACACTTCTTGACCTTATTGATTTGACTAGCCATACATGAGAAAATTAGAATACCACTTTGCAAACTGTGCCAAGCAAACTAAGAATTTATTTCATGGCTGCACTATGTTATCAACCGAACTAACTGGCCAAACTGAAATTTAACATTTGAAAACTTGATTTATATTGAAAATTTGTGACAAGTCGAGGTATCTAAAATAAAATCAACTGAATAGAAATTATTAACTTAATTTGTTGTACCACTTTCCCGAAATAAGTCGTGTTTTCATCTTTCATTTTTATTTGCATATGTCCATTGCATTCATGTAGTTTCATTAGAATCATAGCATACTGCATTTGGATTTTGTGGGTAGTATCCGCTGAAAACCCTCACGAGACACCACTCGTCCTATTAGGGACACCTAGAGGTTTAACGGCTTGTTGCATACGCTAAATGCAATCGTGTTTCCTACGAAAGTGTGACCTATCTAGTTAGTTTTTTATTTTATTTTCTTTTTACTCGAGGACGAGTAAAAGATAAGTGTGGGGGTATTTGATTAACATAGAAATGTGTTTATTTTATGCTCTTATATTTTACCTTTTGTAAATAAATGGTACTTTGGGTAATTTTTATGTGTATTTACAGATTGTCAAGTGATGCCTCTTTCATTTCAAATTAAAGGCCAAAAGCTACTTCCTTATGTCAACACTTTCTCAATCCCAAAAGGAGTTGTAGCTCAATGGTAAATGCATAGAGATTTGTACTGAGAGACCTGAGTTCGATCCCCATCAAGCTCACTTTTTGCCAAAGAAAGGAACGTTCACACTGCCCCTTTTGCTCTGAAGAAAATATGGATAAGTGTTATATTATATGTATATATATATATATATATGCATTCATATGTATGTATATATGATATACACTAATAAGCATTTCAGGAAGTCATATTCTTATCATGGAAATCAATTCAAATCGAGCATTTTTTCAACTGCCAATTAGAAGAATTTCTGATTGAATTGTTGCCAAGAAAAGATCAATTTTTATATTCTTTTCCTATGATACCTTTGGAATCCAATAAATGTCCTTGATGGGAGCATTAATTGCTGACGGGAAGATTAATTGTTGATTGGAAGAATAAATGCTGATTGGAGGAATATGTGCCGATTAATATAAGAGAAATAATTGCTATTAAAAGGGGCCATATATGCATATATCGGATGAGGTTTGAGGTTGGCATTTTATCCTATAAATACTGTTGTAATCTCATTGTAAAAAAGAACCGGGGGAATCAATAAAGTTCTCTCTATTTTCTCTTTTTCTGCATTTTTATTCTCATGACAAGTGGTGTTGTCTAGTAATTAGATTTACTAGAACCCAACTATTATTGCAATTTTATTTTCCTGTTAATTTATTTATATTCTGCAAGTCTAATTCCAGCAATCTGTTTCCTAATCATTGAATTGATAATAGATTCGATTAGATTCGAATCTGTTGTGAATTCAATCGCAGTATTTATTTGTTTTATTGTTAATTGTAATTTGGTCGTTGATGTAATTAGTTTTGTTTTGAACCAAGTTGCAATTTCAATTTTAATCACCCTCCAGAATTCGTCTAACTCGCCCAAGAATAAATAAATATTAATTTTTAATTACACCTCCCTGTGTTCGACCTGTATGCTACACACCTGTATGCTTGCAGAATTTAATTTAAATATCGCGCTTTTCTAGCGTCGACCACGATGCTTTGGAGCAGCCGAACGCCAAGCCTTGCAAACTGACCGGAATCGTGTGTAATTAGGCGCGAAAGTTAATTTCTTTGAGATAGCCTCTAGTTCATCCGATGGTAAAGCCATCGAAAAAAATATGTTATAGAAAAATGAAAAATAAACATAACGGTTTAAAATGAACTTTTTTGCAGCTTGAAATGGCTCGAAAAAATTGGTTTTTGGAGGTGAAGAGGGGTGAGTTCGGTTTGAAGGAGGAGAATGGGAGGGTGGAGGTGATTTTATAGCGGCTGACAGGGTATGTTGGAAAAGTAACCGTTGGCGTCTGACGCGTCGGACGCCAGCGATTACTTTTCCAACGTTCACGAATCGTCTCATCCGGAAGTGGAAAAGATTATTGGTGTCCGACGCATCGGACGCCACCAAAAGTTTGAACTTGCCAAATTTTGTCTGCGAACGAACCCTAAAGAGAAAATAATAAACTTTAGTAATTTTTTTATTTTTTTTATTTTAGGAATTTTGGAGGTGACGGCGGAGGCAGAACAAAATAACTTGGTTTATATATACATACGCGCAACGGGTATGCAATCAGATGTGCCCTCATTTTTCTCTAAATTCCTTGTGAAATATGTTTTGTTTGCAATTAGCTTTATCTAAAACAAATTTTAATTTGCAATCAAAGGGCATTGTTACATGAACTTCAGAAATGGTTAAGGGGGGACACAGATAAAATTCAGCAAGGTTCTACCGCATTTAATCATAGAACTCGACGGGGGTTTGATTGAGTTTCACCCTTAAATTCAAAAAAAGTCAGTCGAAAATGAAAAATGTTGGGTGTTTACCGAATCTCAATTTTGACTGTGTCCCCCTTAACCATTTTAGGAGTGCATATAACTATGTCGCAGTTAAGTGTTACCTAAAATAAAATTTTGTTTGCAATTATAAATGTGGAAATTAGGTGTGCATCCTTTTTTTAAAAATTAATTCACTATGCATCATTGTTTAAGTTTGCATGTAAAACGAGTCCCTATTTCCTGTAGCAACGTTGCTTTCCAATTTTTTATGGTGCTGTGTAAAAAAATTATAAATATTCACAAAAGAATTTTGTATTCACAAAAATTGTTGAAATATCAACAATTTTTATGAAAAATTTCATACATTTCTACAATTATTCACACAATGTTGAAAGATGGATGAATAATTATGCTAATGTCCGCAATTATTATAAATAATTGTAGATATATCAGGAACTATTTTACAATGCAGTGTAAATTTATATAACTACATGGTTGCAGAAATATCTATAAATATTGCAAATAGTTGCATCATTTAAAGCAATTTACTAGAGATTAAATGGTTTTCATTTGTCTGTACTTTTATATCATTTTTCTGCTGATTTTCTGCAATACATGAATGTCTAAATAAGAATAGCTTTGAATTTGATTTTTTTCACACAAATCAGCAAAAGTTGCATGAAATTTTGTAATTTATTTGATATAATTGTTGGGATGTTAGTAATTTTTAACAATCTGGAATTTCAGAACCAATTAAAAAATTTATTTTAGTTATTTTAATGGATTTTGAATATTTAAAATGATTTATTTTAAATAATAACGACTATAAATTTATTTTAAACGTAGTTATGTCATATAAATTTATTTTAATTATATAATGAGCCTGAAATGGCGCGGTAGTTTGAAAATTTGATTTTAAATTTCAAATGAATGTATAGAATTCAAATTAAATCGGATTTTAGTAAAACCAGAAACATTTGAATCTGTTTAATTATCTCTTTCTAATTAATGTAAAAAATTGATATTTTGTATTATAAACTGAAAGATATGTCCATTTTAAAATTTAAAATAGTAGCTATGGAATTTATATATATATTAATATAATATATAGCCCTTAAAAATAGCCGTTTTGCAAACGACCTCCGTTTTCGAAAAAAAAATGTTGGATCCGGAATGTAAAATCATTGTTAGATTTCAGATTTCATAATTTTTAGATTTAATATCTGAGCGTGGTAAATTTAAACGTGTTTTGTATATTTAGTTTAAATTTAATCGACCAAAAAAGGCCATTTTTCGAATGGTCTCCAAATTGGACGAAATTAGTTTTGTTAGGACCGTATCGTAAAACATAGCTAGATTTATTTTTTTTATAATTTTTGGAGTTGGTATATGGCCCCAGTAAATTAAAATATACGTTTAAATTCAATGCATATTGATTATATTTTTATTTTGATAAAAACTGGTCAAAACAGTCGAACTGGCTTGCGAAACATATCCCATTATATCTGGAATGGGGTTATTTAGCTAGCGGTGACAGTCGTTGGGTTTGATTTGGAGTCCGAATGGATAAAAAAATAATTTTGGAATAAAATAATATTTAAAATATATATAAATTGGTCAAAATGGGTCAGATCCTAGGAAAATAACTCCGCTGTTAAACCCTCCGTTCCCAGCGATTAACGGCGGAAAAAGCTCAAATCTTCCCCTTTTGATTTCTTGTAATTCGTTGAATGATTTCAAAAACTTATAAAGAGAGAATCATAGTCCTTTCTTCCCTCTTCAAATTCGTATAAGTTGGAACAATTATCGTTTGGTATCTCGCTCAAATTTCTCCCTCAAAGAGGCAGACGTTGGGCGCGTTTTTCCAGAGAAGGAGGCTGTCGAGTTGGGCCCCACTCCGGGCGGTGGCGGCACTCCTCAAGACCGACGTCGAGGACTGGTTTGATCCTCCTCCGGCGATTCCTAGTGCATGCGGCGGCATTGACATCATCATGAATGATGGGTTTTCCTGAACGGGGAAGATGAAAGAAGGGGTAACGTCTTTAACGCTATTAATTTCGTTAATTACATATTTAATTATACAATGTATTTAATATCATATCTTTTCCATACGAGGTCCAAATCCGACGAAACAAGTTGTGTTGGAATCGTCTTGAGAAGCACTACATTTCAAAACTGACCAGAATGGAAATGGAGCCAGTAGGAATTTTTGACATAATTAAACATGAGTTTAATTTTATTAAAACAATCCGCCAATAAAGAGTGACAGAGTGGAACCCAAAGTGAGAATTCTTTCTCACTCAACTATTTCTGTTATGTAATTATATCATAGGTTACAGATGAGGCTTAGTAGCTCCTGACACTATTTTTTTTGTAAACCATGGTTGATTGTTTGTTTGGATTGTGATTGTCATGGATTGATATTGTTGTATATAAAAATTATTTATATAAAATTATCATGAAAGGAAATAAAATAAATATTCATTTACAAATTGGATGTTTTGTTTATGTACCCCATTTAACTGACATTGATTGGGAAGATAAATTTTACACATCGCCCAACTGCACAAATAATAAATAATATTTGTTGATTGAAACCCCACATGGGTATTGGGATGATATTTGACATACATTAATACCAATTATTTAGTTGTATGCCAATTGATGGGTTGACAGAATGTATGTGTGTTATTTATTTATTTTAATGCTTATACAGTTGTAAAATGCACTCTGGATGTTGAATGAATTTTTAATGATTGTTTATCATTATTGTTGTGCACATGCGATGTAAGAAATCCATATAACTGAAATTATATGGTAATTGATTGAGTCTGATTCCAGTTTAGAATTAACGAATATTTTAAAATAATATTCATTGAATAATCAAAATGTGATTTTGATGTTCGATTTTGGATGGACACGAAAATATTGAAATGTGAAGCTGTGCTAAGTAGTTAAACGTTATTTTAGCACGAACGGGATTTTCTGTCGATTTTATTTGTTTTATAATGAATATCGAAAAGTGATTTCAAAATCTGATATTTTGAAAATATTATCATTTTAATATTATAATGATATAGAATATTAAATTTTGATTTAAAATTGAAATAGAAGCGGGAATCGTTTTAAAATGAATTTATAAACGAATCTATAAAATATGATTTGAATGAAATTGACGATATATATATATAGCCTGAATAGAACGCGCCGCGCAGCGACCGTTCGCAAATTTCAACCATTATCTTCGAACTGATGTTACGGGAGATCCAACCGCCGGATTCTACTAAAGCCAGAACCATTGGGTTCGTATCGAAAAGAGATTTCCATTAAATATGGAAGATTTAAATTTGAATGACTGGATTTCAAATTATGTCCAAATCAATTTCAGAAAAGGTCGTTATGGATGCAGTTCGGTGGTCGGTATTGAAAACCGTCTGTACGGGCGATAATAAAATTATTAAAAATATGGAAAAATTGTGTAAATTCATAATAAGGTGTAACACCCCATGATTTTAAATATTAAAATTAATGAATTGAGGAATACTTAATTTCAAATGTGCGAATTAACGGAAACGGGTTGCACCATTGCGTTCAACTCGGAATTCTGCTTGAGATAGGGTCCGAGTTTGCGTAAATCGGATTCCGTATGAAGAAGATATTTTTAAATTAAATATTGCAGCAAAACATGAAAAAGAAGAATGAGAAAAGAATAATGTTTAGCAATGTTCTAAGTTTTGTAAGCAAAAGACTTAGTAGCTTATTTGGTTAGAACATGTGACTTGCATACAAGAGGTACAGAGTTCGATCCCTGCCAGCGCCATATTTTTGTTTTAGGGGAATGGCTAAAAGTGGCTTAGTGTGAACGCAGTTCAAAAAAGTGGTTTGGTGTGAAAATGGTTAATTGGGAAGATAGATAAAAAGAATATATATATATATATATATATATATATAGAAAAAAAATATATACACATATATATATATATATATGACATGTACGCATCATATGGTGCACATGGCACATTTTTTTGTTGGTCAAGGAATGTCTTTTTTACGTGGCCTTCACTTATTGGCTTTGTGACAGATTCTGAGGTGTTAGGGCTTGTATGTCATGCTATGATTGGATGAGTGACACTTGCTTTAGCTGGATGGCTCTGATTGCTCCTACAACGATCTAACGGCTCACATAAGATTTAACTTCTATAAAAGCAACCATAATCCTCAAATCCTAATTCACACAAATTCATTCCAAGGAGCCACCATGCCGTCCATGATCGTTCTAGTTTAACCATTATTCCTTCTTCAACTTAAAAGCAAGATAGAAGAAAGAATCAAAATCAAATCTAAATCCAAATTAGAATAACAATTAGTCTACATCAAAGGCGAGCAATTCAGTTTTAGAATACAAATCCCAGAAAAAACAAGACTGTTCTTTTGATTGTGAGTGCTATTTCTTTCACAGTATAATTAACAAATTAATTATGATGGGTTGTAACTGGATTATGAGAACATGTCTGTTGAAACATGTGATGTTATTGTCTATTTGTGAACATATGACAGTTTTGTTGTTGTATGATTGGTAGATCTATTATACATGTTTAACTTGAATAATATGCAAGTTCATGTTATGTGAATCTTATGCAAATTTATGTGTTAAATCATATGCGAATCTTATGCAAGTTTGCGATGTTAAAACATATGTATGCAAGTTTAGGATGTTGAAACATATGTGAATCTTATGCAAGTTGGGATGTAAAACATATGTGAATCAAGTATATACATATGTTAGTTTGTATGCAAAAACATGTGACATTCATTTACATGTTTAGATCCATATGCAAGTTTGTAGGAATCTGTATGCAAGTTCACATTTTTATTAGATCTATATTTAGATCCAAGGCAGTAACATACTTATGTAAATTTATGACCATTTCCTATGCTAGTTTTGTATGAAAATCATATGATAGTTTGAATGTAAGTTCGTATGAAATTCATATGCAAGTCATAGGAAAACCAATGTAAGTTTGTATGAAATTCATATGCAAGTCACAGGAAAACCATATCCATATATGCAAGTTCATAATTACATGTTTAGATCTATACATTTAGATCCATGACAGTACATAGTTTATACAAATTTATGTTTTATGGCTATTGCCTATGCAAGTGTTGATTATGCAAATTTATGTTAATATGAATCATAATCATGCCAGTTTTGATCCATGTTATGCTAGTTAGATCTATTTTGTGTGTTATGTAAGTTGTGATGTTTCCTTCCTTTTTATGAGTTAGACTATTTGGGAGTCTAACATATTTCACGTTCAACGTACGAACGACGCGGGGATAATGGGAAAATATTAAATTTTGCAAAATTGTGAATTGGCATAAATTGGCATAAAGGCATATAATTAATTTGAGACATTAATTGGCCTAATTTTTATGCATAGTAATTATGGACATAATTTAAGTGAAAATTATGGACATGGATTAAAATTGGAAGTTATTGGCAATTTGAAATAGGGATATAAATTCAAATTGGGGTTGAATAATAATGTGTAATAATAAATGCCTAAGACATAAGGTTAGACTCATTTGTGGTGTACGACTGCCCGGACCCGCCCGACAAATCCAGCAACCACAAACGGTAGTCTAATGTGAGAGGTCAAAGGCACAAATTAAATAAGTAATAAAGGCCTAAGACACGAGGTTGGACTCGTTTGTGGTGTAAGACTGCCCGGACCTGCCCGATAAATCCAGCAACTACAAGTCTAATGTGAGAGGTTAAAGGCAGAAATTAACCAATAATATATAAGTGGGTCGAGGTAAGACCAGCTTAACCAATAATATATAAGTGGGTAGGGTTAAGACCAGCTTAACCAATAATATATAAGTGGGTAGGGTTAAGAACAGCTTAACCAATAATTTGGCAAGTGGGAAGGGTTAGAACCAGCTTAACCAATAATATATATATATATATATATATAAATCTGATAAGTAGATAGGGTTAAGACAAACTTAACCAATAATATGTATTGATCTGATAGGGTTAAGACAAACTTAACCAATAATATATATTGATTTGATAAGCGGATAGGGTTAAGACAAGCTTAACCAATAACACATGTTGATTTGTTTAGTGGATAACATGGGTAACATGTGGGATATAATTATAAACACTTAACCAAGTTGAATACATGTAAGAAGACATGAATAAGAAGGGGTTAAGTGGGAAATTCTATTGGGGACCAAACATAGGTGGAAAGCTTGTATGGAGACCATTTTCAAACCAGTAACCCATTAAGTATCTTTGTGAGCTCGACCCAAGTCGAGGACAGGACACGCTTACTGGGTTTGATTGTAAGAGGTCAAAGCGGGTTAGCGGTGGCAACGCAAGTCCAACGAGGTCATGTGCGTGCGTGGGACCGGGCTGGTAGGTAAGACGTTGTTGCATAGTGTAGATATAAGCCGTGCATCTTTAGTGGTATCGGGTTGCCACTTTGGGGAGTGATACACCCATTGTGGGACCAACACGGGTATCTACGAGTTAGAGAGCCAATCGAATGACGAAGGTAGTGGGTACGACTAGCGAAGATAGGAGCGACGACACCTATGAAGACAGCTAAGAGTATAACTACCATATTATGAATAAACAGTGTAATTAGAATGGGGAGGGTAGTGGGTACAACTAGTGGAGATAGGGGCAGATGACACCTATGAAGATAGCTAGGGGTACACCAAACTACCATTATTATTATTATTATTTAATTCAGTGGGTGGGATCAACTTTTAGGGTGGCTAGTAATGGTGCGGTGTAATTAGCATTGGTGCAGTATAGTAATTATCCTATAGTGATTAGGAGCGCAGTTAACGCCAAAATATTCCTCTGTTTGCTTTGTCTTGCCCACTTTCTTCACATTCATTCCTTGTTTTACCAGTTTATGCCTTATCCTAATTACTTTAATAATTGAATTGTTAAAGTTATGGTACTCGCCAGACTTCCTGTCTGACCCCCATTGTTTTCGCCTCTTTTCTTCCTTTTTCCCCCCAGGTTCTCAGGGTGGGACTAGTATTAGCGGAGCTTGATTTGTATCTCTTTCTCTCTCTTTTGGAAGTGCTTGGTTTGCTAAAAGTAAAGTTCAGCTCATCTCTTTTATGCCTACTTGTGTCTGGGGTTATGCTTTTTTACTTTATGTACTCTGAAAACAATTTGTCAAGATGGATATTAACTGTACTTGGTTTATGAAGTTGTTGTAATCAAACCTTTTCTCCGCTGCAATAAAAGCTTTTTTAAAATTTTCAAGTACCAATACTTGTTATGTTCTGTTCTATACACTAATAACGCTCCATGGAAGTTAATGCATTCCCTTTGTGAGTGACATTAATGGACGTGGGGTGTTACACATGGTATCAGAGCTGAAGGTTACTAAACAGATATGAATTTTGAAAAACTGTTTTTCAAAATCATTTTGTAAAGAAATACTTTCAAAAATATGTTTTAAGTAGAGTATTTTTAAGAAAAAAGTTTGCTTGTTTTGAAAACATAACCCCCAAGAGCCATATATCTTTCCTTCAATTCTCCGTTTTGAATCTCTTCCTCTTTGCTTTTTGAATTTCTTCCTCCATGCATATAGACGCTTTTTCTAAGATATGTAAGAACTTCCGTATGATGGGCGGAAAACCACTTCATGGGACTGGGACATCTGCCAAAACTAGAAGGAAGTGGAGGACTTGTTGGTGCCTTTAAGATAGATGATGGGAGGAAGGTTCAATTAGCTGCTTGGTTAATGAAGAACGAAGCCTCATTTGATAGGAGGCCACGAACAGAGAATGTGCAGGAGAGACATGGAAAGGACACATGATAAAGTAGATCTAAAGAAAGGCGATAAGGATAACAAGGGGCCAAGAGAAAAGGAAGGGCCACACTTGTGAAATACATGACTACTTAAATAAAGACTAGTTGTTATCATTACAGGACATCTTATTAGGATCGTCCAAAGAAGCAAAAGGCAAAGGTAAGGACAAGGTACAGGATCTTCTGGAGGGTAGACACGTTCCCTCATGACTGGCATACCTGATAGAGGTAGAAACAAATCTTGGTTGGAAATTTGGTTTTTCTTTTTGATCATCCTATTCGAACCTTGTTTGAATTCTGGCGCTTCACACTCATTTGTATCTGCTTCGTTAGCTGAAACACTGCACCTAAATACTAGTCTAGTTACGGATCCCATAGTAGTCTCAAATCCTATTGGTAGGTCGGTTCATCTTTCTATGATTTGTCGGGATTTGAGAGTGTCTATCTTGGGCGTTGGGTTTGAATGCAACGCCTTCGTTCTTGGCTTCATAGGCTACGACTTGATTCTAGGCATGGATTGGCTAGCTAGATACGGTGTCATCCTAGATTGTGAAAGAAGGGTAATTAGATTGTTGACTCATTGTGGAAAGACCCTCGACATTTCTTGTGATCCTATAGGTCCGGTAATGCTTAGCCACCTGGAATCCCTTTATGCATCCAATGATGATTTGGAATCTGCTCATGTGGTCCGTGAATATAGTGACGTCTTCGATGAAATTCGAGGTTTACCCCCGAGGCGCGAGATAGACTTTCGAATATACCTAGTAGATAATGCAAAGACAATTGCATTACCGGTGCGCCACATGGCTCCGAGAGAGAGAGAGAAGAGAACTCAGTAAGCAAGTGAAAGAGTTGCTTGAGAAGGGGTTAATAAGAAGAAGTATTTCGGAGTGGGGTGCTCCAGTCATTTTTGCTACGAAAGCTGATGGTTCACTTAGGTTGTGCGTGGACTATAGAGAGCTGAATAAGCTAACAAAGAAGAACAGACACCCACTGCCGAGGATAGATGATTTATTCGATCTATTGGTGGGTGCTTCGGTTTTCTCGCAACTGGATTTGGCTACAAGATTTCATCAGCTAAGGGTGGCTGAAGATAACGTAGATAAGACTGCATTTAGAACTCCTTATGGTTTCTACGAGTGGCTCATCATGCCTTTTGGTTTGACGAATGCACCTGCATACTTCGTTGACTTAATGAGTAAGGTGTTCCTAAACAAGTTTGCGGTAGTCTTCGTGAACGATATCTTGATTTTCTCTAGAAGCGAAGAGGAATACGCCCTACATCTTAGGGAAGTCTTAAAGACCCTACGAGTGCATCAAATCTAAGTTCTCCAAGTACCATTTTTGGAGAAAAGAAGTGAGGTTCTTAGGACACGTGGTCTCTAAGGAAGGGATAACTGTGGATCCCGCAAAGGTGGTGGCAATCCAAGAATGGAAAATTCTTAAGAACGCAACAGAAGTAAGAAGCTTTTTAAGGATAGCTGGTTATTCGGTTAACAAAGAAGAACTCGACTTTTGCTGGGGATGTTGACTGTGATGATGCTTTCCATCATTTGAAGAGGACGCTGACGAAAACTCCAGTTTTAGTTTTGCCAGATGGAAGTAAGCCATTCGCAATGTATATCAGTGCTTGTGGGACAGGGCTTGGAGAAGTTTTCGGTGCAAGAGGAAAAGGTGATATGCAAAAGGCGGCAAGTACGAGTATTGCTTATCACCCACAGATGGGTAAACAGACAGAAAGGGGTGAAAAAAATCCTTGAAGATCTTCTGAGGCTATGTATCCTGGATTTTGGAAGGACATGAGAAGAGGCAACTAGCTTAGTGATGTTCATGACATGTTTTCACGTATCATATTTGCGGAAGTGTTACAAGATACCACGGAAGTAGTGGAGCCGAACATGCTTAGAGAAGTGGAAGTAGAGGAAGATGCCACGATTAGACGAGCTCCTGCATGCATCCTTCGGTCGGAGGTATAAGAGCTACGCAACAAAGAGGTCAAGTTGGTCAAAGTGCAATGGGTAGATGAACAAAGAGACGCGACTTGGGATACGGAAGACAAGATGCGTACGTTGTACCCTTTCCTTTTTGAGGGTATGTTTTAACTTCTCCTTTTTCTACCGCTTTATTGATACTTGTCCTAACAGTTAGTATTATCTTTGCGATGACATCTTCGATTTTTAGTTAGGAAGAACCCTATGGTTGCAAACATGTGTTTGAGACATGTTATGTTTGGTGGATGCAAATGGATGCAAGTGGTTGCTAGTGGTTGCTCGTGGATGCATGTACACACACATTAGGCACTAGATCGGCTCAATCACCTTCATGTTGCATATAAATGTGTGTGCATATTTAAATTAATGGATGTATAATGGTTGTGCTATCACATGGATGCTGCATTTTGATGAATGGTTATGCACACATATAGGAATAATATGTATCGATAGGATGCTTTCGCATACATAATGTATGCATGGCACTATCATGATTGCATTAAGGAGGTCAACTGAATCAGTAGACTGCCTGATTTTGCATTAGATAAGGAACATATACACACACTTTTTTCATATATTCATGCAACATTAGAATTCTTGTAAGGACAATGGATGCTTGTGGTTGATGGTTGAGTAGAAGGATGATTGGATGTTAGTATATGCATTCTCCTTAACTTGGAGATTTTCGGGGCGAAATCCTTTAAGGAGGGGAGAATGTAACACCCCGTGATTTTAAATATTAAAATTAACGAATTGAGGAATACTTAATTTCAAATGTGGGAATTAAAGGAAACGGGCTGCGCCATTGTGTTCATCTCGGAATTCTGCTTGAGATAGAGTCCGAGTTTGCATAAATCAGACTCCGTACGAAGAAGATATTTTTAAATTAAATATTGCAGCAAAACATGAAAAAGAAGAATGAGAAAAGAATAATGTTTAGCATTGTTCTAAGTTTTCTAAGATAAAGACTTAGTAGCTCATTTGGTTAGAACATGTGACTTGCATACAAGAGGTATAGAGTTCGATCCCCGCCAGCGCCATATTTTGTTTTAGGGGAATGGCTAAAAAGTGGCTTAGTGTGAACGTAGTTCAAAAAAGTGGTTTGGTGTGAAAATGGTTAATTGGGAAGATAGATAAAAAGAAAATACATACATATATATATATATATATATGACGTGTACGCATCATGTGGCGCATGTGGTGTATTTTTTTGTTGGTCAAGGATTGTCTTTTTCACGTGGCCTTCTCTGATTGGCTTTGTGACAAATTCTGAGATGTTAGGGCTTATGTGTCATGCTATGATTGGCTGAGTGACACTTGCTTTAGTTGGATGGCTCTGATTGCTCCTAAAACGAACTAACGACTCACATAAGATTTAACTTCTATAAAAGCAACCATAATCCTCAAACCCTAATTCACACAAATTCATTCCAATGAGCCACCATGTCGTCCATGATCGTTCTAGTTTAGCCAACATTCCTTCTTCAACCTAAAAGCAAGACAGAAGTAAGAATCAAAATCAAATCTAAATCCAAATTAGAATAACAATTAGTCTACATCAAAGGCAAGCAATTCAGTTTCAGAATACAAATCCCAGAAAAAACAAGATTGTTCTTTTGATTGTGAGTTCTATTTCTTTCACAATATAATTAATAAATTAATTATGATGGGCTGTAACTGGATTATGAGAACATGTCTGTTGAAACATGTGATGTTATTGTCTGTTTGTGAACATATGACAGTTTTGTTGTTGTATGATTGGTAGATCTATTATACATGTTTAACTTGAATCATATGCAAGTTTATGTTATGTGAATCTTATGCAAATTTATGTGTTAAATCATATGCGAATCTTATGCAAGTTTGCGATGTTAAAACATATATATGCAAGTTTAGGAAGTTGAAACATATGTGAATCTTATGCAAGTTGGGATGTAAAACATATGTGAATCAAGTATATACATATGCTAGTTTGTATGCAAAAACATGTGACATTCATTTACATGTTTAGATCCATATGCAAGTTTGTAGGAATCTATATGCAAATTCACATTTTTATTAGATCTATATTTAGATCCAAGGCAGTAACATACTTATGTAAATTTATGACCATTTCCTATGCTAGTTTTGTATGTGAATCATATGATAGTTTGAATGTAAGTTTGTATGAAATTCATATGCAAGTCATAGGAAAACCATATCCATATATGCAAGTTCATAATTACATGTTTAGATCTACACATTTAGATCCATGTTTAGATCTACACATTTAGATCCATGACAGTACATAGTTTATACAAATTTACGTTTTATGACTATTGCCTATGCAAGTGTTGATTATGCAAATTTATGTTAATATGAATCATAATCATGCCAGTTTTGATCCATGTTATGCTAGTTAGATCTATTTTGTGTGTTATGCAAGTTGTGATGTTTCCTTCCTTTTTATGAGTTAGACTATTTGCGAGTCTAACATATTTCACGTTCAACGTACGAACGACGTGGGGATAATGGGAAAATATTAAATTTTGCAAAATTGTGAATTGGCATAAAATGGCATAAAGGCATATAATTAATTTAAGACATTAATTGGCCTAATTTATATGCATAGTAATTATGGACATAATTTAAGTGACAATTATGGACATGGATTAAAATTGGAAGTTTTTGGCAATTTGAAATAGGGATATAAATTCAAATTGGGGTTGAATAATAATGTGTAATAATAAATGCCTAAGACACAAGGTTAGAATCGTTTGTGGTGTATGACTGCCCGGACCCGCCCGGCAAATCCAGCAACCACAAACGGTAGTCTAATGTGAGAGGTCAAAGGCACAAATTAAATGAGTAATAAAGGCCTAAGACACGAGGTTAGACTCGTTTGTGGTGTAAGACTGCCCGGACCTGCCCGGCAAATCCAGCAACCACAAACGGTAGTATAATGTGAGAGGTCAAAGGCAGAAATTAAAAGATGCTTAGACACGAGATTAAGTCTTGCTTGTGGTAGAAGTCTGCCCAGAACCGCCCAGCATATCCATCAGCCACAAGCAATTGACTTAATGTGAGGGGTCTATACATTAATAATTAATTAATGCTGATCAAAGACGAATATAAATGACAAACATAAGTTTGGTTGAGTGAGTGATTCTCTGAGTAACAATCTGATGTTGATTTCGGTCTTTAGGGTTGGTACTTAGGGAGTTATTCTCTTAACCAATGTTCTGTGAACTAAGACGTATTTAATCATAAATTAAGTAAAACATGGTAAGTGGATAGGGTTAAGACCAGCTTAACCAATAATATATAAGTTGGTAGGGTTAAGACCAGCTTAACCAATAATATATAAGTGGGTAGGGTTAAGAACAGCTTAACCAATAATTTGGTAAGTGGGAAGTGTTAAGACCAGCTTAACCAATAATATATATATTAATCTGATAAGTGGATAGGGTTAAGACAAACTTATACAATAATATGTATTGATCTGATAGGGTTAAGACAAACTTAACCAATAATATATATTGATTTGATAATCGGATAGGGTTAAGACAAGCTTAACCAATAACACATGTTGATTTGTTTAGTGGATAACATGGGTAACATGTGGGATATAATTATAAACACTTAACCAAGTTAAAAACATGTAAGAAGACATGAATAAGAAGGGGTTAAGTGGGAAATTCTAGTGGGGACCAAGAATAGGTGGAAAGCTTGTGTGGGGACCCTTTTCAAACCAGTAACCCATTAAGTATCTTTGTGAGCTCGACCCAAGTCGAGGACGGGACACGCTTACTGGGTTTGATTGTAAGAGGTCAAAATGGGTTAGCGGTGGCAACGCAAGTCCAACGGGGTCA